>OX382249.1:12885000-14085000 GCA_947507525.1 Apamea epomidion | reverse complement strand
TATCGTGTTACGTAATGATTTGCGTTGGCGCCAGAAAATGAGTTGGAGACAAGAAGGTTTTAGTATGATTGTAATTAGATGTTGATGTATTAGTTAGTCGAATTGTTATGACTTATTTATGATGGAATGCTTTTTAATGTGCTACTGTTGAACTGTGGGGTTGGTTTAGTAAATCAATATTTGACAGCTGTATGATTTGGCTATTACAAGACTAATTGAGTAGTGTGTCAATTTGATAAACACAATTTTTTCTGATTAAGTGTAAGTATTTTCATGTGCGTATATCCAAAGTGCTTCAATTTTAACGAGCTTAGTTTTATTTAAACCAGGCTATCTCATTCACCCTTTCCGCTTACCCATTCAGTATTTTCGAAAAAATATTACACATTTGACTGCTACCACCATCGTAAGTCTTACAAACACTTCTCATAAAACTTCAATTTGTTCAACCGCACACAACCCTCCAGAAATGAAGAAAAAATAAAAATTTCCATTCCCACACGACCGGAGGAAAAAAAAACATTTATCACCGCAATGGTATGGATTCTTGAAACAGTCATATCAGCAACTTTTACTAAACACATTGACATTTACTCTACACTTCATACATTACCGCTTTCATACTAAGTTGAAGTAACTTCTTGGAGCAAATACGGCGATGTATGTTGAATTGTACAAAATTGTCGCTTTGTAAAGCTGTCGTTGGTATGTCGTAGTGTGAGGTTAGGGGAAGTTGGGGAGTGTCGCGAAATCGCCGCGTTTTGTACACGATAATACCTCTTAGACGAGGTTCCCCTTGAGATGGGGTGACGTGACAGAATTGAAACAGAAGGATTAGGATTTTCTTGTTATTTGGAGAAACGGACTGGTAACCATCACTTATAATACGGTACTTAGGTACTCGTCAACCTGACGAGTAACCCCGGGAAACCTTTGAGATAAGATTAATAAGTTTCTTATTGCTGTAATTTCAGACTACCTAAAATAATTGCAAAAAAGGATGTCAGCCTGTCTGTCTGAACGCGATATACTCTAGAACTACCGAACGGATTTTCATACGGTTTTTTTTCTTGGTCGGAATGATTCATGCGGAAGATTTAGGTGTATAATTCATTACGGGTTTGTGTAAATTGGCTTAAATATGACGATGATTGTTGATAATGTCGGAAAAAAACCATGCCGACTGGGCGAGCGCCGCGTAAACAATAGAGTTATATGAAAACAATGTATTACGGAATTAATATTTTGTTTACCTGAATTAACAATAGGGTTCTTTAATCCCGGTACGTTACCGTGTGACATTTTCCGACATCCACGCGGGCAAAGCCCCGGGCAAAAGCTATTACTACCTAGATTACTAACTTTTCCAAGCCTTACAGTCATGACCAACGAATACTATATTTTGTATTCGCTAATGTCCAAATTCTTTCAGTGACTCTTTCATATATAAATTATTCTAAGTAATCCTTCTGAAATATTTGCCGTTTGACAAAAAGCTGTAACGACTTAATCATATTTCGCTAGGAGTTATTTTAGTAAGGATAATTGAATGAAGCTTATATTCACGTTTGTAATGAGTGGCGAGTGCTTCCTATCGGTCCATAACCAGTGGTTAATGAAAGCTCAGGTTATTAATCTATTGAAAAGATTCACTCATCTTCAGTATAATATATAATTTATTCATTTGAAGCTGGGAACTCTTTGCTTTGAAAAATTACACAGCAACAAGTTACTAATTGGGTTTTCTGTTTTATTGTAAAAGGTTGCACACACGATTAAAACCTTTTTGTCATTTTATCTTCAGATTTGAGTCCGAACTTCTTTTTGCGATAGCCAATCTGTTCAAACTCAAAGTATTTATTTCAATTAAACAATTTATAGGCACTTTTAAATTGTCAAAGAGTCGGTCAGTTAGTCAGAAAGTTGAAGTTAGTTTCCCATTCCAAAATGTTGATCTCTATGGAGAAGAACGGCCAGAAAACTTCAAGGACATTATTTTAAGTTATTTGTAATGCATGATGTTTTTGACAATATGGCTTTAATATAATCGGAATGACACTTCGTTATAGCAGACCATATTAAACAGTCATGTATGTTCCCAGGCTGCTTAATACTAACTTATCCCCTCGGAATAAGTACCTTCCTACATTTTAACTGCATATAACTTTAACGTACGTACCCCTGCACTTTAAAATACAAATATCCTTAAGCAAGATTACAAAAGCTAAGCAAATACACTTTATTTAAAACCCTGGTACCCTAACAAATAACGTTCAGGGACACTATAACTACCCTTAACATAGAACTACCCTTCAAAATTCACCCCTAAGAGATTACATGTTATCAAATCAAATTGTGCCAGTCTGCTTCACCCGGGAATGGAACCCCACGCTAGAGGCATTGTTGAATCTCCCTAATGACGTATTGAAGCTTTATAATCTGGTCTTAACGAAGTCGTCAGTCCGTTTGTGCTGGCTTATGTTAGGAAACACTTGACCGATTCTGATGAGCTTTTTGGGAGGTACTTTTGAGTGGTTTAAAGGCAGATACGAAAGTGCTCTTCTACCTGTTTTCTTAAAAACTAATTTCTGATGATGAATATTGTCGAACTTTTCAAAATGAACGCTATTGTGAGTGTGGCGCGGTGACGGTGAATTTATTTCCAATAATTTAGGGAAGATTTTGCCCAGCAATGGGAGCTAGCAAGAAAAAAGACTGCTTAGACATACAAGAGTAAATGTTTTAATTGAAATAATTATGTATATGCTTTGAGTTTAAGTTTTGATTGAAAAACGGACCACGACTAAGTTAATTCTAAGGCTAATTTCATACGAGAATATTGTTTTGTTTCATGCTTTTTAGTTTTTATTTTTTCAGTAGGTAACGTGTATAATTGTGCCGTTTACTTTAAGACAAAAATACAAAAGCCCGAGAATACAGAAAGCCAAGCATTACTACCTCTTAAGTTTATTTTCTTTGGCACCAACCAAACGCTCTGGAGACTTTTAGCTTCCCCTACTAAAATAAAAAGATAAAGACGTGCATACACTTTTTCCCAGGCTTTACCTACATTTCTTAAGCCATCATAGTCCAACCGTGTTATCATGAAATATATTCACGACGATACAATAGAGGGGGGTGACAGAATTACCGTAAAGAAATCGGAATGGTTCTATAGATCCGTTTAGCGGGGTGGATTGAGATCAGTGCGTTATTTTTTATTTATTAGGTGTTCTTTTGTGTTGCGTCATTTTGGGGAGTTTAAAGTGCGGTAACTTCGCTACAGGGACTTGGACTTATAGTTATTATAAGTCTGAAATCACCATCCCGTCTTGAGCAGGCGTGGTGACCAATGTTCGAGCCTTTTCTGTACCTATGAGAAGAGGCCTTTGCCCTGCAGTGGGACAATAATAGTCTGTTATTATTATGACAGCTATGTCAATCTATATAACTATATGATTTGATGTTAAAATCCATATTTTACTTTTTTACGCCTATTAAAACTGGATTGGAATATTTTTTGAAGCTAATATAAAAATTCTGCATGTCTTTCTTGAAATTCGATCCTCCAGTTTATAATGATCAATGAGTTATATGGACATCATTTTTTATGACTGTAGTCATTGCTTCCTCACCATTCTCTTGCCCTTATTCCAATTTATTCGAGGTCAGCGTAATATTATGTATTTTTCTTCCATACTCCTCTATTAGTCGTCATCTCGGTAGTCACCCCCTTCCTAGCCATATCATCTTTCACATTACATTCTTTCTTTCATATATTTTTTTTCTTTTGTTGTTTTTTTATATACACATTGACATTAATGAATTTTATATATACAATTACAATTGCTTACTGTTTAAAGTATTCTATTATTTGAATAATTGCGAATGTAAAGACCTTTCCTCCTTCAACTTGACCTCAAAACTTTTCTCACGATATTTTCCCCGATATTGCTACCTATTCGATGGAAATCAACATGAATGTGTGACTGTTTTAGCATAAAAACCTCTCCATTCAAGTTTCCATAATTACATTCCGCTTCACGCACAAACCTACATCCTTTGAACAAAACATTTGTAGTTGAAATCTTAATAGGACACTTAGAACAGGGACCATTGTTTGCGTTTGTCCTCCGACTAGTACAGTCGACGGCAAAAATAATTACGTATAATTAGTGAAATTCAACAACGGTTTCCTCCTAAAGTTTATCTACACATAGCAGTTGACCTCGTAATTGCAATTTCTCGCCAATTTCTCGTAATTTAAAATGTTGCAGTTTCATCTGGGCGACAAACAAATATCAAAACCTTGTCAAAAATGTGGGGAACATTTTTGACAAGGTTTTGATATTTGTTTGAATTAGAGGTATTTTTGACAGATTGAGACTGAGATAGACTGGGAATGTTCTTAATATTACGAGAATTGCCTGTCAGAAGTTACTTGAAATGAAGATTTCAGGAAATATACATTTTTGCTATAGGTAAATAACTGAAAATATAGTGAAGTTTCATCTCATTTATTTAAGTTCGTTCGCATTTTAAATTGTAAAAATGTCCTCAAATTTGGTTCATTTTTGACTTGTATTTGTCACTGAGACGAGATTGCGAGAATTTTTTTAAAATTTGTAATTTCGGGAATTGATCTATTGATATAATTTGACCCTGTGCACATATTCTTGCCCGTGACGGTACACGAAATAATACGAGACCCTACATGCCTGAATTACGTACATTTCGAGTAGTTACATACTCTTAATTGAGGTAGGCACGTCTGTCTGCTGAGTTAAAGCCTTGAATTTAAAGTCTAAACTAACAAGTTTAGTTGTTGCTGTGAAATTAGATTGTTTTAATTACTTTTATTACTGTTAACAAACATAACATCACGCCTCTAATTTTAAAGGGTAAGGTAGGTACCTATAGAACACCCACATAAGTACCACGTAATAGCGGATGAGCCTATTGCTATCAACCGGGCACAAATTCAGACTCCGGCCTACTACTAAGAAATTTCTGATGGGAAGCCCAATAAAACTTTACCCGACTTTGGAATCGCATTCAGGACCTTATGCTCAGCAGTAGCGTTTGCGACCAATAGACCTACGAGGCAGTCATTATTACTGTGCCTTATATCTACCTACGTATCCTGCCCTCTATGTCCCAAAACAAGCAGTCAAGGTGAACTATGAGCTGCCACCGACAACGTCGTGGAAGTGACGAAGTTTTGGGACAATAAGATCTATTAAAATTTATGTCATGCTTTTTGTAGGGACTCCTTATTATTTAATTTCTTTTATTTTCTTGCGTTTTAAGATTCAGGTAATTTGGTGTTTAATCAGGTTTTTTTTAATTCGCCATTTTGTGGTGGTGGCCATCTTGGATTTGAAATTTATCACAGTGTGCAGTATTCTATTGAAGGAGTTATGAAAAAATATGTAATCCGCCATTTTGTGGCGGCGGCCATCTTGGACCGATTTTCATCAAACATAGCTAAGAACACTCCCGACAAATTCACCTTTCAAACAAAAAAACAAAATCATCATCGGTTCATCCGTCCGGGAGCTACGATGCCACAGACAGACATACACACACACACACACACACCCCACACATACAAAGAGAGAGACACGTAAAACTTATAACACCCCGTCGTTTTTGCGTCGGGGGTTAAAAATACAGTCGTGTCAGCGGCACGATGAAGAAGAAGATTCATATAGGTACCCAGAATACCCAGGGAAGGTATAATATGTCTTTCCTCTGAGAATGATTGCATGGCGGCTGCATGACGTTGGTAAAGTGATAGCTACCGAAACAAACTTTTTCAGGAGTTCTTCTACTATATTTAGTAGCAGGAGTTTCTTCTTTGTTCAATATTTCAAATGAATAGCTATTACTTGTTCTTGTAATTCTGTAAACCCTCTATTTACTTATTAGCCTCATCATTCGTAAGCTACCACTTAAGAAACGAGCGAGACAGCTCCGACACAAGTACTTTTGTAACTTACTGGGGCTGCCTTAATTTATGTATGACACAATATTTTTCGTGTCTGTTCTACCTACTTCTAAACTGTTATACGCAACAAATTTGTATGCGGTTTTTATTATCATTAACGGCGGTTTACGTGTTTAATACATTCATAATTAACCAAATTATAACAAGGAAATCGCGATGTTTTGTCCAGTCGTGAAAAGCGTGCGAAGCAGGGGTGGGTCGCCAGTTGTCTATGAAATCATAAATGTCCAATATAATTATCCAATAATTTCCGTATTAACAACATGGCCTTCCAATCTCAGGCAAGCTCGGGCGATCAACCAAGACACAGAAGGTCGTCTCCATAAAACGGGCAAAAACAGACGCAAGCACACATAGACGTGTATGTGCGGCGATCTGTCCTGATCGATCAGCCGATCGATTCTGTAAAAATCTCACCGTGAGAAGTTAGGTGAAGTGAGCTTAGAGTGAGCTGTCGATAGTCTCAATCACTAGCATTTAGTTGGAATGACAGCTCACTCCACACTCACTTCACCTAACTTTTCGCGATGAGATGGTTACAGAATCGCACTGCTGATCAATCAAATGCCAGTTTCAAGTGCGCTTGCACTCGCTGTACGTAGAGCGTGTCTATGGGTGCGTGCGTCTTCGCTCGATGTACGGAGCTAACCTTCTGTACCTATATCTATCTTGTGGCACCGTTACTCATTTACTTCCCTAATAAGAAGAGATGTCATTATCCTTACAATTTCCTTTAAGGGTTAGTGCACACAACCCTCGGTAAGGACCGTTATAATCTGCTCAGTTTATCTTTATTGCAGGAACATATAACGTGTGGATACGGCTTTAGTTTTGGGATCTAGGGGAGTGATGTATTGTATAGATACTGTGATTTAGAGATTTAGGGAAAGTTGGACATTTTGTCGTTTGTGTAAGTTTTCTTAAATGTGTAATTTTATCAATAATGCCTAACATAGTAGTTACTGTTTATAATAATATTACTTTGACTTCTATATCTTTATTGCCATTATTATCATCTGCCTAGACTTTTCCTAACTATGTTGGGGTTGGCTTCCAGTCTAACCGGATGCAGCTGAATACTAGCATTTTACATGAAGCGACTGCCTATCTAACCCACAAGCCAGTTACTGGGTATCGATGTATGGGAGAACATATTTTTCAACTACAATGT
Organism: Apamea epomidion; assembly: GCA_947507525.1. Lineage (NCBI taxonomy): Eukaryota > Metazoa > Arthropoda > Insecta > Lepidoptera > Noctuidae > Apamea > Apamea epomidion. Next base: position 14,077,819 of record OX382249.1, on the reverse strand, counting down.
TGTGTTTATTTTTGGGGTAGATGCATCCCAACTATGGAACTCTTCATTGTGCATAGTCGGGCGGCATGCACTTAGCCAGTTTTTTTTTTCGAAAATGTTATAACTCTTTACCTGACCTTACCCTCACCTTTCTCTGACCCTGGGATAGAACCTAGAATCCCACGTTCATCACAATTAGTTACTTAATTTTGAAAATCTCTAACCCTGGGTAAGCCCGATCTTTGATACCATTGCATAAAGCATGAGATCCCACTAAACGACATTTGCTTACATACTTGATCAGGGCTAATGTTCAGTCTAGACATTTTTTGTCGACTTTAAGCCGTTCATCAATTATTAGAGGGGTCGTTCAGGCTGAAATGGGCTTAGTTTAGTCGAGAAACATAATATATCTGTAGTGAGACGTATTTTATTTGTAACGTGTGGAACTCTTTTCTTTTTGTGTTTATTTTATTTAACTTCAATATATTTATTTATTTAGTCCCTGTTTTTGTTTTCTGCAATAATAATATTCAGTGAGAATTATTTAAAAAAAACTATTTCATCAGCCCTTAATCAAATTTTAATCATTTAATTCGCCTTAGATTAAAACATAATGAATAGATTGCAAAATAAGTCATACAGAAAATGAACTACTTCCGCAATTTGACTCTCGACAATTTCTTAAATAAAGGCCCTACAGTCAACCCCATAGCAGCGAAACATTCAACAAAAATTCAATTACCATAAATTATCCATTCACCCCTTGGATTACATTTCTTATCTATTATTTTGATACGGACGTCCGTTGTGCGTAGGTCGTTTATATCGGGACATTAGGCTCGATATAATCTGTGTAACTTCATTGTAACCACAAATAAACACCCCCTTAAGATTACGTACTACGGGGTGAAAGTCGCATGTTGAGTGAGAAGTTAAGGGGTGGAACTGTGAGAAAAAAAAAAGTTTTTTTTGTGAGGTGTAAAATTGAGGCTTTATCTTTTTGAAATGATTTAAACTAACGAAATAGTTTAGCTAAAGTTGTATCAGGACTGTCTGGTCGATTCAAGAAAATAATTTCACCCTGTCGGAAGCGTGACGGAATTTTCACAGAAATCATATCAACGTTCTTTTTGGTATAAGCAGGAATACTTCAGTTACACTCGCGAGAACCTTAAATTAATTTCAATTCAATTCTAACCAAAAATACACTTACTGCTACATACTCTTATAACTGATCAAATTCCTTAACTAATGAAGCTAAAGCCACATCTACCAAAACTAAATCACTTGCACTAAACTTAATCAAAGTAATTCCCAATTTAATTAATGGAATGCAAGTCCCATTACCTCCTTAAATCCAATCAATTTAATGCTAAAGGATAATTTATTTCACAATGGAGTGACATCGGGTGCTGATCGAGTTCCCCTAGTACCAGACTTTAAGGGAGATAAGGAGATTACACATAGCGCGTCGAGATGAATCATGGTGGTGATTGATAGGATTTTTTTTGTTCATAATGGAGGTTGTGCCGAAAAGTATAGGGTTCATTAAGGAAGATGTGGTAATGTCGTCCGCAAAATTTAAATTTTCTTAGGTGTTTGCGATTTGCATGAATTTGAATGCTTAAAATCATTCATACATTTCTCAATCAAAACAATTCTATAAATATATATTTTATAGTCCCAAATCATATATTCATCAATACATAAATATTAGGTCTGTTTGACGAAATTAAATGGAAATACTGCATACATACACATTACATATATGCATAATTTAATCTTCTGAAGTAGGTATTTCGGGTGTTCATAAATAAATAAATAAAGTTTTATAGTGTTGCACACACGGCATGTATATGAGTGGCATATAAAATGCATACTATGGGAATTTTAGAACCGATAAAAATTGTTTTATGGATGGAAGAATTTATAATTTTTTTAAAGTTAAACGATAAAATGCAGACTGATCTAAGAATAAAATTCAATAAATACAACGCCAGTAGCTACTTAAATTTATACGTTGCAGATACCAGTAATACCTAAGGTATAATATATTATTATGCCATAAGGCTTAATTTTCCAACGCCAGATCATTTTATCGGAGGAATAATTTTGAATTTTTGACAGTTCTTCCATACAAAAACTGTCCGACGGCAATTTTATTCCACGAATAAAAATAATGTGTTGATTAAAAAATCTGCCCTTAAATAATGTTACTAACATAGTTTAGGTAATACTAACAAAACGATAACAAATGTGTCAGAATTAGAGATAAATAAATACATAATATAAACCCACAAAATACGAGGGCCTTACCTTTAATTTGACATTATCTTTTTTCACCCCCACGAAATACTGCGGGGTGAACCCGCTAAAACATTATTATCCTCGAGTTTCATCCCTGTCTATAGCATGATGTATCTCAATTTGAAACACAAACAAATCCTCGACGTCATCGACAAGGGTGTAACGTAATTCTGTAGAAAACGAATCAATGTGAAACTATAATGTATTACATTAGTTCAAAGGCTGGATGCAGGCGTGCCTTCGCCCGAACGTGACCTAATTTAGAAGAAACAAAACGATCCCAAAGGACAATATTAATCTTAATTCTAAATAAACAAAAACTAACCCTAATACTTTAAGAATAACGTTTGTTTCAACCGAAAATTGAGATTTGTTCCTCCATTTTGCAAAACAACCTTTAAATACTGATGATATAAACGAAAACAACCCTTATCCTCAGGTAATAAAGAATAGTTCGAGAGTAAACGAAAAAATCGTTGGTACATTTTGGGACAGCAATACTATTTCCCGTTTTTAAATGAAATTGGCATTTAAGGTAACGGAATAAGGTATACGTTGGACGCAAATCTAAATTGGCGCTGACACCATGGATTCGATAAGGCCCTTGGTTTCAATCATTGCCAGAATAAAAATCGGTATCTTCTATTTCGTTTGTGTTTACTCGATTTTGAGTTGGGACGTGAACTTGAATATTTTTAACAATAAATATTAAGGATCATAGGTCAATAATATAACACATAATTTTATAATAAAACGAATGTAAACACAAAGGAAATAACTGCGAATGAATAAAAACCATTTTCCTTTTCCTTGCACTCCTGAATAATTTCGCTATAAATGAAACTACGTAACCAAAACTTCAGGAACGGTAGCGATCGTATCGATGCGATAGGCAAAAAGATTCAAGTTTTCCACTTACCTGAAAGCACCACCATTTTAATAATAAAAATCTAATTCGCCCACAAAATGGCCAGTAAAATCTAGCTACCTGAATACTAAAGCTTCCTTTATATAACATCTGAGGAAGAAACGGCGTGTCAGCACATAATACATCTTAGTGCGAGCGCAGTCGGTCCGGTCGTGTCGTTTCTACGCTGACTTGCACTTCTAAATACATCTCTTAGAGGGGTATGGAAGCCTGGTACCTCGATGTTGTAGGAGGAGTGTTTGGGCTGCGTACATATTGGTTTATGCTGTACACATTTTGGAAGCCTTTGCTGGGTTTTAGATTGTTTATTCAGTCGTGGAAATAGAGTAATGTTTATCATGGTCTGGTTTGTAGTTGACATTCATATTATCTACATGGTGGTGTTTAATTTGGTATTCAGCTCCTATTAATCCTTTGCTTAATCTCTTTAAAACAAGGCGTGCATGACGGCATCTGCAATGAAGAGTTTTTTTAAACGGTTGTAAAGTGCCCTATATTTCTCATCAAAACTGATTTCTTAAATGGTTAAATTACGAAGGACACTGTTCAATTCTTGGACTAGTTGGTATCCTTAATGGTTGCGGACTTTAAATGGCAGACCCGCCATAAAACCGGAAGGTAGGCAATGTCACGAAAAAACAAATGGCGTTCGGTAAATCTATCGGGGTCACTCCAAGAAATGCTTTGGAAAACCTTATGACGCTAGCTTAAGAATAATTCAAGAGACTCTGACTCTGAAGAGTCTCTGATGACCTAGTACCATTGCAGTGCTATGTCAGAACATAATCCGTCTTATTGCAAGCTCGCAGCTGACTTGCAGTTTCAAGCGAATAACTCTTTAGATGACATGCATGCTTGGTAGATTTAGTTTGAAGTTTGCTGAGTTAAATACATATAAGAACGATAGTTGGAAAATAAATCTTGGAGCAGCAATATTGTCTTAGTTGACAAACACCAAAGCTGTAGGGTAAAAAATCTAGAAATGACCACGTAATCTACGAAAAAAACTGCTCTAGCAATATTTTATTCAATCTATGAAACATATTCATACTAGAATGTTGAGGAGCACTATAAAAAAATATACATTCGTGTTTTCAAACATTTTTATTAAACCAATAGGTCACTCTATCGAATCTATATAAAATATACATCTATATGTTGTAGTATTTTGATAGCGTATGCTGCACAGCGCCTATTGCCGATCACGTCCGAACTATTATGTCTAAATTTTATCCAATAACTGAAATATTGGCAGAACGTGACGTCTTTTTTAGGGAGCCATTATTTTTTGCTGTTACGCGAAAAGTGGACTTTTATTGTGTAGTTGCGTTTTGGTCGGAGTAAGTCAAGTAGGATTGTGAATTTATGATTTGATGTTCATTTGTTGTCGGTTGAAGTGCGGCTGTTAAGCGTGAAGGGTTTAATTTTCACGTTACTGTTTTTTTGTTGCTGTTAGGTTTTTAATTCTTTGCATGTTAATAAAAACTGATTCATGGTCCTCCTAATGGTAAAATATCTATATCTATCACCCATTGACTGGGTTTAAAGAATAATAATAATCACATACCAAAAAACCATAAAAAATATCAATGGTGAAATTGAACCCACGATCATTCATTGGCTGTAAAAGAACTAAATCACTAAAGTGCTACGGCAATCAATCACCCCATATCACAAAACGGTAAACATTTACATTTATTAGAAAAGTTAAACAACAACCATTTTCACCCCTTAACACGCTATTTTACCCCTTAACCCAGTAAAAGTGAAATTAAATTTACTTTCCGATGTATGTTGGCACAAGCTTTATATATTCATCCCTTGATAAACTGCGTCCATTACAAAGAAAAATATACATTCGCCTCTTTTTTAATTTAATCAAAATTATATGAAAATGGTCGAGCAAATTCATTTTACAATTCGAAAAAGTAATGTAAACCTTATTTCTGTCGCGACAAGGTCGTGTTTTTGTTTTGTTGAGTGCAAATATGGGTTTGGTTGTTAGAAGGGCGATCGCGAATCAGTCTGCAGTGCGAACCTCTGAAAAATAACAAAGATTGTACTGAAAAAATTGAACAGATGCGCCGGCTATTGTGGAGTGGGCTGTTGTATTAGTAAATTAAACTCTAACACAGATTCTATGCACATTGAGTTTTCAAAGATAGCAAGCATAAAAAAAGAAAATATTTGAGTACAGTCAGAATAAAAAAGAAAAATAGGTCACACTTCTGTTTAAAAAAGCTACAATGAGCAGTAAAAATCATATTCTAGGTAGTGACCAAGAAAAATCCATAAACGACAGGTCAGTTAAGAACAGGGTGAAGTCGCATCTCACTAAACATCCAGGTCTTAATAAGGCAACGTATAAAAACATTTACCCAAACCTGCGGTAAACCACGACCCGAAAAAACAAAATTGAAACATTAAAAAATCTCTCTCCATTTAAAACAGCAAGGGTGTAGGCGTTATCAGAAGGAGTAAATAATGAAAAACATCCCTTATAAATGAAATCAGACTGTTTCGGTACTGTTGTTCGACAGACACACATACCCATGCCTATAGGTATAAAGCTGAGCTTACACAAGCAGCCAATGCTGACAAAAAATTGACCACTTTTAGCAATTAAATATTGCTCATTATTTCCTTTATTTCATGTAAGTACTTATAAATTACATTTTTAAATATTTTTATAAACAAAAAGATAAAAAAAAAATAATTACCCCTGCCAAAAAACGAACTAAAAGTCGGGGGACCTCTTAGATTAAAAAGTGTTCCACAGAATGGTCCTCCGACTGCATTGACAATTTTATTTATCGGTTTAGTCAGGGAATACAACTTGTTTTTTACTTAAAAAAAAATAATAATAATAATAAATGGCGTGACAACTTACATACTAAACGAGTTCCTGAAAATTATTTCAATTTTGTTACCCAGCAAGCATTAGGTACCTCTAAATGCTCCACGCATATGTTATTCTGTATTGCTAATCTATGTTTTACCGTATTTATTAAGATTTTCGCTAACGTTACGCGTAAAAATGTGTTTTCAACCAATCTACACAAATACATAATTATCATTATCGCTCAATACGGCGTCACAATAATTCTCAGAAAATTGCTTGATGCTGCCGTGACGTAATAACTTGACAAATATGGTCCAAAATTGTTTAATTCAAGTTGTCCGTGTAAGCGCACCTTTATACAGACAGAACAATTAAAGTTTCAAGCCTCGGAGGTTTACGTCATTATGTGGGTATAGTACGGACATCATTTGTGTATTGAGAACCTGCTCGGTAATTCTGTATTCCTGGTAGCAGCATCCTATATTGATAGTGTTGTACTCGGGAAATATTCCTGGAAGGAGGGCAAACAAAGTTCATTACTTTTAGGTAGTAATTTGCCTATTTTCTTTTGATAGGAGCAGCGGCAGACCGGTCTTTGTGGCATTATTGAGGGAGGTCGATGTCCAGCAGTAAACAACTTTTGACCTAAAATGATGATGTATAGAATCCTATTTTCCATATTTCGTATTCCAAAGGTTACTTTTACGTGAAATTAAAAATTCAACAGTTCCGATTTACGATATCATTATTTTAGTTTCAATACAATATCCGCTTTTGTTGATCCGACTTATAACAAAGGTCAAGTCCAACCCACCAGCTCTTTGTTGCCGTCTATTGCGATGACATCCCGAACCAAACTCTTTGAATTTGATCTGGTCTATTCTGTAAAAATCTCATCGTGGAAACTTAGGTGAAGTGATCTTGACGTGAACTGTCTATAGTATCAATCCCTAGCCTCAGGTGGAATGACTGCTTACTTCACATGAGTTTTCAGGGTAAGATTGCTTCAATATAGAATCGGCAGCTCACATAATTATTTCTTCGACCACCATATATAGCTACTCGCGTTGAATATGTTTGTAATATTTGTATTTTTTTTTCCAGGTAATGTCTTAAACCCACTTACTTCATATTGGCATAAAAATCAGCAACCTGTGATTATAAAAAGTAAGTGATTTTTTTAAATATTAATAATTGATACCGGTCTTGGGCAATGTTATTGTTCACCGTAGGAACTACCACAATACTTATGAGCGCCTAGTACTTCAGCAGCGATTGATTCAAAACTGTGTATCGCATAAATCACCAAGAAACTATTCTATGAACTGCACGTCAGCTGTACTAAATCCTAAGATGTTTGAAGACCGCCTACCTATTTATGATGCCCTGGTCCTTCTTACTCTCCATAATATATCGCTGTACCCGAATTTTTATCGCCTCGACCAGCGCTGAATGTAGTCAGATATGATGCATAATTTGAAACGTATCACCCACGCTGGTGACCGGTTTTAGCCGCCATTAATGTACATAACATATTTTTTGGTTGTAATACATAAGAGGCGGCACGGCGATGACATTAATTCGCTGAATATTATAGAATACTTGTATTTTTAACTACAATATATAAAGTACAGTTGCGATTTTTTGGCAATTGCTCATCTTCTTTTCTGTCCTCAAATTGTTTCGTTACCATGGGTTTTGGCATTTCTAAACGTAGGCGCTATTGATTCCGCTTGTACTCGTAAATATCGTCGTCAGATAAGCCAAAACCAAAACCGCTGTCGAATGTTATCAAGATGTCTTAATTAACCACAATATTTCTATACACATTTACATAGTCGTCTGTGTCGAATTTCTGTATAGAATTTTACGATTAGGTTACTTTACAATAAAAAAAAATATATAAATAAACTGCGATTATTGCAATTAGCGTACTTTTGGAGAATGTTCGTTTCGCTGGTGTTGTCGTTGCATGTACAAGATTTACATTTTACAAATGTTTACTTTTCTTATAAAAGCTCGTCAACATTTTCCGCTATCGCTTCCTCCTCTACCTCACAACACAGTAACTCGTTGAGTTTACATAGTGAATGTAAGTGATGGCCTGTGCAAACTCGCTACATTACAGATCTACCATCAGACCTGTGTGTGTATCGAGATGTTACTTCATGTATGTACCTCATGCTACCCCTATGTTATGTTATGGTGTTGGCACGTGTTACTTAGTTGCCTTTGTTGTCCTCAAGATTCTTGCTTAGGCGCTAATTTAATTTCTCGTCAGAATATGGTCGGTAGGATTTACTGAATCCAAACAGTAACCTGCTCTTTTCGGATCATATCCTTACATTCTCCCTAGAGGACATTATTGGTTTTGGTCAGTTCTTTAGACAGACTTCGGACTTGAGTTTGTTGATAACTCAAACCTTGAGTGCTGGTGATGTTCCAATCGAAGGAACATTTAAAATTCAGCCCGGCTTGTCTTGACTTTTACTTACCGTAGGACTTAATCTAATAAGATAATGAAGGACTATTTATGTGAGCTATATGCTATAGTAATGGAGAGGTATATCCTTGGACTTTCCCTAAGTAATCGAATCAGAAATTAAGATATCCGCAGGAGAACCAAGGTAACCGACATAGCCCGAAGGATTGCCAAACTTAAATGGCATTGGGCAGGGTACATTGTTCGTAGAGCAGATGGCCGTTAGTTCCGAAAGGTTCTGGATCACGGACCGTGTACCGGAAGACGTAGCGTTGGAAGGCCTCCCAAGGCCTCCCACAAGGTGGACCGACGACCTTGAGAAGGCCACAGGAATCCGCTGCGGACGTCTTTCGGCTGAAATGATGATGATGATATGCTATAGGTTATCTACTGGATATAAGAGCGAGTTGTTTCACGTCCACTTGACACACGCGTATACGTCAAAAATGGCGCTAACTATCGGCAAACCAAAAAAAGAGTTGTTTCAAATTACAATTACAAAACCTAATGGCCTTGACATACGTCAAATAATTACGATTAACTACTCGATATTTTTTTTCATGTACGTATGTTACGTTAACCAACCGTTTGAAACAACTGGCCTTAACTGGTAAAGCTGCACTCGTAACTAAACAGTTGAATGACAAAATTTATATAGCTATATATTTACAAAGAAAAATATACAAGAAGCGCAATGGGACTTCGGGGCAAAAACCGAATCTTAAGTGCAATTTTAGTTTACTCTGAATCAAGCTCAAGACTCCTTGGCCAATTTGTTCTACATATTTCGTCATAGTTTTGGATTTCTCTCTGAAGTACCTTCTCAAATATTCAAATTATGTAATCATTATTATTCTCCTCGACATTATGGACAGAGCTAAGCTAATTGAGGACCTAGACAGACTAGGTGACCCTTAACCACAGTCAAAATATTACGTAAAGTATGTTTTATGCCTAAAGTCGTAACACAAACGACGTCTGTAAAGTTTCTCCTAACATAATTTTTAGTTCGTCTTTTCAACGAGACAACTTTTTAACAATCTAGCATATAATTCTTATGAGAACGTGGTAACCTGCTTGTCTTACACACAACTTTCAAACGAAAATACTCTATATTCTTAACAACAAACGGCCCATAATTGCCTAAAGAGATTAAATATACAATGATACAGAAATATGAACTTTATGGTTCGGATTTTGAGGTTGAAAATTGATTGGGAGTAGATGTGTGTGTTTTAAAACAATCGTGGGAATTTTTCTTGCTATTGTTTTTAAACTCTCTACATAACCTTAGGTTCATTTTGGTTCACTGAACCGAGGCCAGTCGAGTGTGACACAAAACGCGCGGTTTTTGCTAAACGATGGCTCTAAAGATGAGGTAAAACCTTATTAGTTCTTTTAATGTGTCATAATTAATTTTCTTGATAAATGTATGAAAAACTGTGTGAGTATCATATTTAGCGTGACTAAGTGAATTCACGTGGTTTTTACCCTTTACATTGTCATTAATATAATGATCATGCGTGTAAAGATAGAATCCCATTAGTACATGTAGCTTGAAACGGTAATCGAAAACACTAAGGTTACTACGAGCAAGGATATTACGGAAAACATCAAGATGAAACTCGGTTTAATGTACTGAAATCGCAACTCGCAGTGAAAAACTTTTCAATATTATATTTACTCTTCACAAGAACACAATACCTACTGGCTGTTCCAAACTGAGCTATTGATGATGCCAAAATGGACTTCCCTGGGTTCCTTCTTACGGTCCAATTGTTCATAGTTAGGGTCATCTACTTTATAATGTTATCCTGTGCTAACCAAATGGTCCATCAAATATCGTCGTCAAATTCCATCAAAATTCCTTTGGTTCCTTCAAAGAAATCTTCTATCCCATGAGGGCCTGGTGTTGAACTCAGGCTGGTCTCAATGATAAAGCAACTATAAGTACCACTGACGAAATATGCTTGCTAGTAAAGGAAAAAAGATCTTCCCGAATTCCAAACAATCTTATCGACTAAGAGCTTCATTTCTTTGATCTCCTGGTGTCAGAAACAGGCCGGTCTCAAACATATGATACACGTGCGATGTTCACAGACGTACGTGCATCATGTGGCTGAAACTAACACGGTTTGTATAATGTTCTTCTTTGTTATTCAGCCTTCTTTGAGGAGGCGGCACATGCTCTTCGATACACGATAATTATGTAGATATGATAAAAAGCTTACATTTGGACGAAAAACAAAAAATGGTGAAGGGCGGGCGTTTTTGGGGATTGTCGTTTGTAATTTTGACGTTCGCTGTGCCGATTCTCAGCCTAATTTGAATAAATGACTTTTGATTTTGAACAATAATCAAATACTACCTACTCCGGTGAAATGTGCCGGTGAGAAAAATGTCATGAGGAAGGTTTTGAGTATGTATGTGGATGTATACACCGTTAAATTTTGACCATTTTAATCCTTAAAAGGGATCATTGTAGTCATCATTATGAATAACGTTTACTATGGGACCAACCTTGAAATCGTGAAAAAAAAATCTGTTGATCCATACATTATGTTGAGTTATGCGAACATACATCTATGGATTAACTGATTTTTTTTTCACGATTTCAGGGTTGGTCCCGTAGTAAAAGTTGTTCATAATGATGAGTACGCTGACCCCTTTTAAGGATTAAAACGACCAAAATTTAACGATTTATAAGAGAAGTAGGGAAGACCAAAGCAACGAAGGTTGGACGGTATGAAAGATGATATGGCTAGAAGGGGGTGGCTACCGATATGACGGCTAATAGAGAAGTATGGAAGACGAAGACATGCTGTGAACCCAAATATGTTGGGATAAGGGCAAGAGAATGGTGATGGTGAAAGTTGATTAACGCATGATGATTGCGTGGGTCTTTTATTGCTGTAATTGGTTTTAAACCGTTATGATTAAAGAAATAAATACTCAAATGAAGAATTTTCAAGAAAATAGCGGGACATAACAAACATTGGATGATAAGGAAAGGACAAGAAGAATATCCGGAGTTGATGACCAACCTTCAGCAATTGGAGAGGCACCAAAATATGAAAAACAATTAAAATAGTAATAATGTTAGAAAATGTCACAAATAAATATTAACTCACATGCTATCCCAGACGTGTTCACCGGTAGGCTGCGAGTGTAACGGTAATATCAGTTTTATATCATATTTCTTTGTTTACACTGAGCGTGTTGTTAGTTTGAGCATTACATAGGTTGCTTTAATTTAGAATATTGCAGATGATGGGTCTGAAATATGATGTTAATCGAATTTGTTTTGATCGTTTTGTGAAATGATAAATAGTTTCACTATTTGTTATCATTTTGTGGTTTTGTAGTCATGTAGACGACAATAACCACTTTCCTTCAAGTGGGTCACTTTTCCTTGTAAGGAGAGTAAGGTAGTACAGATACGAATGAAAATAATGTGTAGAAAGTAACAATATAAATAAATATAAAGTCTTGCTAAAAACTGTTAGTTGAAAGAGATAAAAATAATCACCATGTATATTGTTTATGTAAAAAGAGTAAAACAGGCATCAATGGCAGTGGAAGTTATATGAACAACAAACGTGAACAAAAATCGATAGTAAAACATGAATGAATGTTATTAATAAACTTTAGTTAGATGTGCATTGGAGGAGTCTTAACGAATAAGGACTAGACAATAATGTTGTATCATCGATCCGAAAAGAAGAACTAATAAGAATAATTAAGTAAGAAAGTCCAACACATCTTGAATGGTTAATCTTTTGTATCCAATAGCTAGTTAATTATAAGTATGTAAAAAAAAGAAAAGAAAAACCAATCATTTATTGGTGTTAGAAAAAAAACAACACGTTGAAACTATAAATAACAGAAGACAATGCTTGCTTGCTGTACCTACACTTACAAGCATTATAATATCAGTAGACTTATCATCATCATCATCATCACCATATCAGCCGAAAGACTACTGCTGGACATAGGCCTCCCCCAAGCATCTCCACTTTGACCGGTTCTGTTTCCGCATCTAGCGGGACACACAGGCCTTCCAACACTACGTCTTGGACAGAACACCTATAGGCACCGACATTATAGAAACGCTTCATTGAGGCCGCAACTCCTCTCTAATTTACTCAGCTGGTAACAATTAGCATTGTTTTTTTCAACTACTGAAATGAAGTGGGGAGAAATAATAATATGCGTTCATACTATTTACTTACGGTAGTTTTTATGTGATATACATTTATTACATGAATGTAAAACATCTGCATGTCGTTGTTAGCCCATATTTGCTAATGATTTTGAATTTTTATTTTATCCGCAAAGGTGACTGCATACAAGTTTTGTGCTTTGCATAATAATTAATTGGATTGCCTTTTAATATTCAGTTCCAAAAACAACCCAGTAACTGGGCTGTGGAGGTCAGATAGGCACCCGCTAAATGAAAAATCAGTATTTTACATTTAGTCTAACCGGATGCAGCTGAATAAACTTGTATTCAGCTCACTTTTTGGAAGCCCATCTCGACATAGTTGGGAAACGGCTAAGCAGAAGATAATGATTCAGTTTCGGAAACATTGAAATGATTCTGCAAAACGAAATAATTTCATGTTCACGGCTGTTTCAGAAGTAACCCTACTTTTGAGTCCATAGTCTTTACGCGACAGTGCGGCGCGATTCATACTTAATAAATAGGTAAAACATTTCCTTGAAGTTTTCATAGAAATTGTTCTGCTAGAGTCGCGTCGCACTGTCGCGTCGCGCCTGTCTGCAGGAGCCTTTATATTGACATTTTAATGCTGTTGTCATTTAATACAGTTATATAAAAACACGTGTATTAATTGAAAGAGACACGTCTTTAATGTTGTATTGGTTGAAATACTCCTCTCACGTGTCAAGACATGAGGATAGCTTATTTCATTCGCTTAGCTTTTTCCCAACTATGTTGAGGCGGCTCCCAGTCTCACTGGATGCAGGTGTATGCCAGTACCATGGAGCGACTGCCTATCTGACCAGCTCACCTCCACAACCCAGTTACTGGGTAACATGGTATCTACTGGTTTTCAGACTTTCGAGCTTCTGACTATCAATAACGACTGTCAAAGATTTACGAAGGGCAGTAGACGAGGATCGACGACTTAACGTAAGAATAGCTCATGTTCCGGTGAACATTTAAGCCAGTCAGTTAGGTTGAGTTGGTAGCAGGGTTGACTGACTCAGAGTGCGCCGGAATTATTTAGGAACCATCTCTCCTAGAGGCTCCTCAATTTGAACCACAAAAACAAATGAAAATCTTTCATTACCACATGAAAAAGTCATTACGACATGAAAAAGTCTTCAAAAAAGAAATTGATTTACAAAATCGCATCGGCCACTTACTTTTCATCAAAAAGGAGGAGAGGTTATTGTTGCATCTTTTTATGATTCGCATTCAAATCTAGTTCTTCATCTAGTATTCTGTTAAGTGTGTAAGAAATGCTGAAAAAAAGGCTTTGCAATGAACTACATTTTACAGATAAATAAGAGGAAAAATGTTTCACGACGAAACGTTTCATACGATTTCGTTCTTTCTGTTTACATACATGTGCCGTGCAACAACTGAGTGCATTAGCTGGGTGCAGTTAACAGTTGTCAACTGTCAACTTAACTGGCCCTTCACATCAACCTGTCCTGCAAAAGATTATTATTGTGGACTCTTGGCTTCTGTCTGTTTCCTCCTGGATTGTAGCTATACTCATATAGGAAACAAACAACAAAAAGTTGGATATCCAAATTGGCCTTTTGTTGGAAACTTTACCTATCCTGCTGTCTGTCAGTCAAAATAAACGAAAATATTATCAAAATCGAAACCCTATATATATTTTTTTTATTATTGCTGCAATAGCCCGCCCGCTTTTGACCTCGATCACGACTGATGGAAAGCGATGGATGAGGTCTATGACGGAACGCGCGAAAATTTTTACAGCTAACATCGACATTACTGGTGAAATGTGTGTGTACTGGGTGTACCTCTGCCTAAACCGTTTGGAGAAAACAGGCGTGTTGTTAAGTTATGTGATCGATTTCGAAACGCCTGCCCAAAAACTCGATGCAACAAATGAACTCGCGAAACTTACGTTGTATTATTTTCAGTTTTCACCTGAAATTGGAACGTGTGGGAAAATATTGATACGCGCTTTTCCCGTTACGTTGGCCTAAATTACTTTTATTATTGTTTCCCTTTTGTTGCATTTCTGTGTATCCTGGGAAAAATGGGAGTTTGTCCCTTTGTATTCTTTTTCACCAGTAACAGTCAATTTAAGTAACTACTTACAAAACAAAACAAAAACATACGGAACAGAACAAAAAGGGAGAATAATCAACTGATTACTCTCCCATTTTGTTCTGTACGATAGTTTTGACGATTTAGATCCTAGTACAAAAATGTGTCGCAGCTTTACAATTTAGAGAAATCACCAATTTTATTCGAAATAATAATATGTCCGTCACAATGTTTATAAAATAGAATCATTAAAACTCTCAAAAAAGTTGATTTTTTTAAACAAATTTAAAAAAAAATGTTGTTTATTTTTTCATCCATTGCTTTCCATCTGGCGTGCATGAGGTCAAGAGCAGGCCCACTCGGCAACAAAAAAGGTAAATTACTGTAATATAAAACTACCAAATAAAGCATCTATCTTTTATTCATTTCAATTAACCAATACTAATATTAGCATTGGCAGAAAACTTTTATTTATACCAGATATAAACCAAGATAATTAATGTTGGACGCGAAATACTTTTTTTTCAAAAGAGTCGTGTTCATAAAATGGTCTAGGGCAGTAGAGGTAGATTTTTTAGAATGTGAGAGATATATACTTTAGTTTTTCTTTTAACTTACTTTTAATTAAACAATGAAGTGGATAAAAGTTGTGGAACTACGTAAATGAGTTTTCTCTCCTTTATTATTTCGCTTTAAAAGCGTTTTAATTGTTACTTTTGTTTCTACTCGTTATTTGTTTTCCACTAAACACCTACGTACATTGTATTATTTGAGTAACTTTGGTCAAAAATAATATGAAATAACAAACTATATTTATTAGATATTCCAAGCAGCACGAATAATATCAGCCCCGTGTTCTGCCACCATCATCACCCCAGCGTAGATCTTGCCTCTTATCACCGTCGGCATAGCTGCAGCGTCCACCACACGTAAAGACTGCATACCTAGTACTCGCAGATCACTATCCAATACCTGCCCCATAGCAGCTGTACCTGCATAGTGCCACATAGTAGCAGACATGGACAGCGCATAGCACCTCCAAAATTCATAAGTGCCAGTCTTATATTCTTTACAAACACCAACATCAACCAATGTTGCGTTAACCTCTTTGAAGAATGTCGTGTTCAAAACTCGGCTATGGTCCAAGAACGCTCTAGCAATCAAATCAATGTCATGCTCATTGCTAAACATACCTGTATGGACCAGAGGATTGTCTTCAGGATTGTTACTCTTTAGATGTATATACCCACGAGATTTTGGCATCACCAAACCAAGTAAAGTAAAGAGGACTTTTCTATCTTTACTAGCTTCATAGAAAGTGTCAGAAATGTTGAAAGCATAACTAAACATGTTGACGCTTAACTGTAGAAGATCACTGGAGCCACATTGGAACTCCAAGTTAATAGTATCGTAATCTGCATAATTATTGTTATCAAGTGCCACGTAGCCGTTGAAAGACGGTGCTGGGAACTTGCATGGATTTGCAGCTGGTGTAGTATCGTCACACTTACCCATCTGATATACTATTGGAGCACAAGCATGGTCTTGGAAGTTCTGGCCGACTGGTAGATCGGCGATTACTTCAATACCTACAGAACTAAGGTGCTCTTTTGGTCCAATGCCAGATAACATGAGTAATTTAGGAGTGTTGATCGCTCCAGCTGATACAATCACTTCATTCTTTGCAAACACCTGGACCGTTTTACCGCTGGAGGTGGTCACTTGAACTCCGGTAGCTTTAGTGCCGCCAAACAAGATCTTTGTCGCAGTAGTGAACAATGACAAGCACAGGTTGGAGCGTTTCTTCGCCCTGCCCAGGTACCCAAATGCACTACTTTGACGTTTATCATCACCAATTTCAAACAAATTCTCACCGTAGCCAAGAGCTGGAATCTGTGAGTTGATATCTGATACCCAGTTATGACCAAGATCCAGAAATGCTTTTAAGTAATTTGAGGTGTAGTAGTACTACCTATAGTATAAGGTCTATGACCCTATCCATATGAATGTATCTTCTATTAATATATTAACACATTTATACTCTTGCAGTCAGTAATTAAAGGTAATCGCTTGAGAACAGTTGTTTCAATAACACTACATCCCCACATGGCGACCCTTGCCATTTTTGGGGCGCGTGACGCGACTTCTATCTCGGCGTAGTGTTACGGCTTTGTTGACTTCAATATCAAGCTTCATGTTTTTGATAACATACCATTAAAGGCAGATGGAATATTAGGTTTAGATTTTCTTTGTCAGTACGCTTCAAATATAAACTTAGAAACTAATGTCATTAACCTATCTAATTATGGAAAGTATTATTCATTAGAACTAAGTGATGTCATAGATTACTCAGCTGAGGTGTTACATATCCCAGCACGAAGTGAGTCGATACATTATTTGCTATTAAATATTGAGAATATGAATGACTGTATTATCCATAGCGAACAGTTAGCGGAAAATGTTTTTCTAGCGGGATGTATTGGACGAATAAAAAATAATAGATTACCGGTTAAAATTTTGAACACTAACGAGCATGATATTTACCTACCAACTTTTCAACCACAGATATATTCAATTGAAGAGTTTCACTTATGCAATTTTAAATCAAACGCTAACAGTTTAGAACGAGCAAAGAACTTATTAAACATTTTAAATTTAAATCATTTAAAAATGGACGAACGGAAATCAATTGAAGAATTATGTTCTAAATATTCGGATGTTTTCTTTTTACCAGGTGATAAGTTAACGACTACAAGTGTTTATGAACAATCCATAACTATAAAACCAAATACAAGTCCGGTTTATACGAAGCAGTACCGATTGCCGCATTCTTTGAAAAATGAAGTAAATAGGCAAATTCAAAAAATGATTGACAATGATATTATAGAAGAGGCGAAGAGTGAATGGTCGAGTCCTGTTTTACTGGTACCAAAAAAAAGTAGCAACGATAAAAAATGGCGACTAGTGGTCGATTATCGGAAGCTTAATGACCGTATTATAGACGATAAATTTCCTTTGCCAAGTATTACGGAAATTTTGGATTCGCTCTCTGGCTCAGTCTATTTTTCGCATTTAGATCTTAATCAAGGATATTACCAAGTAGCTTTAGATAAAAACAGTAGAGAGTATACAGCGTTTACAACTAGTACTGGGCAATACCAGATGAAGAGGCTACCTATGGGATTAAAAACAAGTCCGAGTGCTTTTAGTAGAGTAATGTCAGTTGCTATGTCTGGGTTAACATACGATAAATGTTTTATATATTTAGACGATTTAGTAGTCTTTGGGAGAAATTTAGATATCCATAATAAAAACTTAACAGACGTCTTGGAAAGACTTAGGAAAATTAATTTAAAATTAAATCCAGAAAAATGTAATTTTTTAAAGAAAGAAATTCTTTATTTAGGGCATTTAGTATCAGAAAATGGAGTCTTACCCGACCCAATTAAAGTAGAAGTATTGAAAAATTACCCTGTACCAAGTAATACCGATGAAGTAAAAAGATTTGTAGCATTTTGTAACTATTATAGGAAATTCATTAAAAACTTTGCAAGAATAACTTGTCCATTAAATAAATTAACTAGAAAACATGTACCATTTGTTTGGACTGAAGAGTGTCAAAGTGCGTTTGAAGCAATGAAACATGCTTTAAGTACACCACCAGTATTAGATTTTCCAGATTTTTCAGAAAATAATGAGTTTGTCATTCAAACAGATGCGTCAGGGACGGCTATTGGAGCAGTCTTGTGCAATCAAAATATGAAACCTGTAGCTTATGCTAGCAGACCTCTGAATAAAGCTGAACTCAATTATCCAACCATTCAGAAAGAGTTAGTTGCAATTGTTTGGGCTGTAAAGTATTTTAGACCCTATGTATACGGTAAATCATTTACAATTATGACAGACCATAAGCCTTTAATATATTTATTTTCAATGAAGGACCCATCTAGCAGACTACTTAAATTTAGACTAGCACTAGAAGAATACGATTTTAAAATTTTATATTTAAAAGGAAAAGATAATAGCATAGCAGATGCATTATCTAGAATTAATATAACATCGGATACTTTAAAACAGATGAATAATGAAATTTCTTTAGTTATGACTAGAGCTCAGAAAAAACGTTTAGATGTAGGAAAACAATTGGATACACCTAGTTTTAGTAAACGAGACGAAACGTGGCCTGATCAACCACGAGTAGTTGAGGTACTAAAAATTCCGAATAATTCTGTAGAAATGAGTTTTATAGGAAGTGATGAATTAAATAAATTAAAAAGACAAAATAATATAGATGAAGAAAAGGAATGTTTTATTTATAACAATCGAAAGAAGATGTTGTATATTAATCTTAACTTTAGAGCACAACTTACGCGAGCCGAATTTGTGACTAAGTTAGGTCATTTTTGTAAACGAATAGGTATAAATGAGCTATGCATAGTAAAAAATAAGGAAAATGAGAGTTTTATTAAAGATGTATTAAAAGAGATAAAAGACAATAAGGATTGGACCGGTCCACGTATTTATGTATTGAGAGGAGTTAGGAGAATTTATAATGAAGAAGAAAGAAAGTATATTTTACATGACTTTCACCTACTACCTACCGCAGGACATGCAGGAGTACGTAGGATGACCAATAATATTAAGAGACATTTTTACTGGCCAGGCTTAGACAACGATATTAGACAATTTGTGAGTAAATGCATTAAATGTCAGAAAATGAAGCATTGTAGGTATATCAAGGCGCCCATGGAGATAACTACAACGGCTTCACATGCTTTTGAAAAAATTTATCTGGACGTCGTAGGTCCATTAGAAAAAGACATTGAAGGAAATTGTTATATTTTGACACTGCAGTGCGAGCTTACTAAGTTCGTAGAGGCCTATCCTTTGAAAACGAAGGAAACCGTAAGTATTGCTAAAGCATTAGTTAATAATTTTATTTTAAGATTTGGAATACCTAATACCATCGCAACTGATCGTGGAACAGAATTTGTATCGTCAGTAATGGAACAGGTATGTAAACTTTTATGTATAAATAAATTAATGTCTACAGCGTATCACCATCAAACCATCGGTGCGCTCGAAAATTCACATAAAAATTTAGGATCGTTTTTACGAATACAGTGTAATGGTCAAAAAGACACATGGAGTCACTGGCTACCATTTTGGTGTTACAGTTTCAACAATACAGTTCATACAGAGACAAAGTACACACCATTCGAACTGGTATTTAGTAGAGCTAGTATAGTACCATCTAGAGTTAGTCAGTACATAGAACCATTGTACAATCCAGAAAGTTATCCTTTAGATCTTAAGTATAGGTTACAAGTAGCACATCAAGATGCTCGTAATAATCTACTTATAAGTAAACAAAACCGTAAGAGTTGTTATGATAAGTCTTTAAATAATGTGACATACAGTAAAGGACAACAAATTTTAATTAGAAATGAAATAGCTAATAAGTTAGATCCTCAATGGGAGGGACCATTTGTTGTTTTAAATGATTTAGGTGTTAATGTAGAAATATTAAAATTTAATAAACCCTATTTAATCCATAAAAATAGAACCAAACCTTTGGTAACATAAGAAATGATATTAAGTTACATTTACGTAAAAAAAAAAAAAAAAAAAATTGTAAACTATATATTTTTTTTTTTTTTTCTATCACCCCTGAGGTGAGGTGTAGTAGTACTACCTATAGTATAAGGTCTATGACCCTATCCATATGAATGTATCTTCTATTAATATATTAACACATTTATACTCTTGCAGTCAGTAATTAAAGGTAATCGCTTGAGAACAGTTGTTTCAATAACACTACATCCCCACAAATTCTTATTTGTTTCATATTCATCTTTACCGACCTTCATAGGACCATTGGTACCGTGGAAACTTAAATCTTCTGCGTTGAGTAGTTCTGGGTTTATCAATGTCTCCATTTTCTTGAAATACTGCTGAATATTTTCGAAGGCCCATTTCTTGTCTCCAACCAGTTCTGCCCAGTGGTTGGTGTCTTCGGGGTCGCCGTTCGTGTGCATCATGTGATGTAGATTGCTACTGCCACCCAGCATCTTTCCTTGCACCAGGGTGACGACATTACCCTGAAGATTCTGGGCCGTTTTGCCGTCATCCACGGATGTGAAGTTAAAGTCGTATACGGACCGAGCCAGCAGCGTAAACCAGGCGGGAAACTGTAAGAAAAATATAATTTTATTATTATTTTGCATAAAATAATTTATACAAAAGCGCTCTGTTAATAATCGATTTTTGGTAGGCAAAAATCTTATCGATGTTCATAAAAGTTACTATAAAATTTTCAAAGATATATTATGTGGACACTAGTTAGTTTTTAACAAACAGACAACTTGCTTCTGGTTTCTGACCGATTATAATATATGGATAGATTAATTCATACAATACTCGTTATAATGTGTGTGTTTATTGTGTATCTTATAAGTAAAGTTTATGATCGTACCTGTGACTCCAAGGGGGGGTATCCTCCAGCTTCTATCAGTAACACTTTCGCATTTTCATTTTCTGTCAGCCTGCTAGCTACGACAGATCCCGCTGAGCCACCACCCACCACAATAAAGTCAAACGAATCGCCATCTGTGAACCAAGAGCAAAATAGCATTTTGTTAGCATAGTAAGAATAACATGTCAGCGATATGATTCGTTAGGGTCGTCAAAAGCCCGAAAGCCTGACAACTAGTCATACCAAGGGGTATCATGTTACCCAAAAATAGGGTTGTGGCGGTCAGATAGGTAGTCGTTTCATGGAAAATGCTGGTATTTAGCTGCATCAGGTGAGACTGGTAGTTGACTCCGACATAGTAGACACGAGGCTAGGTGGATGGTGATGAGTCGGTGATAAGATTACATCAGTTCACAAAAATGCAAAATATGAAGGTCCACGTCATAATCAGCCTATAACGTTCCCACTGCTGGGACACAGGCCTCCTTTCGGTGAGAGGGAGTGGGCCGTAATCCACTACACGGGCCCAGTGCGGGTTGGTGGGTGATTACATCTTTTGACCTACCTTTAATGGCACACTGATCTGGATACTGATACGCAGTGGGTTGGAGGGTCTGTATCAGCTGCCACGCTATTTGCATAGACTGGATAGTGGCAAGAGCTGTAGCCGCGGCCGCCATTGCTGAAAAAAAAAATTAAACCTTTATATTCGGAACGTAGATCCACGCGAGACACAATGGCTTTTTAATTGTGTCTGTAATTATGGCATTCAACTGGTTAATTTACCATAAATATGAGGACATGCAGAGAGATGTCTAATCATAAAAATAACCAAAAAAGATACAGTCTAACAAATTTTTGGTGTACATGCAAAAATATTATTTTTTCCATTAGCGTAATCGCATAGCATAATCAGCCTGAAACGTTCCCAATGCTGGGACACAGGCCTCTGTGAGAGGGAGTGGGCCGTAATCCACCACGCGGGCCCAGTGCGGGTTGATAGATGTCACAAGTCTTCGAATTTTTGGTTGTAGGACATGCCGGTTACCTCACGTTGTTTTCCTTCCCCGTTTCGTGAGCAGTGGTGATGAAATAATAGGGTAGTTGCCTGGGTAAAAAAATAATAATTATATTTAGTCCGTCAGTTAGATTATCGAAAAATAATGGACACGTATTTTTTCTTTTGTCAATCAATCAAAAAATTACAAAGATAAAGCGCGTCAAAATTTAGGTGGGGGGGTCGTGACGTCACTTGCTTGCAAAAGTGTCGCAAGCAAGTGACGTCACGCGGAACTTTAACGGGCGATATCTTCATCATTTTTTACATAACTGACAAAAGAAAAAATACGGGTTCAATATTTTTTGATAATCTATCTGACGGACTAATTAGATTTTTTTAGGAAAATAGCCTATTGACACAAAGTAGAGCGCCTGACACCTACGACTTACAACTCATAAGTCGCGGTCCTTACCACGGGGCCACCCCTGCTCCTCTTCCATTACACTACAATGTTGACGTGAATGTGTGTATACATCTGTCCTAGTAAGATGGTTAAAGCCGTGATATATAGATATAGTTATATCTCTATGGATATAGCTAAATACCGTAATATAGTTACGTGAAAGCGGTTCTTAACTGACTTACTCCTTTATCACATTGTTGGTTTTGGTTGTGACGATTGAGTAATAAAAAAAAGTTATTTGATTGGACCGTTATATTTTAAAATGAGAAACCAGTTGTACAAATTAAAGAAAATTATAAACTTTTTATTATTTCACTAAATTGGTCTAGTAAGATAGTTATATCTTTTATTTTATTTTATTTTATTTGGGTAAACAAACAATCGTACATTGTATATTATATCTAGAAATACTGTATGCTATAAGTAAATGTACAAATTTATGATACAGCTTAGGTAAATTTAAATAAGATCAATATATAACAACAATACAATTATTTCGTTATCTTAAAACCCAATAGTTAATACATACTTAATTAATACATACATATTAATACAATAACTAAAAATTTAAAATTTTGAACAAGGAGGTTAATAATTTGCTTTTTAAATTTTTGTTTAGACAGGGCAAATACATCGATATCGTTAAAATTATTATTATAAGCTTGAACCAATCTCTGGAGCGGCGCTCTCTCTCCTGCATTTGTACGACAGGGAGTTGTAGCAAACAGTGGATAAGAGCGCGCCTCTCGCCTCATTACTGTCCTAGGTACAATATAGCAAATTTTGCTTATCAATTCAGAGCAATCAAACTTATTATGTACAAGTCCATGGAGCATCATTCCTTGGAGCATCAAGCGTCTAGAACGTAATGTTAATAGTCTAAACTTATTCTATATCACTAGATAGTGAAAGAAAATAAAGAAAGAAAGAAAAAGTATTTATTGCGACTCGTACAGGATCATAAACTAAACTAAACACATTTAAAAATAAAACAAAGTAGTAGTGCCTGGTATCATAGTTATATTCCTAGTGAGCAAGTTATGAACCGCGTTCATATAACTATGCTACGGCTACGGTTTCGGCTTTAACCATCTTACTGCGACAGCTATACACACACATTCAAATCAATATTGTTGTCAGTGTAATGGAAAAAGAGCAGTGGTGGCTCCACTGCTCTTTTTCCAGCTTATGGCATATTGAAGAGTGTGATGTGAAAAAATTTACTACTTAGCACACTCACAACAGCAGTGCAGACAGAGCACTGGTCGCCCAGTGGTAACGACCCGACTTACGAGTTACATGGTCGTGGGTTCGAACCCAGACAGGCGCTTTACTTTGTGTATATAGTTTCATCACCGCTGCTCTCAAAACGGTGAAGGAAAACATCGTGAGGAAACCTGCATGTATTAGAACCAAAAAAAAAATGGCGACGCAATATGGTTGACAAAACTGCCAACCAAACCTTTTTTTTTTTTTTGGGTGGGAAATCATCAAGTGACTACTCCCACTCTGGGCGGAGTAGAAGGGAGTGTCAGACTTTTACTGACTAAAACCCACCCGTGTTCTTTCAGAGTTGCCTGTGCCAGGGGCCACGGTATCTCTTTCGAACAACCCGCAGCCCCGGCGGCATCGGCCCTAGCGGACCCCGTCAGTTCGTGCTGACAGCTCTTTGAGGCGCGCGTGGAACACAACGCGCCGTCGACCCGGGCCTGGTCCTTACCGGGCGGTAAGCTGCCCATAGCTCGCCGGTGGCCGGGAGTCGGCTGTTGACTCCCGACCAGGGCGTCTCCTGCGGCGGCTAAGCGCGCGAGGGTGCAGCGATTGCGTCTCCCTCACGCGCTCCGCCTCCTCCTTCGCGAGCATTACTGCTTCGCAGAAGGAGGTGACGGCCTCCCATACACTCTCGCTCCGTACCATGGCCTGGATGAGGGACGGACGCGAGAGGTCGCCGCCGCCGATCGCCGCCACGAGGACACGGCGGGGCCCCGCCCAAGCCGGGCAGACCTCCACCGTATGCTCCACCGTGTCCTCCGGGCGATCCCCACAGTGGTGACACCCTGGCGTTTCCTCCCGCTTTATCTTGAACAGGAACCTCCCGAAACAACCGTGTCCGGTGAGGACCTTCGTCAGGCGGAAGGTGAGAGCGCCGTGGCGCCTCTCTAGCCACTCCTCAAAGAGGGGACTTATCGCCGCAATTGTGGCGTGCCCAGCGCGTGGTTGCGACAATCGCACTCTCCATGCCGCTATGAGATCCCGCCGGAGCTGTGTCCGCTGTGCCGTGATTTCTCGCGGCAGCGGTCCCTCCCAGTCCGGATGCAGTTGAATACCAGTATTTTACATGGAGCGACTGCCTATCAGTCCTCCACAACCTAGTGACTGGGTAACAAGATACCTCTTGATAAGACTGGTTGTCAGACCCGTAACGACTGTCAAAAATCTACGAAAGACAGCGCGGACAAACGGCTTACCGCGCTTTCCGAGACACAGAGGGGTCTCGATGTGTAATGGATGGTCACATATCCACAAACGACCGCGGCAAGCCTAGTTTAACCTTCAAATGACCCGTGCAGCTGTTATTATTAAGCCACAAGACCCTCATAACATACAATATTACAATGAAAAAAAGAAATAACAACCATCAGAAAGTAATTAATTAATGAAGAAATAACTTACTTACCTGAAGAGTTTGTGTTGTGCTGTCTTATACTGAAGATAAGATAACATTATTACTTCAAACTCCTCTTTATACTATTTTGGGGTAGATTGTTACATGAGGAGATTGGGGGAATCTGGATTTTTAAAACAAAAAAAAATATATTGAAGAGTTGTAGCTACATATAGTACACCAACGTATCGCCAGTAATGTTTAATTCCCATGTAATAGGGGCGAGCCTATTGCTATCAACTGGGCACAAATATGGAGTCCGAGCTGCTGCTGAGAAATTAGTGGTGGGGAAACCCAATAATACTTTGCCCGACGTGTGAATCGAACCCAGAATCTGCTGCCTTGATGAGCAAGACCATGTTACAGTCCTATCTACTCTCAAGTTTTGGTACTTCCTACGGACCTCATTAAGTTGGTGCATCAGCGGGGAAGTTGCGTAACACACTTATGTATAATGGCAATGCTTTTCATTTTGACAATTCAACAACATTCATTGCATCATTTACGTTGTCAAGCACACTATGTTTTCAAATAAATAAAGCAATGGGTCAGCATCCCTTCGGATTGTGGTGCAGAGTGTGTTACGTTATTAGGTTGATAATTTGGGTCACCTTCCTCCGGTACACAAACAATGTAGATTCAGGTGTTCAGTCGTTTTCTTCAAAATAACTTTGTTATTTTCAGCTAGTCATGCATTAATTTCTTGCAAATCATCATTGCCCAAAAGCCCATTTAGCATATTGTGTTATTGCGAAACCTCCCTGATCAACTCAGCCTATCGCAGTCCACTGCTGGACATAGGCGTCTCCCAGACTCCGCACAACACCCTGTTCTCCGCCTTCCGCATCCAGTCTACCCCAGCCACAAGATACAAGTAAATATTACCCAGTGGGAGTAAAATTCAATATTGAAACTACTGTTTACAGCACAAATTACTACATTCAGGGTGGCAGGGTTATCGACGCGCAACCTGTTACCATGGTTTCAGTGCATGATTCTGAACCCCCCTGCGTTAAAAAATCTACGTCAGGGGTCCACATGCGTAGCGGGATCGTCCGAAAGGGTTACCGCTGCCCTGGTACATAAAGGGCTAAGGAAGGAACACTGACACTGAGCGGTTTCTGTACCAGGCAGTATATATCAGAGGATTGTCCTTAGGATCTGCACTGGCCAACAAAACCTCACCACTTGACTCCAGCATCAGTAGACCGATACAAGATAAGAGTGTTGTCCTACCAACAGTCGCCTTGTATAATCTATCACAAAAAGAATTAGTGAATTTAAACACTTGGGAGCATAGTTGAAGGAATCCAGCTGATTCATGAGTTATCACAAGGTTGAACGACTGGTAGTCTGGATACGTCTGGTTAGGTTCAAGAGCCACGTAACCAGTTGTCAATGGGACAGGAAACTTGCCAGGATTGGCCGCTGGGGTAGCCGATGTGTCATTTTCTAGCTGGTAGAGAAGAATACTTGTTATATGGTCTAGGAAGTTCTTGCCAACAGGCAGGTCGGCGATTACATTTACACCATGCGATTCTAAGTGATCTTTGGGCCCGATACCAGACAGCATCAACAGTTTGGGACTATTAAACGCTCCTGCGGATACGATCACTTCTTTTTTTGCTAAATATACTTGAGTGTCATCATTAGCATTCGTCACTTGCACACCGAAGGCCTTGCCGTTTTTTATAAGAACCTTAGTAACGGTTGTGTGTGTCGCAACGCGTAAGTTAGAACGGGATTTAGCTTCTGTAAGGTACGTGACAGAACTGCTTTGACGAAGACCATCAACGTTGGCGAACAATGGTCGGGTGTATCCGAGAACCACATCATAACCAATATTATGACCAAGCTCAGCGAAGGCAGATAAGATAGGATAATTACTAGGATTCAACTCTCTTGTTAGTTTGATTGGTCCGTCTGTACAGTATTTATTACCATATGAAGATGCGAGTAATTCTGAGTCAACAAATTTTTCTGCTTTTTTGGAGTATGGTAGGACGTTGTGACAGTTCCAGTTGGAGTCATTTAACATCTCAGCCCATGTGTCAAAGTCTACACAATTTCCATGTACATGTATGAGATGGTTAAAAGCGCACGCTGCTACCACCCGATATCTTGCCTTGCGACCAACATGGCTGCCTTGAAGATTCTGTGCAGTGCAGTTATCAGGTACTGACGTAAAGTTGTAGTCATATTTAGAGTTTGCTAGATCCGCAAATAGTCCTGCATACTCAACGAACAAAATCAGAACAGGTTACTTTTTTATGAACATTTGTATGATTTTTTATGATCAGGAAAATTCATCAAGTTTTTCAATGAAACCTACATTTGCTTCTATTGGCGACGCTCCTCCGGCCTCAAGCACTAGTACGCTGTTGTTACCGTTGGCTGACAGTCTGTTCGCGAGCACTGATCCTGCGGTAGCAGCATCTACCACGATGTAGTCATAGGAACTACCATCTGTGAAACATTCGTGAGAAAACATTACAAACATATGTCTGGCCTACATGGTTACAGTTACAAGATTTGTGAATGTGCGATTTGAATTAATTAGCGAAACAATGATATCACAATAGTTTTAGCATGTAATATATGTAATGTACGTATATTTAGTACGTTATAAACAAAGTAAATAATTTGAGCAAGGTTAATACAATAAACGGATTTACCAATAAGAAATAATGTCTTACCAGGAGCCATTCAATTACAAAATCAAAAAATGCTATACGAGTATATATTTTACGCGGTCGTGCTGTTATAAAGTTTAAAACATCACTTCGAAATTCAAGTCAAAATTATGAATACGCAAAAGCCTTAAAATGGGTACGATTGTATGCGGTCACTTGAGTGAGGTTTAAAGTTTAACTTTATAGAATAACTCAGTTCTTACTATTAGGGCTGCAAGCAGGAGTAAATCGCCAGGACGTAAGCGCCAGGGTCTGCACTACTTGCAGGGCTAGTTGCGCCGTCTGTATACTACATACACATACAGGGCATCTGCTGAAGCTGACATTGCTGAAATATATGAATTGGTTAGTAAATATGAGAATGTTGAAGATTTTAGGAAATAACTGCTTCCTTAGTAGTACATACCGATTGAAGTTACACCAGCACCGAATCACGTATCACACTTTCAATCACAAACCGACGGATTTTCATCCCTTGCTTCATTTGTTTTTAAAAATCGTCTGCTTGACAATGTAAATCACGCAATGAATAAGGTTACATTGTCTAAACGAAAAGTATTGTCATGAAAAGTATAGATTTAAAAGTTTGGCAAAGTCGACGTATTAGAAAACAAAAGGAATAAATACTAATGAATCTCACAGGCTACGTATGTGAAATACTTCCTTAGCTAGCTTACCTTTAGAGTACCCAAACACACAATCGTTCAACAAATGTGCCCTAGGTCATAATATTGTCACAGACGTTGAAATCAGAACGTAAAATCTATATTTTTTGGTGGTTTCCTCTGTAAATTTTATAATTATATAGAAGATTGAAGAAAGAAAGAAAGAATAACGTTTATTGGACACAGTTCGTGAAACATAAAATACAAATAACAAAATAAAAGAGTGAACAAAATTTAAACTACAATAGTGTCTGCCTCACGGCTGCGCCAAAAAGGTTCGTTTCAGCATGATTGATAGACAGATGCTGTTTGACGCTGGTTTTTTAATGATCCTTTAGGGACAAGCGGCGGGGAAGATATTACAAGAAAGAAGAAATTAATAATAATAGCAATCTTACCAGAAGAATCTGTTGTCCTTCAATTGGAGAACGAATAAAATGTAAAAGTCAGTGTTTCGACAGCCTTTTTATATGAATAGAATTATGTTAATCTTTCAGAGAAGTTGCAATTTGGTATAAAAAAACCGGTCAACTGCGAATCGGACTCGCGCACCGAGGGTCCCGT
This sequence comes from Apamea epomidion, assembly GCA_947507525.1. Lineage (NCBI taxonomy): Eukaryota > Metazoa > Arthropoda > Insecta > Lepidoptera > Noctuidae > Apamea > Apamea epomidion. Next base: position 14,048,479 of record OX382249.1, on the reverse strand, counting down.
ACAAATTAGTAGGGATGTGAATAGTTTATCACGGGAATCGTGTCTCGGATATTTTACTCATTTTTTGCGATTAAGTTCTGAATTTCTCCCTCAGACCCCGAAACGGTATAATTATAATATGAAAGTAAAATAAAAAATTGGATATAAGTTTTTTTTTTTTGCCTACATTGTGCCCCACTGCTGGGCAAAGGTCTCCCCTTATTGCAGGGCCAACATGACCAGAGCTCGCACAAGACAGGGAGGTTTGGAAGAAATCAAATTTATTTTATATTTAATAATAAGTACGTATAACAGTGTAAGCAGTTAGGTAATGTACAGCTACATTCACCAAAATAATTAGGTAACATTATTAAAGTTCATAAACTATGAAAGATTGAAAGCACTGAATATTGCTCTAGTGAAAAGATAAACTGGATTGACAAACCTAACTTTGCCGTAAGTAAACTATGGTCCCCGTAAAGTAAAGTTAAGTAAACCGCGACTTATGTAGATATATATCTATGTACATAGGTCGCGGTTAGTTTACCAACTACAAATACATTTTTGATCACCAAAAAGATTTTTTGAAGTGAAAACTTCTTCCTTCTTTAACTTCTTCTTCTTCTTCTTTCTTTTCTTTTTGTGCACTTTTTTTGTGATGGGTAAAATATGTTAAACTCGCGTCAGGACACGTTACTTGTGATTATTTGGTAACAATACCATAAAGTTTGTGTGGAATTGCTGATACCATCGCCCCGCGCGTGTCTAGCACCTTATTATCATCAAGGGTGCTTATTTCTTGCCCAGTTTTTAAGCTATTTATTTTGTATAAAAATTTAGTTTTCTCTTTTTAGTCAAATAGTTTATTTTCATATTTTAACAGACTGATGACTGAAAAACTTGTAATAACCGCTGTAGTGTTTAATGTGATAACGTAATCACCACTCTGGATACCTACTGGAATTATGACGGCTCTCAACCTTAAAAAAAAAACGGGTTGCACTCCGGGGGTGCCGGCAGAAGTGAAAAATTGAATATTACCGTTGTGCATTTTTGATATTTTGGAATGCGGTCTACTCTCCCTCCGTCTTACGAATTTTCGATCAGGTCACGTGTCCTGACGCGAGATCCGTCTTACGAATTTTCGATCAGGTCACGTGTCTTGACGCTAGCTTATCATTTTTTACCCACCACAAAAAACTCTCCCTCCGTCTTACGAATTTTCGATCAGGTCACGTGTCCCGACGCGAGCTCCGTCTTACGAATTTTCGATGAGGTCACGTGTCCCGATGCGGGCTTAACATTTTTTACCCATCACAAAAAAAGTGCACAACGCCGCTAAAGAAGTTTTCACTTCAAAAACAAAGTGGAAACCCGATCCATAGGATATGACTCGAATTAAAACTATTGATAGGTACGTGGGTAAGATGGGCTTGTGGCTGCATACGTCGACACCGTCAGAATTTTAATATTAATAACGTTTAAAAAAAATCGGTAAAGGATTAAAGTGTTTTAGAGTTTTCCAATTAGAATTTTTTCACGCAATTTGGTCACAAGATTTTAGGTCCATTTAGTCGATTTCACCCAAAAACAATTGTACAAGTGTGAACCTAACCCTAATCAGAATGATAAGCACAATTTCTTATTGCTGTCAGTTTGTAATGGTTTAATATTTTATATTAACTGATGAGATAAGATAAGATAAGTCTTTATTTACCGAAATAATTGTTGCAGAGCATCTATGCAAATAGATACAAGAAAAATGATTTATCATCGTTTTTACTTAAGGTGCATATCACCGCAGGAGACGCCCTGGACGTCGGGAGTCAACAGCCGACTCCCGGCCACCGTAGGCGCGGGCTTACGGGCGGCGTGCAATGGGCAGCTCGCCGCCCGGTAATGACCAGGCCCGGGTCGACGGCGCGTTGTGTTCCACGCGCGCCTCAAAGAGATGTCCACATGAATTGACGGGGTCCGCTAGGGCCGATGCCTGTCAGGGCCGCGGGTCGTTCGAAAGAAATACCGTGGCCACTGGCACAGGCAGCTGAAGGAACACGGGTGGGTTTTAGTCGGTAAAAGTCAGACGCCCTCCCGCTCCGCCCAGAGCGGGAGAAGTCATATTATGATGATTTGCCACCCAAAAAAAAAAGGTGTTTATCTATTCGAGTTACATCGCAAACTATGCTCCACCACCTGTCTTGCCTTGCCTGCGCTTGCAATCTAAAGGGTTACTCTTGTTGCATAAAATAAAACATGGATTCACAATTAGTGAATGTTTTTATTTTTTTGTTCTCTGTTTTGTTGTTTTTTTTTTATATACTCTTTGACATTAATGAAATTTTATATATACTATGACATTTGCTTACTTTGTAAAGTATTCTATTATTTTAATTATTGTGAATGTGAAGTGGGTGCAGGATTAAAGTGTTTTAGAGTTTTCCAATTCGAATTTTTCTTTTTGAATCCAACTTTGTGGGTCATTTTATTTATATTATTTTTCTCTTTGTTCTCTTAGTTTTTGTCATGGTCTGGCAGTTTGAGTAATTAATGTGGCCTACCCAAATGTCCTTTCTTTGGTATTGTTCGTCGAATCGTTAAGCTCCTTAAGTTTTGAGTTGAGCTGCACGATTTCTGACAAATGCGTGCACTGACTGGACAGGTCCTCTCAATCTGTGTGGTCCTTTCCTCAAAAGACCATCTCAGACATCGACCTACATGGTCTTCATATGATCTGACCATGATTATGTCTGGACTTTAAAAGTGACTGTGACCTCTGAGTTTGTTTCGGCCTTTCTTCTCAGACTAGTCGGATAGGAAACGCCGACCTCATCTAGTTTTAAAATACATATGATTGACGTGTAAAAGTGTTTGTACAAACCTACTTACAAAAATAAAATCATTTATCATTAACTTAGATAGCATGATTATAATGTGAAAAACACAATTTGACGAAGTGAGGAATAACTGACCCAGCCAACACCATGTGCGTGTGCGGTGCTTCTAATCCGACCATGCCCCACTTACATATTAAATCACTGTGATCTTTATTCTCGTCACAATAACGTTGCTGTTAGTTTGCTGCTGTCAGAGATAAAATAACTGTGAACAGACTGTACCACAGTTAGAGCAACAAAATGTTTTTTACTTTGACTTTGATGAAATTTGACACCAATTTTTATCCCGGTAGTACGTTCCCGTAAAATAATTTCCGACTTCCACATTTTAACGAAGTTTCACATGGTTATTACCTCCACTTAAATATTTTTTCATATAAAAATTACGGCTCTTGATCTTACGCAGACGTATCCAACCTACCAGTCAATCAATCTTTGGTTCCCTCAAGAATCAGCTGGTTTTCTTCAATTATGCTCCAACGTGATGAAATTTTCAAATCGTCTGTGTGATAGATTCTATGATGCGACTAAAGGTAGGACTACACTCTTCACTATTATTGATCTGTTGTTGCCGGACTCACGAGGTGAAGTTTTGTTGGCAAGTGCTGATCCAAAAGACAATCCTGTGGTATATACTGGGATATACAGTAAGAGTTCCGATTTGAAGCTAATGGTGGACAGTTTGATAGACTTCAATAAGGTATTGAATCGACTTACTTTAAGAGTGTAAACGCGAGTTTTATCGAGACTGGATTGTGTCTAGGTGCAACTACCGAGAGGGAGTTCTGGAAGTGCCATGCACTAGCTACGTCAGGTAGTGTGTAGCACTTATGTATCTATCACATAGTTGATCTATATGTCATGGTTACATTTATCCATTTTAATTCTTTTACCTATTGTGGTATAGTAATTTTATTTTTGGGTGTATCGTCTTCACATATAATTATATAAATAATGTATGCAATATATTGTAAAACATTTTAAAAGAGTAACGGTGGAGTTTCTTGCCCATTCTTTCCATACGAAAACTACCTTTTGGAAGGGGCGACTAGAATCAATTTTATTTTAATTTTTTTTTTGACGTTCAAAAGTGCCTTTTATGTGCCTATTTGAAATAAATGATTTGACTTTGACTTTGACTTAATCGGCACTTGTACCATGGGTTCTGTTATGAACAGTAGGTTGAGAGTAAAGGGCGTGGGTGCACTTAGGGTAACAGACTCATCCGTGTTACCAAAACATGTGAGGGGTAATCCTAATGCTGCGGTTTTGATGGTAGCTGAACGCGCGGCTGACTTTATTCTCGAAGAGTGGGGTACTAAGCACTGTGCATAATTATGACTCGGTTGAAGATGTTCTTTTTACAGCAGAGCCGGTACAGATAAATTAAAAAAAACGAAACTGACAGGGACAATTAATGTTTTTTATTCAAATCCAATTGATCAACATGAATTTTGGATATAACTTAATAACTAAGTAACAATGCGTTCTAATAGAGAACCGTAACAAAATATAAGTAAAAAAAACAACACTGCCGTATGTAATTAACACAATTATATCACTTTTATACTTTTTTGATATTTTTGAATAAATTCCTGAGCCAAGAATGAATTATATTATCCTATTTATTAATACATGTCCTGTAGAAGTTAACCCTGACCATGTATGGTATGGTGTCCTTAGGACATGTGACCTCCTCCAGCCGAAAGAAGCTTTTCCTTCAAACTAAAGAGAGGAACATTTTAACGTGTATCATGTGAGAAACGGCGCTAACGGCTGGCATAGAGTCTACTGACTAGTGGTCTGGTAGATTGGTATGGTAGACTCGTCGGGTAGACAGGTCTGGTACACTGCTCTGGTAGACTAGTCGAGTAGACTAGTGTAGAAGACTGGTGTAGTATGTATATTAGACTAGTCTGGTTGACTGAGACTGGTCTAGTAGACAGTTGCTAGCCCACCCTAGGGTTCGCGCCGTGATGCCGTCAATTGACGATGAACCGACCGAGTGTCTGCAGCATCATCTTTGTTTTTTTATTAACTAACACGTACCTCAGTGGTAAGTTTCCACCAACTTCAATAACAAAGATATTTCTGCTGATCTGCTTTTACTCTTCCAGAGCCTAAAATTATATTTAATTTTAAAGCCGCCACCCATTCCGAAGATTTATAATTCAGTAAACAGCTTTCATCTGAAATGATAAATATTCTAATATTATATTGCATGTTTGTGTAAAGAACAAAATTAAGAAAAAAAACAACGGGTTGCACTCCGGGAGTGCCGGCAGAAGTGAAAACTTGAATATTAAGGTTCACTTTAGCTCTCGATCGATAGAGCTGGAAATCATGGGTCGAGGCCTTTTCCCAGCAGTGGGATGATGCAAGCTTACAGTAACAGTAAAGAAACATAAGAAGCATAAAGTGGTACTTCTGGACACGGCTCGTATTATAAGAAGGTTCCTCTCTCTGGAGCCCTGACCGCCGCAGCTGGTTTCCCGATACCGGTTGGCAACTATTTTTATTTGTTTTGTTATATCTTTAACTAAAATATTTTAAAATGTAATTTGCATGTTTAAAGCATAATAATGGAAATAACAATAAAAGTACTGGCTTATGGTTCGGGAATGTAGCAGGCCAAAAGTCAAGGCTGAGCAGTAGGAACCATTACACGACACCCACGGATTGTGCATCATTCCTACTTTTAGAACCAACAAGTTGAAGTGAAAACTTAAAGAAAAACAAAATATTAGTTTCCTTGATGTAAGTTAGACTCACCGGTCGGAATTTACTTGTCGGAACTCCTGTAACTCAGTTCCAGAAAGTCAATATTAACTTGAACTTAACTTTCCCTTTGGTGTTCAGCGATGCATTCCGGATAGCCATGTCTGTGAAGTAGACGAATTAATAATGGGAATGTGGGAGAAAAAACCTTCTTTACTAACTAACTTCTGCCCGCGACTTCGCCTGCGTGAAATTTTTTGTTACCCCGCCCCATCCCGTCGCATCGTATCGTCTGCCCGCGCTATTACTTCGTTTTCACTAAGCGCTTTTTTTGTGTTTGGTCCCTAAAGGTCCTAGCGTGATACTAAGTAGCCTATAGCCGTCCTCAATAATTAGGCTATCAAATGTAACAATTATGTATTTAAATCCGGCTAGTAGTTCCAGAGATTAGCGCGTTCAAGCAAACAAACAAACTCTGCAGCTGTATTAATAATGTAGATTATAATAATAATGACAATAATCAATTTATTTCAGGCAACTAAGGCCCATCGATAAAATACACAAAATAATCTTATACGATAATAAACTAATACATACAAAAACCTTATTCTACTAATTTATTAACTACGTTGGGTCGGCGACGTATTGCGCTGAGTCGAGTTGTCATGTAGCCTTCCGCGAAACCGACGATACACGACACCCATCGGCCAAAATTCCTTCTTCATGAAAGTCTCCAGATGGTGAGTCGGAACCCGCACCACAAAAGACTTGAGTTAATCTTGTGGCGCGACTTCAACTTCTCGACTCTCAAGGTGAACTTGGTCTCTTTATTTGGTTATCTTTATGTACTCCACGACCTCCCCTGCCGTCGTAGAGTAATGTAGACGGGACACGTATAGCTGCATCGATGGAATAGCGGAACTCAGTAACATGTTCGGACCAGCCAATGCGGTACCGCACTGATTGCGAAGAGTAGGCTTCTTCTTCTTTTTCTCAACACGAATGAAGCCTTCTTTATCTGCCTGTCCTCGGCTTGTTACCGGCGGTAACGAGCTTCGGACTAGTTCGGAGGGCCCCTGGGCACTCTTCGTAACTTTTGATTGCCGCTGATGTTTTGCAGGAGTTGCAATAACGGCAGCCGAATAAGCACGCCCCGGTGTTGTCGTGCTAATATTCTTCAGCGTCTTCAATGATGGGGGACGCGGGGAGGAGCGCAATTGTGCACCGCTTGCTGAGTCGACCGCCGGCGTCGAGTCGAATTTTGCTGACTCGAAGCTCTGCTGCGATGTGTTGACTGTGCCGTGACGTACGTCGACGTTAGTTGCTGGCTCGTGTGACCTACATACCGTGTTGCGCAAATCTGCTACCTCGGTACGTAGATCACTGATCATGATTGATTGCGATGCTTCCAACTTCAACTGCATCTCGGCCAGGCTTGATCTTAGGGTTGTGATGTCTCGTAGCAGCCTGGTGAGGTCAACGTGGTCAAAAGTGACAGGGGGCAGCTTGCGCAAATCCTTCGCCACAAAAGTCGGCACGTCGTCCGGGTCGGTCTTCTTCAACACCTTGATGATGTCTTGGAGACTCCTCTCTCCTTTTTCATCCCTCCTGCGGGATGGCATTCGGTCAGCCATTTCTAGCGACTCGTACAGCAGTGTCTTAGACCTGCGTATCTCCTCTTCGTTGAAATTGGATGTGCAAATCTGGATCACACTGACCTCGTCCATGACATCCAGCTGGTATTGCAGAAATGCCAGGACCTCGTTCGCCACAAGTTCTTCCGAACGCATGATGACAGCGGCACATGCCGCGCTCAGCGGAATATAATATCCGCAATGTGTAAGCGCGTGCAATTGCAACGGCGGATCACGCTGCACTGCTTATGTCCGTGAAAGGAAACTAAGGCCCGTCGTCCACGACGCTAAAAATAAAACCAATCCTTACTGCCTGGTTTCAAAAAGTCACCTCCAACCTGCTTTTACGACCTCTAAGAATAAAGATATGTGGCTGTCATTACGCCTAAAAGAACACCTTTTGAGAAGAAACAGAACATAACATCACGCCTGGTTTACGTAAAGGCAAGTGAACTTATCAAGAGAACTGAAGGCCAATTCTCGTAAATTGAAACGTTCAAAATCTAGTCGCAGTCTCATCTTGGCGACAAATAAATGTCAAACACTTGACAAAAAGGTAGAGAAATTAGAGGTAATTTTGACAGATTGAGTCTGAGATCAGACTGTAAACGTTCTTAAAATTACGATAATTGCCCCCCAGTGGTGGCCCAGTGGTAACGACCGCGACTTACGAGAGTAGGTCGTGGATTCGAACCCAAGCAAGAACTTTACTTTGTGTGAATAATTTCATCACCACTGCTTTCAAAACGGTGAAGGAAAACATCGTGAGGAAACAAGCATGTCCTAGAAACAAAAATTCGACGACATGTGAAGTCCACCAACTTGCACTGGGCCCGTGTGTTGGATTATAGCCCACTCCCTCTCACAGAGCAGATGCCTGTGTCCTAGCAGTAGGAACATTATAGGCTGATTATGCTTAAATGTACCAATAGTAGTACACCCACATTAAATGTACCAATAGTAGTACACCCACATTAAATGTACCAATAGTAGTACACCCACATTAAATGTACCAATAGTAGTACACCCACATTAAATGTACCAAAAGTAGTACACCCACATTAAATGTACCAATAGTAGTACACCCACATTAAATGTACCAATAGTCGTACACCCACATTAAGCTACTTATGTCTAAGCCTTAAGTTACAGGGGGCGAGCCTATTGCCATTAACCGGGCACGAAATCCAGAATACAAAATTAATTGAAAGACGAAGGTTTACTTACCTAAAAAGTAGTCTACAATCGACTAATTAAAAATGGACCGATATCGACTATTTATACTCCACAAGTACACCAGCAGGCAGACTGCAAAACACATGTGTTTGATATATTCTAAATATAGTTTTTCTTCAATTAATTTGCAATTATAATAGGTTAGTAAGGTTATTATATTATTATTTCAATAATTTATAGCTTTTTGTGTTTTTTTTAAATTATCGGTTGATTAAAAAATCAGCCCTTAGTATAAGAAGTTTATCTAGTGTTTATATTTTTATATAAATAAAATAAAATATGTTTATTATAAACTACCGCCCCGCACCCGCTTCACACAATTGGGTGGGTGCAATGGCAACATGTCAAATATATATCTGGGTTATATCTGAGTTAAATATCTAACATTCCGGAATAAATTCTGTAAATAATGGTGAAAACCGCTTCAAAATCCATCGTGTAGATTTGAAAAAACTTTTTAACAAAAAAATTAAACCGCCGAAAAAACTGAGAAACAATAAATAATAAACTTTTTTTATTTAACCTTATTAACTAAGTTCTTAAACTAATATAAGTATACCTAAATAATTTTTAGTCTGCGCCATTTAAATTTAAGGCAATTTAGTGATCTTTGTTTATTGATTGTTTGGCGCCGACTCAAAATTATTTAGGTATTGTGACATATAACATTTGTGGCCTCTTACGGCAAGCTAACATAAGCCCAAAGGACAGGTGGTCCGGCATCGATATATAAGGAAACAACCAAACCATCTCAAACACCGTATATATATAAAAATAAATCTAAAGCAATAAAAGGTGAACCTTAAATAACTAATTTACCTTATCATCAACAAATTAGGTCAGGTAGGTGAATATATAGCTATATCTTAATATTGCCAGCCAGCTAAAATTTCAGCAGAAAGAGCTAGGGTCGTGGGGAGTCGGAGATAAGCCCAGTACGGTTCCGTTTTAACTGTTTAAATTAAATAATATAAATTTCAAATTTGAGGTATAACATTCCAGTTATTTGTTGGTTATTAATTAGTAAATGGGCGCCAGGGACTTTGAGAGTCCCGGATCCCGGAGCTGATGAAGGTGTCCAATATACTTCTGGATGAACGTTGAATGTCGAACCCAAGATCCTCAATTCAAATTATGTTGAAGACCGGTTTCCAATGTTGAAAACCGGACTAAGGTAACCAACGGGGTCTTTCAGAAACAGTTTTAAAATTAAAAAAAATATTATAAGGCATCAAAAAAAAACCGTCGCGCCTGCGCTATCGCTAGATGGACTCCGACAGCCGCACAGTCGTCTCCGCAAGAGGCTTCGAGTGGACTCGAGGAACGGGTCTCGCGTCCAGGCCCCAGATGCTCGCTCCTCTAGATCCTGGCGGCGAGACGAATCTCTTGAGGTGCCTCTCCTGGAATTGACAATACGGAGACCTAATAATATAAGGGGAAACTAATTTACTTTCCTTGAGGTGACCGAGCTTTCAAATCTAGAAGGTTAAAACATTAGCCGGTTAACATGGCCTTCAAATAAGAATAAGGATTACCCACGTGGCGTTCATCAACTCCATAACAAGGGCTCGTTGCCTTGAACAATAAATACCGAGGTTTACACTGAGGAATTTATGGTCAATAGTCAGCGGGCGAAACACTCACGGTTGATTTAGGGAGAAAGCACTTGACTGCAAGATCCTCGACTGGCTGGAAAGTTGTCTGCGTATGCGCAATTTGGAATCCTGTAATAAATATCACGACAATATCCTTTTAACAACCAGGGAAGAGCTCACAGACCACTTCCTACCACCATTACAACAAATTCCTAACCTTTTAAAACATGGAATAATAAAACTTTATAATATTTGTAGTATCCCTCAATTTGTAGTGTCCTCAAGCGTGTTCAAGGCAAATAGACGCCACCACGGTTCAATAACCCTGTCATGGATCACAAACCGGAACTAGACGGAGCATCGCGAAAATCTCCCCTGTTTCAGGTAAAATGGTTATAAGATCAAACACTACACCAAGACCCTTAATTCTTGAAAATCACTAACAACGGCCCAACGTGACGTTTGAATGCTGAAACAATAAGAATCTTCATGATCCAGACCAACAAACAAATTATTTGTGATTTCGATTATCAAAATCTGTCCTGATTGGGGTAATTATCCCAGAATATTCATCCGGCAAATTTAAAATGTATAACCTTGCCTTGCCAAAAACAATGCACAGATTAAAATTGGATTTATTTGACAACGAAGTCTCTAGAAAGAAGTCTATATAGAAAAAGTAATTACAGTTCCGTATTCGGTTATTCAGTTTATTATGAATTTTTACTGAAAGCTGAAAATTATTAGGGATTGCTCCATACGATATTATTTCGATGGTTAGCAATCAAATTATCAAAATGTTAAAATACTGATTAAACTACAACTGCGAATCGGCGACCACCAGATGTCGCCTTTAACTGTCAGAAACTGACGTTCGACTGAATGACATTTAGAATGTAAACATCAACTTGATTACAATATTTGGTCTAATTTATTGTGCAAACCTGTTTAATAGGTTTAGAATTGATTGGTTGATTGGTTGGTTGATTGATTGGTTTTGATTGGTTTTTTATTGGTTTTTATTTTTGTTTAATTGGTTTGACATGTTTTTTTTTGTGTGTTTATGTCCTTTTTTTATGCGTCATGTTTGCCGCAAATAAATGCATTTTCTTTTCTTTCTTTCTTTAATATTGTGATTTATTGTGAGAAAATGCTAACTAAATATTCCAATGACGAATACAGTTGAAGGAATGAGTCCTTCAATCAAACGCAGGCCAAAGTCAATTGTACAAACTACAATGAACTATATTACTCGGAAACCTCATAATGTTACTTAAGCTTTCAGGTAAATGCTACTTTACTTATCAGTAACGCCGCCGTGTTACACCAACCCGTGGTAGGTACAAAAAAAAACAACGTAACAGTATACTTACATTAGTTTAAGAACTTAGTTAATAAGGTTAAATAAAAAAGGTTTATTAGTTTTTGCTTTTCAGTTTTTTTCGGCGGTTTAATTTTTTGGTAAAAAGTTTTTATTTTATAATTTTTTGTGGCTATAATCTACTAATTGTTTGCCAAAAGGCAGGCATATGTGGCACTGAGTAGAGTAATAATACACAACTCGGCATCCAAATCTGTGAGTGAACAATAAATCACCCCTATTTTCCCACCCTTAGGATTGGATTTTTTTTTAACTTATATGGGACAAACTTTGGGGTATACCCTTTCCAATAAAAAAATAATTATCAAAATCGGACTATTCTGTAAAAAGTTATGCGTGGTCATACATAAAAAATATATATATACGCGTCGACTTGAGAACCTCCTCCGTTTTTTTTCATCAGTTAAAAATAAGCGGTCACACATATAGACACGAAAAGTAACTTTGTTTTGTATACAATGTATAATTAAAGATATATATATGAAACACAAAAACAAAACATGGTTTCTGCTGTCACACGAAGTACAAAACCAAAGTTTTCGTCTAAAGATGACTAAAGTAAATATCGTTGGCTCTAAGCAGAACCAAAGAGTTTCGCCACTATCGACGAAGGAACCCTATATATACATATTTAAATTATTAATTAATTAATATGATATATTTATATTGAAATAAAAGCTGACCTTGAAAAATATTACCACAATCTGTACCAACATTTTTCTGAAAATAAGGATTTTTTTAAAATAAGTATTATGATGTGTTTCAGACGTCATTTATTTTAGGTAATTATTTGCATTAAAACATGTATATGTTACCGGCCAAACCCGATTTTAGGATGAACTAGTTTCGCCTAGGCTAAAGCAATTCTCCCTACACGCGATAGCACAAACCTGTATAACTTAGGTCAAACTCGTTCATTCTGTTACCGATAGGGTAAACCAGTTTAGCTTAGGTCGAATCGGTTTATTCTAGTTAGAATTTATATGCTTTAGGATAAACTGGTACGTCCTAGTCTGAACTAATTTTGCCTAGTCGGAACGCATGTCGCTGCCTGTACGAACGGGGAATCCCTGAATCATCTCTGGCTCGCCCCTCGCGCCCTTCAACCCCTCTTCGCTCGCCCTGTTCGTTGATTTGAACGGTATTTTGCTGGTTGGGTTTAAACGATTTTATTATAATCCTAGTATAATTATTGTGAAGGGTTTTATCATGAATGAGTCTTCGTGTAGTAGACAAGACAAGCCAGCTGTGGAGAGAAAAGTTTTTTGGGGAAATGTTGTAGAGTGAAAACAAAAAGTCTTCTCAATATAATGTGTTATCAGTAAACGAGTATGCGGATTTGGTTGAACAAGTAGAAGACGCAGAAAAGTTGGAAAAAAGAACATCATTAAATGTGATTCAAGAATTTTCAAAAGCGACATTTTTTCGGTATAATAATAATTATGTTTGTATTTCTACCAAAATAACTGTTACAATTGTACTGTGTTGTAGTGTACTGTAAATATTACGGCTTTCATTGACTAAATAAAATATTTGTTCATAATTATTAACAGTTATTTATTCGGCTTGATTATAACTTTATTTTATTTACTACTAGCTGCGCCCCGCGGTTTCACCCGCATAGGTTGCGATCCCATGGGAATATCGGGATAAAAGTATCCTATGCGTTATTCCTGGTTATAAACTATCTGTGTGACAAATTTCATCCAAATCCGTTCAGTACTTTTGCGTGAAAGTCAAAGTCAAAGTCAAATCATTAATTTCAAATAGGCACATAAAAGGCACTTTTGAACGTCAAAAATAAAATTAAAATAAAATTGATTCTAGTCGCCCCTTCCAAAAGGTAGTTTTCGTATGGAGAAGAATGGGCAAGAAATTCCACCGTTACTCTTTTAAAATGTTTTACGATATTTTGCATACATTAATTATATAATTATATGTGAAGACGATGCACCTAAAGATAAAATTACTATACCACAATAGGTAAAAGAATTAAAATGGATAAATGAAACCATGACATATAAATTAACTTTGTGATAGATACATGGTGCTCACATATTCACAAACATTCCTTCCATGAAAGAGTAACAAACATCCATCCATCCTTACAAACTTTCGCATTTATAATATTAGTAGGATTTGACGTAGATAAAAACAAGACGTAGACGAAATAGTAGTTGCATTGATCATCGATCATCATTGTGTCAAAATTATACAGGACCAAATTAAATTAGCAAGCTAAACTCCGCAGACTTGATGGGTATCGATATTTAAACGATAAAACAAAAAAGTTATATTTTAATGATTTTTTTGGGGGACTTTGACCTAAAGAAGTGTAGTTACTTGAAATATTTACAAGTTTAGAAAACAAATATTTTTTCTTTTTGTCATATTTAGATATACCCACCACGTCTGCGGAGTTTCGCTAGTTAAGTTAATTTGACCTTTTAGACGTTTTCAAACAAAGAAACAGAGGTGAACCTACTTAAAATCAAACCACAAAGCAGTTCAGTAGAAGGTAGGCGAACCCTACCAATAGATCAAAATCAGACAAAGCATAAAATGAAAATCATACAACCTACCTATACACATAATTAAACTAACGATGGCACAACAAATGAAACAGACAACAGAACAAAATAAGCAATAGATATTCGTACATCGTTCAAAGACTCCGACAGAATTAGAAATACCATAATCAGATCTTAAGTCTAAGGCTGAAGCTACACTGTAGCAGCTTCGCTTGGTAACACGCTTGGTGAATAGCGTAGGTCGAACTGTGCAATATAGTCGGTGAACTAGGTACTAGGTGATCTGCGTATGTATTTAAATTAAAGAAAATGGTGACAAAAACATCGTGGGGAACCTGTCCTAGAACAAAAACATTGAAGACATAAACTATATAATAGAATATTGAAGACATGATGTGACCTCCACTAACCCGCACTGGGCGCGCGTTGTGAATTATGGTCCACTCCTTCTCACAGAGAGGAGGCCTGTGTCCCAGCAGTGGGAACATTATAGGCTGATTATATTATGCTATGCGTCCTCCATTTTGTTGACACGATCCGCCTGCCCGCTTGTAGAGTCACTAATGACTTTACATTTCCTAGCGCCTTGTGCATGTAACAGCTCTAGCATGTGCCAAGTCAGGGTAGTAAGCCAGGATATTTACTTGCATGCATAATTAAAAACAAATAAAGATCACGTTCCATTTTTAAATATGCCAATTTTCAAAGTAAACTCAGGTCTTAACTTATGCAAATGTAAAAAGCCAATCAGTCATGCAGTGTGGCACCAAACGACAGTATAGTAATTACAATAGTAAAACCATGCGTTTACTAAAGCACATAATTAATGGTGATTTTTACACTATTAATGGTGATTTTGAGATTATCGTTAGTGATTTTGATATTATTAATGGTGATTTTGACATTATTAGTAATTATTACCAAAATTTGCCAAATTTATGTACTAACACTAGTGTTTAAGATGTGTGTGTAATACTAACAAATTGGATTCTATGATCTGGATAAATAAAATGATTATCATTATAAAGCATATCACCGCTCTAAGCACCTGCCAAAGCACCCAGCCTTAGCCAATTTGCATACTATCTCGTTATTCAAGTTGTCTTTTTACATAAAGAGCCAATTGTAATCACAAGGTACGCCTATTAAATAAATTGATGCTACAAATACGATAAAACGATTTATTTAAGCACCCAAAGGGCTTTTTGAATGATGTTCATTTGGTTTTCGCTGTCGATGTGGAGTGGCCCAAGTGTGGGTCTACTGGAGGGATGACAAAAGTTAATTAGGGGGACGTATCATGTCATTCTAACTAATTTATAAATGCGAATGTGAGTTCGTTTGTTTGTTACGCTTTCACGGCTCAACGACTGAACCGATTTTGATGAAATATGGTATGGGGATACTTTGAACTCTGGGGAAGGACATAGGCTCTTTATCAACATACCACGCGGGCGAAGCCACAGGCGGAAGTTAGTAGAATATTCCCCGATTACTCGAAGACGGCTTGACCGATTTGGAAATCGGTTGTTTTTAATGCATATTTTTTAAACTACTAGTATTGTATGGACAACTGGACATGTTTTGATAACGTGTCAGCCTTGCTGTATTTCCCGAAGAGTTAGGCAGACGATTATTAGTACACCATATTTAACTAGGGGTAGACCAATGGCAATCGAATTGAAAGCGTTTCATATTTTCGACTTTTCCATCGTCGTTATTGATAGAATATCACTTTGTCCAGGCCCTCAGTTATGTTTCAGTCCCATTGCAACAATTGGCTTTTATTCAAAACATTATGGAATAACAAAGTCCTTTCTCTCACAAATTATACCAAACTAAGCGCAGGAAACAAAACCGTCTCGGATTCTGTGAAAAAGTCATTGATTCTGTATTGAAAGTCATTTGGAAGAAGATGGCGGCCCATTTGCTATGCTACGGATTTGTGCCGAATAATTTATTGTAAGCTCTACCTGTAGTATCGAGAATTGCTTATTTTTCTTGTTTTCTTTATTGGTGACTAAACGAACTGTTTTTTTTTTTACTTGGGATTTGGAAAATCGATCTAAATAGACGTCGATAGCTCCATTATTCTGAAGTTTTGTGATTTGGATTTTCTACCCATAAATCCAATTCCTACATTTCCTATAGAAAAAATGTGTCTTAAGTGATTCTTAGATTATTTGACTTCCTGTTAAAAGGAGCAAACTCACGATTTTTCTTTACGTGTAGCCATCTTAACTCATCGTCATAAAGTATAAATTAGAACGATGCCGTGAGTTTTAAGCAACGAACGGCAATCATTCTAATTATTACTCTAAAACGATGAAATAAGAGTTACGAGTAGGTACAATACTTTACTAATGGTACGTACGTTTTTTTTATCGGGAATTCGCTCCTTTAGGATCAAGATTTATCAGACTATCATCTGTCTAACTTTTTCTCAACTTTGTTGGGGATTCCAGTCTCACCGGTTGTAGCTGAATACCAGTATTTGAGTGACCTCCACAACCTAGTTACTTCGCAATACGATACAAGATCAAGATTTAACGTAAAATGTATCAGCCTAAGACATAATAATAAATGACACTAACGCAAAGTTTTGTTCAATTAAAGACGAACCCATAAAAATAAGCTGCAATGCAATGTCATTTACGTACAAAGCAAAATAATCTTTTTTTAACTACAGTCTAGAATAAATAACATTTTCTATGCTCTCTTACAAAGCTCTTAAGTAATTCTAAGCAATTTAAAGTCGAGGCTATATAAACCTCTGTTTATAAAGAAAAGAAAGAAATATAAAAAGAAAAGCAAGGTTTAAGCGTACAGTTTAAGGACCCAACAGGTAGTGGAAAATAATTCCTTTGAGACGAAAAGAGTTGAATTAACATTTAAATGAATAAAAAATGCACAATTGTGTGTAACGAGCTTTAAAATTCATGCCACGTAATTTTTAGAGGAGGTAGGAAAAATTCCACAAATATGGTGGTTCTATAAAGGTTGTTGACTAAAGGAAGGAATTTGTTTTTGACCTGTTATTCAAAAGAATTCGAATGTTTATTTAGATTTTTAGCGAAATCTTAGTTTCGTGTTTAGTATAGCTGT
Organism: Apamea epomidion; assembly: GCA_947507525.1. Classification (NCBI taxonomy): domain Eukaryota; kingdom Metazoa; phylum Arthropoda; class Insecta; order Lepidoptera; family Noctuidae; genus Apamea; species Apamea epomidion. The sequence goes on along the minus strand of OX382249.1, from coordinate 14,031,406 downwards.
CTATTTAGTTGGTTGTCATGGTATGGGCTATGTAATGCAGAGGGATGAGAAAAATGTCGTGAGGAAAGCTTTAAGTATGAATGTGGGTGGCTATAAGAGGAGTGGAAGACCAAAGAAACGATGGATGGACTGTGTGAAAGATTATATGGCTAGAAAGGGCGTGACTACCGAAATGACGACTACTAGAGAAGTACTTATGGAAGCAAAAGTCATGTGGGCAGGAGAATGATGGTGATAGGGATGCTGATAGGATAGGATAGTTGGTCAAAACTAAGGTGACAATATTTCCCCAATATCTCTTTGTAGGAATCCGAATGAAAAACTACATATTTGTTTCGTTTTTCAGTCGATCTAAATTCCGGATATTAACGGACTTTATTAATATTCCTGCTTTTGAAATGAAGAATACTAGAATCTGTAAACGAAATGTAGGTAGATTAGAGACTGACTATTACCACCCTTTTCAGCACCAACTTTAGGTCCTTTTTCTTTGATAGACAAAAGTATTTTTGTACAAACCTAGACATTGTGTTGACTCTCTTGTTCGGTGATTTGGCTTCCTCATAAGTTGGCGATTTTTAAATAGAACTCATTAACATCCTATTCAACTATGTGAGCCTATCGCAGTCCACTGCTGAACATAGGCGTCGTTCAGGCTGCCACAATACCCCATCCTCCGCTTTCCGCATCCAGTCTATCCCAGCCACCTTACTCTCTTAACTCCGGTTCTGTTCCGGACAATTTCATTTCTGATTTTATCCGTCAACATCCTATTAATCATTGAATATTACTTTTCGCTGAGGAGTTAACAACATAACAAAGCTTTTACATAATTTACTATGTAATAATAATGACGTCACTGATAAGGCGTCTATTGTTCTGTTAATTACCGCGTTGGGTCTGACAGCACCGAATCCTGTAGGGAATCAATCTCCGGTTAGTTTAATTGTAGTTAAATATAGGTTTTGGAGATATTAAAGAGAGTAGGTACTTTTTTTTTTTTTTTTTTTTTTTTCTTTTTTTTTTTTTCAGGATGGCAAATCATCAAATGACCCCTCCCGCTCTGGGTGGAGCAGAAGGGAGTGTCAGACTCTTACTGACTAAAACCCACCCGTGTTCCTTCCTTAGCCCTTTATGTTCCAGGGCAGCGGTAACCCTTTCGGACGATCCCGCTACCCCGGCAGGCTTCGGCCCTGTTGGGCCCCGTCATCTATGCTGACATCTCTTTGAGGCGCACGTGGAACACTTACGCGCCGTCCGGCACGGGCCTGGTCCTGATCGGACGAAGAGCTACCCATTGCTCTCCGCCCGCAGGCCCGCGCCTACGGTGGCCGGGAGTCGTCACGCGGCTCCCGACGCTCGGAGCGTCTCCCTCGGCGGCTGAGGCGTGAGGATCTCTCCCTCGCCCATCCCGCCACCTCCTTCGCTAGCATGACTGCTTCGCAGAAGGAGGTGACCGCCTCCCACTCCCTCTCGCCCCGGACCATGGCTTGCACCAGGGCCGGGCGCGAGAGGTCGCCGCCGCTGCCGATCGCCTCTACGAGGACACGGCGGTGCTCTGCCCAAGCGGGGCAGACCTCCACCGTATGCTCCACCGTGTCCTCTGGGCGATCCTCGCAGTGGTGACACCCGGGCGTCTCCTCCCGCCTAATTATGTGCAGGAACCTCCCGAAACATCCGTGTCCGGAGAGGACCTGCGTCAGGCGGTAGGTGAGAGCGCCGTGACGCCTCTCTAGCCACTCCTCAAAGAGGGGTCTTACCGCCGCTATCGTGGCGTGCCCTGCGCTGGGTTGCGATAGTCGCGCCTTCCATTCCGCCATGAGATCGCGCCGGAGGTCCGTCCGCTCCGCCGCGATTTGCCGCGGATGCAGAGTTTCCCCCCGACGTAGTGCCTCCGCGCGCCAGTCATACAGGCGCGCGAGGACTATCGCCTCCAGATCCCATGGCGGCAGTCCGGCAAGGAGGCCTGCTGCCTCGCCCGAGATCGTGCGGTACCCCCTTATCAGCCTTACGGCTACCACCTTTTGGGGCGCGTTCAGATAGTGTGCGGCTCGGAGCCGCAGTGAACGCGCCCACACCGGGGCCCCATAAAGGGCTATGGACCGCACGACCCCCGCGTAAAGCCTCCGGCAGGAGGCGTTTGGCCCCCTCAGGTTGGGCAGGAGCCGCTTTAAGGCGGCCCCGGTCTGTTCCAGTTTGGGGGCCAAACCTATCTCATCGTTGTCTCGACGCCGATGTGAACCCCTCCTACCATCAATTGGGATCCCGAAGGTGGCCCGTACCGGGGCCCATGAAAGGACATGGCCTCGGACTTGTGCAATGCCACCTCGAGACCCAACTGCCGGATCCTTTCCACGACTATCGCAACCCCGCGTGTCATCGCGTCGGCCGCCGCCTGATGCGACCTCCCCTGTGCCAGGACCAGCGTGTCGTCAGCGTAGCAAACAACGCTGACGCCATCAGGGAGGCCGGCCCGCAGCACCCAGTCGTAACCGATGTCCCACAGGAGCGGCCCCAGAACCGATCCCTGTGGGACACCGCACGACATCTCTCGCCGGTTCCAATTCCCGTCGCGACCGGGGTAGATGACGGCTCTGTCCGTCAAATACGCCCCGACTATTCGACGGAGGTAAGTCGGCACCCGGTGATACCGGAGTGCCTCCCCTATGCAGCTCCAGGGCAGGGTGTTGAACGCGTTGGCGATGTCGAGTGATACCGCCACGACCACCCCACCCCGGGACACCGCGTCCCCCGTCGTGAGGGCTCTCACGCGCATGATGGCGTCCACCGTCGAGCGCCCCTTGCGGAAGCCAAACTGGCACTCCGCAAGATCCGGCCCCGTCCTCACCAGGTGCCCGATGAGGCGGCCCGCAATCACTCTCTCAAAGAGCTTGCTGACCTCGTCGAGCAGCACTATGGGCCGGTATGCGGACGGAGAGTCCGCAGGGCGCCCTGGCTTCTGAATGAGGACCAGCTTCCCCGTCTTCCAACGGAGTGGAAACTGGCCTCTCTCCATGCATGCGCTTAAGAGCGCCTCCAGTCGAGGCCCGAGAGCCCTCGAGGCCAGGACCCAGGCTTTACCCAGCAAGCCGTCGTGTCCCGGGGCGGTATTTTTGGCCTTCAGCCTGCCTACCGCCGCTCTCAGATCTACCCCGGTCACTTCAGGGGTGTCGTCGTCGTCGTCCGCGTGGTCCGCTTCGGGCACCGCAAGTGGCGGAGCCATAGGCGGGGGAGTATGCTCCCCCCCTTGAAGGGAACAGAGCGCTCACCACCTCCTCCACCAGCTGTGGGCGGAGACTCTGCGTCAGCGGGGGGGCCTATGTTCGGAGTTTATTCCGCACCATTCTGTAGGGGAAGAGAGTAGGGTACTTGATTCTTCAGATCAGAGGGACAAATTAATATTCTATTAGCGATAATGATGATGGAGAAGTCAAAAATACACAGGACTGACATAAGCTATCGAAAAGCTAAGCTAAATAAGAAACGTTTGAAAGTGATTGCCACGTGCTAGGCTCTCAGCGGGGTAATTACGTAAAAAACTAACAACTGCAATGCCTTTCTTTTTGATACTTCAAAAACAGTCATTGCGTTATTGACGTCGTCGAGCAGAAAGAAATGGATTAGAAATTTCCTTAAAAATTTTCTGATTGTGAATGAAAGTGTGTTACGTAGGTGGTGCTGATTTGTATTTTGTTTTCTTAGAAATTATTTGCATGTTGTGAAACACTCCTCTTGTTTATTTTTGATTGCCCTATGACCTTCCTTTGGGATATTTTTCTAATTGGAAACTGTGAATTTCATTATTTAAATTGTTATTTTCATTGACAAGAATTGGAATTTGAGTCCGCTACGTGACTTTACCTACAATTTCATTAACTGCCGCTTAAACTTAAACCATTACCCAAGTTCAATCAGCAATACCAACGCACTTAATTAACTGTTTACCGAGTAATCGCAGTTCCCTTTTTATGTTAACGTGCAATTGCAGGTTAATCCATGGTGCAACCCACTGAATGTCCAGTTATCGTCTTTGAGTATTGACTCATTATTTTCACTTAATTAGGACTTATTTGGGCACTGGCTTTGATTGCTGCTCATTATTTATTTAAACAGAAAGCTTTCCTGAAAATGTTAAAAATATATGGCTCCAGAGAGCTCGCTTGATTTGTGCCAAACTGAGTATTATTTTGTTGTAGTTATCTTTAGTTGTAGTTAGCTAAATAATTATAGGATGTAAAATAATAATAATAATAGATTATTTATCACCCCTTCAATTCCAAATTTCTCTTTGTCTATGTACAAAATCATGGCAATGAATACATTTTTATAAGAGACTAGCTTTTGCCCGCGACTTCATCCGCATAAAGCAACTTTCTTCTATTTTTTTCCGTAAGAACCTTCTACAAAGTATAAGAAAACTTTAAAAAAAATGGATGAAATCGGTAAAGTCGTTCTCAAGTGATGGCGTGACCAAAGGAAATATAGATTCATTTTTATATATATGTATAATAGATTACGTTGACGACTACACTAGTATAAACTGTGTCACAGTCATCATCGTCTTCCACACTTATTTATTAAAACCACAATTCGTTGTTTTAAGCACAATATCTGTAATATTGATGAAATGAATTGAAACCATGGTATGCAATATGGTAGGTATATATTATATGGTATATAAGTAGTATGTGACATCCACCAGCCCGCACTGCGCCCGCGTGGTGGAGTGGGCCCGCACTGCGCCCGCGTGGTGGAGTGGGCCCGCACTGCGCCCGCGTGGTGGAGTGGGCCCGCACTGCGCCCGCGTGGTGGAGTGGGCCCGCACTGCGCCCGCGTGGTGGAGTGGGCCCGCACTGCGCCCGCGTGGTGGAGTGGGCCCGCACTGCGCCCGCGTGGTGGAGTGGGCCCGCACTGCGCCCGCGTGGTGGAGTGGGCCCGCACTGCGCCCGCGTGGTGGAGTGGGCCCGCACTGCGCCCGCGTGGTGGAGTGGGCCCGCACTGCGCCCGCGTGGTGGAGTGGGCCCGCACTGCGCCCGCGTGGTGGAGTGGGCCCGCACTGCGCCCGCGTGGTGGAGTGGGCCCGCACTGCGCCCGCGTGGTGGAGTGGGCCCGCACTGGGCCCGCGTGGTGGAGTGGGCCCGCACTGGGCCCGCGTGGTGGAGTGGGCCCGCACTGCGCCCGCGTGGTGGAGTGGGCCCGCACTGCGCCCGCGTGGTGGAGTGGGCCCGCACTGCGCCCGCGTGGTGGAGTGGGCCCGCACTGCGCCCGCGTGGTGGAGTGGGCCCGCACTGCGCCCGCGTGGTGGAGTGGGCCCGCACTGCGCCCGCGTGGTGGAGTGGGCCCGCACTGCGCCCGCGTGGTGGAGTGGGCCCGCACTGCGCCCGCGTGGTGGAGTGGGCCCGCACTGCGCCCGCGTGGTGGAGTGGGCCCGCACTGCGCCCGCGTGGTGGAGTGGGCCCGCACTGCGCCCGCGTGGTGGAGTGGGCCCGCACTGCGCCCGCGTGGTGGAGTGGGCCCGCACTGCGCCCGCGTGGTGGAGTGGGCCCGCACTGGGCCCGCGTGGTGGAGTGGGCCCGCACTGCGCCCGCGTGGTGGAGTGGGCCCGCACTGCGCCCGCGTGGTGGAGTGGGCCCGCACTGCGCCCGCGTGGTGGAGTGGGCCCGCACTGGGCCCGCGTGGTGGAGTGGGCCCGCACTGCGCCCGCGTGGTGGAGTGGGCCCGCACTGCGCCCGCGTGGTGGAGTAGGCCCGCACTGCGCCCGCGTGGTGGAGTGGGCCCGCACTGCGCCCGCGTGGTGGAGTGGGCCCGCACTGCGCCCGCGTGGTGGAGTGGGCCCGCACTGCGCCCGCGTGGTGGAGTGGGCCCGCACTGCGCCCGCGTGGTGGAGTGGGCCCGCACTGCGCCCGCGTGGTGGAGTGGGCCCGCACTGCGCCCGCGTGGTGGAGTGGGCCCGCACTGCGCCCGCGTGGTGGAGTGGGCCCGCACTGCGCCCGCGTGGTGGAGTGGGCCCGCACTGCGCCCGCGTGGTGGAGTGGGCCCGCACTGCGCCCGCGTGGTGGAGTGGGCCCGCACTGCGCCCGCGTGGTGGAGTGGGCCCGCACTGCGCCCGCGTGGTGGAGTGGGCCCGCACTGCGCCCGCGTGGTGGAGTGGGCCCGCACTGCGCCCGCGTGGTGGAGTGGGCCCGCTCCCTCTCACGGAGAGTAGGCCTGTGTCTCAGCAGCGGGAACTGTATATGTAGGGTGATATGAAATTTACAAGTACAACTTGGTGATTAACGCTTTTATTTCTCTAAGGTAACATATTTTTGCCCTGCAAATACAGAATTGAACACAATCATCAACATTCACTTGCCCTTATATCAATTGATTCGTGGTCGGCGCGATATGTATTTTTCCTCCATACTAATAATTCACAGCTTGCAGTTTGAGTAATTTATGTGGTCTACTCAAATGTCCTTTCTTTGGTATTGCTTTTTTTTTTGTTTTAAAACTTTGCCCCACACTAGGAATTACTCCTGTATCATAGGTGCGTTTACAAATATTTAAACTTACATACACTAACAGCCAGAGCCGGAACAATTACCTGTAGGCAATACAAATATTTGTTCCGTGCGAATCGAACCCGCGACACGCAGCGCAGCAGTCGATCGCTCAGCCACTGCGCCAACTGGGTCATCAGCCGTTTGTTGAATCGTTGAGCTCCTTCAGTTTTGAGTTGATCTACACGATTTCTGACAATCATCTCTGAGGTCCTCTCAATCTGTGTGGTTCTTCCCTCAAAAAACCATTTCAGACATCGATCAACATGGTTTTCACATGATCTGATTAAGATTATGTCTGGACTTTAAAAGAGACTGTGACCTCTGAGTTTGTTTCGGCCTCGCGTTTCTTCTCAGTGTAGTCAGATAGGAAACGCCGACGTCATCTAGTTTTTAAAATATGATTGACGTGTAAAAGTGTTTGTGCAAACTTCTTACAGGAATAAAATCATTTATCACACAGAATTACAGAATTTAACACAATGGTCTTACAAATACCTAGTAATAAGCTGCTATACCATGAAACTTAATGCGGTCATAACGATTTCCCCTTTTTATTTTATTTTCTTAGCAAAATATTACTCTCATCTCCATAACTATAATTTTACAGCATCCAGCTCTTAGTAGCTGGCACTAACGCACTAAACTATTAGCAATTACTTTAAAAGTGCTTTTACTAAACATTTTCTCAGAAAATGTTCTAGAGATAATTTTAAATTATGTTGTTTTCTTAACAATTTTATAATAAGATTTTGCGCGTGGCTTAGTAATACGTCCAATATAACATAAACTGTGAAACTCCATTAAAGTCTTCCTAGGCAGGGATCAATTTATAATGGTTTTTAGATGGAATTGTAACAGTGCTGTGTCCTTCAAAGCGTATATAGAAACCCAACGCGCTGAATGTCTCATTTGGTATCAACGATAATGATACATTTGCGACACGGTGATAAAATATGAAGCTGAAAACGTTGTATTTAGTAATAGTCTTCCAGACCGAATTTCGGCCATGGCAGCCAATCTCAACGGAGACTAGCCATTTACGCGGGAGATATTATAGTGCACAAGTGAGTGCGTAGACACAGTCGCCCTCTCTATTATAGTAATAAATAGAAAATTCGAGGAATTTTCCATTCGCTGTAAAAGTCAGGTTTGAAAACAGCTGTGTCCTGCCATTACAGTTTTACTACTTCTTTTTATTAGTACTTTACTCTGCTGATTTGAGATTAAAAGGATCAACTTGAACAGTAGCTTGTTAACTAGTATTAATCAAAAATGTTGTCTGTGAGATTAAGTACTGAAGTTTTACTGATACGTTTGCATGGAGTCCATTTTGAGAAAAACAAAACTTTGGACCAAGATTAGAACCTTGAGCAACACCTGAATGGTGTATAGTTTTAATTTAATAATTAAGCGATTCTGTAATTCTTGCAAAAATAGCTAGACTTAAAAAAACAACTAGGTAAGCTTAACGGCTTATTTTGGTATGTGTGGGATGGGAATCGAACGCGAACGTTAGCGTAGAGAACACATGCTTAGCCAGTGTGACTGTTAAAAGGCTTATTAAACTATTCACATATCTTATATAGTGCAAGATAATCCTTTTCTACTAACCCGCCAAGTGCATCAAGTTTGGCTTACCTTATCGGGGTATTTTCTTAAAGTACTCCCTGCCTACACTTCATTATGTTATAGCCCCAAATTATCATCAGCCTGTAATGTTCCCACTGCTGGGACACAGGCCTCCTCTCTGTGAGAGGGATTGGGCTATAATCCGCCACGCGGACCTACTGCGGGCTGGTGGATGTCACATGTCTTCGATTTTTTGGTTCTATGACATGCCGTTTTCCTCACGATGTCCTTCACCGTTTTGAGAGCAGTGGTGACGAAATAATGTACACAAAGTAAACAACCTGCAACTCGTAAGCCGCGTTACCACTGGGCCACCACCGCTCACTTATATATAGTAGAACAAACAATAATTTTCTAAATGTATTTTTACTAATAACCCTTTTTGTTTTTTGTTACAGGTAAACATAAAGTTCATCAAATTCAATAACAAATGGATGTACAACATAAAGGTAAAAGTTAGAACTCGTGTGATCCAATTACAATTCAATCCGGTTATAATTCCTGAGTTATGACAGTTGTCGGTGATTTAACGAATTATATTGATTTATAGGTGTTTGTTCTTTTGTTTTGATTGAGATACGGTTTTATGAGGCGGCAGAGTGAGAATTTAGGATTTTTTGGCTGATTTTATAATACAGGAAACGTCGTTATACAAGCGATTGAAAGAGGACCAATTAATAAAGGAACTAAATAGAAAACTGGCAATCCCAACGATTATGTAGTTTATTAAACGAACCGACCTATCTGGACTTGATTGAACTTGTAAAAGTGTTTATTAAAACCAATTTTCAGAAATAAATATCATTAATCATAACTAAATTGAAATGGAACTTGATTGAACGTTGTAAAATTGGGAATAAAACCACTCGTGAAATGTGGGAGTACTATCGGTACAGCTCAGCAGACCGAGAGAACAAAGTTCGGGGACAACAGGCGTCATTTGTTCTGGTGTAAAATAAAATATTCCTGCAATTACATCCTGTTTTACACGACTGTGGTGATACCTAAAACGACAGTACTTGTAATGTTTTTATCATTCAACTGTCCCTTTTAAAATGAATTTTGTAGTAAACAGGATAAGGACTTTAAAAGTGAATTCCTAAATAACTTCTTCTAAGCGACATATTTTTCCAATATTTTACCAAAACATATTCCATCATCCTCCCATTATTTTCTCCCACCTGAATCTCTGCCCACTCTCCAAACGACACTTGTAACATCACAGCACCGATTTGCATGTCATAGGCCCATAATTTATGCCCCGTTTCAGCCCCACACCTTAAAGACATATTAACAACGTACCCAAAGATAAAAGAAAAGTTGTTTGGGGTGGAAACATGCTTTAATTTAAGGGCGATTTGAGTGTTGTCATTTGACATTCTGTTCTCTTAGTTTTTCTCATGGTCTGGCAGTTTGAGTAATTAAAGTGGCCTACCCAAATGTCCTTTCTTTGGTATTGTTCGTCGAATCGTTGAGCTCCTTAAGTTTTGAGTTGAGCTGCACGATTTCTCTCAAATGCGTGCACTGACTGGACAGGTCCTCTCAATCTGTGTGGTTCTTTCCTCAAAAGACCGTCTCAGACATCGACCTACATGGTCTTCATATGATCTGACCAAGATTATGCCTGGACTTTAAAAGAGACTGTGACCTCTGAGTTTGTTTCGGCCTTTCTTCTCAGACTAGTCAGATAGAAAACGCCGACCTCATCTAGTTTTAAAATATGATTGACGTGTAAAAGTGTTTGTACAAACCTACTTACAAAAATAAAATCATTTATCATGAAATAATAATATGCGAAATATTATTGCAATAATATGTTGAGAGGTAGGCAGACTATTAAAGTTGGAGACACCGTTTGTAGTTTCGATTTACGAGTAGTATATAATAGCTAGTGTAATAGTATGCTATATATTACAAATTTAACACATACTATGTGTAAAATTTATTTAATAATTTATCATAGTATAATTTTTGTTGCGGTAAATCACACCAAATTAACCCTCAAATAACTTAAATCGCAGCAGAGGGAGCTTGTTTAATAATAATTTAGAACACCAAATACTTGCAAGTTTGTCTTTAAAACATCACTTTTAGCGATAAAGGCGCCCATTGTGATATCCCTTGTAAAAGTTCTACATTCATATCTGTAATTTGTATGGTGTACATAATAAAGAGTCTACTATTCCAGTCTATTCTACTTATAATCGAACACCAAGTACTTATGTATTCAGGCACAATCTCAACTATTTAGAGACAAAACTTCATTTTTTAGCTATTCAACACATTGGAATCTGGTTTTTTTTTGGTTGTAAGGTTCTACCCTTACAGTATGCAAACCGGATTAATACTAAGCTAATTATTTCTTCATTTATCAACCCACCTAAGACCACACCGCAATTAATCTAACGCACCTAAGTACACAATTACTTCAAAAAATGACATCAACACGACATAACATCTAATCTGGTTCCGTTATAGCTCAATATAATCAACCCGAAACCACCGCTTAAAGACGAACAATAATGGGATAGAGTACAACCACAGAATAGATTAATACAGAAGGCCGGCCGCATAGAACGCGCGAAATCAGATACACGCACACATAGACGTCGCGTAGTACGTGTGGCGATCTCAAACAAATGCCAGTCGCGCGAGTCAAGATAACGAGGTTGGACAGTCAACAGCAGAGATAACGCTACCACCCCATAACAATGGGATGAGCGGAATTGATTATAAATAAATATAAATATGAATTAGTCAAGATAACGAGACGAAACAGTAGAGATACCGGACGGGTACGGAAGCGATAAAGATAAATGAATTGTGGTGACAACCAACCTGCCCCCACCATTGTATTAGCTGATAAGACTTAGTATATAAACTAACCCAAATATAATTTAGACACATTATTGTATTGACTCTACAACATACCACTGTACTACTAACACGTTTTGAGAATAAAATTAGTTTTATCTCTATCACGAGTCTCAGTCTTTTAACTCGCGCGTGTTTGTTGTTTGAATTAGTGCCCGAGTAATGGCAATAGGCTCGCCCCGTGTTACATGGGACTAAAACATAACTGACGAAAGCGGGTGTACTTACTAACTGTGTCTATTCCTACGAGGAATACAGGTGTGATGTTATGTTATGTGTTGTAGCGTAAATTGAGCTGTATGTGAGGGTTTTAAAGTATTATCGGGTGTAATATGTATTTTCTCTCAGCTCTTCGACTGGTTTCAACGTCATTTACGGGCCAAGCCAAGTAATTGCAGCGTGTGGTGTGTAAGATTATAATTGAAAGAAGAAAGAAAGAAAGAAAGAAAATACATTTATTTGGCACAAACTAAAAGACACACAATACACCAGATATATACATCAGCCAAAACAAACAATAAGATAAAAAAAATAAAAGTTGAAATAAAAAGCGTGAAGTCCGATGTAAGAAAATTATCAGGAAAGTGTGCCTCACGGCTGCGCCAAAAAAGCCCAGTTCAGCAAAAATGCCAGACAACTGGTGGCTGGTAATTGTGTATGTGTTGTGATGAGGTCCTACCTCGTTCTCTTCTATCTGCATGAATTTCCTAACAATTCTGCACGTATTTAAAGTTGCAGCTTTCTGTAGTGTTATGTAGAGAGTTTCCTTAAGGTCTAATAATTTTAAGCCATGGCGGAGATGATTTGGGATAACGCCTGTGGTGGAAAGAACTATTGGGACTACATTTATTATTATTTATTTATTATACTAGCTGCGCCCTGCGGTTTCCCCCGCATAAGTTTTGATCCTGTGGGAATATCGGGATAAAAACTATCATATATGTCAATCCTGGTTATAAACCATTTGTGTGCCAAATTTCATCCAAATCCGTTCAGTAGTTTTGCCGTGAAAGAGTAACAAACATCCATCCATACATCCATTATTTTTTATTTGTAATGTGCGTTTTGTTTATACAGAATAAAATATTTTTCATTCTTTCATCCATCCATCCATCCAGATAAACTTTCGCGTTTATAATATTAAGTAGGATTAATCAAGCCTCAGGATATCCGTTTCGCTCGTTGTATAAAGCCGACCTTCTGATATTCAGAGGTACAGCCGACCTAGCGCGTGAGGGTTAAAATTTAAAGCTCGTAAAAGTTTATTTAAGGGTTATGGTGTTATGAGCCTGCTGGAATGTTCTAGAACAATGTTTCTATGGCGTTTTAATGTTATGAGTTTTACAAGTTTCAGGACGATTGGGTGGGAATGGTCGTTGGTATGAGTGCCTCTGTTATTTAATGTTTTCGGAATCTCGTTGGGACAGCTGGACAGCGAACGCAAGAGTTAAAGATAAATGTTAGTAACAAATGTCTATTCACATAGTTACAATACCTTAACCACGGCGTTATCCAAGAGAAAAGTTATGTTGTTTTATTGGTAAAATCTGACTTTCCTCAAAATTGGGTTTTTCGTTTAGAATTTTAGATAAGATAAGATAATTATTTATTTTCTCACCACAATATATTATAAGTACATCAAAAAATCAAGAACAATAAGTACATAATAGTTTAAATTATACTGTGGGAGACTGGTGCCTAAGCTAGGCGTAAGGCACGTATTTCAGGACACCAGGTCTCCACCCCTTCAGAAGCAGTTACATTCAAATCGGATTATGCACTCGCACACAAATGCGGTAAGTTACAAAAGCAAAGAGAAAAAAAAAATAGAATTTACTATTGATTAAAACTTATTCTAGGGTTAGTATTTGAGATTATGTATTTGTATGTATGCGCGGGTGTATGAGAGTGTGTGTGTGTGGTGACTGTGTGGGTGGTCAGTGTGTGTGTGATGTTTATGTGAGTTATGTTTGGTGTGGGCCTGTGTGGGAAGCTGAAGAGTTGTATGGACAGAATAGTGATGTACATAAATATATACACATGGCATATACATATTTGTATTCAAACAAGCAAGTTATACTGGGGCAGCCAGATGTTTTTCCGTAGCTTCATAACTTAATTCCTGGAGCCAGCTCTCAATCTTCATTTTACACTGAGTTTTGGTAAGATGATAAATGGAGAGCGTCCTATTTATTTTATTGTAGAGGTAGCGACCAAGGTAACAAAAAAAAACGTTTGGAGAACATTGTAGCAAGTGGCTAACCGTGGATGGCGGTCTACTGGGTTGATGATGAGATGATGTTTAAATACAGACTTTGCTTTTCATTGTCAGACTAGCTTTTTCCCAACTATGGTGGGGTCGGCTTTCAGTCTAACCAGGTATAGCTAATACCAGCATTTTATATGGAGTGACTGCCTATCTTATCTTATATATATTACGATATCCATTGGTAAGACTGGTTGTCATACTTTCGGGTTTCTAACGAACCGTACGACTGACAAAGATCCACGAATGACATTTGGGACCAACGGCTTAACGTGCTTTCCGAGGCACGGAGGGGTCTTGGTATGTACAGAGACCCCTCGAATAGAAAATCCAATAATATGAATCGACCACTCGAATGTATCTGCATTTGAGCGGTCTTATTTTTTTGATATTTCGCAACTATTGTTAGGCATGAATAAAATTTTCAACTTAAAAGTATTCAATAAAATTATTTATCATTTATCAACTTACAGCATACCTATTGTAAATTGAAAGCGAGGCAAAATCTATCCATCTCAAAGTTCTGCATAGTTTACCTAGCCTTTCTGAACGAACAAAGTCTCTATGCCATGTTCTCTCCTGTATTGTGAATGCATTTATTGATAGCGTCTCCTGTCCATTCCAAAACGATATCAACTGACAACTCTAGATAAAAAGCCCAGTCCTTGTATTTTACATTCAGGTACGCCATCTTTAATCTAATTACGTAATAAATAAAATACAGGTGAGCAGCGAACGCAGTTCCCCTCCACTCAATGGTAAATAGAAGAACTGGTACTTATTCATCCCCTATTATTCCCTATCGACTCGAGTGCTGAACAAATTCCCGATACATTTGTCTTTTGGCTAATTATTCAGAAACCCTTCAAATTGCTACCAAGCTTACTCATGAAAAAATCTTTCTACAAACTCAGATTTACAGTAATTCAAGCAAAAATCAGCTTTATTTTTACAAGCATAAAGTTTTAGACGAATGAATGTTTAATTTTACTAAGAGTTCTACTGAGGAGTTGGCAAAATGTGTTTGCTGTTAAAAAATACGCAAATCACTTTTATTGCCGTCATAATAAGGTCCAAAATGGGTTTCGTAAAATGCAAAAGGAAGTTTGTTGAAAGTATTTTGGAGGCAATTAAGTAGAGTACCAGGAAAAAAATTCGGTATCTTTGTAATAATTGTGTAAAATATGATGTCAGTGTTTTCAGGGAAACTGCTGAAATAGAAAGAGTACGTTTAATAGAATACCACTTCATTAGTGTTGAGTGAACGAGGTTTGTTCATTAAAACAAATGCAAACTCGACCGAGAAAAAAAGTGAAAGTTCTAGCCTTGGGATAATCTTCTTTTAACACTGGATTAGTAGGAGTTAACAAAGATAAATAGACAAAAAGATAATATCCGAACCATCTCAGAGCTGCCAGTGAAATGAAATGAAATGTTTATTACTGTAAGTAGATATTGTAAGACACTTTTACACGTCAATATTTTGTTGGTCAATATTTTAAAACTAGATGGCGCCGGCATTTCCTATCTGACTGATCCCTAAGAAGAAACACTTTGCCCGACCTGGAAATCGAAACCAGTCCTCCACGCTCAGCAACGAGACCAACGTACTGTGCCTAGTTTTCCGAACACTGACCACATACTCAACGTTGTTGGATTATTCAAGCAGACAAGCATAGTAGATGGGCTGGCAGCCTGTCAGAGTTGCATACTTTAATAATTTCTGTGTTTACTACACAAGCTAGTATGGGAGATTGTTCAATGAAGCTAGAATTAGAAATAATAAACATAAACTCAACAGACCAAAGATCTTTATAAAGAGAATTAGGAAAGCTTTCGATTTTAACAAGACAACAAGGCTAATCAGTAGGTCCGTGTACATGTACAAATTACTTGAATTAAAAGCTAAATTGTAATAATAACTTTACAGGAAACTGAATACCTTAAACTTCAGCAAGACGGATTTGGTTAACCAAGCCATATTTTCTTCGTCCCCTTTCCCACTAACTCATACAAAATTTAATCACTTTAACACTCCATATTTTTCTACAGATTCACTCAAAAACAGCCATAAAAACGCGTATACATCTCCAAAATGTGTAATATCCCAAACATTCCCGCGAAATAAACCCAACATCAGTATAAAACACATTTTTAGAAACGTTACCTCTCCTGGGAGCAATTCTTGACATGAAACAATGTTTTGACACCATCTATTTTATGGAGACCTACCTCACCTCCCAACGTATGAACTAAATATACCAAAAACGGGAGTAGAAACTGCTACTCGTGTTCCAACATAAACTGGGCATAATGTATAAAGACCATTTAATAAAGAGCTCGGGTTTGCAGTAAATGTTTCGGGCACAAAGATCATGTTATAATGGTTTTGAAAGTCTGAGCTTGTGTGGTTCACAAAAGATTTGGTTTTATAGTTAATATTGCAGTTATATTTCTTAGAGAATGCGCAGTTTTGTGTGGATTTTTCTGGTTCTTTTATGGTACGGGGCGTTAATCTTTTTAGTAATTCTGTGTACATAAGTCTGTTGGGGAAGACAATATCGCCGTTGTAAAGTCACATTAATTTTGTGGAGAAATAATAAAAGTTGCGAACTTAAACATTTGGAGCATTTTTGTGTTGTTATGAAGTGGTAAATAAGGATGGATAAAACGTGTTATTAGAGCTGTATACTTTGTTAAATAACTGGCTATATTACATGACATAGCATCACACCTCTAATGCCCGAAGGGTTACGTGGTGGTGAACCTATAGTAAACCTTCATTTCGCAAGGTATGGTTGAATTCCAAGGAATAGGGGGAATGCCACCACTAGCTGGGCACAAATCCAGACACCCGGCTGCGACTGAAAAATTCCTGATGGAAAAACTCAATACACTTTGCCCAACCTGGGCATTGAATGGACATCCTGCTCAGCGACCTCTAGATCAACAAGCCACTTGACACACAGACTAAGACAGCTTTATTTTCTTTATTCCATTTAAATACTTACAAATTAAATTTTTAAATATTTTTATAAACAAAAAGATAAATAAAAACATTTAAAAATATAAAAAAGCTTTATTATTATTAACAAATCTTACTTACAAGTATATTATAAACGTGAAAGTTTGTATGAATGGATGGATGGATGTTGGTTACCCTTTCACGCAATAACTACTGAACGGATTTGGATGAAATTTGACACACAACTGGTTTATAACCAGGATTAACATTTATGTAATACTTTTTATTCCGATATTCCCACGGGGTCGAAACTTATGCGGGTGAAACCGCGGAGCGCAGCTAGTTGCTGAATAAATGGAAGTAGGTATTATACAGGGTTGCAAGGACATCGACGCGCGGACGGGAACCATAAATTCAACACATGATTCTAGACGAGCGTAGAAATTTTCAAAAGGGATGAAACGGCTAATTTTTATTTTATTACCGACAAAAAATTCATTAATAGAATTATGTGCTGAATGCATGGTTCAAGTATGTACGTCGATGTATAAATTATAATTCGTTCCCCTACTTCCACGCTTCAACGACATTCGTTATTATAATGTTGCTTCGACAAATATTTCCACATTCGGATATATTATTGGATACATTATTGTTTATATGTCATATTTATTCAGTTGGATATTATTAGTTTTATCTAAATAAAAAAACTGACGATCATCATTGTTTCAGCTTTGACAGTGAGAATGCTAATTATTTTTGCTATTTATACACTTGGTGACATGTAACGGGTAAATTATACAAAAGGTGGTCGTGGATTTTATTTAGCACGTACTGACAGGGTGAGGAAAAATAATAGGAAGGGAACAATTTATTGGGAGAAGGTGATTCCGCACATTGCGTGCCTCAAGGTTCTATCTTTAGTCCGGTCATGAGTAAGCCAATATTAACCAAAGTGCATTTTCTGGTTTATTCTCTCTTTCGTCTTTCTCATGGTCTGGTAAATTAATATATATATTGTCGGCCACTAACAATGTGCGTTCTTAACAACTGTTTCCAAGAATAAAGATACCTAATCAACCTTAATCATAAGCGTTTGCCTGGATATGGAGTTAATTGAAATTTGTCTTTATTTATATTAATTTCAGATCGAATTTTATAAACTAAACTCATCCTCAAAATATACTATGTAAGTAAGGAACTAGTTATGAGTCCCTCACAATTGGCTTTATCCGAACAAAAAACGGATAAAAACATTATTCCGGGTGTGGGTCAGCAAAAAGGAGTTCAATTTAATACATTTTATTGCCGTGAAGACCTTTCTTCTACCGAAATAGACCTCACATTTATTCTGGAAGATAAGAGTATCACGATTCGATTCGCACTTCAATCTCCATTGCGTTATTTCAATAGTCTATCAAGGGGTAATATCCTATAGACCCTGCAATGGACAGTGGACATGGATAAAGTTTGGGGGTTTTAGAGGTGAGATAAAATAGTTTTATTACAGGAACACATAAAGCATTTGTGAAGAGGTTTATGAAGATTTTATGTTTGTGCGAAGGTATAAAATATTATCAGGCGATGTCGACTCAGTGATTTTAAGGGCGCTCTGGGCTGTGAGGGACTGCTCGTGGTCGTTAAAGGAGGAGATATAACCTCAGTCGTGGTAAATTGAATTACCCGTAATATTATATTCTTGGTGGCTTCTTTGGGCTAATTTCGTCACTGAGTAAGAAAATAAACCGTCTGGAGTTACTGACATTATTAAAAGATAAAATGCTGCATCGAGCAGAAGAGTAACAGAAGTGGAAAAACAAGAATACTTAATATGTTATCCCAAACATTCTTGTTGAGTAGTTATAGGCGAACAATTTAACTACAATTATTGTAATATTTGTTTCTTACAATGTGGCCGACGAGAGAATGCGTGACACCTGTCAGTTTTATACAAACGAATACGTGTTTGGCGAATTTGATCTTTATTAGCTAATGGAATTGTCGCACTGACATGTGTCAGGAATACATTCTCTCGACGGTCCGACTATTACTATTTAAAACATGGCACAGGACCGAAGCGTATCATAAACCAGTAGAGAAGTTCAAAAACGGTCTATAATTCAGTAGTTGTTTTTGGAAAGCTGCTGATAATGATGATGAAAAGGACAATTTAGTTGTCATTGCCCTATCAAAAATAGGTCATAAGAAAAACAGTTTTAATAATGCAAAGAACCAAAACCATAAACAACATAAAAACTAAAACTCAGCCTTCCAAAGACGCAGCCCATTGGACCGTTACACAACTCTGTCAGAATATTTTTCCTACAAGATTAATGTTTTGTAAAACTTAGCTAATTTTCTTGAGTTTTAATGAATTCTCTTTGGCGTGACATCGGTGACCTTTTTAACTTATTTTCTCGGATATCTTCTTGTATTAATGTAGCTCTTCGATCCGTTGTTCTGTCAGCTGGTATTCAGTTTTGGAACTAGGAAATTTGAATAGCATTCGAAAGATATTAACTTTTTTTTGGTGAAACATCACCTAGTATTGACTATGTTTCTAGAAAGTTAGGTTATTGATCTTGAAATGCTAGATTTGATCATTGGTTTTATTAGATTTTTATAAGTCTTCTTAGACTTTAAAACGTAAACGGAGCAACTGGAGTATTTAAGGCAGATGGCGTTCTGTAGTTTCTGCCTACTCCCATGAGAAAAGGGTGTGAATTTATGTATGTACCTATACAGTGTGCACATAAATTAAAACCACTCGTATTCTACGTTACGTTTAAACATACACAATTAAATTAACATTCTAGCCGCGGGACCTCTCTGTTCTCGGATCTTCGTCCTATGTTCTATGAAGTATGCAGATCTGAATCATTTTGCAGGATATTGCTAAACCATTGCTTCATATGTGCTTTTTTTTTTTTTTTTTTTTTTTTCAGGATGGGAATTCATCAAATGACCCCTCCCGCTCTGGGTGGAGCAGAAGGGAGTGTCAGACTCTTACTGACTAAAACCCACCCGTGTTCCTTCCTTAGCCCTTTATGTACCAGGGCAGCGGTAACCCTTTCGGACGATCCCGCTACCCCGGCAGGCTTCGGCCCTGTCGGGCCCCGTCAACTACGCTGACATCTCTCTGGGGCGCACGTGGAACACCTACGCGCCGTCCGGCACGGGCCTGGTCCTGATCGGACGGAGAGCTACCCATTGCTCTCCGCCCGCAAGCCCGCGCCTACGGTGGCCGGGAGTCGTCACGCGGCTCCCGACGCCCGGAGCGTCTCCCTCGGCGGCTGAGGCGTGAGGATCTCTCCCTCGCCCATCCCGCCACCTCCTTCGCTAGCATGACTGCTTCGCAGAAGCAGGTGACCGCCTCCCACTCCCTCTCGCCCCGGACCATGGCTTGCACCAGGGCCGGACGCGAGAGGTCGCCGCCGCTGCCGATCGCCTCTACGAGGACACGGCGGTGCTCTGCCCAAGCGGGGCAGACCTCCACCGTATGCTCCACCGTGTCCTCGGGGCGATCCTCGCAGTGATGACACCCGGGCGTCTCCTCCCGCCTGATTATGTGCAGGAACCTCCCGAAATATCCGTGTCCGGAGAGGACCTGCGTCAGGCGGTAGGTGAGAGCGCCGTGACGCCTCTCTAGCCACTCCTCAAAGAGGGGTCTTACCGCCGCTATCGTGGCGGTAAGACCCTTTCATATGTGCTTCATAATAAAATATAGTGCATATGAAAAATTTGTCTGCTAAACGAAAATAACGCAATGAATGTTGTTGAACTGTCAAAACGAAAGCCATTCCTACTATTAGTGTGTTACGAAATTACCCCGCTGGTATCATTACCCTACCACTCTTGTCAAATATCCACTCCCACACCATTTAGAAAACACAAACATTCTAGTGTTTGTTCCACAAAAATAACTCCAAAACTTTAAAATTACATCCACTTACTCCAACAACCGACAAAACACCGAACAAAGCCTCACCAAACATTCATCACAGACAACAACACTAACAACAAAATAAACTCCAAAACAACGACGCGGAAAAACATGAAATTACATAAAAACTAAGAAAAACTACGGCTGGGGATCGAACCTATGTCCCAGTAACCCTCAAGGCCGTCGGTTTTATTCCGAGACGTTTTACGACCCACCAAGAGTTACGACTTTTCGGCTAAGACGGGGATGCCAAGTTCGACTGTTAAAAAGTCCCTTGAATTTTGCTAAAAATATCCTCTGGTATGCGTGACGAGAATGGTTAAAATGTTTTGTTGTAATGTGTCAATCTTGGTGAAATAAAAATTAAATAAACGTTGTGTACGTGGAAGTCGTATCTTACGAATACTTATTCGTAGAAGTCTTCATTATAATACAAGGATGTTAGACATTGAATTGAAGCTTTGCACTGCGGGGTAGTTGCCTAACACACTATCAGTAGGTACGAATGGTATTTATTTTGACAGTTCAACAACAATCCTTGTGTTATTTACGTTGTTGAGTAGACAAATTTTTCGAACATATAAAGCAATGGATTAGCAATAACCTTCAAAATTATTCAGATTGTGATTAATAGTGTGTTACGCAATTAGATTGCGGGAATGCGAATTCAATTACTTTCAAGATTTTTTTAGCTAGAAAAATGTTTGAACATTAACAATTGAAACTTGATTTGTGAATATATTCGTATGAAAACTATTAGCTTCGAATCGAGAAATATTTTTTTTTGATTGGCCTTGGCAGTGTACATATAATAAAATAATAAGTAGTGTCAATAAAACAAGAAGTTCAAAAAAAGAGTCGAAATATATTGATATTGTTTTTTTTTTTTTTGTTTTTTTTTTTTTGTAAATACATTCTTTTAATTGATTTACATAAATATTTACAAAATAGGGCCTTAAACTAGAAGTAGGAAAATTAACAGTACAATCAATTTTCGATAAGCATTGCACCAATTAGACTCCATAATGAAAAAATTGCGAAACCTGACATACAGAAATTATTTTCAAAGCAACAGCTGATGAAAAGGTAGATAGGCAACAAATTGGCATACTGGCACTTGATACGGGCTGAAGTTTGACAGTGATTGGAACTTAAAGGACTATGTTCAGACGGCATTTATAAACCTTTTTCTTGTAATAGTTAAAGCAGGAATGTTTTTGGTGATAGAAAAAGCTACAGAATTGATGTTAAGAAGATGAAAAGTTATTTTCTTTGTGTTAGTATCGTGGGCAAACTTTGAGTGGAAAGCTGTACTAAGCTCGGTATAAAACTTTAAAATTTGTATTACAATTTCCAGATTACGGCACATATAAAAGTTTTTTCGAGAAGGTAGCTGAAATAGAAATCATAAGCAGAAGTTGGTACATGAGTGACGTTTTAAAATGTATGGTGGGTAGTTAAAATTTTCATCCGATGTTTACACTTCATATCTAAGTGAAATAGATTTTCCTGATTCTACGAAATTTTATGATGAATTACGAGCGTCCCCCAGTTATTCCTGTTACTCATGTAACATTTCCGATATTAGGTACATAATTATCTATTTTTAGTTATCATCTATCTATTTAGATCAGACTTTTAAAAAAACGAAGTAGATCAACTCCAGTCAAAACCACCCACAATCACACTCCCAAACATCAAAAATAGACCTAAACTCTCCCACCATTCAAGCACACTGTTATTCACTGGCAACACCAAAACGCTTGTCCCGACCTCTCGCCCCTGTAAATTTAAATTAAGACATTCCCTTTGTAAAATTTAAGTAACGTTTGCTTGCTCCAAATTATTTTGTTTCTAACCATCCACGGGTTAAGATGTTGCCGAAGTCTTTAAATTTAAAACCGTGAATAAATTCAGGGGTCCAAAATTGTGAATTCATTTTAGCCAAACTCGGAATGTGGGGAAATTAAATTGTTTTGTCTTTGTACGTATGGAATTTACGTTCAATGAGGAAGAAGATTTTGTGGAAGAGAGCTTTAACATTGAATCTGGGTGTTACTGCAAGAACAGTGTTAGATTTTGCATCCATGATAACGCTCTATTTGAACTTATTTATCACTGATATCTGCATTCTGCAACGTTTCAAATTAATTGTTCTTTAAAGCATACAACAAAGTGCGGAACTTCATGCCAGCGTCTGTGCTCTCTACCGATAACCTGTCAGCCTTTAAAGCAAGAGTAAACACTTACAAAAGCATCTTCTGGGCTCGCTTGTTTTATCCTCATCCATAGCTTTCTATCTGGCAAAATTGAGGCCAAACAAATATATATCCAAAAAAAAATATGTTGTTTTGCACTAAGAACTGTTTTTTTCTACTAAGAACTCTAAAACAGAAAGAGATGCTTTTTTATCATTGCATTCCTGAAATATTTATGATTCATCTCGAACTGCTACAAAAAATCCTTCTCTCTAAAAACAAGGTGAATATTTATATGCCGAGCATAAATAGCATGAAAGGTAAGTGCTTCAGGGAAACAAAAAACAAAAAAAATAAGCAGCTCAGTTATTTTTTGCCGACAAAGTCAATAAAAGGATCAATCGGAACCCGTCGCGCAATTATAGTACACGGTGGAACGAAACATTTAGAGCTAACAATCTGAAGGCAAACGCCGAGTTTGATAGCAGTAGACTTAGAGGGGGTTGAGTGATAAATGAGGAGCGATTTTGGTGATAGGGATATTGAACACACTACTGGAGAAATGCAGCTTTTTCAATATATTCATTGAAATTAAATTATATCTGTTTCTGTGCGTAGATCATCTAATATTACACAGCAATTTTATGGAGACAACATTTGGATTCAAAAAGTGTTAATGGATAATAATGGAGAGATGATCGGTAATTGGAGTTAATAAAGCTTTATTTACCATCAATTGAATTTGAGAATGAAAGTCTGGGTTCTATACTAAGTAGTCTGTATGTTTAAAGCTAGTTCTTGTATATAAATGATATTAAGTAGAAACATTCGACAGCCAAAAGCATAGAAAGGCAAAAGTACAGCGATTCGTTGGAATCAATGAAAGTCCTATATTAAAAGAACCAGAGAATGAAATGGCGAGTCTGTAAGTAATGATATTCATGATACAGTCAATTATATTCGCTATGACAGTGAAAATTTTATATTGGCACAGAAATATTTACTTAGACAAGCACCGCCTAGTGATAATCCTTAATAAGGCTAAAAGGTTCAAGGTTCCTGTCTAATCTCTCAGTCGCATTTAAAACAAGAACAAAATATTCTGCCGCTAGTAATTTTATAGCCCTTCCATTTTATAATAGATCTTTAATTTAAATACACGTGTTTTAGCTTTGGAGCTATTAAAATTTAGTTATTGTAAGTACAAAGGTTCTTAGAATCCTTAACTTGTGCCAATCCCTGAGTCCTCGAGGTGTCAGTTAAGTAAGATGTTAGTACTAACTGCTTGTTTAACCCTGTGATGTTAGTTTTATCTCCGAACTTTGAAGTGTTGAGACCTAAAGGATTTAGTTCTTAAGCTGTAACTTTGGCAAGGCCGTCTGTTTAGTTTGTATATTTTTGAGGGATTTTGTCTGTTGTTGGGCCGGGATTTTTGTTTGGTATTACGGTAAATGGGGTCAGAAGGAATTCACATGCAAAGGTGAAAATAAAATCGATTTTAAGAAGTATTTTCTATTGAAGAATTTTAATGATATGACGATAACTAGAATACCAAATCTTTTGATCCGTTTGATCCGTCAACATAGGATACTATGTTCTCATGGTCTGAGGGATTCAGACTTATAAAAACCTAACAAAAGTTGAATATATTACAGTCCACCTTATTTTCGTATCTAATGCCGACACCACAATAATGAAGAGAAGAAGACCAGAATAAATTCAAAGAAGGACAGTCAAAGGACTGACCCTCTTCCTTTGACTTTGCTTATGTTGTGATGAAAAGTTTAGCCATTGGAAAAGGTTGGCAGTGCATAAAATCATACAATGGGACGTTAAGCTAAGTAAACCTGAACGATCAAAATACAAATATATATTTTCGAATAAATATCCAAGTGGAGGTTATCAGTATCCCTATGGAAAAGGTCAAGTGATAGTGAGAAGTACAATATGCCAGGCGTAGTGACCGCAAGTGGGCCGAGAGTGGGCTGAGGGTTCCTAGTCTGAGCGTGGGATAAATCCAGAACACAAATGATAGATCCATCATATAAATTTACTCGTTGGAAGGACCAAGACCAGAGTGGCACAAAACGAAGAACATCAATCTTGCCCAAAAATAATTGTAATCGGCTGCGTCACTCATAAAAGATCATTTAACTTGTCTACAACAATTTTTTATGCAGTACCAAGCCCCTAAAATGGCGCTTAGAGTTTCAGAAAGTTTGGCTTTGTATAGCGTACTTTATGAGAGTAGATACAAAGCCAAACTTTTTACTACTACTATATGACATATACTGGCTTAGCGTGTCGATGACAACCTAAATTGAGTCGGCCCAGAATATAGCTACCAAACTATCAGTAGCATCTATTCCTCTAACCTGCAGGCAACAGGATACGCTGAACACGATATTAAGTGTCTCATTATCGTGTAATTAAAAATACTTGGATACTATTTATTTCACATACACCCACTAAGTATTTATGAAACGTTAGAGTGCACGGATCTAATCGGTCGTTTCCTTTGAAGTTAAGCCGACAAGAAACTCCTGGTTCATCATAATCAGCCTATAACGTTCCCACTGCTGGGACACAGGCCTCCTCTCGATGAGAGGGACTGGGCTGTAATCTACCACGCGGGCCCAGTGCGGGTTGGAAGATGTCACATGTCTTCGATTTGGTTCTAGGACATGCCGGTTTCCTCACGATGTATTCCTTCACCGGTTTGGGAGCAGGGGTGATGAAATAATTTAAACAAAGTAAAGCGCCTGTGAACCTACGACCTCCAACTCTTTAGTAGCGGCCGTGACCACTGGGGCACAACGGCTCTACTCCACGGTTACTCTTTTAAAAATAATTGACTTTTATAATGTTTTCTAATTACAGGGTTAATAGGTATGGCAGGACAGTGTAAGCCTGTAAACAGGTACTTCTATGTACAAATCGAAGCATCTATGAGTCTACAATGCACCCCGTATAAACGCCCAGGTATTACGACTTGTCCCACACAAGAAAACCTTGAGGTGTGTTTCAGTTAGCACACTGTTAACTGAGTCGGCACCGCGCTGTTCACCCTTTGATGTAACTTACATCTTTAACCTTTGACTTTGCTACTAAGCAGTATTGCTTTTCCATGCCTAAGCGGGTTTGACTTATTTTTGTGAATCAAGAGAACTGTTACCTACTTTTTATGCCACGTAACATCACGCCTGTTTTCATCTAAGGGATAGGCAGAGTGTATAGTAATCCTGCTAATATTATAAACGTGAAAGTTTGTATGGATGGATGGATGGATGCTTGTTACTCTTTCACGCAAAAACTACTGAACGGGTTTGGATGAAATTTGGCACACAGATGGTTTATAACCAGGATTAACATAAAATATATTTTTTATGCCAATATTCCCAAGGGATCGAAAGTTATACGGGTGAAACCGCGGGGCGCAGCTAGTAAGCTATATTTCACTTGTTATGTTTTAAGTTTAAGCACCTATCTTCTGACGTTTCATAAGTGTATGTATATGTTTGTGTGATCCTATTCTACTAATATTATAAATGCGAAAGTTTGTAAGGATGGATGGATGGATGGATGGATGTTTGTTACTCTTTCACGCAAAAAGTGCTGAACGGATTTGGATGGAATTTGGCACACAGATAGTTTATAACCAGGAATAATACACAGGATACTTTTTATCCTGACATTCCCACGGGATCGAAACTTATGCGGGTGAAACCGCGGGGCGCAGCTAGTATAAAATATTTTGAATTTGAAGTCTGGTCCAGCTAATTTTCATTAGGTACCATTTTACTGATCCAGACTTCAGGCTGCTAGTGAAAATTCCTATTGGCAAAACTGGACAGACTTCAGCCCCTACTTTCTCCAAGTTTAGGACTAATTTAAGGACTTATATCTAAGCACTGGCATTACTGTCTAAGTTAAAGTCAAAGCATTTATTTCAATTAAAACATTCACAAGTACTTGAGAGCTGTCAAGATGTCTTTCAGGGAAGTGAGTTGCTTGTTCCAAAGATTGTTGAGGAGAAGAACTGTTCAAGAAAATAATTATCATGGCTTGTTATTCTCGTCAGAGAAAGGCTTTAACATGTCACGGAGATGACAACAAGTTAATTTTGTGGATCTTAATATAAGTAAATTTTTGGTCCTTATCTTGTAAATGAATCTTGATTTAAAAATACATGGAGTAAAGATATTTTGAATGAAATCTGACAGTTTTTAATAGACTATATTTCTTTAATTTATTACATATACATAAATTCACGCCTTCTTCCCATGAGGGTAGGCAGAAACTACAAAACGCCACCTGCTACGACCCTTATGTACTCCTTTTGCCACGTTTACTTTCATACATACATCATCTTTAATTTATTGGGTACTGAATATACTTTTGCCGACTTGCTAAATAGAAGTAATATCGTATTATATAACATCAAGCCTGTAATCCTTAAGGGGATTGGTAGATGTGTTTGATTTTGCTTTAATGTGGTTTTATTATTATTGGTATAAATAGTTATTTTTTAAGTTTAAATAGCTTGTGTCATTATATTGCAATTTGTCTGAAATAAATAACGGCGAGTATTATAATTAACATAATTTGTAGTGTATTTTGCTACAACTGCGAATCGAACCCAATATAAGTAAAGTGTATCCTGATTAAGTGAACCTTGGTTATTTGAAAAACCTCTAATAATGATAATTACATTTTGGTCCCGACATTTTTGCATTGAAATACCTCTATGCTCTATACTGAAAATAATATCCTACCTGAGTAAATGAAAAGTCTGTATAGGTGTTAAATAATCCTAGGTGCCTTGAGATCCCACTTATTCAGGTTACATTGTATATTAGGTATCGATTCGCGGTAGCAGTAGGTACCTACCAGTCGTACTTGCAACTAGTAAACCAAGGAGGCAAAAGTACCTAATGTTTATATGAGAAAAGCTACATAGTGGCATATTCCGCGTCCTCTATATCTACAAATGACCATAGCCAACTCGGCATAGTGACTCTTTATTTTATTAGGAGATTGGCTCCGTATTCGCTCTATAAAGGTACCCCTTTCTGTGTTTTTCCTCACAAAGAAAGGTCGCCTTCTTTGTACGCCTACACAATGAGATTATGAAAACATACTGTTATCATACAATCTGTTTCTCATTGCTTTGACGGGATTCTTTTGAGATCTTCCGTTGTCTAACAATTTATTCTGCAATAGTTGGATAGTTTGAAAGTGTAATTGCAAAACAATCCGCCCATAGTACCAGTTTCATTTAAATTAGCTAATTAAACTTTGACTGAATAGAAATAGAAATAGGGGATATTGATGTCAACTAATTTAAATGTTTATATTTAAATTAGGGAATGGTTTTTTAACCGAATTCAAAAAAGGAGAAGGTTCTTGATTCGGGTGTTTATATTATACCATTATGAGTTTTTTTGATAAAAGTTTTTTTATTTTAATGTATTAAGATAATTATCGACTCATCACGTCTATGAAGTGTACATAAAAGTGACACTGTACAGGCACACCTGAAGAACCTGATTGAAGATCTCCTTTGGCAATAGTAAAACAATGCTATCGTGTGACTTAAATACTAAGTCTAATAAACCCCATCTCTCACTACAAAGCTCCTTAACAAAATAAAGAAACAAATCCAAGCAGCATTTTATCTACCCCTACTCTGTGACGTCACACTACACCAGCCGTCTCACACTCGAATGTGATTGGCCAAATGTAATAAGTGAATGATACAATGTACTGGACGTCGTTGATTTCATTCTGTTCGATTTTCAAACTTCTATCTCATTCACGTGTTTCTCAGTTTGTGTTTTCTTTTGTGGAGTTTGTTTGGGTTTAGGTATAAACTTTTTGGTTTTCTGTGATCCAAGTAGATTTAGAAACTTAGGATAACTCATTTGGCGTTCGATTCGCTTATAAATAGCATTTCTCCTTTTTGAATTAAATGTAACATACTATCATGGCCGTTTTCCCCAAAAGGGTAGGTAGAGCTGTATTTCAAAGCCGCAAAATTGGCTAAAATAACAGCCAAGCAAAATATATAATGCATTTTAGGAAATTTCATTTTGTATTGTCAAAATGCAAGCTACTGTTGTAACGAGTGAGATTTGCGATAGGGATCCTGTCCATCTTTAGTAACTGTTACTATTTTACAAAACAATTTTTCTAAGGCAGAAAAAATATCACATTTCACCACCAAAAATCCAATCTCCCTGTCATTATCACTTAAAACGCTTACCTACTCTGCCCCAACACATGTATCTACCGATGTATAGCACCACCGTAGTCTAAATCTGCGTAAGCCGGCAAGCGGGACTTTACACGTCATATACTTTGCATTCGTTCTTGTTTTTGAAAGGAAAAACTTGGAGATAGGCGGACGGTTACACCGCGCACCTTTACGATTTGCTATCCACTATCGAAATAACTTTTTTTGACGTTGTAGGATGCAGAAGTGAAATGCTAGTATGTTTTTAACAGAATAGTCCGAGGTTATGGTAAGTTACATATTAATAGCCAATTTGATGAGTATTTTTCGTTAAGATAAACACACAGAAACACTAAAACTATTTTACCTGTCAAAATTAATACACTAAATTAAAAAAATTGTCTTACAAACTTTCAATCACATCGACCGTTTGCCTTGAATGAAATCCGTTTATATATTGTTTTAAATTTTATTCTTCCGAAGGTGAAGTCGACCTAATCCTCAGGTAAAAAACATTACCTTCCCTTGGAAATGCACCACATTCGGTTAAAAAGGAGGGTATATTTGTCAAGGCATAACGAAGTCACCATCTCCTTACACCATTACAGTACGGTGTAACACTGAGCTAACCCTCCGACCTCCCACTTATAATAATACCTTCATTTGCGACATTGCATACGTAGGCGTACGTCGACGTTCAGCAGAGAGAGTGCGACAATATACTCACAGTGTTGCGCGACAATACCCGTACGAGACTGTGCAGTATTATACAACTGTGTTAATAATGTAATAGGTAGCTTTTTGTAGAGGGTAAACTCACTCAAAGTGTTTATTTTAATCAAACCAATTACAGGCAGTTTTGAATTGTCAAGGAGTCGGTTAGTCAGAAAGATGAAGCTGGTTACCCATTCCAAAGCGTAGATTTCCTATGGAGAAGAAAAGGTAAGATACTCCATAGACAAGCTTCTAAAGATAAAAGCCACATAGAATGTTTAAGAATATTTGAAAAGGACCATAGTAAAAGCTGGGGTTAAAAACGCTAGGCACTGTATACGATAGCCAAGGTAAAGGGACTTATGGCTACTAGGCTACAAAATAAATCGTTGGATTGACAATGCAATTAGGAGAAGAAATCTTTGATCTTGGTTATCACGAGAAGAATTTTAGCAAATGATGATAATTAGTCATTTGTTACAATTGTTATTCCATTAATTATTATCTATTAATGCTTATTCTATTAATTCTTATTCTATTAATTCTTATTCTAATAATTCTTATTCTATCCTATTACGTTTGGGAAAGAGGAGATTGTCCCGATCCCAAAACAAGAAGATATAAAGGAAGGCCTTGATGCTGTAGTGACAGTTAAAACCGGCTATAAATAAACACCAAAAGCCAGGCAGAAGCTCTGAAAGTATGACTGTTAATCCTATTGAAGGCTTTCGTTACGCTAGTAATTAACACGCTGAAAACAGTTGGCGTTTATGCCACGTACAATTATACCTTTCAGACTTGCTCGGTAGGATAAATTTTGATAATTAATACAAGGTCGTTTCTACATTTATAAAATTAAATTGAGTTTATTCGAGCTTCTAAAATAGACTAGAAATAGACTTCGTTCACAAATAAATTAACTTTAAACATCAATCAAAAATGCCTCGATCAAAGAATTTCCTGGAACTAAACGACAATTTCCTCCTAGCGACAGTCAGCCGTCACATGCATAAAATAATACGACTAAATACCCATCTGTATATAGAATCCCTTCAATACATCTTCCCACCTGGCACTGCCCGCGAATTTCCCATACATTTGAAACAAAAGAAGTAACACTGTATTGTGCTCACATGGAAAGGGAGGCTAAAATGACGCTGGTCTGCTTTGCGATTGTGCTTAAAAAGGACTGCAAAAAAAGCACGGTACCTATACTAGTATATTTCATTTTAAATCAATATTCTACAACCTTCATCATCATCATCATCGTGAATTAACAACTGAAGCAACAGTTCTGTTACTTAAAATAAAACCTCGCAATAATGAGACTTTTTAAATTTTTATTACAAAAACTGTAAAATAAAATTGGAAAAAATAATGATATTATACATTCAAAGAAATCATCATTTAGGGCGTAATAAAAATGATCGTTTTAGTCTTTAATTTTGCTACTTGAGTTCCAACAAGACATCAAGCAAAAATGGACAAAATGTGAATGAAAACGAACTTTCAGTCAAATGCACGCTCTATTTCCTCTTCACACACTTGCATTCGCGCAGCAACATTTTACCGGCCCAACATTCTTACATTAATACACCAACTTAATATCATTACACTCATGTTTGACAAAGACGGCTAAAAGCCTCGCCTATGATATGTAAAGCGCGAGTTTTCATCCCTTGTTATTGTTTCATACTTTTGTCTTAGCTGTGGGGGCGAGTTGGGACGAATGGGGGCGAGTGGGGACGACTGTGGGTTGAATACGAGTATAATGTGGTCGATAATTTTCATGTTACAATTTGTTGGGATGTGTTTAACGGAGACATTTTAGATGGTAGAATGTTAATTTGGATGTTCTTGCAAAGAGTGGGGAAACTTGTTTTCATTTGGGTCTTCTAAAAGAACAAACCGACAGTATAATTATTACTTACATTCCATTTTTTATGAGTTTATAATCTTTGTGGCGTAATTTATTAATTCCGCTGGTCCTATTAGCTCAACTAGATGTTATTACTATTTTGGAAATCTTTTTCTAGGCTTACAAACTGCAATTTTAATTGCAAACAGTCACTACAGAGTTCTAGCATAAGTTTAGTTCAGAATTGATAATTTATCAGAGATTCTCATCAAAACACCTAAATAATCCAGTGATATTAAAACCTAATCTCTCGAAAAAATATTTACACAAAGACTAACCACTCAAAAGCTTAAAAAATCTCTAAAGGACTAACAATACCAGCAGTGTACGCAATGTAGCAAAAAATGTTCCGTCCACAATGACGAATAACGAGCTATTTAATTTAATCATTCACTCACATGGTCACCGTTCACTCATTCGGTCTGACGGCTCTTGC
This sequence comes from Apamea epomidion, assembly GCA_947507525.1. NCBI lineage: Eukaryota > Metazoa > Arthropoda > Insecta > Lepidoptera > Noctuidae > Apamea > Apamea epomidion. The sequence continues at coordinate 13,999,686 of OX382249.1, read as the reverse complement.
GGCGCGTCTAATTTCATTCTCTTTTTTGTCACTCTTAAATCATTCAGTGTGAATATTTGTTTTATTGTTGTAACATTTACTTTCGATATTATGCGTTTACTTTTGATGTGTATATTTTGTTTGTGTAATATGCGCTTTTACCATGGTAGGAGAATGCTAATGCTTTGATATAATATATTTAGCGTGATTAGTAGGTCTACGCGTCTTCATCTATACATTAGCAAGGAGATAGATGGCATCCTGGGGAAGCACATATGCTACTTTTTCTCCCGGTAGCACGTTCCCGTGGGATAATTTTCTACATACACACGGGCGAAGCCGCAGGCAGAAGCTAGTGAGGATATATTTGAAGCATACATCTCTGCTGTTCATATATTCTGCTAAATACATAAAGACGAGGTCGGTGGTGTGGTTTCTACTTAGCTGGAACGACAAGTCAAAGTCGAGCTTATATTATAACTAAAATATTCTCTTTTTACCCCTTTGTGTCTAAAAAGGCAGAATCAGTAACATGAGCTTTTAAAATCCTAGCAACACAACATAATTTCGTATTTCTGGCGTCTTTTAACATTTATTTACCCCGTTGGTGTCGTGGTCCCAAGTACGACTGCTGAGCGTGGGGTCCTGGGTTCGATTCCCAGATCGGGCAAAGAGTTATTGGGTTTTTCCATGGGGAATGTCAAAGTAACAGTCCGGAGGACAGTTGGGGTGCCTGAGGCAAGGTCAGAAAGCACGTTAAGACGTTGGTCCTGCGCCTGATTACCGTCCCATCGGACTATGAGAGTGAAGGAAGACAGGGTGCACTTGTGTCTGCGTGCACACTTTTGCACTATACTCGTAATATCTCCCTAGCCGGAGGCCAGTCTCCGTTGTGATTGGTCGCCATTTCTGAAATTTGGTTTGGAGGACTAATAATACATTTATATAATTGTGCTGCCCTGTTATCATTCTCTAGCTACACAGTTAAGGCTTCATCATTGGAACCAATTATTTTAAAACTGCAATCAGATCCTTCGAAAGCTGTTCTATAAATACTTCAAGTCATGCAATTGTAAATTCCTACAGACAATGAATTTAAATTATACCATACAATCATTTCCCTGCGACAGCCGTCATTTAGACGACACCCCGCGCCTGGGGTGTTTCAACCCCTTCGTTTAATATGCACCCCTAACAACTGGACACTATAATTAATATTGACAGATTTACTAACTAGTATTCATGATTTTAGAGACTGTCATTTTGTTAATCCCTGATCATCTGAACTCAAGGCTTTTTATGACATTAGAGTATTTTTATAGTTAGAGAGTATAGTCAGCTCTTTTCGAGAAGGAGTGGGCTGTAATTCACAACGCGGGTAAATGTCACTTGTTCGAATGCTTCGTTCTAGGACATGCCGGTTTCCTTACAATGTTTTCATTCACCGATTTGAGAGCAGTGGTAATGAAATTATTTACACAAAGTAAAGCGCCTGACCTAGTTGGAACCCACGACCTACAACCTTGGAGGATTGGAAAATACTTGAAAACAATTTCCGATGACGTCATGTTCTTATAAGCAGTGATAGGAATAGGTAGTGCCTATTTGCCTAAACTTCGAAGAACAGAGACAAGAAACGGAGACTTCCTTAGGACTAAATTTTTCCGGGACATCTGTCCCGAAATTCGGGACAACACTTTTAAATACATAAAAAAAATATTTATGTTATTTTGAATAAGTAATTCGTCTATATTTACCTAAAGTTTGCGACTAGACATAACATTTATAATTTATAACTCCATAATAATAACTTATCCTCTATAGGCTCTAAAGGAAAAATAAAACACATAGAATAATGTTGTAACAAATATATTTTATATTATTTTTTAAATATGACGTAATTGGAAAGCATGAAACAAAATGTACATACGGAAAAAATAAACATAAAAAATCTAGTCCTAAGGAAGTCTCCGTTTCTTGTCTCTGTTCTTCGAAGTTTAGGCAAATAGGCACTAACTATTCCTATCACTGCTTATAAGTTAAACTACCAAATGATAAATCATTTTTATTTACAAACGCATTGACGATTACAACAGCGAAAAGAATGCTTATTCTGTTAACAAAATCCTTTAGACAAACCTTTACTACACCCGCTCTTTTAAAGCTGGTTTATTCTAAGTTGACGAATTTCTCAAAACTTACAGAGTCGCCCATCTGGTAAATAGCTAGCGTGTTCGTATTTTTAATTGCATGTTCCTATTTGAGCCGAATTAAAACAAACTTTACATCACCCCGCTATTCGCCTCCGCCACAACTTTTTACATTTGGCAAACATTTTTGAACAATTAACCTTTTAAAATTGTACTGTTTCGCCTCCAAAATAGGTTAGTAGCGAGTTGCCAAGATACCACTTACGTTTCAACCAAGCAAACATGAACTCTACTTACTTGTAATAGAGGTTCAAGTGAGTGTAAATTTATAGTTGTCATAGTGAATGCCGTTTCCTTGCCCGGAGCAATTTGTCGGTTAATTTCTTATTATTTCAACTTTGGAACTGCTTAATTTTGTTGTCAGTATGCTATTGCAATTTTTCGGGTTTGTACGTTTGGGGTCGAAACAGGACAAATAAGGGACGAATTCGGAGCGAACGGATGATAAATTAGGTTGATATGATGTGTGAAGGGAATTAAGGAAAATACGGAAAGATTTTTGGACGCAAAAGGCTAAGGAAATTAGGTTAACGTACACACATACTAACACAATGTTATGGTGGACAAACAGTGACTTATTTATTTCGTTTTCTTGGTGACACATCTGTGAGATAGAGTGATCTTTTTATATTAAGGAAGACAAATAATCATTATTTACTTATGAAAGTGTAATCAAGGGACATTTATCATGAATTTTATTATCTTTTGGCTTAGGAAAAACGATAGACTTCTGTGAGACCAAATTCCCAGTCTGTGCATACTTGGACAGTCGTAAATGGCTTCGTAAAAGTGCAACCGATTCGTAATGCATTTGAGATAATTTTGCAGAACTATGCAGTTGCCTGCCTAGCCTTTCCCCAACTATATTGGGGTCAGCTTCCAGTCTAACCACATGCATTTACCAGTGTTTTAAATGGGGCGACTGCCTATATGACCTCTCCAACCTAGTTACTGGGTAACACGATAACCCTTGGTAAGACATGTTTGTCAGACTTAGGCTTCTGACTACTCGTAACGACTGTCAAAGATCTACGAATGACAGCCGGGACCAACGGCTTAACGTGATTTCCGAGGCACTAAGAGGTCTGGCTATGGAATGTATTGTCACCCATCCACGGAACGACCATGGTTTAATCTTCTATCGACCTGTGTGGCTGTTACTCGTATAATTTAGCCACGAGCCCCACCGCGGAACTACGGAGGTCAGTCAATATAAACTCTACACCAACATAAACAGCGATTACGAGGGCGGTGCTAAATCAATACTCGAGTTTACGATCCTAAATCACTTTGACATGGCTAAACATTACCGTTGCACACACACAATATTAATAACTGCGCTCCAAAGCGGCCACAAAACGGATTCCTATCAAACTGTGATGTATTCGCCGCATTGCAATCAGTAATGTTGGTAAAGGTTGGGAACACAGTGATGACTGTAATGTGGAGGACATTTTGTTTTTATTGTTATCAACTAGATCTGTTTAGAAATATGTGGATAACGGTGTAAGTAGTGCATTTGTTACCTCTGTTATTAAGTTCTAACATATGTTTACTTATTATTACACTGCTGTTGGTTGTCCCTAAATAAATAAATAAACTAAGCAATGAGGTGTAAGTTGGTGTTCATTGTTTGTAGTGAAAGGAATCCTTCTATAACGAAGTGGAAAGAAAACTGGTTCATTCATCCTCTCTCCCAAGATTAATGGTTCCTCCATTTGCCCAGTATGCCCAATTCCTTCATTCTCCCTGTAAGATTAATTTTACAAATCCCCCAAAATAACTTATTTTTCAATCTCTGCATAAAACTGGTTTTCCCCTACACCCGGCGTTACTGATTCGAGATGACAGTGTTCATTATGTCAGACAGATTCTTCTTATTTCCATACATGACCAATAAGTTTAAGCCTAGCGTGTAACTATGGTTGTGTACATTGTGCACTAAACAAATAAATAAATAAATAATGCCATCCGTGAGTTTCGATATTCTTCACTCTCTCTATAAACAGTTCTTTCGTTCCTTTAGTATGATTAATTCTTCCATTCTCTCAATAAGAACGATTTCTCTGCTCTCCTAATAGAACTAAATCCTCCGTGTAGCGATCATTACCGATTCTTCCATTTTCCTTACAGACATGAGTTGTTCCTATCATCATCATCATTGACAGCCTTGTTCCGACCACTGCTGAGTATAGGCTTCCTCTCTGTTGTGCCATGCGTCCTGTGTGAGTCTCTTTTAACTAATATCTCGTTCCTATAAACGAACGCCGAATTCCTTCATCAATATCCTCACGATTACGTAAAGAATGTAATCGTAATTCCTCATTTTTTCCAAAATTGTTCCTACAACTATGCCGAATTCCCCCATCAATTAAGTTTATGTTAAAATGGAATCGTCAGTGTGACAGCAGCCTTACTTACAATCACCTATAACTACAGTGTGTCGCGGTGAATGGCCGGATTTCATTTAATTTATTGGTATTACGCCGTAATTTCCTCTACAATGAACGCCGTGAATATGCTATGAGATACATTTTTTGGTATAAGCTGGAATTTTAATGACGACATATTTTTGGTATAAAAATTTTTACATGGTTTTGGTAGTGGTTGGGCATTTCATAACAAGGATTCGACTAGAACAGGAAGTACTAGTTACACACATTTCTACGGCTAAACCTCGCAAATCAGTATTGTTTGGTTTTCAAGGTTTTAGATTGACTTGTTCGAACGCTGGCTACGTCTTAGTAAAGCTTTGGGGCTCAAGGACTAGGACAGAAATAACTACATGATTATCAACTTCTGTCCGCGTCTCGTCCGCGTAAAATTTCTTGTTTCCCCGACACCACCTCCCCACCCCGCTACATCTCTTCGCCTGCCTGCGCTATCTTCGTTTTCGCTTAGTAATCTTTCTGTCTTTTTGCTCAGCTCTTAAGGGTCATACCGTGATGTTGAATAGCATATGACCTTTCTCAAAAGTTGGGCTATCAAATGCAAAAAAATTGTTTCAAATCCGACCGGTAGCTCCAGAGATTAGCGCGTTCAACAAACTCTTCAGTTTTATTATTAGTATAGATTGGACTGTGAGCCTCATTGCGAAACAATTCACATAAAAATAAGAAGATAATTGACACTTCTCTTATAATGGCTTATTAAAAGAACACTAGGCTCGTTCAAATTATGACTCAATTTGAGAACTTCATAATACTACCCAGTCCTTTAATCTCAGTAAAACTTAATCTAATCTCACCAGTCCGATATAATGAAGTAATACCAATAATCATAACCGTTACTTTACCATTTATTGAACGAAGATCTTTGACGAAACCTTGGTCATATCTTAATAAACTTAATCCAATTATCCCATAAAACCTTCAGCTTTCGAGGCTTAATAGAAAATGGCCGAAAAAGGTATCCCCATCTGAATTTCAGACAATTCTTATATTTAACGAACAGAAAAAACTCGATGTACCCTCTAATATAAATTATCTGGTGTCAACTGCGTTCTATTTTATCCCAATAAGCTTTATCACACACGAAAACCTACCCTATGGTCTTAAGCTAAGTCTCATTCTCCCTGAAACAATTTAAAAAGATCACGGTTACTCAAAATTGAGATTTACTTCTAAAGACATAGAATCCAAATTAGGGCACTTCAAATACGTTTACCTTCTCAAACGATTAGTAGATCTATTCTTAGCGTGATAAGGTCAGTATTTGATTGGCAGGTGTTTGTTAGGAGTCATTTATCAGCTCGGATAGAAGATGTCAGAGGTTGATACGAGCTTGTAATAAAAAGGTGGTGTTTTTGCATGATGTGAGCTAAAACATAATGTAGGCCAGGATTATGTAAGACTATAAAACCATTTATAAATGAGTTAAGTAGGTAAATAATTATATCGCCGACCTGCTGGGAAGTTGTTTATCATCATCACCATCATTCTTCTGCCCTTAAAAAGAATAAAAATAAAAAAGCCTTATTTTTCTCTTTTTTTACAGTGTTTATCTTTTTATTGTTTTTATTTGAGAACCCCCCGACGTGAAGCTTTTCTCAAGAGAATTCCAGCTTTCTGTCTTTCACTACGTACATCAAGCGTGATCCAGCTATACGCACGATCTCGTCCTTTCAGCGACTGTGTGGCTTCCTCGTTAACGTTTGCCAACCGATCTAATCGAAGAAGTCATGTTTTTGGCCCATCTATTGTCATGCAGCCTTGTAACGTGCCCTACCCATTTCCACTTAAGTTTGTGTGCGTGTGTAAGGGCATCGATTGCTTATTTTATCTTCTACCCTAATCCCAATAAATTTATAAGTGGTCGTCACAGCAAGTTGTTTTCCTCCATATTTATCTATCCGTCGTCATCTCGGTAGTAGTTTGTTTGTGCGTAGCCGACCATCTCTAAAAAGTTGAAATATCGAATGTGCCTCTAACATCCGCAGTATAATTTTTCCACTTTTACTCAAGCAGCTCCCCATTCATTTCGTCGTTTCAGGCCATACATTTAAATAGAAGCCAAACCAATAGATTTGCTAGGTAAAACGACACTTGAAACACACTGCGTACAATTTATAAATGGTAGCAAGAAATCTGAGCCTCTCCGTGCTTTCGGGAATCTGGTGGCTAGTTTCAATAGTTATACCAACCAACCACAGTACACCATGATAAATCGGCATTTCCAAGTGATTATAAGAGAAATATATTATTTGAATCAAGTGGCAGTTGCTTCGTGTAAAATTATATTCAGGCGTAGTAAAGCATACAATCACAAAATGGAAGTAAGCTATTTTTAAATTACTTTTCTTGGGAAACAGAAATCCATTTTTCACTCGGAGTTTCCCGGAACAGAAACGTGTTTTTCATAGTTATTTATAGAAGGTGCCAATCAAGTTTCCTTTCCCTCCATTTAATTATATTTTTCTTCACAAAATCGCAGCAAACCCACAATATTTTTCCCCAAACAAACCAAATTATTGCAACAAAAAATGAAAACTATTAATCTCCAAACATCGATTGTAAATCTTAAGCCCACGTGATAAGGTATCAATTTCTATGACAAGTGCGACTCGAATAGGCATAAAAGAGGTTTTAATTGAATATTAGCGTGTCAAGAACCATTAGTAACAGTTAATTGGCCCTCCCTGATAATGATTTACTGAGTATAGTTTATAACAAAGGAATTCCAACTATAATGTAGAAAGAATACAGCATATTTTGGTTTCTCAAAGCTAATCCGTGAGTGCGCCAATTGGATTTACTGCTTAAGAATTAAATCCGAAATTCGAATGTCAATTCTTCATCTAGTTTTTAATGTTAGTAGTGTACATACGAATTTGAACTTTATCATAAGAACCTAAAGTAGAAATTAAACTGTATTTTTATCGTTTCAGGTACTAATTTCATTGTTTTGAAGTGAACTGAAAAACGTTGAACAACCGATCAAGTTTTCATATTAACGAGGTGAGTTTTTGAACGGTATTACGTAAAGGTATTGAATTTTTTTTTTTCTGAAAAAAGCACATTTATTTTCTAGGTAGGCTTTTTTTTTTCGTAAACAAACTTTATGAAAAACTACGTTCATGAAAAGTAATGACGTCCATTTAAAAAGAGCAAACCGTTCTAAAAATTATCATGAAAATAAATCTTACTTCCTTTTTTATTTAAAAGGTCGAGTTGTAAGTTACAGTTCTGCAATTCCTGACCTTTCAATGTTAATAAAAGCGGTATAACAGTATTTAAAATGAATGAAGGAATCCGAAATGTCAAAGCTAAATATAGCTTCTTGGACTCCTTATTTCCTGGTAAGTAGAACATTATGGCTGTGCAATAACTAGAGTACAGCACTTATGATTTATTGTGATAATGTATGGCATTTTGTAGTACTCGTATTAGAAGTGCTCTTTGTGAAGGAGATCGTCCAGGGAAGTATTACCACTATTATTTTTACTGTCTCCGAACATCATCGTTGTGGTACATTTAAAGTGTGTTAACATTATGATCATTTCAGCCGAAAGACTATAAGTCCAATTCAGGACATAGGCCTCCTCCAAGCACCGCTACTTCGACCGGTTCTGTGCTTCCCGCATCCAGCGGATTCCTGCGGCCTTCACTAGGTCATCGGTCGACCTTGTGGAGGCCTTCCAACGCTACGTCTTTTGTGTTAACTTCACAGGCATAAAACTGTGCGTGTTAACACAAACCTGTCATGTCAACAAAAGTGTGTTTAAATTACACTTTTCTTTTTGTCTCTAAGTTTGGCAACACATCCAAAATCACCTCGGTGGTGCAAGTGACTATAGGTGGCGGTGACCATTGGATTTTCCACCAGAATGAGAATGAAATGAGATATACGTATTCTTTTTTATAATCTAAAAAAATATGAAGTTTCTTCATTCCCTTCCTTTCATCTCAATTTATTTGGGATCGGTGTAACATGTCTTTTTCTTCCATACAAGTCGTCATATTGGTAGTCTCCCGCTTTCTTACCATACCATCTTTCACACGGACCTTTCATCGTTTCTTTAGTCTTTACCGACTCTTATAGACATCCACATTCATACTTATAACATTCCTCGCAATATTTTGCTCAGTCCTGTGTACAGAAAATATTATTCTAAGATATTTGTTGCAAAAGACCTTGGTATCAGCCCAGAATTGAATGCCTGTCTACCTCATGACCCAAAACGCTTTCAACCTCGAGACCCACATCCAAAAAGGTAAACCCCTGCCCACCCCGTCAAGGGAAAAGCTCGAAGCTACTAAATCATTACTTTCCCAATACGATACAATACAAAATAAAGTTGAAGCCAAACTCGTGTGGAACTTCGCAAGTCTTCTCCATCTTCCATTCATTGTACAAGTAATAACAAAGGTGCTCAGTGGGGACGCATAAATCATACAAAAATCACCAATAACTTCACAAAATGAAGGTTTTTCTTCGTTCGTACAATGTTTGTGATAAATTAGTTTAGTTTAGCCATTTTTAGGAAACGGATCGCCCTTGAATTTCGGTTAGGATTTGTAAAGATGTTGTCTTAAATTGTGTTGTGTCATTTGGCTTTTGAAAAGAAAGTTGATGTTTCGTGGTTTTTTTTTTATAAAAATTTACAGTTCAATCAAGTTTGTTTTACGTCTATAATAGTAAGTATCAAAGCAAATTCTTCATAACTTCGCATCATATTGTAAAAAACTTGACTTTGAGTTAGAAGATTCTCTTCAAGTGAAGATATCCCGCGCACCGCTGGATCCCGGGTATCAGAACCCGGATGACTGTCTAGGCTTATAAACGAAACCGAAGGTAAATGAGATGGTTTTAATAATACTAGCAATCTGCCCCTACTTCGCACGCTTTTTATAACTTGACAACAAGAAACACGCGGACAAAGTCGCAGACAGAAGCAAGTGCAAAACGAGGTATTCTTCAATCAGACAAAACTTATATTACGGATCTAATCATAGCGTAACCAGCTGTGCTGATTGGCAGCAGTAGTATTTCCCCGGACATACCCATACAAAGAGTTTGTCACTAATCCTACAAATTATATCCAGTCAAACTTAATTAATAATAGTCGAATGTAATTACAGCTACGTCACTTACCTACAGAGCATATAGATTATCGCCTCAGGCCGTTTGCCAGACAGTACGAGTAACTTTGATTAGCAACTACCTACGCAACTACAAATCATTTACGTGAATAGATTTGATATAGGCAGGCTTTCCTTAATGACGAGCTTGGCTTAGAGTCAATTATCTGTAGCTGAATGACTTGGCTTTAGACTTCAGTAAAGACACGCTATGACTTCATGACAAACATAACATCACGCCTGTGATCCCGTTCAGACAGAGATATAGTACACCCACTTTTATCCAGTTATATTTAAGTCCCATGTAATAGAGCGCGAGCTCATTGCCATCAACTGGGCACGAATCTAGATAAAGTCAACACTGCTACTGAGAAATTCCAGTTGGAAAAACTTCAGAATTTTGCCCGACCCGGGAATCGAACCCATGACCTCCTGCTCAGCAGTAGCACTTGCGACCACTAGACCAACGACGCAGTACAGTATGACTATTACCCTCACCCCACAAGTGGTATGCCCTGGGTGTACACAATTACTTTAATGATTCACTAAAAGCTATCCAGCAAACAGACCGATACCAGGGTGGCAGGGACTTCGACATGCAACCTGTTACCATGGATTCAGCACAAGATTCTGGACCGTGTCCCTGCATTGAAACTTTTCGTCGATTTACGTCAGCCCAGAATCTCGTATATAAGGTATAAAAAGTCAATCTCGGATTATAACCTGCACCAACAGACAGACAGACGAACAGACAGACATTGTATTATAACCTGCACCAACAGACAGACAGACGAACAGACAGACATTGTATTATAACCTGCACCAACAGACAGACAGACGAACAGACAGACATTGTATTATAACCTGCACCAACAGACAGACAGACGAACAGACAGACATTGTATTATAACCTGCACCAACAGACAGACAGACGAACAGACAGACATTGTATTATAACCTGCACCAACAGACAGACAGACGAACAGACAGACATTGTATTACTCGTATACGATATGAAAGGACGATGACCGTTCGTTTCTTAAGGGTGGACTTCCAAACCCGATACCCTTGTCATTACATGTCAGACTGTTGATGTTTGGTGCGAAGTTCAAAACATATTGATTTTAGTTTCTGTATTCAGAAGTTTTGAAATTACTGTTGGGGTTATGATGAATGTTTGTTTGTAGGTACATCTGATGTTTAGTTGGCTGTACTCCTAAGCAATTCAAACAATAGCGACAGTTTGCGAAACATTAATAGTGATAGTAATTTACAACAACAACAACACCTCAGGAGGCTCTCGTTGGGCAGTCGGATCAAGGGCTTTTTCAGAAAACGGTACTTCTGGACACGGCTCGGACTGTCAGGAGGTTCCTCTCTATGGAGCCCTGACCGCCGGTAGCTTGGACCCTGTTCCCGATACCAGTGGGCTATTATTTTTAATATTTTTAAATGTTTTTTTTTAATTTTTTTTGTTTATAAAAATATTAAAAAATGTAATTTATAAGTACTTAGATGCCATAAAAGATAAAATAGTAATTTTATTTCCAAACTGCACACATACACACACACATTACACACAAAAATAACGATGTGCGATCTGTGTGTGACGCATATTCGCCCATCGTTTACATTAGATTGTTTGCTCGTTCCATTACCGTAACAGCAAGGGCCAGCCAGCCAGCCAGTTAGCAAATGAAAAGCGGTCATCATCATAATCTGATGATAACAGCTTTTCATACGGTAACTGGGTCTTGCCTGTATCTCAATTTAAGTTTAGGGGTTTGATGTACCATGTCTTTTTCATGCAAACATTTCTATCAATCGTCAATTCAACTACACTTTTAGATGATAACTTCTTTGACAACGTCCGTTCTCCATTTTATTGTAATTTCTCTATTACTTACTTATAACCATTCATATTCAAAACTTCCCTCACGAAATTTTCCTCATTTCTCCTGATCACAAGCCCAAACACCCCGCATAATTTCTTATATGGAATCCACTATTTTCTAAGAATCTTACGTTTTATCCTCCTGAATCGAACGTACTTGAAGATTCCTTAGCAGTACCAGAGTACGTTAGCAACCAATATTTCCGGGCCTCGTAGTCAAATATCTGTAGTTTGACGTAAACTGACGAGGGTCCAAGTTTGTACCCCTAGGATAGAGGGTCATGTGTAGAATAATGAAATATGAGGATTTTGCACGAAAGAATTCGGAGTTCGACCATTTGTTATTTATGATTTAACTTGTTTTTGTTATGTTAAGTAGGTAAACTGATTTGTTCAGGTTTAGGAATATTTTGAAAGAAATAATAAGGGTGCTGTTCGTGGTTTTTTTGCGAAGGTTTTCATGTTAGTATCAAAATAGAATATGAATTATTTTTGAGATCTGAAGGTCAATTCTCGCAGGTACTTAAAAAACGTTCAAATTCAAGTCGCTATCTCATCTCAGCGACAATCAATGTCAATAACTTGTCAATAAACTCTTATAATTTGGGAAATTAGACAAATTTTTGACAGATCGAGTCTGAGATCAGACTGTGAACGTTCTTAAAGTTACGGAAACTGCCTGATTAATTTTTAAAAGGGCAACAAAGTTTTGAATTTTCTCTACTGAGCAGAACTGTTTTCACCTCTGCTTTTAGTGAGGTTCGAATTCAGAATATCGTAACTATTTATTACAATATACACTAATGCTTCACGAATGGACTCTGTGAATTATGCATGAAAAAAAGCAGTTGAAACACCAACAAAAACGGGAAGTTAATAAAGAATCTGACGCACATCTCATTCATTCAGCTGAACGAACAACTCAATCAAAATAAATCCGTCAGTACACTGCCGGCCATAATAACAGCACACGTACCTCCTCAATTATTTACAAATTACATCCTACGATACACATTAAAACACAATAGTTTCCAATTAAGCATTTTTGGTGCAACGTCGCGTTCCCAGTTTTTAATTAACAATTGAATTATATATGTTTAATTCGAATACTTTGCTGTAGGTATACTTACGTTTGGCCGAATCTGTAATTTGTGACTTTTGTTCGAAATTAATAGTGCTGTATTTGTGTTGCGCTCTCGATTCGATAAGCATTTTAATATTGAAACTAGTGAGGTGGGTAATGTCGATATGTGAGTGATGTTGATTTGTAATTACAGTGTTCTTTGTGTGAATCAATCATGTATTCACAGTCTACATATTTCTGATTTATCGTGTCCTTTAACATCGAGTTTCGACCCTTTTCAGGTCGTAGCACACCTAGCCATCTAAAAAAATTACCACCTTTGAATCTACACTATTTTTGGGGGCGTTCTCAAATGATTTAAGTATTTCTTAAGTGAGAAGCACCAGGGTAGCCCGCGTAATTCATTTGTTTAAGGTTTTTTTTTGCAATTTGCAGGTCAGTGTCAGGTTAACGTTAAACAAACTCAATCTCAAAAATCCCCTATTGATTTAAACTCTATTAATTTCATGAATTAGTCATTTAATAGGGTTATATGAATTATAATCACTAAAATCATCAATACAACCATCTCAGTTCATATCAATTGATTGATTGATATGAACTGAGATTCTGTAAATACATTCTTGTTACGGTGGTACAAACTGGTGGTATCAGGACAAAATTAATTATATGAACGAAAAACTAAAACTAAAAATAACAATACAAGATTTTTGTTTGTATATACATAGTATCCTTATTACTAGCTTAGGACGCACATACTAAATACATTCATTCATAATCTGAATATAATTCCAGGCAAAAGTAACCTCTCTGTGTTTGACACTAACGAGTTAGTAATTCAACCGGCTCTAGATTATGGACATCAATCTTTTGCCGCTACACTCGTGAGAGAACTCAATTTGTACTTACTTACCTACCCTTTTATTTGGATATTTTATTTCGGGTATATTTTATTAGGTGCGTACGTTTTTGTGGTAGTAGGTTCCGTAATGAATTCGTCCGTCCTTTTCTTGAAATAGAAAGGTTTGAATCTGATATTCAATTATATTTGTTTTCTAAGAATTTAAAGAGACTTTTATTTTGGAACGGAAACGGGATGAATGGCAGGGAAAAGGGGAAGCCTATACCCAGCAGTGAGTGATTTCAGGTTGAAATGATGATGGTGATTTAATTTGGATTGGTTGTTGGATAGCTGATGATCCAGAAAATGTCGATAGTTTCTAACCTTCGGAAAACCTTGAAACTCATCGGTCGCCATATCCTTCTTACCGAATTTTCCCGGTAGATGAAATAGTTATGATAACAGTAATTCTTAAAAAGTACTCTTTGACAAGGAACTACTACTTTCTACATACGTCGTGAAAATGAAATGAAGTAAAACTGTTTATTTTTCTGTAAATAGGTCATCGGAATCAATTTTATAAATATTAAAAAATAAGGTAAAAGGAGACGACATTTACTATCAGACTACCTCTGAGAAGAAATGGCGAAATAAACTCAGGGATCAAAGTCTCTTTTAAAGTCCAGACATAATATTGGTCAGATCATGTGAACCATTAAATCCGTCTGAAATGATCTTTTGAAGTAGATCCTTTAAACTAAGTAATATAATACTTTTCAAAGTAAATATTCATGTAATTTTGTATATAATATTCAGCAATGTCAATGTGCAAAAGTAAGTTATGTATTCAAAGAGCATGGGAGCATACCTCGGCCAATCAGACACTTTGCCTTGCTGCTTTGCAAATATTTTCACTGGAAAATGAACTTTATATATGACAAATAGCAGCAGACTACATACGTTCTGATACGCTTGTAAATCTGCTACCCCCCCCCCCTCACATGCTAACTGAAATCGAAAGCTACGTATCATCAGTAATAGTCAGAGTAATTGCGTTAGTTCAGTCCCTCGTTGTTACCCCTCGTGGACAGTTGTCTGGTCAGTTGACTACTATTGCAACTCGAATTTATTTAGATTTTTTTACTGATAGCCGGGCACCTTTTGCAAATGATTACACAAGGGTTTCCTTGCGTGATCGTATCAGAAATGAAAAGATTAGCAGGAGATACATGGTAACCATAATAGCCCAAAATAATGCTAGACTTAAATAGCCGTATAACTCGCAGATTAGGTGGTCGAAAAGTTCTAGAGTGGCGACCGCGTACCGGAAAGCACAAAGTATGTAGGCCCCTTACAAGGTGGACCGATGACCTGGTGAAGGTCAAGGGGATCCGTTAGCTGCTGATTGTGTGTTAATCTTTTTTGCCCAAAAATTCACAAATATTGATTTCGAAAATTTTCGTGTTATAAATACGATCCAAAACTGACTCAAAATCGAGAACCCCTGATAGCAGAAGTTGAGGAAAAAGAGAAATAAAATTAGTCTAGAAATGAAATTATGCAATTAGGCGGAGGGAGTGGGGGCCTTTTTTATTTCAGTGTGAATTAGAGGCAGCTGCGAATTGGACGGCTGGATTTCAGAGTGAGTGCAGATGACAGATGGGCAGGACGGTTATTACCGAGGGCTCTTCTTGTGTCTATTTAGGCTTAAATTTTTGTCAAGCGAAAAATTTTTTGTTATTCATCTTTGCCATCCATCTCGGCTACGCTAAAACTTTTATGTATTAAACAGCCAGCCAGATTTGATTTATTTTGACAAAGAATTGAATTCTTGGAAAAAAAGAAAGTTATTCTTATCTGTTTCTGTCTTTCTGACAATTTCTAGTAATAGAAAGAAAGAAAGAAAAAAGAAAGAAAATGCATTTATTTGCGGCAAACATGACGCATGAAAAAAGGACATAACACACAAAAAAACAAGTTGGGGGTAAACATGCGTCACATACACGCAAAACGGCCATCGCTCAGCATAATGCTAATAATAATGACATGATCCAATATAAACTTGACATTCACAATACCTTGACATCTATAATAAAATGGTTAAACAATAACAATTTAAAGATTAATTTAGATAAAACTAAAATCATACATTTTAGCCAACGATTGAATACAGAAAATATGGACATAAATATAGATAATAAAATTGTTGAAATAGTGAATACTACTAAATTCCTTGGATTAATAATTGACAAAAGACTTGACTGGAAATCACAAATCGAGAACCTTTGCAAAAAAATTAGTAGTTCTGCATTTGCATTGCACTCACTAGTTGCAGTGGTGAATGTAGATACCTTGATTGCAGCCTATCATGGCTTAGCTGCGTCTCACCTAAGATACGGTATCATATTTTGGGGAAATTCTACCGACGCTAACAAGGCATTCAAAGCCCAAAAGATAGATTAGATTAGATCTATGTTTGGGCTAAAAACAGTTGATACATGTAAACCATATTTTAAAAGGTACAAGATATTAACTCTTCCGTGTCTATATATCCTAGAATCCGCAATGTTTGTTAAACAAACCCGAATCTGTTCTCACGTCTACAGGACATTGTACCGCGTAACAGGCGGGATATGACCATTCTTCGCGTCTACCCAGCAAAAACGGCACTTATGCGCAAAAGTGTCGTATGCATGGCGCCTACTATATTTAACATATTGCCTAAACGTTGGAAGGAGCTAAATAGCAATGCATTTAAGCGCCAATTAAAAATGTTTCTTTCGCAAAAAGCATATTATAGTGTCTCCGAATTTCTAGCCGAAAAAGTCTTTGACTGAATAATTGTGACTTTTCCTGACACTGATATTAAATTTATATGACCACGGCTGTAATTTCTTGACATAATTTCTGTAATTTTTGACATTAAACTTGTAATTTTGACATCTATCTTGTAAATTTGACATAAATCTTTTAATGATAAACATATACTTAGTAACTTTGACATTATTCCTGTATCTGATTGACTTTAAAGTTTTGCCTTAAATTTAATTTTGACATTATAACATAAAAATAATTTCTAATCTGTAAAGTTTCTAAATTAAAACTTGGTAATTGCATTTTTCGATCTTTAGTATTGTTAATTCTTTTCATTGTTATGGAAATATTTGTACGCCGATACTTACGGCTAAACATGATTGGACTTAAACTATGTAATATCTTGCATGCTCTTGTATGTATACAATGTTTAACAAATAAAGAAATCTTATCTTATCTTATCTTATCTGTTTAAATTAATTTGATTTCGATAGAAGAGAGATTGTTCTAGTATCTATCTATTTGGTGCGAAAATATTTCTAGAATTGTTAAAATGTGCATTAGTTTATTACGCAGTTAGCACAAAGATTTGAATGGTTTGCATTGAGCAAGCCTGACAGCCTGATGCATTGGTCAATTTACATTCCTTCTCTGTACAGATTTAGGCCTTTTCCTTGCAGTACAAGCCATTACATACTATATAATAATATAACATATTTGTATTAAGAATTTGAGGTAATTGTCAAGTTATGGAATAACAAACTGAATGCCATCTTAACAAAGTTCAAATTCCAATGCAACCAAAAACTTAACGGGAACATTTTGTTACAAATGGTCACTCAAAAATGAACTTAGAATATGTTTCACTAAAGTAGATAACTGATTAAGTGGCGATGGAATGTAAATTATTTGATTTTATGAACACTGCCATAGTTCCATTTCAGTATCTGCCATTCCCTGCAGCAGGAAAATTGCACGCTGATTACTTGTTTTAAGCTAGAACGAACTCAGTAAAAGTAAAAAGTCTCTCCAACAGTCCTCGAATTCCCACAAAAACGAACATTTAAGCCACCCTGCGATAGTTTTTCAAAGAAACTGACATCATACTCGGAACTTTGGCAATAACCCGGCAGAATTTAGTGGCACCTCATCAATTTGGACGTCCGTACTAACGCCGCCTCATTCTACGTGGGCGGGTTATGTATTAGAGTTGGGTGTTTTGTGGTGTAGATGATTTTTTGGAGCTGTATTTAAAATAATGCGAATACCAGAGTCAAAACAGTTTTTTTCTGCATGGAATAGAAACAGAACTGTTGTGACAACGATGCCTGTAATCCCCGATGGGTTAGGCAGACGTGTACCTACAGTAAGTACTCCCACATTTCGCCAGTTATGTTTAAGCCCCATGTAATAGGGGCGAGCATATTGCCATCAACCATCAAACGACAACAGACTCCAGGGTGCTACTAAGAAAGTCCTGATAGAGAAACCCAATACCACTATGCTCGACCTGCGAATCGAACTCAGGACCTTATGCTTAGCGGTAGCGCTTGTGACCACTAGACCCTGGACTATTGGCTTTGTAGATTTTTCACAACTTTGACAGTGAGTTTTTTTTCTGTGGCGAACCACCATTGTGATCATATCAACATCAAAAGTCATTTATTAAAATTAGGCTGAGAATTCCCCCAAAACCCTTGCCTTTCACTACCTAGTGCTTTCGCTGGGAAGAAGTGGCGCAACAAACATAGAGCGATATTTTTTCTCAAGTCTATCGTCACCTGCGTGCCCGCGTGGCAGTTTCAGCCCCCTCCCTCACACAGAGAGGAGGCCTATGTCCCAGCAGTGGGAACATTATAGGCTAATTTTACTGCGTCAAGATGAAGGGTCTCAAATGACTGAATTATGAAGTATTGTTACACTAAAAACAGCGTCGCAGTGTAATATTAAATAAAATAATAATATTGAATTGTTATATTTATGTTTATCTATTTTTAACCATTATGAGCTTAAGAATAAAAAATACATCTACACTTTTCCCAAAAATACTCTTTCAATTATTTCTAAGACCGCATCGTTTTCCTGGTGAAGAAAGTCTTTGTACTTTTTCCTGTTTTCTTCTATTTTGAACTGGTAGTTTAGTAGAGGTGTACCGATACATCTGTACACCTGTAAACACACATTTCTCCAGGTATGTTTAAGTCTCGTGTAATGTGTGCTTTTATAATTACAAACGTGACTATGTTAGCGTAGACGTCCACGTCAGGGCATCACGATAACACACAAAAAAGTAGCATGAAGAAAAAAAAAGAAAAATGGATGTAAAATGTATACAAATACATGACGATGCTTTTAAGTGAATAATAATAAGTAAATAAGTTTTCGTCCAGGATAGCACTGCATCATTCATATCATCATCATTTCAGCCGAAAGACGTCTACTACTGGACATATGCGTCCCCCAAGCATCTCCATTTCAACCGGTTCTGTGCATCCCGCATCGAGCGGATTCCTGCGGCCTTCACAAGATAACGTACCGTTATAAAATGTATGGAAATATGTGCACGTTGCACATATTTCCATACATTTTATTATCGTGGAAGTGGACGCCATAATAATGTCACGTTAGAAATTAAGAAAGCGCACAATGGGACGGAAAGCGTACAATGGCACAGAACCAGTCAAAGTGGGAGGTGCTTTGGGGACACCTATGTCCAGCAATAGACGTCTTTCGGCTGAAATGAATGATGAATGAATGAATAACAATGGGACGAAGGGTTCGACTCCTGCCTAACCCGGGGAATATAGGCTTGACACGTTATATTCGTAAACTAGTATTATTTTACACTACGGTAGCCTAAAATTTTAATTCCCTGCTTCACTACACTTTTTTAAAACATTAATTTACCACCTAAACCACTATCCTACAATATAGTTAAAACTAATTTAGTATCGGATAGCCCGTCGGTAGCGTCGGCAGCACTTGATTTATGCTGCCCGGGGCGTTCACCGAAACTACTGTCATTAGTCACTGAGGATCGGTTTTTATGCTAACCATACCCTGAGTGATGACTGAGGGTGAGAGAGGAAGATGTATTGTATGTATTGATTAGGTGAGAGGGAAATTATTTTTGGGTTAAAAGGGTCAATTGAGTATTTGATGGAAGTCGCAGATGCCTCAGTCTCCTGATTTTATGCAGTAATATCTGTATAATGTCATTATTATTGACGGCACGGTTGGCGCAGTGGTTAAGCGATTGACTGCTGCGCTGCGTGTCGCGGGTTCGATTCCCGCACGAAACAAATATTGTATGGCCTACAAGTAGTTGTTCCGGGTCTGGCTGTTTAAGTATGTGAGTTTAAATGTTTGTAAACGCACCCACGATACAGGAGAAATTCCTAGTATGGGGAAACGTTGTTAAAAAAAAAAAAATTGATTGCCTCGTTGGTCGCAACCGCTACTGCTGAGCATGAGGTCCTGGGTTCGATTCCCAGGTTGGGCAAAGTGTTATTGGGATTTTCCATCTGGATTTTCTCAGTAGCAGCCTGGTTGGTGGCAATAGGGTCGCCCCGTTACATGGTACTTGAACATAACTGGCGAAATGTGGGCGTACTAAAGGTCTGGTCTGGTCTCTGCCTTACTTTTCGGGGAATACAGGCATTTTGTTATGTAATATGTACTATTATTATTCATGTATTCACTCAAGTTACAATGACTCATGCACAAATACATTACACACACAACAAACAACACATTAACATTACAACAGAATAAAACAAATTAATAGATAATATTTATACATTAACATTTTTTTTTCCCTCGACCTTGGACATTCATATTATCATTGCATATTATTTATTTATTTGGTACAAAAACAACAGTACATATGAAGAATTCAATAAAATAAATAAAACAATAATTTAAGGCGCTGTCCAAACATATGATACCGTAAAAGGCTCAGTTTTATGTCGCACAGTTGCCTGTATTGATACATATTACAAGCCAGAAAAAAATGTAGTATATTGTCAAATTTTCAAAGCAAAGACTTACTCAACCTTATTTGTTGCCGCGATTCAATTATATTCAATTACCTTAAACTTTGTTTCTTACTACGCCTTAATAAAAAACATGGTACGTATGCCGATTAAGACGATCCCTCCCTATACACAGCGGCCATCATAAAAACAACAATGTAAAAACTCACATATTACACTCGGCTCTCAAAGAAAATACAGTGATACGCAAATGTCTAAGTGCCAATTTCACCAATGTAACTGAACGTAATCGCTTTCAGTAACGCGATCGTGCAAAGAGCTGTCAGTGTCCATATTCATCTAAGTTGCGTTCGAGAGCTGTCAGTGTCAATATTCCAAAACAATGATGACAGCTCTTGAACGTGGTTTAGACGCGCTGATCGCTTTCAGTTACATTTGTGAAATTCACCCTAAATATGAACCGGAACACGGGTTTATGTATAGTGGAACATATGGCTCTGCAGCAGATTACTGCAGGCAGGTTTCGGTTTCAGCAAATTTATTTCTCTAAAAGAACATACTTGCATAGAGTTCACTAAATACGAACAAAATCATTATCATCATCTGTCTGAGTCGGCTTCCACTCTAACCTGATGTAGCTTAATACCAGCATTTTACATGGAGCGACTGCCTATTTTACCTCCACAACCCAGTTACTGGATAATACGATACCCCTTGGTAAGACTGGTTGTCAGACTTTCGGGCTTCTGACTACCCGTAACGACTGTCAAAGATCCACGAATGACAGCCGGGATCAACGGCTTGACGTTGGTTAGCCAAATACAACTTTAACCTATTTGGAAAAAGGTTCACTGATTACGAATCTCTTATTTCTATCGGTTACTTTTAATCAAGCTGCGCTCTCTCAAACTGAATAGTTCTTCTTCCGTACAAAGTCCTAGCTATACTATCCCTATTTCTAAAGCAGCAGTAGTGTGTTTTGTGTTTGAAAGTTTCGGTTTGATATCCTGTTAAACATCAATGTGGCTTTTTCTGTTGCATGTTAGTAATAAAACAATCTTCCTAATCAGGAAACCTAGTCTTGAGACCTAAGCCAACATTTAGTGAACAAAAGTTTACAATAGTCTTAAAACCTTCAGTGGGACAATAACAATTTAAGCTACAAAAATGTATTTATTCATACCCAGTATATTTTGCAAGCCCACCAATGATTTAAAAGCACCGGTGAAGCAGGGAGATAATTTGAATTAAACAGTGTCATGTGAACGCGGCCGGCCGTGACGGGTCTAATAGGGCTGTCGAGCATGTGTCTAGTGAGTGAGTGACGTGTGTCTGGTCTGGGGATGTTTTGTGGTATCTGTTTTGGTTTGGCTAAGTGTTTAAATACTAAGTTAGGTATACTTAAAATCGAAGAAAAATTTCAACGATCGCCACAAGCTGTCAGCAGAGTTACCTTTAACCATGAATTTAGCACATGCTCCTAAACACTCTAGCGTATAAACTTTTCGTTGGTTATCAAAAAAAATCTGCTGTTTCATAGAAAAGCGCAGTCAAAATGTATAGAACAGCAATTTTTTTCATACGACCCAGGGCCACCACCCGTGTTGTGTATTACACTAACAATCACAATCGGAATCATTTTATTTATTTATTTAAACTTTTCGCACAAAAAGGTACAAAGGCGGACTTAATGCCTTAGGCATCCTCTACCAGTCAACCGAGGGTGGTGAAGAGATTAGGTGGCAGGTGCTTTGATTGAGAGGGACAATGATAAAAAAGAACTCTTAAAACTAAGGTTATTGATAGTCAATTGCTTCTTATGTTCGAAAAAATTGTTTGCTCAATAACGTAAATAACGCAATTATTTTATTTATTTTATTTTACCATTTATGTACACACATATATAAACAGACAATGAAAAACAGAACAGAAAAAATAGGTACAGAGGTGATGCTTATTTCATAAGAATCTCTTCCAGCATACCTGAGATATGACAATAGATACAGAGATGTAGACAGCGTGTGATAGAGCAAAGGAGACAAAAAATAATACAAGGAATCAAAAAAAAACAATTCACTTAAAAACTAAACAAGAATGACGAGAATATATTAACATACATACAAATAAACATATATAGAAGTATGAGGAACAGGTTGTAAAGTTCACTCATCCTCCATAGAAAAGGGAGGATCCTCCGACCAGACGGGTGTTGTGTCTGGCGGGCAACTGCCCAACGATTGATGTTGGGAAATTGTATCTATGCTAATTGCGCGGTAAACTCTGCTTGCGAGATGCAGGATTTGCGTGACGTCAGTATGACGCGTTGTTCGCATGTGGCGTTGTAGATACCGCTACATCACTCCCCTCCGGAGACCGGAGGTCGATAGTGGACTGAGTCTTGTATCTTGCGATGCTTGCCAGGCCAGCTGAGGTTCCAGTGAGTCGGAACCGGTTGCCGCATAGTTCACGGTGAGTCGGAACTGTCTGCGGAGTTGTCCCCAGTGAGTCGGGGTGGCGCTGCGTTATATTCCAGTGCGTCGGATGTACAGCGCCGGGTTGAGGCTGGCTGCTGCGTCGACCAGGAGAGGGTGCTCTGCTTGTTGACCGGCCGAAAGTGCAGTGTGCTGTGCCGAGGTTGCTGATGAGGCTGAGGGTGATGACCAGGTATGCGCGGACGCTGCATGCTGGTGGTCAGGATACCCGTAGAAGCCGTGGATGCTGGCTGGCTGGGTGACTCGCCGCTAAAGCTTGCGGGGGTGATGATGATGACGTCACGCTGAAGTGTTTGCACGAAGGATGCGCTGACGTTCATGTCCGGGGTCACCAGTATAGAAGTATGAGAAAACAGGGTGTAAAGTTCACTCATACTCTATAGAAAAGGGAGGATCCTCTGACCAGACGGGTGTTTTGTCTAGCGGGCAATTGCCCAACGATTGATGTTGGGAAATTGTATCTATGCTAATTGCGCGGTAAACTCTGCTTGCGAGATGCAGGATTTGCGTGACGTCAGTATGACGCGTTGTTCGCATGTGGCGTTATAGATACCGCTACACATACATAAATACTTCTAAAATAAATATTACAAGAATGATAATAATTATGTCATACTCAAAATAATAAAT
Organism: Apamea epomidion; assembly: GCA_947507525.1. Lineage (NCBI taxonomy): Eukaryota > Metazoa > Arthropoda > Insecta > Lepidoptera > Noctuidae > Apamea > Apamea epomidion. The sequence continues at coordinate 13,976,167 of OX382249.1, read as the reverse complement.
ACATACACAACTATGATGAAGTGGACAGATAGTGTTCTTTCACTCTTCTTTTAAAAACCGCAATAGTTTGGCAGTCCCTAATGTCAGGCGGTAGTGAATTCCACAATCGCACCGCGTGCACTGTGAAGGAGTAGGAGTAGAAGTCGGTGGAGTGGGGAGGGGACTAATTAATGTTGTTGAACTGTCAAAATGACACCCATTTTTACTGTTAGTGTGTTACGCAATAACTCCGCAGGTTAGGTAGGTCTAATGAATGAGTGACATGTGTCTAGTCTCGGGATGTTGTCTGTGGTGTCTGTTTCAGTTTTTGCTGAGTGATTAAATACTAAGTTAGGTGTAATTCCCTGTACGGGAGTCAACAGCTGACTCCACGGCCACCGTTGGCGCGGGCTTGAGGGGGGCGAGCAATGGACAGCTCGCCGCCAGGTAAGGACCAGGCCCGGGTCGACGACGGCGCGTTGTGTTCCACGCGCGCCTCAAAGAGATGTCAGCACGAACTGACGGGGTCCGCTAGGGCCGATGCCTGCCAGGGCTACGGGTTGTTCGAAAGAGATACCGTGGCCCCTGGCACAGGCAACTGAAGGAACACGGGTGGGTTTTAGTCAGTAAAAGTAGGTGTAATTGGAATCAATTAAGTAGGAAACGAGAGGATAAAGTAATCCATATGCATACTAATATTAGAAATGCGTAAGTACCTCTGTCTGCTGGCATTTTTTCACGCCTTGCGGCTGAAAGGCACACTGGTAGACCATACCTATGGTGAGGACATAGTGTACCGTTAATCCTAGTGCGGTTCTTTGGGAATATTTCTGAGAGGCGATTCTCGTAATTTTAAGAACGTTCACAGTCTGATCTTAGTCTCAATCTGTCAAAAATACTTAAAATTTCCCTACATTTTGACAAGTTTTTGACATTTGTTTGTCGCCGAGATGAGACTGCGACTAGATGTTGAACGTTTTAAATTACGAGAATTGGCCTTCTGACCTCCATTTGTGTAAAGTCAAACGCAAAAGCTATTATGTAATAAACCACCACCACACAACCACCACCATAGTTACATTGCGGAATGCAAATAAATGATTGAGTATTGAACTAAATAAAACTGCAAGTCATAATAAACAGTTCTTTTCCACATTAAAATTGCTATGAATTTTTTTGACCATCATCATCCTCGTGCCCGTTATTCTTCGTCTATATTGTGTACCACTGCCCTTATACCATTTATTTAGACTCGGAGTAGCATGACGTTTTCATTATTTAACCGTCATCTCAATAATCACTCCCTTTCTCGTTAGATTGGCAACGAAAACTTAGATTCTTATAAAATACACTAACAACGTCCTCTACAATACACTTTACTTCCAAACAAACCTCATCGCTTAAAAAAACTAATAATCTCAGTCCCCAACTTTCACCCACTTAGTCCCTCAAAGCTGTCAGCCCTGAACTCGCGTCGCCTATAAAGGTCCACGTGATTTGTAGCCGCGCGGCGCTCTACATCAAAGTTCCCGAACATCGGAACACCTGGATTTGCGACTCCCATGGGGGAGAAACTACAGTTTTGTTCGTTTTTGGGGGTGATCGATGGGGGCAGTTGGGGATGTATGGGTGACAGGTCAGGTTTTTAGTTTGGACTAACCTTGGCCTGGAGTTTTGTTGATTTATTGCTTCGTTGCGTTTTGGCATGCAAAAGTAAATTTGGGAACTGGATAAGCTTTAATTAATGTGTCGGTTATGGCGGATTCGCATGATAGGGATTTGATGACTATTAAGTTGTTATTGTTCAATAGGGCTTTACTTAACACAGCGATGTGAATTTCAAATGTTGTAACAAGTTACAGATTTCGGGACGTGTTAGTCAAGGTGCTTATTTGTGATACAAAAACAAGAAAAAAATATAAATCTTAATATAATATATATTTTAGGTGTTACTTACAGATATTGCTATCAACTAGGATCTTCTATTTTATTTATGTATTTCACCCCCATACTTCCCCCTTTCGACCCCAAACCACCTGCTTACATTACCATTACTAAACACTATTTAGTGTCATTGACTTTCAAAACAAACTTACTCAGGCACTAACACTAATTGCGTTGGCACTTCTCAGCGGGGTAAGTGCCAAGATAAAGACTAAGGCGTGAAACTATAGAGGTGCACCCATTCGTGGTACCATGTAGTGTCGCGAGTCGGTGCACCTCTATAGACGTGATTGGAGTGCAGGTAATGGGAGAATTATTATAATAGTAGTTTATGAAGATATTGTTGGTACCTACGTACGCACGGTGCCCATAGTTATGTAAGTAGGTACCTACCTATCCATCCAACCGAACACTGGGTGCATACTTAAGAGGTTGCATTCGGAAAGTTGGCAACTTCAGCTCCCTGATTGCGTAACACACTGTCAAACTCAATCTAAATCACTTTGAAGGATATTGCTAATCCATTGCTCTATAAGTTCGAAAAATGTATCAATGTAATGAATGTTGTTGAACTGTATATACAATATACAGGGTGGCAGGGACATCGACGCGCAAACTGTAACCATGGATTCAGCACATGAGTTTAGACCCCATAGCCTCGAAATTTTTCGTCGGTTATTAAAAAAAATATATTGCTGTTCCATACATTTTGACCGCGTAGGTATTGCACTTTTCTATGAAAAAGAAGATTTTTTTTTTTGATAACCGACGAAAAATTTCGACGCTATGGGGTCTAAGCTCATGTGCTGAATTCATGGTTACAGTTTGCGCGTCGATGTCCCTGCCACCCTGTATAACGCATCTAACTATTTACAATAGGCACAAAACTAAACGACTAACTAAACAAAAAAAAAAAAACCTTTTGAGTTTTGGTTATTTAGGCGTCGAAATACTCATCTGCATCGCTGTCATCCGGAAACGTGGCCAGAAGTTTTGATTAATTTATCAACATTACTAAATCTTTGAAACATCTGTAGTGCACAAAAATATACTTAGAATCCGAATTGCAATCATTGATATTAAATAGGTGTAAAAACAAGTACAACACCTAATTCAGTGTTATTATTTTAGTTCATAATAAATATTTTAGTGTATACTTATCATACATACAAGAATTTTCGGCAATTATAACAGCAATAGACTTCTCATGTCACAACAAAATACATTCAACTGGATTTTCATTGAAATAAACTCTATAATCTTCATAAAATGAATTGTCTATATTATGGTTAAGAAAAGGGAAGTGCTGTGTTTTAAAACAATTCTTGAACCTTAGAAACTTTTAAAAATGTCTGCACTGGAGTGTTTCAGCATTTTAGTTTTTTAGTGTTTTAAAACACAATTTTCCTCTTAATAAAAAGTTTTTGAAAAACTTGTTCTTTGTCGAAGAGAACTTTGAAAGGCAAAAAACTGTGCTTTTGAAAACGAATAGCTAGAGTTCGGGATTTTGTTCATAATATAAATGTTAAAATATAAGTACAAATTAAATGTTTAGTTTCAGAAAACGGGCTTTTTTGGCAAAAAAAAAATTAATCAAAAATGATCTGTGCAAAATTAACATCGTTAAAACATATTATGCCTGTAGTCCCGTAGGAGAAAAAACACCAATAACACATAGCCCGACTTGGGAATCGAACCCCAGAACCCACGCTCCGCAATCGCGCTTGAACCAATAATGGTTAATAATTTACGGATGAATCGGCAATGTATAGATAAAGATTTTCAGTTTTAAATCGAGTTAATTGCGTAACTCACTGTTAGCAAGCAAGCAATGGCTTTCATTTTGACAGTTCATCAACATTCATTGCGTTATTTACGTTGTTGAGCAGCAAATTTTTCCAACATATGAAGCAATGGATTAGTAATATTCTTCAAAATGACTCAGATTGAGATTGATAATGTGTTACGGAATCAGGGTGCCGGTTAGTGATGTAACATGACACTTGTAGGTCAACACAATCTAGGTCACCCTGCAACTTATATAACTTAAAAAATGCGGTGCAAGTCGAACTCGCACACGAAGGGTTCCTTCTCACCGGACAATATTTAACACTAAATATTTTTGTTGTTTGCTCTTGTATATGTACCTCCGTTAATTTTTAACGTTATTTTCTTTTCATGATTTGTTGTTTGGGCGGCCATAGTTAACAAACACCCTGTGAAAATTTCAAGTAGATACTTATTACGATTCAAAATATATAGCCCTGTGGCAGACGGAGGGACAGAAGGACGGACGGACAGTGAAGCCGTAGTAATAGGGATCTGTCGGCACCCTTTGAGTACGGAACCCTAAAATACAAAACACAAAGCTTTACATAAACCCATAAAAACACAACAACGAAACAATAAACCTATACAAATACGTACAGTGAGCGACAAATGTGATTGTCCACAAAAAGAATTGATGGCAACAGTACAATGAATAAAATTCGGTGATAACACTTGCGTGTGCGACCGTACGTGAATGTCAAATGTTACGGGATTGGATTAAATAAATGCTGCTTTGAATTTTGTCGCTTTTGTATATTTCGGGGCTTTCCGTTTCCGTGCACTGAAAAACGTCACGAGCGAATGGGTTGTTTAAAGGCAAGCATATACAGCCTCAAAAATATGTATATTATATCGAGAATAATTAATTTGCTTGAGTCTACAATTTGTGTTCCATGCTGTATCAATGTGCAACTTAGTCCATAATGTTTCCACTGCTGGGACACAGGCCTCCTCTCTGTGAGAAGAAGTGAGCCCACCACGTAGGGCCAGTGCGGGTTGAGGAAATCACAAATGTGCCCGCATTTTTGGTTCTAGGACATGTTGGTTTCCAAACGATGTTTTCCTTCACCGTTTTAAGAGCAGCCAAAATTGATCGGTAATACCCTCTTTTCCAATGAGATTTATGCAACAAGAACCTCTACTTTTGCTATGATGATTTAATAACAGGAGAAATGTGGGTGTGCTACAGATAAGATAAGATAAGATAATATTTATTTTTGTAAAACATGAGTACAGTATGAAGGTCTTATAATTAATATATTAATATGAGGTGGCTACATGTTTTGCCATTTCTGGCATACAAAATTAATTGCACTAGACAATACAAAAACGAAAAGTACAAAAACAAAAAGAGAAAAGAAAAAGAATAACGTCAAAAAATTAAAATTAAATTGAAATAACAACGTCAAAATTTAAGTTTCTTTCACAATTAAAATGTTAAAATTTAAATTTCAGTTCAAAATACAACGTCAAAATTTAATCATAATCAATTAATATAATTTTAAATAACTATTAAAGTATTATTATAATTCCATTTTACAAATTATTGTCATCAAATCATTTGAATCACAACAAATAAAAAATAAAAATGTCGTAATATTACATCAAATGTCACTGGCTACAATATTAAGTATGTCAACAATGGATACAAATACAAGAATGTCAATTTATGGTCATATATAATTGGTGGCATGCAGAAAACACTTTTATGTATCAGAGCTGTCTTCGACTGTCTTGCACATAGAATATTGACGTGTCGTCTACTACGGTTATTTGAGTCAGATAGCTTGGGAAATAAATTTGGGTTGGTTTTCACAAATACCGCAACCTCAAATATGTACAGAGAGGGCAGTGTCAGTATTCTATACTGAATAAAAAATGGTTTACAAGTGTCTGTACATTTCAAACCGAACATCGCTCTAATACACTTTTTTTGGGATTTAAATATTTGTTCCTTATTGACAGAGTTTCCCCAAAAAATAAGGCCATATCTTAATATTGAACCCGCCATTCCATGGTATGCTGTAACAATAGCATCCGTTCCTATGACTGGAGCGAGCTTATATAAAGCTTACGTCGATTTGCTAAGTCGCTTTGCCAATTCTGTAGTGTGTGCTTTCCAATCCAAGCGTTGGTCTATGGTTAAGCCTTTGGAGCATTAGCAGAATTTTGGAGCTTAGCAGAATTTGGAGGTGCTTACTTGATTTATTTTATTATTATCATAGTGAATATTCATCGTTAAGTTTTTGCGTTGACTGAAGGCCATTAGTTTGGTTTTGTCAATATTTATTTTGAGATTGTTATTATTGAGCCATTTTATTACTGAATTAATAGTATTAGTTACTTCATTATTATAATTTAGTTTGTTTGTACAGTCAATAGTAACTATACTGTCATCAGCAAAAAGAGTCATGTGATGATTCGTCACTTTGGGCAAGTCATTTATATGTAGTATAAATAGAGGGGGACCAAGCACGCTCCCCTGTGGTACGCCATATGAGATTGATCTATCGCGTGACCTATAGACCCTTTCATATTTGGTTTTCGGATCTACCTGCGAGATTTCTACATATTGCTTCGATTCGATTCGATTAGCAGCAGGACGCAGTTACACTTCTGCCTATCCTTATCCTTTGGAGATTACAGGCTTGATGTTATGTTATGTAGATATAAGAGCGGATTTTCACCCCCAAACCTTACAATTATCCTCCATTTTCACCCCATAATGTTTTAAAAGCTTAAAGATACAATCCATCCTCTCTGCACAATTACATATAACATGTTTATGTTAAAGCGAAAATTCTCACTACCAGAGAGAACTAGTTAAAACCAGTTGGAACCAGTTATAACCGCTCTAGGGCTGGCAATGTTACGTTAAATAATATTAGATAAATAAGTTAGTGTAATGAGCTCATTATAACTGTGATATTTTAGTGAAAAATAATAGTTCTGTGTTTCTTTGAAAAGAGTTTTTAAAAAAGAGTTCTCTTCCTGAAAAAAATTACGTTGCTTCATAAAATATTAATATAATAACAGGAGTTTATCATAAATTATTTTGTTCTGGCATTAAATAATTGACCTTCCCAGAACCTAAAATTAATGTTTTATCCTTTGTCGGATTTTTTTTTTACTGTACTTCTATAAAATGCTTGTTTTCTCAATGTTCGCCGTGGTAAGGAGTCTTATCCATATATTATAATATAATGCGAATTTGGATAATATTTGTACAAAAAAATAGGCCCTGCAAAACTATACTCTACCTTAATCAAGTTTCCCAGCAGTCCTATTAGTATTTCATTATAATAAATAATCAGCAACTGAAATTAGTGATCCTTTGTTCAGCCTCAGCGTTAATTTTGACATGACTCGTGATTAAAACTCATTATTATCATGCAATGAACCAGAAACCATTCGAGCGATAACGCAATCAGTGAGTTTCTACTAAAATTCAATCTAAATAGTTTTGCTTGTGGCTAAGTAATAACAGCCGATGGGTGCATCAGGTTAAGCTATGCCGCGGTCAGTCCATGGATGGATGACCATCTTTACATACTAAGACCCCCTGCCTCAGAAAGCATGTTAAGCCGTTGGTCCTGGCTATCAGTCATAGATCTTTGACGTTACGGGTAATTAGAAGCTCAAAAGTCTGACAACCAGTCTTACCAAGGGGTATCGTGTTACCCAGTTACTAGGTTGTGGAGGTCAAACAGGAAGTCACTCCATGTAAAATGTTAGTATTCAGCTGCATCCGTTTAGATTCGACTGGAAGTCGACCCCAACATAGCTGGGAAAAGGCAGGGCAGAAAGTTTTGGCAACCCTACTGCGTGGGCAAATTCAGTTTTATCGATCGAAACTTTTAGTTATAATGGCGTAAAATTTTGAAATATTTCGCTTGGTAATGGTGCAGTTATGAGGAATTTTGTTGGTGTATAAATAACTTGGCTAGGCACTCTTATGTTTCCAGTCAAAATTAAATGATAATGGGTTTTGTTGACTGAAAAATGTGATATCAACTGAAAAATATTTTATTACTTTTCTACAAAATATAAACATGGTTCTATCGAAATATGATCTGTTTAATTTTAGTCATAATTTAAGTAAGCAGATTATAGTTATAATTAACCTAAAATAACCGAAATTTCGAATTTTAGCTCTGTAATAGGCCATATACGTACCTACGGCAACATTAACATGATTCGCGAATTATAATGTGAATCTATTATTCACAGAATATTAATTTATGAATGTTTGTTCGATGGATGAATACAATAGAATATGTACTCACCTAAAATCCGTTCCAAAAATATCGGATAAAAATGTATAGGTACAAATGGTTTTAAAAAACAAACCTGTGGATGCCAATAAAATAATTTATTTTTACCCTGATTCGGGTGTCTACACCGTTAAATTTTGATCGTTTTAATCCTTAGAAGGGGTCATTGTACTCACCATTATAAACAATTTTTACTACAGGACCAACACTGAAATCATGAAAAAAAAAATCTGTTGATCCATAGATTTAAACTCAAACTCAAACTCAAACTATTTATTTCAAATAAACCAATTACAGGCACTTTTGAATTGTCAAGGTCGGTCAGTCAAAAAGATGAAGCTAGTTGCCCATTCCAAAGCGTAGTAGGTACCTATGGAGAAGAACGGGCAAGAAACTCCATGGACACTCTTTTAAATCATAATAATATTGTTACAAAGTATTGGTTACATCATTCATGTTCAAAATTATGCATTGGAGAACGATGCAGAACGTTAAAAGCGTCCGTAATGAAAAGATAAAAAAAAACAATTCAAATATTAATTTAAATCAAAATAAGCCATGGCAGCAAAGAGTTGACCAGTCCCTACTGACGGCGCCCGTTCACGAACATGACGCATAGATTAGCACCATTCAGCTCAACCATTTTGAAGGGAGCTAAATGATCCAACATATGTGCCACCATCAGCGAGACATTAGAGTGAGCATGACATACTCTCATCCGCCAAGGCATATTCAAGTCAATGAAAGACGTACCCAGTAAATGGTAGCTTTGTAGTATGTAACATAGTACTCACATACGTTCTATGCAATTATATAATACTAGGAGATTGAATTTATATAATGCAAACATAGTATTTTAGAATCTTCAGCAGCTCCAACAGTATGTAGGTTGGGTAGGCGTGTGTGAAGTATTTTCAAATGCCAATCAATTTATTTATGCGTCCTGTGGAGTAGGACCAGCGTTTAGCCAAGCATTTTTGTCAGCGATGTAATCCCCCAACTTATAATATGCTTGGCTGCATAGTGTGCGTTTTATGCAAGATTTGAATTTCGTTTCATTGAGTTGGAGTATGTGGGGAGGTATTTTATTATAACATTTTAAACAGTACCCCATGAAGGAAGAGTCTACTTTAGCCAGTCTGAAACCTGGTTGAACTAATTGGTCCCTATTTCTGGTTCTATAGGCGTGTCTGTCACCTCTTTTACTGAAAAGATTTAAATTTTTCCTTACGTACATGATGTTTTCATAGATATATTGACAAGGTACCGTCATGATATTAATATTTTTAAACAGTTCCCTTAGAGAATCGCGCCTGCGTAGGCCATATAATGCTCTGATGGCTCTTTTCTGCAGAATAAAAATGGACTCAATATCTGCAGCCCGTCCCCATAGTAAAATACCGTAAGACATGATACTATGAAAATAACTGAAACAGACCAGTCTCGCGGTATCTACATTAGTAAATTGACGGATTGTTCTTACAGCATATGCTGCTGAACTTAGCCGTCTTGCAAGAGATGTTATATGAGGACCCCATTGCATCCTTGAGTCGAGCGTTATCCCCAGGAAAACAGTTTTATCGACGAATTCTAGTTTCTCTTTATTCAATACTATGTCACAATCACTACTTTTAACATTCGGTAAAGCAAATCTTATGCATTTAGTTTTTTTCCCATTTAATACTAAATTATTAGCAGTGAACCAATTTTGCACTTGCAGTAGGGCGTTATTTACGTCGTCAAGATTTGATGCACGTCTATTTATCTTAAAAATTATGGAAGTATCGTCAGCAAATAACACCATTTGTGGTTGGTTTTTTAATAAATGCGGCAGGTCATTTATGTATACTAAAAAGAGGAAAGGACCTAATATCGAGCCTTGTGGAACACACATTCTTACTTGTAAACCAAGTGAATTGACACCATTTATTTGAACTTTTTGCTGTCTATCATGTAAATAAGATTTTACTAAACTGAGCGCAAGTTTACCTACTCCATAATGCTCAAGTTTCAAGAGTAAGGTTTTGTGATTAACGCAATCAAATGCCTTGGAGAGGTCACAAAAGATTCCTATGGCATCTTGGGCTTCCTCCCACGCTGTAAATATGTGTTTTAATAAAGTGACACCAGCGTCAGTCGTACAACGTCCTTTGGTGAAGCCATATTGCTGATCGTGCAAGATTTTGTTGTTGTTAAAATGATTTAGCATTTGATTGAGCATTACCTTTTCGAACACTTTGCTGAAAACCGGCAACACGGATACTGGTCTATAATTATTGGTGTCTTTGCAGTCCCCAGATTTAAAAAGTGGAATAACCTTACTATATTTCATTAAATCTGGGAAGACTCCTTGATCTACACACAAATTAAACACTAAAGCTAAGTATGGCGATATAGTCTCGATTATGGATGTACAAACTTTGATAGACATTCCCCATAGATCTTCGGTCAATTTGATTTTGATTTGTCGAAAAGTTTTTATAACTATCATAGGGTTTATATGTCTAAATTGAAACTCAACCGGGCAGCCTGGAACGTTCGCTTTTAGTAGCTCAAGTGATACGTCCGGTGAGGAATTTAAGGCTTCCGTCGTTTTTGATGGTATATTAGTAAAGAAATTTACAAATTCTTGAGCTACTTCTAAATTAGAGGATATGGCACCACGTGAAGACTCCAATGTGTAATCAGTGTTTCGGTTTTTATTCCTACTAGTTTCGTTATTTATAATTTTCCAAACTGTTTTTATTTTGTTTTCTGCTGATTTGATTTTGTTGCTAATGTACAGGGCTTTGGCTATCTTGCAGGTATTTATGTTCGCATAACTCGACATAATGTATGGATCAACAGATTTTTTTTTCACGATATCAGGGTTGGTTCCGTAGTAAAAGTTGTTCATAATGATGAGTACAATGACCCCTTTTAAGGATTAAAACGATCAAAATTTTACGGTGTATAACTCCGAACTGACAGATATTTCAAGAACGCTGCCATAGCGAATATTGTTTCGATTAAAAATACCTATCCAATTATAATTACATGTCATCGCTAGCGGAGGGTTGTACCTAACTGCCTATCGTCCTTTAGTGCTTTGATTTGATTATTTTAATACTTTAACCGAAAATTTGAATTTTAAATCACTTTAAGGATTTTTTCATTTGACCAATTGTCAGGTTTATTTAATTTTTATAACCTCAATTTTCGTGTATGATTTTTTAACAAACATTTCTATTTCTTCTTAATAGGTAAGATGAATGTGTTATTAATTGCCTTAAGTAAGTGATTGCCTGAAAATCGAACCCGAACAGTGTTTGTTTACACTTTCAGCAGATAATTTTAGAACATACTATACTTTTGTATGATACATGAAAATAGTGGCCTTAGAATACGTGTGAAACCTACGGCAAAAGCTAGTTATCCAAACGTGCTTATAATTATATATCACAAATATTCACAAATTAATGAGAATATTGTGGATTCGTGGTGTAACTCAAAATTAGCTTCGTATTGTTGCCGGGTCAGTGAGCATTCGTTCACACTTAATTGGCTGTGAAAAATATGCTCCAAAAAGTTTTTTTTTTGGAATTCTTATCATTCTGGTTATAGTATATTAAAGGATGATGAAACTTCGTAACAATATAATACAGAAATGCAAGTGAATGTAGGTTGTAGTATTTCAGTATGAGACTCTATTTAAACGTAGCTCTAGAAATGCCTATAACCTAGATATACGAGTACGTATTTTATTTTTTCCTAACATTTAATGGAGCCACTGCCTATTTATAATAATAGAGGGTTGTCCTTAGGTGCACTTGCATAGTGCTTAAAGGGATAATCGTCGGTTGGTGCCGCATTTCATTAAAATTTACTAAGGGGCCTCTGCGAGTTGGCTTCGGCCCCTCGTACGCCTTCCAAAGGACCGGAACCCTAGGATCCCGAGATATGTAAAAACATAAAAATAAGTAATAATAATTATTTGCATCAAGTTTAACATTTTACATTAAATACATGGTAGTACATACAGTTTAAAGTAAATTATACAATAGTGTGGCGACACCAGCACCCTTGCTAAGTTTATCCTCCACAACCCAGTTACTGGGTAATACGATACAAAACATTATAAACTAAAGATCATAATAATTACTGAAACATAGTGTAGAGGTCGGACAGGCAGTCGCTCCATGTAAAATACTGAAGGCTAAACAGATTGATTGATTGAATTACGAAACAACTAATAACATACAGGGTGGCAGGGACATCGACGCACAATCTATTACCTAGAAATTTTTCGTCGATTATCAAAAAAAAAAAACTTCTGTTTCATAGCGCAAGTAATAATACCTACGCGATCAAAATGTACTGAATAACGTTTTTTTTTTTTAAATCACATACTTACGAAAAATTTTCAACGCAGGGGAGTTCAGAATCATGTATATTGAATCCATGGTTACAGTTTGCGCGTCGATATCCCTGCCACCCTGTATACCGGACCCATTGACAGTTCAAACCGAGCACAATACATAGTAACTAAATGTATAGGTACCTCCCCAATCCAGTTAGAATCAGTCTGGAAACTAAATAAAGTATCGATTGGCTTGGATTGGTTGAAACTACCTGAGTATCTGCATCCCTTGTCTAACTGGGAAGTACAAACCGATTATTTGGCTTGAAATTCTGATATTCTAAGGCAAATGGGGTAATTGCGTCACACACTATCAGTAGATTCAGTAGCAATGGATTTCATTTTGACATATAGAGATATGAGGAACAGGGTGTAAAGTTCAGTCTATAGAAAAGGGAGGATCCTCCGACCAGACGGGTGTTGTGACTGGCGGGCAACTAACAATTGATGTTGGGAAATTGTATATATGCTAATTGCGCGGTAAACTCTGCTTGCGAGATGCAGGATTTGCGTGACGTCAGTATGACGCGTTGTTCGCATGTGGCGTTGTAGGTACCGCTACAGTTATTTCAACAACATCCATTGCGTTATTTACGTTGTTGGGCGGACAAGTTTTTCGAACATTATGTAGCAATGGATTAGCAATATCCTTCAAAATGATTCAGATTGAGATTGATAGTGTGTGGTAGTCAATGTGCTGTATATAGACTAGCAGGGTAATTTCGACAACCTCCTTTCGAAACCTGACATGAATGTCAAAAGATATATACATATACATACAAATACTCACGCCTTTTTTCCATGGGGGTAGGCAGAAACAAAGGACGCCACCTGCAGCGATCCTTACACACTCCTTTAGCTACACATCTGGAAATAAAAGAAAATATCAATATTTAGTCGAAACCACAACCAGTGTTGTAACAACTTAATCTCGATGTGTAATGAATGCTCTGGTCACCCGTCCTTGGACTGACCGCAGCAAGCGCAGCTTAACCTTGCAGGTCGGTCGATATGTGCATCTATTGTTAACCCAAAAACAACCTTAACTATTACTTGTTATATGCAAGTAATCTTAAGTTGAATATAAAATCCTAAAGAATATATGTATTTCCTTTAAAATACAACGCTTTTTTTCATGAAACACCTCGAGAGCTTCTTTCAAAACTAGGAACGAACAAAATCTGCGAGAACACAATATAACGATATTACCTACTGCAGCGGAGCGAATTACGAAGCAAAATCCTTAAAACACTCCAAAACCAACCTTGTTTTATACTGCTCAACTCACAAAATCCTTTAGCAAAGCTTTACAGAAATGGAAAATAGAAAATTAGACTCTACAACTATAGTTTTAAAATTCAATTTTCAATAAAAGGAATTCCACTTCTGTTATGAAAAGGTAATGATTTTTCGATTGTGAGCCGTATCGTTTGTGCGTTAGGGTGCAATATTGTTTGTTCTGAATTAAATATTTGTATTTTACAAGTGAAATTCGGATACATTTACTTACCTTATACTAAATGTTATTCAATTTCATTGTTTTTAAAGGGATTTAAGTGTGGAAATGTATCATAGTACATTTAGTTACATTTAAAGGATTTGTATTATTTTCATTCGTAACTGCTTTTCTGTATGCTCCAACGGCATAAAAACAGCTTCACGAATCGATCTGTGAGGTTAAGCAATGCTTGCTAAGGTAAGTCTGTGGATGGATGACCATTTAGCATACATAAAAAATCATCCATGCCTCAAAGAGATTCAATCTGCCTAGCCTTTTCCCAAATTTGTTGGGGTTGGCTTCCAGTCCAACTGGATGGAGCTGAATACCAGTATTTTACATGAAGCGACTGCCCTTTCTGACCTCCACAACCCAGTAACTGGGTAATACGATACCCCTTGGTAAGACTAGTTGTCAGCATATTTCAAAGAGTCTGTTAAACCCAATTCATACTTAAATGGGAAAATAACTCTGTCTGTTTGTTACCTCTTCACACAGGATTTGGATAATATTTGGCTCTCGAATAGACTATGACACGGGTTAGAACATTGGACACTGTTTATCCAGATATTACGTCACCATGGAATAATTTCCAACCTATTACACGCGGGAAAAAAAAGAAGCGGGAAAGAGCAGTGGCCACTAACGGCTGTGACTTACGAGTTGCAGGTCGTAGGTTCGAACCCAAGCAGGCACTTTACTTTGTGTAAATTATTTCATCACCACTGCTCTCAAAACGGTGAAGGAAACCGTAGTGAGGAAACCGGCATGTCCTAGAACCAAAAATTTTAAGTCGTGTGAAATCCGCCAACCCCCGCTTCCTCTCAGAGAGGAGGCCTGTGTCGCAGCAGTGCGAGAACATTATAGGCTGATAGTTGAGTTGTTGATGTTACTATAAAATTAATGATTATTTAAATGAAAGATGAGATTTTATCTGGAATGGCGCCACAAATATAATTATTATTGAAATTTTGACTATCTGTTCCAATTATGTTCTTTACATTTTTCCTAATAATGATGTTTTTTTTAACTAGTGTTCATAGACTTAACTTACTACTACCAATAATACTAACTGTTGTATAATAATTTGACATTTTTTTTATTTGACTTTCTATTTATTAACGTAAATCAATTTAAAATTTATGTTGTACCTAATATATTAATTTGCACACCTCAATAGGTTATAATACAATGTACCTTTTATGCTTGTAAAACCTTTTTAACATGTACTAGCTGCTGCCCGCGACGTCGTCTGCGTGAAGGCTCTACAGCACCAAAAATACCTAAGATGCCAGTGTCGCTATAGCATTATAAGTAAACAACTTTTAAAATAGCATTAAAATATAAGTTTTTTTTGCAAGCGAAGCACGTGAAGAGGGTTATATGGGAATCCTGCTGAGTTCAGTCATAAGATGTGACTGAAGGAAATAGAGAAAATAATGCAGGAAAACATTCCAGGACACAAACGAGTAAAAATACGTACAAAGGTATCATACCTTACAACACTTCCCTATAAACTACGTTGGTAGTTATGCTGCCAGGAGCCAAAATGTACAGAGAGTCAGGACTGGTGACGCGGGAGCAAGGGACGTACAGTTGCCCGTGTGAGAAGCAATTCGTCCTGAGGTCGACACCCACTGCCCTCAGTGTCTGCCCCTGCGACTTATTGATGGTCATTGCGAAGCAAACACTCACGGGGAACTGTACGAGCTTGAATTGGAACGGGAAGTTATGAGGTATGAGGGGAATGCGTGTTATAAATACTGCCTCGCCGACGCCACAACACGTAAGAATTTCCGCCTCAATGGTGTGTCTGTGGAGCGAGATGACTTTAAGGCGGGTCCCGTTACACAACTTCGGAGGAGATAGATTCCGAAGAAGCACAATCGGGACACCGACCTTCAGCTTGATGGTATGCGCTGGAAGTCCACTTACTGACAGGGAGTTCAGAAATTCCACGGGATAATGTGTGGCGTCATCTTGTTCGACAACAGTGTTTATTGAGGTGTCGACCACTTCATTCCCCTCAATTTCCGAGAGAATGCATTCGTTAATTGCTACAGCCTGATCATTTTTGGGCGTCAAAATGGCCCACTCACACACCCAAGAATTCTGCTGGTGCGGTATACGACTGATGTCCCCGTACACACAGCGAATGAGTTCTTCTAAGCATTAGGTATACGACATGAAAATATATTAATTACCAAGCAATAATCACACAGATAAATACCGAACAAAAGTATTAACAGTCAATGTTTATTTTGTACTAACAACATGAAATTGATGAAGAAATGATCATCATCAATGAACGTAACTTTTTTGTAATACTTAACACCGCATTTTTTTTAAATTGTCTTCCTCAACTCTGCTCAAGTTTTTGAGGGTTTTGTTGAAATTTGAATTTGTCAAAACGAACTATACGATACAACTTTTATGAAGAAAATGCACATTACCATCTATGAATTTTAAGAATAACTAACTACTAACCTCGCCAACATGATCAAATTTAAATTATTAATTTCCAAAAAGTGTTAACATGTAACTTGATTTGATTTTTATGAAATCTCATAGAAAGCGCTGCTTCAAAATTGTATTTATACTACTAACATTCATTAAACTATGTTTCTCTGCCCAAGTTACTTAAATGGCGTAGTTTTTATAGTGTAAAGCTAGATAATAGCATGGCTTACTCAAAAACAATATTTAAATATGCGTCGTTAGATTACACGCTGTCACAGAATGCGTAAGAAAAATAAAGATTCACAGCTCCTCCCCGTAAGTTATAGCGTGATAATATGTAGCCTATATGTTGACCCGACCTCTTAGTAATATTCATGCAAAATTTGTAGTAAATCCATGCAGTACTTTTTGAGTTTAGCCCGGACATACATACAGACAAACAGACAAAAATTCTAAAAACTATATTTTTGGCTTCAATATCGATTGTAGATCACGCCCCAAGTATTCTTTAAAAAAAATATTCAATGTACAGTTTTGACTTTCCTACGATTTTATTATATGTATATAGATTATGCAAATAAATGATTTCATTTGATTATGCGTACACGTGCAAAGGTACTACAAAATAAATAGTTTTCTTTCTCTCTATAAAATTCTCAGGTACTACAAGATAAAACACTTAGATATTTTATTTCATCTCATCTTTTTCCCAAGCAAAGGCAGATTTCCTTAACCAACATATCGTGTAACAGTCACCATGCGGTAGTAAACAGATTATCAACTACTATACCTTGACCTGCCCTGCCCCCTTCACCTGATTCATCTTCTTCAGTAAAAATGGTCTCAATGAGGAAGAGAGAGGTCTTGGTAAAATGGTGATGGTACTGAAACTTGATATTTGAAGCCTTAGGAATTGATAGGATTCACGTGGGTGGGATGTGTGTGGTGCCTTGGTTTTTTTTTTGGAATGACAGATGGTAGTGGTGGTGGTAATGGTGCGAATCTGTTGTTATTTTTGTAGAACGGAAACTGACCAGTGTTACGCGGACTCATTGTAGATTGTTGCGAGAAAAGGACTTTAAAGAATGTCTTAAAGTGAAGTACTGTTTGATTATTCAGGAATTCGTTTTTTACTAGAAAATTACCAAACTACTTACTGGCAACTAAGTAAAATGGAGTCCAGATGTGGGCACTGATGACGGTGACTGGCAAGGAAGAGGCTTTAGCCGATGTTGCCGACTATTGAACGTAAACCCACTCGAATTACAAAGGTATTAAGCTAAGTTTGTGGGGTTAACAGGAGTTAGTAATGTGAAACCCACATTACTGGTATCTAATCTTTTTTTAAAGCGTGGCTTTGGGTTACCGGTTGGCTTGTAATGCGAGTTTATAAAGCCCGACGTTTTAATCTGTTATACAAACGAACCTACTTCTTTGTAATGTAACAATTTTGAAGTTAATAGACAAAGGCGGTGATCGGATGATACAAGCCAGAAAGATCAAAATAACTTTGAGTCAAAATCAAAATCAAAAGTCATTTATTCAAATTAGGCTGAGAATCAGCACATTTCGAACGTCAAAATTACAAAAGACAGTCCCCCAAAACGCCCGCCGTTCCAGAGACCATGTCATTGAAGAGACATGGGAGAGACCTTTATCCAGGCAATAATGTGATGCAGGTTGACATACCAGATTCGAAATATTCAAACAAAACGTATAGAATAGTTGTGACCCCAGAAATACTTACTAAAGTCTGTCGATGCCAAAATGTATTCCCACTAAACCCAACATATGGGAAGAACCTATACCCATGGTTCTAATCCACAATTCTCGTTAAACACATTATTACAAACATCACAAAAAGTGTTTCTCATCGGGTCGTGGGTTCGAACAGCGGTGGCAAGCGGAGCGTGGCAGATATTAATATTAACGCACCCGTGGGAACATCTCGACGCACTGAACTGGCAGTTTTACGAATCGTTACTTACAGGTAAAAGTTAGTCTCTGTTGTTTATAATGTTAATAGTAGTTTTAGGGATCCAGTTCTGCTTTCTGAAGCCCAATTCTCGCAATAAAAAATATTCAAAATCTGGTTGCAATCTCATCTCAGTGACCATCAATATCAAAAACTTGACAAAACTGTAGGTAAATTGGGGGGTTTTTTGACAGATTGAGACTGGGATTAGAATGGGACCATTCTTAAAAGTACGGAAGTTGCCCCTCTGGTTAAAGGTTTTAAAATCCAATGAGTAATAATACTTAACTTGGCTCGCTTGGTCACTGAATCTAGGATGCGATAATTGTGCCGATAGTGCACCCAAAGCAGGCAGTTACATTACCAACCTTGCTGTCTAAGTAATTTTTTTAACACGTCATGAGATATTACTAACCTCGTACACGAGCAACACATTACAGTGCAATAAGGAAGTAACACCGCTACATTGCTCAATCATCTACACCATTTTCTCATTTCCGCGTCCTTGAGACCCAAGGTCAAAGGTCACCCCAGGAAAATGAAGCCCCATTAAATAACAAATATGTAGACAGGAAAACATATTCTTATTCTAATGTTTTTTTCTACGGAATGGGTTAGCTTTGAAGCATATAATATTAACATACAGGTAGCGTTGGTACCAGGGCAACATTAAAGCCAAGGGAGTATGAAGTAATGAACGGATTTTCTGAGAGTTCTGTATAATATACTTGTGTACCTTAAAAAAATATTTAGGGTAAGGTTACTAAACGTTGTTTTAGTATTAGGTACTGAATTTATCATGTGAGTATGTGGGCACCGTAGGCGCGGGCCTGCGGGCGGAGAGCAATGGGTAGCTCTCCGTCCGATCAGGACCAGGCCCGTGCCGGACGGCGCGTATGTGTTCCACGCGCGCCTCAAAGAGATGTCAGCATAGTTGATGGGGCCCGACAGGGCCGAAGCCTGCCAGGTTAGCGGGATCGTCCGAAAGGGTTACCGCTGCCCTGGTACATAAAGGGCTAAGGAAGGAACACGGGTGGGTTTTAGTCAGTAAGAGTCTGACACTCCCTTCTGCTCCACCCAGAGCGGGAGGGGTCATTTGATGATATCCCATCCTCAAAAAAAAAAAAAAGTATGTGGACCAATTACCAGGTAAAATCTTAAGCTGTAGGATGGTACTGAGAATTTCTTGGTCAGTACCTGGAGCATGAACTGTATTAAAAGACTCGCAAGGTAAAACTTTATGAAGGATACTAAGAAGAATTTTCTCAGCTCACTGGAAAATTAAGTATTAAAACACTGGTAATGTAGGTTGCACGCTTAATTACTAATGGTAACCCTGAGCAATTATAGTAATTGTGCCTGTAATGGGAGTTGATACACGTATCTAGTGCAACATGTAGGCTTCAAGCTCGCAAGTTGTATATTTAAGCCGACACTAGCGCCGATTCCCTTGTTCACAAACTAAACTAAATTTAAGTTCAGTGCACCTTTTTCTTTCTATTGCATTAAGAAAAGGACAGAAGATAAATATTAGTTTAGACCTGTCAAATTAGTCAGCGCCTGACGTAAATTGACGTCGCCATGTTTTTAATCACGTCTATAATGTCTATGGAGTAACTTAAGTTAGTATCTTGTGATAGAGTTGTTATTTATGTCAAATTTAATTGACCCATACAACTATCAAAGAATGACAGTGGTGATTTAAATACAGGGACAATTTAAGTTAGTAGTCAATTTGCTTAACAAATCATTTTCTCTGACTGTAAACAATCTAAAATAATCGGTATTGTTGATATCGACAATACTAAATCTTAAAGAATTTTGTCATTTTTAAAGATTTTTGCAACTGTCCATAAGTAGTAGGTAGTCACAATCGTCTATAAGGAAGTTGTAAAAACATGCAACTCTAAAGCTCTTGCAATAACTAAAATACAAAACAAACATTCAAGTCGTGTATGCTATCCTGTTACCTTGACATCCCAAGGTCAAGGTCAAACGACAACAGGAAGATTAAATGACAAAGATGGCGGAAAGTCGCTGTGAAATAAAAAGGTCACGAGTTTTATGAAGTAATAAGAATATCAGCTATGACAGTTGCTACGGGTAGGTTACTGGTGTAACCTTTAGATGCTGGTGTATTCATTTTTATTCTCCGTAGTCTCATTTCAGACTTTTCTTACCAAAATGACTTACAGTAGGATTTTGTGATCGAAATTTTCAACCAGTTCCCATAACCCGATGGTTTTAATATCCTGTATGCGCTTTTCTAATGAGAATACAATCATAATGGTATCATGGAGATGATTTCATAATTAGCGTTTTAGTAACTTATAGACCCAAAATCTCCTTTCATTTTCGTCAACTGCCGATAATTAGCGTTTTAGTAAAGTTTGTCGTCTGTGGCGCGCAGAGGTCACTTTGACTGCATGTTTTAGGATATAGATAGCAAGATAGGAGGTGGAGCATGGTTTGCGACATACCTCCACAATCACACCCTACTGCTATTTGGGCAATAGGGCCAACAAGGTATAAAATTCAGTCGTATCAGCAACACGAAGATGAAGAAAAAGTAACGTTTGTAGCATGTAGTATGTTGTTGTTTTTGACAGACAAGATGATGCCTTTGAGATGTCACTCATTCGCATCATCATCACCTGCCTAAACTTTTCCCAACCATATTGGGATCGGCTACCTGTGTAACCAGATGCAGCTGAGTACCAGTAATTTATACGACCTCCAGAACCCGGTTACGGGGTAACAGGATAACCCTTGGAAATTGTAAAAAAACAAAGTATCAACATTGAGTATAACTTCAAGATGTGTTATGCTCGGATCCTTTAAACAAAAACCAGTCGTTTTGCTTAACAATGGTAGCATTTTTTATTGCCAAACTGGGCATATGAATATATTCGTAAGCTAATTTTACAGTTACTTTCATACGCGAAGGTCTACTATGCAAAGCTACGAGGCCTTTGCTTCATTATTGGTAAAGATGCAAGAGTCTTAATTCTAACCAATAACGGTCCGTAAATTCTAGGAATCGGCCATTAGCAACTGGTAGTTTTCCTTGAGAAAGTTCATATTTGTAACCGATACAAGCCTCAATATTTCTCAAGGTTGAGATCATACGATACAAGCAGATAAAGTGACAAAGCTAACAAAAAGTAGATTCTTTGAAATAAAAGCTTGAGTCTGTTCAATGTGAGCTTGTTAGACGGTTGTCAGGTGGAGTCGGGATTCAAATTAGTCAAGGATTATTATTAAAATGTTACAACTATCCACGGATAAGTTGATAAGTTTTATTGTGAAGGCTACTAACGAAGTAGTAAAGACATAGTTTTATGATTAATAATTGAATTATTTCATATTCAAATCTTTGTTTCCAATTCATGTTATTTCCACAAAACAAATATCGACTCAGGTATATTATTGTAAACTACATAAGTTGATATCACAATGACTGGTAGTACTATTAAAAAAAGTCATAATTTTTTTTCAAATTTTAGAGCAAACTGAACTTTATGATAACTGACATTTCCAAAAACACACATTATTTTGTTTACCTACATTTTTGGAAACTAGCATATGAACGTAGGATAGTGTTATGCTAGATGACACAGTTATACTAAAAGGTTATTTTAGAGCATATTAATTGCAAGTTTTTCTTTTGAATTGATTACTTTTAATTCAGTTGCATCGCAAAAACTATAAAAGACATCGACGTGCAATCTGTAACATTCATTCATCACATGACACCCTAGCTTTAAAATGTTTCGTTGGTTATCAGAAAAAAAACTGCTCTTTCATAAAAAAGTGTTATAAATATAATTAATACCTACGCGGTCAAAACGTATGGAACAGCAATTTTTTTAGTCAGGTTTGTCTCTGGGATATTGCATATGTCCATAGGCTGTGGTGATCAGTTACGAACTCGTGACTCGATAGTTTTTATGCCATTCTTCAGTCGTTTGCTCACTGCTGAGCGTTGTGTTAAGCCCGATTTAACTTTCTGACGTTCCTTAATTCATAAAGATGACTCTTGGATGAATGATTATGTAAATAACGAACTTAATAAATGTAATTATCAATTACTTCGTCCATTATTCCATTAATCCATCATCCATTTGTGATGGATGGCGAAATAATTAATCTTTGGCCTGTTATAGTATGTCGGAGATATTGGTGTATAGGTGTTGCATTCCTTGGCCAGACCATCATCGTATAGGGCTACTTGACTACGTTCCTTGGGTCTCATTGCCATCCAATAAAAAATAATCCCCGATGGATTAGTCAAAGGTGTACCTACAGCACACTGTTGCCAATAATACTTTGTCTGTCCTGGGATTCGAACCCAGGACCTCATGCTCAGCAGCAGCGCTTGTCACCATTAGACCAACGAGGCAGTTCATCCAATTACATTTTAAAAAAACTTAAGCCGTTATTGTGAACATACCGGCGGTGTACACAGGGTGTCGTGACCTTGTGAGAAGGATTCACGCATCGCTGCCCACTCCTTGATGACGTGTATAGACACTACGATACGGGGACGATACGATTTTGTAGGCGGTTTTATTGTCACGCTATTTTCGTGATGTATATAAATGCTTGTTTCACGTGCTTGTGAGTGTACTTACATACCTTTTGTTATTTTCGATCCAAGACTTGTAAAATGATAAACAATAATGGCCAAACTAAAAATGTGTTTGGCAACTGGTTTAACAATTTGTAGAAATAAGAAAACCCACTTAGGGCCGGTTTTTCGATACGTAGTTAAATTCTACCACTTGTTAAAAATAGTAAGTAATGGTTAAATTTTTGCAAAATGTGTTTTTTTATCAATTTTTAGTTTTTCTAATGATATAATATCATTGCTGATGGTCAAATAATTAACTATTACTTATTGTGAATAATTAGTTGTGTATATGATTTTTTATAATGGAAAATGAATTTTAAATTTAAATGCAATTTTAAATATGAGCGTAGGTACTTAATGTATTTTTTTTTGTTTGTTATTATTATTTTATTTATCATCACCGTAATATTTTCAACACAATGTATTTTGTTATGTAATAAATAACTTATGACTTATTACAATAAAAAGTTTAAAAGCTTACCTTTAGCTACCTTATTTTTTTCTTAGTTTAGTTTACATTTTATTGACGTGCAAATTTACCGATGACTACAACTTCGATTTGCAAACCAAACAAAACTTTCTCACAACCAAAAATAATCGTATCGTCTAAAACCCTCCCAAGTTTCGTACTCACGGTGGCGGATAACCACGCTCCACGGCCCAGCGGACACAAGCTTTGTGTTTTTATTATACGCATACACACACACACTTACATACAGACAGACGACGGTGACAGCTTTCTATTCAGTCTCATTGTTAGGTGAACTTGACCTTGGGGTAAGAGAGAAATGGAGCATGCTGTATATTAATCACATAATTTAGATTTGTAGAAAATGTTTTTTATTTCTGATTTGGTTTGAAATGATTTCATAGGGATGGTTTTTTGTCGGCTCTTCTCTATACGAAACGACCAATTGAAATTGTTCACCTAGCTTAGACGTTTTGAAAGTGCCCAAGTAGGTTACTCTAGTATGAAAAAAAAATTGAATAAAAAACCGGTTAATACTAACCGGTTTTTTAGTCCAAGTCATTATTTATCAATGGAATCTACTTTATGATATGTTTATCATCAAATTCAAATTCAATATTTTTTTTAGATATTTATGGACAAGTCCATGCTATATTATTATTTTTGCCCATTTTGTTTAGGTTGCAACTTCAACATCACAAAAAAACACAAATTCACAAATTGTGCTAAAAATTAGAATGCCTTTAAGTTACCGTTACTGAGATCATGTCCTATGACAAACAAACAAACCTCTTAAATCTATCAATAGTGTCCCATTATCACACAAACATGACCCAAAAACCACAACCTTAATCCTTAACCTTAATCTCCTTTAAAGAAATCTTGCTCAAAATGTCACAACTGTACCAGCTAACACAACATCTCACAACATAGGTACCTACTACTACATACTTATCAGACGGCTGTACCCTCAAGCTCGTTCACGCGTGATTCCTGCAAGGGGTAAGCAGGACGACAGGAAACCGTTGGTTCGCTCGTGTGGAACAATGAGGTAAAAAACGTGGGGAATTGTCTTTAAGATGGTTTGGAGAAATTAGTTGTTTTTGGTTGGAAATAAGAGTTAATTTCGATCAAAGTGCTGGTAACGTCGGTCTACTGGTTGCAAGTGCGACTGCTGAGTGTAAGGTACTGGGTTCGATCCCCAGGTTGGGTATGTTGTTACGAGTTTTACTATTGGGGAAATCTTACTAGCAGCCCACACTACGGATTTGGGCCCGGTTAAATCCTAATACTATACTGCTCTCAAAACGGCGAAGGAAAACATCGTGAGAATACCATATCCTAGAACCAAAACTTCGAAGACATATGACATGTACATACCAACCCGCACTGGGCCCACGTGGTAGATTACAGCCCACGCCCTCTCTAAGAGAGGAAGTCTGTGTCCCAGCAGTGGGAACATTAAAGGCTGATTATGCTGTAATGGTAATGGAGTGCAGTGGAGTGTAACATAATAACATAACTGACTGTTGTCGTACTATAACGTCTATCGACCCCATTGGCAAATAAAAGCGCGAACTTTTA
The DNA here is from genome assembly GCA_947507525.1 of Apamea epomidion. Classification (NCBI taxonomy): domain Eukaryota; kingdom Metazoa; phylum Arthropoda; class Insecta; order Lepidoptera; family Noctuidae; genus Apamea; species Apamea epomidion. Next base: position 13,951,122 of record OX382249.1, on the reverse strand, counting down.
GAATTAGGATCACCATTAAAATATGATAAATAATAATGTTTTTGCTTGTCAAAAGAAACTTTTAGCTTAATTTGTATGCAAAAATAGGACCAACAAAGTATCGGAAAAATCCAAAATTACGAAGAAAGAAAAAGTTTTGCATTCAAGGTCTAAAGAAAAGCACCATTCTTTAATTGAAAACTCGTTGTCAATACATTTCGACATAATACATTAAAACGAGCAAGAATTCAAAAGATTCAGTTAGCAATTAAAAACTAAACGGAAGTACGGATTGGAAAGTTTCGAACAACTCGCTTAAAACTCCATCATTCATTCATTCGTTCTTATTAAACTCTGACAATTACTGCAAATGGATGATTCTGGAAAGATCTTCGATGTCAACTAATGAGATATTTTATTCGATTTTTAAAGAAAAGGGCACTAAAAGGGTGAAATATCCCGCGAGAATTTATTATAAGTATCAAATTTTTGATGGAAAATTGATATTTTTTTCTTTTGAATGATTGATTTTGACCCTAAGCTACTAAAAGCCTATTGAATAATTGAATAGCACTTTAAATCTTGTCACTTATTACGTAGGTCAGTACCTTTATCCTTTTCATCTCTTGCCTTCTCGAGCAAGACCTATCATCATCATCATTTCAGTCAAAAGACGTGCACTGCTGGACATAGGCCTCCTCCAAGCACCGCCGCCTCGACCGGTTCTGTGCTCCCCGCATGCAGCGGATTCCTGCAGCCTGCATTATGTCATCAGCCCACCTTGTGGGACGCCTTCCAACAGTACGTCTTAAGAGAAGGCAGACAGGAAGGCAAGACCTATAAAAGATATTGAAGTGGTTGAATTTGCAAGTTAGCAAGGTTGGTAAAGTAGTAACAAGCCTGACTGCCTAAACTCGAAAGTTAGACGTAGTGTGCCTATAAGTATCGATATTTTTTTAGATTATTTTTGACCCAACCGGAGATTTGACAGCGTAACCAATGCAAGACTTGGTCTAACCTCCAGAAATTAAAGCCAAATATGCGTCCAAATCTTTCACATTATAATCACTATTCTCTTGCTCTCCATCTCAATTAATTTGGGGTCGGCGCAGCATCTCTCCGCTTTCCATACTTCTCTATTGGTCGTCATCTCAATAGTCACCCCCTTTCTAGCCATATCATCTTTCACACAGTGCATCCATCGTTTCTTTGGTCTGCCCCTACTCTTATAGCCATCCACATTTATACTCAAAACTTTCCTCATTCCTTCGCATCACATAAGTTAACATATTACCAACATATCAACAAGAACTTTAACAAAAGAACCATCATTGCCAACTTTATCAAAAGAGTTATAAATATTTTCCATGAAATGCTACAATTTGTCCTCTATTTCGAAGTAGATACCTCTTGGGACGTCGATTCAATTCTCAGCTGAGCTATTATTAAAATATTCTATTTGCGAGAGGTCGGTAACTGGTCGGGACGTTGTAGAATTTATAGTTATTAATTGGAAAGTATGTTAGTACTACCGCTGGGACTTGGGTGGTTCGTTAACGGGAGGCTAGTTAGTAATTAATATAGTTATTGAGTGTTGGTTAGGTAGGTGGCTGTTATAAACACTTTCTCTTTCATGTTAATTAATTATAACCTATGATTTTGGAGTGTTTCTTCTCTAAGTAATTACTAACATTTGCTTATATTTGGGATAGTCAAAAATAATAATTATGACACAGATTACAAAACATAACATCACGCCTGTATTCGATGAAGGGTTCGGCAGTGGTGTACCTAGTACGCTCACATTTCGGCAGTTGTGTTTTAAGTTTCATGCAATAGGGGCCAGGCTGTTTCCATCAACCGGGTACAAATTCAGACTGCGATCTGCTAGTGACAAATTTAGATGTGTGTGACACAGTGTCTTTTAAAATCCAGACATCATCTTGGTCAGATCATGTAAAGGCTATTTAGATTGGTGTCTGAAATGGTCTTTTGAGAAAGAACCACGATAATTCAGTGGACCTGTCAAATACTTCTCTCAATGGCTTTAATACAAACACAGCTAAGCAATCAAGATATACCACAACACCCTCCAACCGATTTCTGCCAAGTAAAACAACTCTTCGAAGTAAAAAATCCATAGCAACTTAAGTCTCAATACAAAGTGTACTTAGCAATCCCTGCTTACCTTACCGCCAACTTTTCTTTTACCGAATTGAAAACAACTTGCCTTCGAGTTAAATTCAATTTTACAGTTGCTTGTAAAAGAAAATAATGGAGAAATAAGGGATGTTCTTTATGCATAGTTGGGCAGGAAAAGAAATGAGCATACGGTAAAAGATATAGCTTAAAAGGTAGTTAATGTACCTGGTTTGGTGAGCGGGTTGTAAAAACGGGTGAGATATATCAAGAGGGTTGAAACATTTTCCTGAGTAACGTAATGTGATCACCACCATCGTTTTCTAAGAGTGAAGAGGGTCATGTTTTACAGTGGGCGTAAGTGCTCAAGAAATATAAAATAGCGTACGGAGAATTAAATTAAAAAAAAAACACCGTCTGCCTTTAATCGTGAAGAAGTCTGGTAGGAAGTAGAAGACTGTGAATGCGAGAATTTAAAATAATAAAAAATCTTAAGCACAAATTCTAAGCCACTAACTACCATACACTACACTACCCAACAACGCAAACTGCCCATTTTCCATTTCACCCCTCACCATTCACAACAACATCCCCATAGACCAACAACTATTTCACCCCATCATAATTAACAAGCCTGAAAAAAATCGACGTGAAAAATGCTGCTTGCATTTTCCCTATTTTTCTTAAGTCTTCAAATTGTAAAAGCCTCTCGTGGAATAATAGAGGGGTAAGCAGAAGTGGTGCTTATGTCGAGACCACCACTGAATGGGAAGTACCCTTGGGTACCAGACATTTGACGGAACTGCATTTTTTTCCAACGTAATTGGTAGGTGGCGACACTTGCTCCTTTAAATTGACTAGGTAATTTTAGTTTATATATTTTTTGTTTCGGATTTTAATTATGAATCTGGAGTTAATTAGGCAGGGAGGTGTGAGGAAATCAAGGAGTTAACAATGCTTTTTAATTTCAGTAAAATGTAATTTAGGTTATTATTTCTTATTATGAATGCAAGGAATTCTTAACATTTCGTAGTAAGTACTTGGCGAAAATGACTTCGAGTCAACCTCAGGGGTTGAAATTGCGATAGCGGAGTCCATATTTTTTTAAAATAGGGTTGGTATTTTTATTAATCAGACTATTTATTAGTTTTTTTGATGTAGAATCTTTATTTCAAAGAATCATAATTTAATATCATCGTTTTTGAAAGTCAAATAAAATATTATGATTGCATTCGAACAAAGCGTTTTAATCATAAAAATAAAATAAAATAAATAAATAAATATTCCACAACTATCACACAACGCCATCTAGTCCCAAGCTAAGCAGAGCTTGTGTTATGGGTACTAGACAACTGATAAACATACTTATATATTTCTAAATACATAAATATTATTGATAAATTACACCCAGACACAGAACAAATGATCATACTAATGAAATATCTTACTTTTCTCTAAAAAATAAAAATACAGACAACGTACCTTCATTGACATTAATTAATAATTCAAAGGTAAAAATATATAAAACATCTCTTACAGTGATTTGAAAAAGTACAGAATTAATTTATAAAATGAGAAATATGCAAAAATAGCATAGAGCTGCAATATTAATTATTTGAAGAAGCATTTTTCAACTAGTAATGCATTCCAGTTAATTATAATATTTCAAGCACGACTTTTAGGTTCAGTTTTGTAGATAGAATACAAATTACATAGTTATTTATGTATTTCATATTTCTATGCATATCTTGTGATTCGACTAAATAATAACAGCCGCACACGCTTGCCGCGGTTGGTCTGTGGATGGTAGACCATCTTTAATACCAAGACCCCTCCTTGCCTCGGAAAGCACGTTAAGCAGATGGTCCAGGCTGTCATTCACAGATCTTTGACAGTTGTTACGGGTAGTCAGAACCCCGAAAGTCTGACAACCAGTCTTACACAGTAACTGGGTGGTGAAGATCAACAAAAAAACCCAATCCCATAACACTTTGCTCGACCTGGGAATCGAACCTAGGACCTCTTGCGTAGCGCTTGTGACCACTAGCCCAATGAGGCAGTCAGACTCAAGAGCTACAAATAATATATTAATCCGTGATTTCTTTAAATTCTTGCTAGTATTTGAGTTCAAGTTATTCACCCGTCTACGAGCCCTGCTTACCCTCCCAAATCGATAGCCTAGGCAATAAACTTTGACAGTAAAATATGGCTCTCATTCTAGATCGAGATTCAGGAAAAATGGCTTTTATGTACCTTTGTATATGTATGGGCAATTGGATGGATATCTATCACTACCTTTTGTATTTGTAAAAGCTATTTATTACTAATACATGAATGATTATTTTGATTTGATTTCTGGCAGCAATGCCTATTGAATAGTAAGTAACCAAATTATTTTTTTCCAAGAATTGAATGTTTGCTTGAATTAATCGTGCACTTTTACTTAATTAACTAGGAAATATAAAACGAAAAATCATTTCTAAGCATTCAATTCCGAACCAAAATTTCTATGACCTGCTATGGTTTTTACAGGAGATTTTTCCATTATACTACAAAAAAGTTCCACGTAATATGGTTACAAACATACCAACATGTATAATGATGTTAAGCCATAATCCCACAAAAATAATGACCAATTTTATCAACAACAAAATTCCATGACAGAATAATCTGGCACATCCCTCATAAATTAAAAAGTAACATATTCATAAACCGCCGTCATCCCCCAAACTGTAAAATACGATAATTAAAATATTATCCCACAAAAGCTATCGTTTTAAGTGGGTGATTTAAAAAATGAGCTCATTGCACCCCCTAGGGGTTGAACCGTGGGCCTAAAACTGAGGTATTCAGGTGGTGCGCCGCTTCACCCCCTTGGGAAAAGGGTAGTTACCATTCATTGGATTCGACAATGCTTCGATTTTCCATTGGGTTTTTTGTTATTTTTTTCCTGCATTGTTTACGGCTATACTTGAATTAGTTTGAAACTTCGCTGAAGGTTTTTGTTTTGTTGATTGACGCTGATGAGGCAATTTTTATGATTGGTTTGTGAACGTACATAACTGAAGTGGTGTTTTATTCATTTAAATGTATCTTGAATATTTTATTATCAAGGGCTTACTGTAGAAAGATTAAACTCAAAATAAATGGCGTCATGATTATCGCTATTTGTTTCTTTTTTATGTGTTTTTGTATGACAGGGCTATTCTGGGCTGTTGTTTTTAGCGTCAAACGAGAATAAGCTTATAAATCCCCTTGTTATGATTGAAAACCTTACCAAAATTTTCCAAGTAAGATAAGGATCACATCATTCAGCAGAATTAATTACACGAAGCTCCCTTAATTGGGTTTTATGAAAACTTAAACTAAATACATAATTATTTATATGAAAATCCATCAATCAGGGTCTATAACAACAACACACGACGGGATGAAACCCATTGTACACAAAAATACACATAGGAAGGTCGCAAAAAACGCCATTCATTGCAGTCCCCATAGAATTTTCAATTAAAGCCATGAATCTTGTAGCACAACGCATGGGGGCCTTGTCCTATGACCACCATTGAACCGGTCGTTCGGACGTCCGACGGGTTTTTGCTTTTATTTTTAAAACCTATTGTAAGAGGGTTAATGAGACCCATTATGTTGGTGTGTCTGTTGGGAGGTGAAGTATATAGTTGTGAGGGTGGGGGTGAAATATTTAAAAGGGGTGGTATTTCTGTTGATTGAGTTTTGTTCTCTGTTCACAGCATAAATCTCTAAATCAGGAAGAATTGTTTGTAAGCAAATATTATGTTTTGAATTAGGATTCAAGCTTCAGATAAAAAAATTAAGAAATGCACGTAACTATTTCAACTTCTCTCTGCTTCCCGTTGAAATTAATTACCTACCTACTCACTGCATATTCTACAAAAATCTTTTACAAAAACTACTTACCTTCAACGACCCTACTTCTAATTCTACGCATCTTTATCAAACATAATTTTATTATAAAGGTAATCACAAGAATCCTTTTTTTATTAAAACATTTATTTCCAACCCGTAGAGCCTTATAGAGCTTTCGAGGCATCTCTATGTCATCACTCGTGTGTAGGGCTCTATATAGAGCACAGAGCGTGCAATGTTATCAAGAGGTTCTATGCAGTGTATGTCTATGTATTATGACTTTTATAGACATTGATATAAGGTTTAAATTACAATGTATAACGCTCGTTCGCAATATGTAACAACTATGTGTGTAGTACAGAAAAGTAAATGTTTGTTTTGAACTTAAATATTATTTATATGGATAGTACCTACTATAATAGTCGCGTGTATGATTAGATTTCACTCCCTTTACGCCTAGAAGCTTTTATTTAGGTATTAAGTTCTGTTAACGTTTTTATTATTTATTCCTGCTTTAGAATGGTTCTCAATGTTTTTGTTAGTATACTGGCGTTTGCTGGTGTGTGTGGTATATGGCTAATCATTAATTTAATGTTTATGTTTCGTAATTTTAATTAGGTACTTACTATTATGTAGAATCAAGTTCTTCTAACTGAACAGACAGCTGTGCTGCTGGGGAGTTTGTCAACTTCAGGCAGCACATACGAAATGGATTCAATACATGATTTTAAAATTCTCCCCTACGCTGAATCTTGTCGTAGGTTATTAAAAAAAAAATTACGTTTATTTTCCTATCGCAGCATCAGGCTTAGATTGGAGCCTTGTGGCCACGTATAGGAGTTTCTGTTTTTTTTTAAACTTTTTATGATTGTGTTTAGTTTAGTTTGTAATCCTCCTGTTCCACTCACAATAAATACGTTTTCTTCCTTTCTTTTCTTTGACCGCATAGGTATTGCATTGTATGTAGTGATTTTTGCTTTGATTTCAAAATGATCAATCATTAGTCTTGATAGCTGATACAAAAACCTTGAATACAATTGTTCATTTTCATAATACAAGATTGATTGGCTTACTGTAATCCAATCATTTTTACCTTTTTGTATTGTCTGAAAGTGTTTTTCGTGAAATATTATAATATTTCGAAATTATTCACTTATAGACAATTTACCTATAAAAAAATAATTTTACTAAAAGCCTTTGGAAACTGATACCAACTTTCTCTGTGCAATAAATTATGGGTAATATTATATTCTATCGTCAAGCAGAATTGCTATGTTTCAGTTTGAAGTTGATGGGTTCTGTGGGCCTAACACGAACACGCGAAGTCAATGAAACGTAAATTGGATCGATTTTGGAATCGAAAATAGTTACAATTATCCTACCTTACGGTTACAGCTTTAAATGTTAGCACAATAAGTATCACCTATAAACATGAATAAAGTCTTCGAACACAATAAATACAGGGTGTAAAAAGACTCATCACATGGCCGACAACTACGCATTCTTTACATCAAACTAAGTAACTTTGTTCACAACAACATTGTGTGGTGCATGCAACGATACATGGTACCTATAACATTAAAAACTTATTTTCGTAAAAAACCGTCAGTAAAAGTTGGAATTTTGATCTTCAATATCGCCATAACCACACGGTTCCCAGGTATGGTCCAGTACAAAAATAATATTACAATGACGGGGACTACAAGTGGCTCTCGGCTTCGTTAAGTGTCTTTTTACAACCGTTATGATGTGTGAAACCAGTGTTTTGAATTCAATAATTGTTCGTATAAACGTTGATAACGTTTACTCCGCGCGGTCGCGTTAGGCCCTCTAGTGTAATTACAGGGGCACGAGACATTTTCCTTTGTCTTCACATTTTGTTTTATTCTAAGAATTTGCGTCCCGAAATGATGTTTGTTTGAACCAAAAGGAAGTACGAGTTAAGAAAACGAAATTGTTTCACGAAAATAGACACAAATTCAAATGAGAAAAAAACTTCTTAAAAACAAGCTTATTTAATATTTCAGTTGTACTGAAATTAATTGTCCGCCATATTGGATTTAGATTGATGTCATTTAGCTAACTGTGCATTGTCATCCAAACCAAACGTGTATGCAAAATTTCAGCTCAATCGGTTGGGGATTACTGTAATAAAATTCAGTTTTGACCCATCCATACCAACTAAAAGGCAAGCTAAATAAAATCTTATAAAAACAGTAAAATTGTAAACCCAGCATAAAAATACCCTAATTTTTGCTTAAAAATTTGCGAGTGAATGACTGAACGATATGAATGAAAAACATCGTCCGCTCTTTCATTCAAATGTAAATGCGAACATTTACATTCAAATGAGCCTTTCTAGAATTATTACTGTCAACGCACAGGCTGACAATTAAAATAATTATTAATATCACACCGTTATTTTATAAGGGATAGGCAGTGAAAGACTTTACATGGCTTTAATCACTATGCTGGCAGACATTTTTGTTTACGCTGTTCAACAATCATAAATAAAATGAAATGCTGTTCGTTTTTAAGCGCATCACTTAAGAACGGCTGGACCGAATTGACAATTTTTTGTTTTAAAATGTTCGTGATAGTCCGAATCAGGGTTTTATGAAAAAAAAAATACAAAAAAAAATCCCGGAACATTTTCAATTTTGGGAAAACCGATCGTCTTTATTTTTTCTATAGGATTTTTGTATGAACCCAAGACCATATTGATTTTTTGACAGGACAACGTCTGTTGGGTCTCTCACTCACTCATCAACACCCAGCCCAAACCTTTGGATTAGAGACTACTATTTATAGTCGTCGAGCTCCTTAAAAGACCACACAAACTGTGCAACTTGTTGTTGTGTCTAGCAGACGCAGACGTATAATGTAATATTATATCATATTTCAAAATTCCCGCGGGTTATGAATGAATAGACTGCTATTACTTTTAAACTGATACGTGTTATGTACTGGATTCATCACTGATATAGTAATCATTTTATAGTTCTAAACATAATCATTCTCTTGCCTTTATTCCAACGTATTCGTGCTCGTCGCAACATGTCTTTTATTTCCATACTTCTCTATTAGTCGTCATCTCGGTAGTCCCCCTTCCCTTTTCTACGCATATCAACTTTCACACAGTCCATCCACCGTTTCTTTAACCTCTTATAGCCACCCACATACATACTCTAAACTTTATTCTTCTTCGTATCCTGGTTCTAAGTAACATGCGCAATTTGAAGTCTAAAAATCCATAAACGAAGTAGGGAAATAACATTGTAAGATGCATGAAATAGTTTTTTCAAAAGAAAACTGTCTGGAATCATTCCAGTAGGCAGAAAAGTTAGATATAAAAATAAAATCACCGGTATTGCCTACGAATACATTTCTGCGTATATATTTCTACTATTTCTATTTTATTTGAGGTTATTGTCTTATGTTCTTTGAGCTAAAGTATTTTTTTTCTTTTGCAGGTACGTTTTTGCTGATTTCTGAAGAAAGAATTGGCTTCGTTTGTGTAAGTATATTAAAGCTAAAGTAGTTAAGTTACTTTAGTAATAGTAAGGTTTAGATTTAGTGAAGATAGGACATTATATTTTATGTGTGATAAATACTCTATTTATGTGTGTTATATATATATTATACACAAACACGCACGCACACAAATACACAGTCGCGCGCAAAACACACACCTATACACATACAAATACGTGCACTCCTCACACATCGAGAGCTGCTTAATTAATTAATTAACTATAATTTATTTAATTTCATTTCTTTTTTAATTGTATTTTTATTCTGTTCTTTGACTTCATTTTCGTTGTTAGGATACCACTAAACGGAAGAGCGAGACAGATCCGCCACAAGTACTATTGTAACTACTGGGGGTCTTTTTTTTTTTTTTTTTTTTCTGGTTGGGAAATCATCAAATGACTCCTCCCGCTCTGGGCGGAGCAGAAGGGAGTGTCAGACTTTTACTGACTAAAACCCACCCGTGTTCCTTCAGTTGCCTGTGCCAGGGGCCACGGTATCTCTTTCGAACAACCCGCAGCCCCGGCGGCACTACTGCGGGGCCTCAGTTTATGTATGACGCAATGTTTGAGAAGTAATAAATATTTTTGTATTGTGTATTTTTTTTTGTAAATACCTACGTAGTTAATTGAGGATAAGTTGTATTATGAAAACATGAAATAACAAAAGAAGAGGACGTCATTATATTTTTACTGCTTTAGTAAGACGTATTTATTCTGAGGAACAAGGAATCTTTCTGATTTTTGAAGATTTCTTCTGGATACAAGCTCAACACTGAGTGTGGTGACCAAGATTCGATACCCTGATTAGGCAGTGGTATTGAGTTTTTCCATAATAAGTAATTATGTATTTATTGTGCCATTTTTTCGGCAATAGATTCGTCCCTTGTTACACGAGATTTAAAACACAAGTGGCGATACGTAAATATACTTGACAACTAATTATTTATGTTAAATCCGTAAACATTCCACAGAGTATATTCCTAACGTAAAGAAACATGAATGATTTAACCAACATTTTATAATAATACTTAATTATTGATTTGAAAGTGTTCCATGGAATGTCTTGCCCGTTTTTCCCCATCGGAACCTACTAGGCTTTGGAATGGGCAACTAACGTCATCATTCTGACTGATCGATTCCTTGGCGATTCAAAAGTAGTTTAATTGAAATAAAAGCTTATTTTTTTAGTTGAACATGTTTATACAATTTAACACCATAGTTCTATAATATCGAGTGTTGCATCAAATAACACAACTTGGAATCGTGTCGTGAATTTATGAGCTTGGAGCACGGAATTACTTAACCACACTGCTTGTGATAAGTTGGTAATTGTGGTACCGGTCTAATACGTTTATTATAACGCGGTGAAGGACGAAAAGTCTTTAGCATATAGCCCGTAACTTGATAATATTTCAGCGTAAAAATCTACTTAATATTGTGGTTTAGTTGCAATATTCTTTCTAAGGACTTTGGTGAATGATAATAAGAATGAATACTTATTATGCTACTTACTTAACAAGTTTCCTTTGCCTTTAAGAAGGCACCTATCAGGTCCCCCTCACACGCCGTAGGAATATTTTACGGTAAAAATTTAGGATAACACGTTAGCATCTCACTGTTACTACGGTTAAAAACAAGTGCAGTATAAAAGTGTTCCCAAAAAGATACAGTAACATATCATACTGATCAACATCGTCATTGCATGCACCTTAGACATTAAGACAATCTGAAATTGATTTAATAGATAGACAAAAAATTCAAACGACAGAAAATGCACCTCTTCAAGAGTCAAACACCATCGTTACCGTAAATAAACTCAAAACCGAACTGCATAACACCCCCATTAACTTCGTTACAAACAAAGTCTAAAAAACTGCCCCCATAGGACAAGCAGATGCCAACATCAAGTATGCACCCCGGTCCTCAAATAAACGCAGATCACAAGCATAACGCATAAACAATAGATTGATTCCGAAGAACATTCGGACGCCATTCAGCGTTGGGGAACGCGGCAGGAATTTGTAATTTTTATGGAAGGAATAGGGTTCTGCGACTGTTATGAGGCTGTTTCATTTAAGGTTTGAATCTAAATTTATGTAGATAGTAGCTACGGTTTTTTTATTCGAGGGATACCAAAGTTTTGTAAAGGCCAGCACCCCAGTTGCACTTGACACAACACACTGATCCATTGCTTTATCTGTTTGAAAAATTTGTCTGCTCGACAATGTAAATAACGCAATGAATGTTGTCGATTTGTCAAAATGTAAGGCATTGCAATTGTTAGTGTGTTATGCAGTTATCCCGCAGATTTTGTAAAATAAAATAAAAACAATTAAGATTAACCGAAACAGAAACAGTACTTGCTACACCAATGTATCTTTTGGCTACGAAAAGACAACTTTTTTAAAACATTCGAAGCGATGGAATTTATTATTTATATATTAAAATAAAATCATTTAACCTTTTTTTATCATTAAACATTATCATGCTACGCAGTTAGAATATATTTTTTTTCTTCAAATGATAGGAATAAATAAGATACAAGTTCAGGATTAGTTAAGAAAACAGGTGTTCTTTTTGAACATCGTTCATTCAATACAAGTATAGGTACACGATCAAAAAGAGTGCCTCAAAATAACCCAATATCGACAGTGTCACAACGCGAGTTTCCACAAACAACCCTGTAAGTAATTTTTCCGCCAAAAATTCATACAGAACCGCGAACTTTTAAAAGCTTTTTCGCTTGACGAGTTTTTTCAAAGGCTCCTATTGTGAATCGTAACTAGATTCGAATGTGTTGACAATGAATCGTTCGCCACTCGGATTCTCTAACGGAAGTGAAAAATTTTCACGCTTTCAGCGCATATTGACTTCATGAATAAGTTACTTTAGCGGAAGCTGGGAGCTTCAGCAGTATGGTCGCTATAGGTACGCTGTAGTCTTTTGTTTTGATTGTCAAATGAATATGGATAGGGTTTCGATTTTAAGAGTTTTTTGTTTTAGAGATTTAGTTTTCAAAGGAATTTTACTGACGTGTTGCCACGGGATAATTAACGACTGATTTTTGTGATGGTGGAGTATTTGAGAAGTATGTCTGACTGTTACTGAATTAAGTCAGTAGTCAGTCCACGGTTCTTGAACATCATAGTATAGAATACTCGTTATTATATGTATATTACAGGTAGAGATATTACATTGGGTGACAAATAGGCGGTCTTATCGCTAAAAGCGAGGTTTTAAAGACAACCTTTTGATGAATTAAGAGAGAAGGAGAGAAAATACTGCAGGTGGCAGTGGCTTGACAGCAAGAATAAATTCTACGATTTAAAAAAATACATATTGCCAATTCTCGTATTTATAAACGTTCAAATCTACAGGGTGACAGGGAAATTCGACGTGTTCCTTTCAGGGCGTGATAGTGTGACCCATTTGCAACAATTAAGCACCCCATAAAGCCTAGGCGAACATTCATGGAATCCGAAAAAACCCGATTTTCAAGTTTTTTTTTTAATTTCCCAGAAATCGTCACTAAATATCACTTATCTCTAAATTCTCTAATTGAGTGGCTTTCATAGCTATTTCATTGGCTACCTAATACTTTAACACACCTATTGATGTAACCAAATTTTCTAAAATATCAAACAGTTAAAAGTTAAAATAAGAAGTTTATTAATGTACGTTCACCCTTAACAGACGTCACGTAAAGCCGCAAAGTAGTCAAGGGTGTGACGGTACATGAAAATATATGATAAGTTAAAGGAACCTACAGAGACCTACCAGCCTAACAGTCCCTACGACCCTAAGCCCTATAAGCCCTACAGCCCTAACCTATCATATACCTAGTACGTGATAAATAAATATATAAATAAGTTCAGGATGTCTGCACCATGCGACCCAAGGTTAAGGACGGATTGTAGACAGGATTTCCAGGTTCGGGAAAGGGTAGACTCACTGCCAGTCTCGCAAACTCACGAGACTGATCAGAGATGGCTAAAGGTGTCTTGGCCACAGTGAGGGGTAATGAGACAAGAATATAAAATTCAAATCTGATTTATTTACAATATGTTACTGCTTATATACTACTTTTTCTTAACACACACTGTTAACCAAAATCTTTGTGTCCTATGCGTGTAAGATGCAACAAAATCATTATTTTAACTGGGCCGCGCGTAAGCCAGGCGGAGTGCTGAGTCAGTGTCCAAAGGTAACATTGAACAATTAACTATTATCAAAAATCATCTACGTACACGAACTTTGACACCAGTTATCTCAAAATTTTACCAAGCGTACAAATTACAGGGAAGACATCTTCATTTAATCAGCTATGCAACGAGGTACAAAAGTTTCATAAATGATTAAAGGTGCCGTCGATAATGTTGGGAAAGGTCGAATTTGCAAATTGTTGAAATATTTTAAAATGATGTGATAATCGAAATAATTAACTGGATTATGTTATCCCTTTACATCCTCACCACCCAGCAATCATTTCTACGTCATGAAGCTAGATCGTCGCAACCAGGTGGGAAGCTGAGACGCCACTTTCGAGTGGTTAGTTTTACTCGTAGTTGATGAGCTAATCACTGATCACTTGTCGCTTGGTTCGCGTGTGATTAAGCTGCTGTGCACGTACAAACTCTTAATTCTATAATAAACATAAACTTTGAGACTTCTGTAAAAGAAATAACTGTTTACTAAAACATGCACTGGCAGTTAGAGTTAAGATGCTCTAAGTAACCAACAGCCCGTATATAGTAATCCCATCGCAGCGACAATCAATGTGAAATACTTGCCAAATATATGCAAGCAAAATATAATAAAAGCTGTCTGGTTATGTGTGTACGTGTATACTATAATAAATTACCTAATGTATTAAAAATATTAAATAGCAGGTTATTCAAAATTAAATTATATAAATGGCTGAATGAAAATAATTTATATAATATTAAGAATTTTTTTGAACATACATACTTAAATTTGTTTATTCGTTGTTTGCATGCTTTAATTTTTAAGCAAAACATGTATGATCTCATGCTTTAATAACACCTACATATGTTTACCATGTCTTACGCAAATAAATTTATCTTATCTTAACGGCAGAAAAGATATATTTGTGAAAGATGGAGACTGAAATTCAAATGCGTACATACGGAATTGACCTGCGCGAATCCATCTAATAAAAATAACGAGATCTTGCAAATCACTTGATTTAAGACAGAGGCAGTTGTAGAAAATTTTAATATGGAGATTTTTTACTTTCTCAGTTGACCTGCACATTTTCAAAAAAACAAAGCCATTGCACATAATATTATTATGTCTCATTCATACATCTATAACAGACACTTAAAATCGTCCAGTCAGCAACCAACAACGATCAAATTGCACAATAAAATTTTACACAGCCAAATAAAAACAAAAATACATGAAATTCCAATCACCCCATAAAAGAGAAATTTAAAAATCAATCTCTGAATGAACTCACATAACACAATGAAACAAGTACTTATAATTTATTCCTTTGCACGTTAATTTTTAACATCACCCAACGTGCCCGTAGAATTAATGAGAAGATTTTAACTGGCAACCCCGGAGCTTGAATTTATTTTCATGGCAACATTGGAATATATTATCTGTTCGTTAATTGTTATCTGTTGCTGTTAAAATTTATTTTATCGGAAAATTTAGTTGTAGGGTTGCCTAACTAGGTTGTTTTGTTTAGTTGTTATGATCAATAGTTATAGGAAAATGTGATAGTTTGGTGAGAGGACTGCCAGAGGAAGGATGAATCCAGTATATGGTATCATCATCATCGTCAAAATCAATAGTCATTTATTTAAATTAGGCTGAGAACCGGCCCTTTTCGAACATCAAAATTACACACGACAGTCCCCAAAACACCCGTCCTTCACCATTATCTAGTGCTTTCGCTGGGAAGAAGTGGCGCTACAAACTCCCCAGCAGCACAGCTGTCTGTCTGTGTGTGTTCAGTTAGAAAAACTTGATTCTATACAATAGTAGGTATGCAAAGTAATTAACATTACGAGACATAGAACATGAAATTATTTATATTTAATTAGTTTTTAGAAGCTCTCATAAAGTTGTCGCCATCTTGGATTTTCATTTTGACCTCTCTGATATAATAGAAAAAGACACGCAGACAAAGAAAGTCACTTTTTTTTTCGTGACGTGACGATTTCTACCAGTTTACTCCTACCGCAAACCGCGTTTAAGAACTTCGTTCCAAACACGGCCCATAGCAATCTATTATACTCGTATTTAAAGGTTAAAAGTGAGTGAAACTTTAACACATCATAAATATGACGATACAGTGCTACTTTTTCTCGTTAGAAAATTAGAATTCACCTGTTTCATTGTGATCAACATTTTGTTGGCAGGATAAACTATTTACTGAAAAAGTCTGTGCAGTAGACATCCAGTTCACACCCAAATCCAAATAAATATTTGGGTATAAAAGGCGCATGTGCGAACGCAGTACAAAACCCCGCGAACAGCATTAACAGCATTACACACTACAGAGTAACATTTTGCCGTTTTAGGATAAGTTTTAAAGTGAAAGCATTTGAAGTCCATTATGGTTTCCAGCTACCATAGTAGTGCTGACCAATATTTTTAAGCAAAAAAGCTTGGATCAATAATAGTAAAAAAATAAAACAAAAAAAGATATTCCTTCCAAAACCTTGGTGTTACGGTGGTTATTTACACAGTTTTTGAACGCACACTGCGGCATTTTCATGTCTTAATGTTAGCTATGATTGGACCATACTAATTTAAAATAGGACTACAAAAGTATTCGTGGTCTTATTTTTCGGGCCGTTTTTGAAGCGCTTATCGGGAATCCAGTACTATTATTGATCGAAGCAAAAAAGATGTGAATGTAACACTTTACAGCCAACGTAAACAAAAAAACTGACAAAGCGCGCATATTTTGGTGGATTTTTTAACGCGAACCGTCATTGCCAGTAAAAAAATACCGACGCCATAGTAATAGAACATTTTTGAATTGGCAACACTTGTTTGTCGGGAGTCAATCTAAATTCAAAACGCCAGCTTCGTGTCAAACGGCTATTCTTTATTCGAAAATGTTTTTCGAAATCGGGAACATAATATAAGGCGACCGTTGGAAGTAATCGCTTCCACGTACGACCTTTGATATAATGGGATACCTCTCTAATTTTAGTGGATTATAAAGTGCCATTTTATTTTCGTATTACTGCTAAGTATTGGCGGAGAATGTCTAGTTCTAATATATTCCTTGAACAATAATATTATACGTAAATTGACATTCCACATGCTAATTGTGTAACACGCTATCAATCTAAATTTGAATAATTTTAAAGCATATTGCTAATCATTTATTTATTTATTTATTCACATCTTACCTACAACTACCATTACAGCTCAGCGATCCAATGCGATAGCGAGGCCTTACATGCTAAATCTTAATCTACTTGTAAATCCTATAAAATTACATACAAAATCCTCATCAGCCTGTAATTATAACGTTCCCACTGCTGGGACTCTAGGCCTCCTCTCTATGAGAGGGAGTGGGCCGTGATACACCACGCGGGCCCAGTGCGGTTTGGTAGATACATCTACCACATGTCAGATGTCTTGGAATTTTTGGTTCTAGGACATGCCAGTTTCCTCACGATGTTTTCCTTAACCGTTTTGAGAGCAGTGGCGATGAAATAATTTACACGAATTAAAGCGCCTGATTGGGTTCGAACCTACGACCTACAACTCTGGGCCGCTGGACCACCACTGCTCTCTATCTATTGCTAATCCATTGCTTCGTTTGTTCGCAGATTTTGTCTTTCAGAATGAAAACCATTGCTACTGATAATGTGTGGCGCATTTGGACCCTGTTAAGCAGAAAAGATCCAACCAACATTTTTTTACTTTCGAGTAAATACGATTTGAAGTTTAGAAGTGAATATAAAATTAACAAGCAAAGGAATACAAAAACGGAAAGTTACTAATGGTAACAAACTAAACTAGCATTATTTTAAATGCAACACCACAGGCAAGTTTCCTGATTTTCTTAAAAAACTATCCGTGGATCTTATATGCAAAAAAGAAAATAGTCGTTAACATTTTTACATAGAAGTTTGTTTGGTGGAAGTGATCAGATTGCTTGGATCTTTTTTGCGTATATAAAGTTCGATGTGTACATTCTTACTATATATATAACTCGATTTTCGACAAATTGCTGATTGGATCTTTTCTGCTTAACAGGGTCCAATTATCCTGCTGGTCACCGTTTTTTTTTTTTTTTTTTTTTCAGGATGGGAATTCATCAAATGACCCCTCCCGCTCTGGGTGGAGCAGAAGGGAGTGTCAGACTCTTACTGACTAAAACCCACCCGTGTTCCTTCCTTAGCCCTTTATGTCCCAGGGCAGCGGTAACCCTTTCGGACGATCCCGCTACCTGCTGGTCACCCTGACTTTATGAATACGTTGGCTTTAGTTTTACCCAAATCCATATTTTCAAGAATACCTCTGTATTCAAGCTACAACAAAGCTTCGTCGTGAGCTAATAACAATCTTATCAACAACATTACACTATCCGCGCGCAGCACCTCATCAAAGTGTTGTCGTCAAATTGTGACAATATCGTTCACGATAACTCGATCAGATTGAACGCTTGATATTGTTCGATGAAAACTTTAAGCGTAAACATGCATGAAGTTTGAACGAAGTCGAGATTGTGTAAGACTTTAAAAGAGTGACCTTGAGTTGAGATGGCTTACGGCTTTAAAGTTTATAGGACAATAGCAATATTTGAGAGTAAAAATATGTATCTTCGTTGGTCTAGTGGTCGCAAGCGCTACTGCTGAGCACGAGGTCTTGGATTCAATTCCTAGGTCGGGCAAAGTGTTATTGGATTTTTCCATCAGGATTTCTTGCAGCCCAGAGTCTGGATTTGTGTAAATTCTGGGCAGCAGCCCAGAGACGGATTTGTGTTGATGGTAAGGGGCTAGCCCCCTGTTACAAGGGATTTAAACAAGTCTGGCGAATGTGAGTGTACTATAGGTGTTCCTCATACTCCCTGAAGGGGTAGGCATAGGTGCACCTCTGCTCCACTCCAGGAGGACTAGACTAGAGAGACTAGAGGAGTATCTATGTGAGGATCGTAACAGGTGGCGTTATGTACTTTCTGCCTACCCTCAAATGTAAATGGCGTGAGTTTATGTATGTGTCTATGTACGATATGTAAATATCCAGGAAAATGAAAAAACGTTTTGTGTAGAAATAGCAGAGCATTCGATGAACGTACTTTGACTCAGAACTAGAGTTATATTTTCCAGGAATGTGATCTGTATCAAAGACATGCCTTTAAACTGTAAAGTTGTGGTATTGTTTGTCGGGTGCAGGCACTACAGGTATTCTGCGAATTCTATTACTAAGGGTTCTAGCACTATTTCTTGGTGGGTGTGAACCTCGACTTTAGCTCGATTCTGAGTATTTCTGTTGGTTTGATATCACAACTGTTGATATTTCTTAGTTCCTGAAAGAGAAAAGGTGGTAGACATGCTATTTATGTGGTTGTAAATGCACCCATGATACAGAAGAATTTCCTAGTATGGTTTTATGTAAGATTAGCTTTCTGCCCGAGACTTTGACCGCGTAACATTTCTTATTTTAACATAAAACATATTCTATGACGCTGGGCAATACCGTAGCTTCCCATAAGTGGAAGAATTTTGCATAGATTACCACTCAAACTGACAACGAACTCACGCCTTCTTCACACGGAGGTTGGCAGAAACCATAGAGCGCCACCTGCTACGATCCCTACTTACTCCTCCAAACACTCACAAATACAAAACCTATTTATACTATTAGTAGGTATGGATAAACCACATTCAAAAGAAAGAAAGCCATTTTGATATTAAGTGCAAAACACCAAATGAACTGATACTGTTACTGTCAGCCTGTATCATCACCTCTGCTGACAACCAAACACAACACCAAATTAATGTAAAAATAAGTAAAATAAAAATGTGTCACTGTAGCTATCATCGCTGTAAGCAATACAAAAGCGATTTCAATTAGTTTACAATTTCATTTAAAATCTTAAGGAAAACTCGAACCGTTTTCCTACGTTCTCATTACGTTCGACATCTCAAGTTTCCACGAATTCCTTCTCACTGCCCACCCCTAAGCATCAAACCGAAACGCACTGAAATAAAAACGCACATTAAACGCAATAAAAACGTTCTGAAAAACCAAATTATTATTACGGAGCATTCGTTTCCTTAAAAACTTTATTTAAGTATCAATAAGGTTGAGATTTGTTCAATTTCAAGTATTCGAACGGCAAATAAAATGAAGATCGTTGTATCGCAAATAAAGGGGCCATTCTGAATTTTTACGCGAAGGTATAAAACATGTCTTTACGACTCCTGCTCTCCTAGTACTTTTATGATACAATAGCTTTTACCGTTTCTGCTTACCAATCGATTGGTGCTTATATCTGTGTCGATGGGAATATTTTAAGTGTATGATGTTTTGTTTTAGTAAACGGTAGACACATAGTTACATTGACATTTTTGTTACCGATAAATTATGCTTAATTACATAACCTTATAAAATCACACCAGGGGCTTCTCTATGACAGGGGGTTCTCTATGACAGGGGGTTCTCTATGACACAATGAACGAAATCTCGCGAAATCAACGTGAGATTGGCAGGAATAGCTAAGGAATTGACGTGGTTTCTAAGTAAGGAATCTTTAAGTGGTAATAGTGAATGAGGGCCCTGTAGTTCCATGAAGGGTTAGTAGAGCTGTATCTATAGTAACACCCATATTTTGCCACTTAAAGTTTAAGTCCCATGTAATGTTTCCTTGGCAGCTCTGGCCAGAGAGAGGTGGAACGAGAGTAGGCCTTTGCCCAGCAGTGGGACATTAACGGCAATTTTTTTTTCTTCTTAATAATTTATTGCCATTAACCGGGCACAAATCGAAACTCAATGCTGCTACTGAGAAATTATTGATAACACTGCCCGACCTGGGAATTGAACCTAGTACTTTGTGCTAAGCAGTAGCACTTGAGATAACTAAACCAACGAGTCAAGCAGTAAAAAACGAAACTATGAAAAACCTACCTACCTTCGACATAGGTGAAAATTTTTGCGACTAGATTTTGAAAGTTTTTAATTACGAGAATTGGCCTTCTAGTGTATTCAGTCCATTATTAGGCACTTTTTCAGGTTACAGAGCAGTGGAAATAAATTTGTTTTTTATACATTTTGATGCTATGATGCTCTAAAAGCGTTTGCAGGTGTTTAATCTACTTTTAGGACGTCAAAAGGTTTTATTTTTATGTAAAACAATAAACCACTGAAAAAGAGCTTTCAACCAACTCCCATAACAATAAACTCAAAACCGCTAGAACACACTTGACAAGTTGTTAAAACACGAACAAAATCCTACTAATATTAAACATGTTTGTGTGTGTGTGTGTGTGTTTATAATCACACAAAAATTGCAGGACGGATTTGGATGAAATTTGGTACACAGATAATTTATAACTTAAAGGCCAATTCTCGCAATTAAAAATCTAGTCGCCATCTGATCTCAGCGACAATCAATGTCAAAACATGTCAAAATGTAAGGAAATTAGAGGTGTTTTTGTTAGATTGAGACTGAGATCAGACCGTGAACGGTCTTAAAATTACAAGAATTGCCACTCAGGATTCACTTACGATACTTTTTATCCCTCTAGTACGTTTCCGTAGGATAATTTCTGACCACAACGCGGGCGAAGCCACAAGCTAAGGCTAGTAACAAATAGCATACTCGTAGAAAACTTTTGTTAAAGTCCTACCACACTGTAACGGATCGTCAATGAAGCCCTTAATATAAGGTTGTTGGTTTATTACTTCTCTGCAAGTTATTGCTTACGTAATGACGCGTAAACTTACGTGACGCCCGTAAATAATATCTTTATACCAATCCTGGCTTTATTACAATAGAAATTGAGACCATTTTGGATTGTATCGTTTTGTCAAATAGGGTTGTATAGCTTTCGGGTTCGGATATCCGAAATAGTCTGGATCGAAATTTGAATTTGGATTCCCGGAAGGGTAACCGACTTATTTGTGGAATGGACGCTTTAGATTTGGATGATGTCTATGTTTGGGTATTGTGAAATTATAATATTATTGGTGCCTTTGTACCTATTGATGAAATTTTGTGTGATGAAAGATATTATTTCCGTTGAAACCTGTATGAGGACTTCCGATTAAAATTACCCAGAAAATCCTCTTTTTAAATGGAAGGTAGTCATTTTCATCAGTTTTACGTTGAGTTTAAATTCAGTCAATTATTAATACGACAGCATTTACTTATTCATGAATAATACTTTTGAATGCAATAATTTATCTTTAAACTGTATTTTTTCGATCAACATAAATATTTTATTTATTACCATTAATCAATTCCCTGAAAAATTTACTACAACTAGTAAAAATATACATAAAAAATAAACATAAGAATCATACATACAATTAATATACATAACATTTAATATACATAAGATTAAAAAATGTTACAACATTAAAATTGGACCATAATCCACAAAAATAATTCGTAGAACAGCACCCACAAATATCCGAAACGTTACGAAATATCCGATAACCGCTCTCACGTATTGACAGCACTAGGGACCGAATATCACAGGGAAACAGAAAAAATATTCTACGATATGTTTTTACGTAACTTTGATTAAATCGAGCGAAAATTCCAAAAATACTCAATATCGTTGCAGAAGTATGCTGCTGGTACTATGCCTGTGTCTTATTACAGGCATAATATTGGGAACAGAATACTATGTACTACGTGCTACGGGCTTGTGGGTACATAATAACAGCGGCAAGGGAGGGTCGTAGGTTCAGCTACGCTTGCCGCAATCGGTTCGTGGATGGGCGTGGGATGGCATACATTACATAGCCAGATCCCTCCGTGTCTCGGAAAGCATGTTAAGCCATTGGTCCTGTCTGCCATTAGTAAATCTTTGACAGTCGTCACGGGTAGTCAGAAGCTCAAAAGTCTAAGAAAATAAGAAACATTCATTAAAATCATATCATCGTCATCATTCTGCCGCCTTTATCCCAATTTATTTGGGGTAAGCGCAACTAAATCATTATCGAAAGTCATTTATTCAAATTGCTGATTGGCTGAGAATTAGCACTTTTTAAACGCCCGCCCTTCACCACTTCCTTGTGCTTTCGCTGGGAACATGTCTTCTTCTTCCATAAATCTCTATTAGTCATCATCTCAGCAGTCGCCCCCTTTCTGGCCATATCGTCTTTCACACAGTCCATCCATCGTCTCTTTGGCATCCTTTAAAATCACACACCCAACAAAACAAATCTACTGAAACTATAAAGTAAAATAACCTTTCTAAAAACCGTAAATAACCTTCAACAACAACAAACTAGCTGCAATATATTTTTCAAAGCCAAACTTAGCTTAATACAATAAAACTGATTTGAAAATCAGCCGCCATGATGGAAAACTTTACCTCTTTGACACAAGCGTCCGAACTCGCTGTGTAGCTCCAAATTTATACGTTGAATTAGATTTTATCAAGTGGACTGGCTAGTTTGTTGGTAAATTTTGAAGGAAAATCTATTGGGAATATGGAAATTGGTTATTTATTATGTGAAAGTATTGTTTGCATTGTTAAAGGTTCTTATAAGGTTTACTTTTTTAAAATTGTTGTGTTTTTAAACATAATATACTCGTGCAGTTGCTGAATGAAAAGGTTAATTAACCTTCAAAGACATTTCTTCATTGTAACAGCTGCCATCATTTTTACTAATAAATCGTTGATGGCTGTGAATTGAATTGGCGGAAAAATAATAAGACTCATGCACAATGCTACAAACATTATCTAAACCACTTTACAGTTTACCTTTGTACCGTTTAACTTTACCTTTTTATTCCTCCATTGACAGCGCCTTATTGCGCAGAAGGAAGTGTGGTTTTCTACTACTGACGCGGAAGTGTAGTTGACAGTATTTAGGTACGTATGTAATAATAAAACCTTTACTAAATTTAAAAAAGTGAATGTTTAAAGTATAAACCTAGATTACTCTTATTCCAATAGTTTTTCCCAAAAACGTACCCCGGAGTGTCAAATTACAGGAGCAGTTTAAGTAAAATCAAAAGAAGTTCGATGGAGCCAAGTTCAAAGCTTATTACCGTTCAAATCTACAGTTAGTTCTTCGATTAAAACTTAGTCGGTTCCACTGCGATGTGATAACTTTAGGAAATACTGAAAATAAAACCTTAGACTAACTTATTTTAGTTCAAAAACTTTGTGAAAGAAGAGTTTATTACGATTTGCAATTAATTTGACATTTTCTGCAATCGTTTTGGAAGATTTGTCGGAGTTTTATGAGACTGACATTACTATGAGTTTAACAGGTTTTTACTTATTATAACTTTCGTGAGATATCATGACAGTTTTATTCGTGATTATGCTTCAATTGGCTCCTTCGTCCTACTATTCCGGACCTCCCGAAAGAAATGAGCACATTTTTATTTATTTAATGAAAGTCTGCAATTTACTGGAGGCATAATGAAAAGTTTAATCACTGGCAACATTTTCTAATAAAGTGCAGGGAAGGAATGTATTCGAAAATTACGTAACCACTTCGTACCTCAAGTGTACTCGTATATCAGTGAACGTCTTACTGATTACTTATCATCATGACAATATTAAAATTAATATTATGTTGTTAATTGTTAAAATTATTATTAAGTTGCCGAGCCCTAATCGGGTTTAATGTTGGAACTTACTTATATTGTAACATAGAAATGTACACATGAATGCAATAAAGAGTTTGAGTTATTATCAAAGTGGCCCAACGTGTGGCCACCATGGCCCATTGTGTATTCATTACTAATTTCATTTAACCATAAATTCAAATGTAATTTCCTGGTGATATGCGCTTATCTCCATCGTGAAAGTTAACTGAAGGTAAAAATGTTAGTGTTGTTACATTGTATGGTTTGTGAAGCAAGTCTGATAGGACGCCATCTTTGTTTCATGTTTACAGGTTTCATTTTGTGTGATATGCATCTGGATGCAATGAACTCGAGTTAGCACCTGCTTGAATGAGAAATCGGTGATCTTAGTTTGTTTAAAAAATACAGGAAGACGCTGTTGTTCATTTTCTGTTTTTCTGGTTTGTGCGTAAAAGTAAGAAAAGAGCAGTGGTCCAGAGTTAACGGCCCCGACTTACCATTTGTAGGTCGTGGGTTCGAACCCAGGCAGGTGCTTTACTTTGTGTAAAAAAATCATTGCCACAGCTTTGAACATAGTGAAAGAAAACATCGGGAGGAATATTCTAGAACCAAAAGTTCGAAGGTAATTCTACCATTCGAATGTGACATCTACCAACCCGCATTGGGCCCGCGTAGTAGATTACGGCCATAGTGGGGACATTATAAACTGATTTTGGGGTTATGGGTGCGAAAAGGAAGTATCGCAGCCGCAGCATCTACGCCAAAAACTTAACATAGAATCTGCCTAGTAAAGCATGAAAAAGCTATTTTAAATTAAGATAAAACAGTATTCGTGAACATTTCTTTTTATCGAAAACATTCGATTGAAACACCGAAAATAATTTGGCACAATACTCGCGCTAACGATGTGTTAAAACGCCGACAATCCCCATTTACGCATGTTTCACGAAAGATAACTCCTCTCGCATGAAATTGTAAAAATTTAAAACAATAACAATAAACAAAGAATAAAAACACAACAAAAAACACCTAAAAACACGCTCCTGAACGCATTTTGGCACAAAACCCACATTCCGCAAATTTTAATAAACCAACGGCGAAATCTGGAACTAAAAGAAATCGTACAATTTTCTCTTTTTGTGACGACTACTAGCGCCACTGGTGACTGCAAGAATAAACTTGCAAAACTGTAGGTTATGACGTTCCCGCGTAAGATTATAAATTGTTGCTTTTAGCCAAATTAAATTCGGAACACTTAAGGATGAGCGAGAGGGGGCTATAGAGAGTTGTTATGCGTGAAAGAGAGAGATGTATGTTAGGTGTTCCGCTTGAAATCACGTCGTAAATGTGTTGTTTATAGTAGGCATTTCGGAATGATGTCTTTTAATAATATCGTTGCGTGGTGATAAAACTGTCCTTATAGCACCGATGTGTTATGTTAGTGTGTGTGGGGGTTACCCCTATGGGCCTCTTGTAAGGGAGGTGCTATTAAAGGGTAAAGTACTAATATGTCACGACAAATTATTGCAGAATGCAGGAGTGGAGATTAATGGTGTTTATATCTTAATAAAGGTGCACACACAAAGCAATTTTGTGTAGCGGTACATCTCTAACTGGGGATGTGGAATAGTGTAATAATAATAGAATCTATAATTTTGAGAAATTAAGGATTATTATTTCACGAGAACCGATCCGACGACCTTGTGAACGCCGCAGGAACCCGTTGCATGCGAGAAGCACAGCACGGAGGTGCTTGGGGAAGGCCTATGTCCAGCAGTGGACGTCTTAAGGCTGAAATGATGATGATTTTACAGGAAAAGGAAAAAAGTAAAAAAAAAATAACTTAGCACCCCAAAGTTACTTTTCTAAATAATTGTATTTTTACAATAATTTAGTAACAAGGGCTCTTGTTCTACAATAATATAAAAATCTCGGTTTATATTAAAGAAATAACCACAACAAATGCTAGTAATAAATATCAACTAGCTACAATTACTATAATCTTAAACGTAATAAAATAACCATTTGCTACATTTCACCAGTTTTCTTAACTCAGCCATTAATAACCTACTTTACATTTATATAAGTACATCACTATGATACCGTTCAAATAAATAGACCACTCTCAGTCTTGTCAAAATAATAAATTTCTGCCTCTCAACTGTTGCGGAAACTGACAACGTATACTTGTCTCGCTCTGACATTTGAATTTCCCGTACTGCTGTCTCTTTCTTATATTAATATCACTAAAAGAAACGATTTGTATGAGAATCTTTTGTATAAGAATGTATCAGACATCAATCCTTGCGTGTGATCATTTATTTGGTGTCATTTCCCTTTGTGAGATCTGATGGTGAAAAAGCGGAGTTTTTTTATGGGAATGTGTGTCTGAAAGTATGTGTAATGGCTCAAATTGGCTATATACGTGACGTTCATTGCCTGCTTCTTAGATAAAAATACAATTTACTTGGTTAGCAATTCCGCAATAGATTTGAAATGGGTTTTTTATTTGAATGTATCATTCAATTCAAATAAAGCCAAGTACGCACTGTTTTCATATAGGCATAACTACGCAGGTACCATTATTAGATATTAAATTATTTTTTTCTAGAGGACATTGAGTGGATTAGGACAAGTTCATCATCATAATCATCACAGGCAACCTTGCTCCACCCACAGCTGACCTCCCTTTTGTGCCATGCTGCCCTGGTCTGTGCGAGTTTCATCCAATTCTTTGCCGTGATTTTCTATAGGTCGTTCAACCACGTGGCTATTGGTCTGCCAACTTCTGCACATTCTGCCTTTTCCCGGCACTCTACTTGACAATGTTTACGAGTTTAATCAATCAATCAACTCAGCCTATCGCAGTCCACTACTGGACATAAGCCTCTCCCAGCCACAACACCCTGTCCTCCGTCTTCTGCATCCAGTCTGTCTCAGCTACCTTCTTGAGGTCGATGGTCCACCTAGCCAATCGAGTTTAGTTGTGTTAGTTACGAGTTTAATAGCCAAAGAAAAGTCGGATTTAGATACTAAACTTAAAGTACCATTTTTAGTATTACAAACCCAAATTATTACAAAGGCAAAAGAATCGTTAAAAAAAGGCAAGAATAAGATGTATAATAAAAGAAAAATCAGTCAAAGTACTATCATATTAAAAGTCATAACCTAAAAAATTCGTCAATTATACTCGTGCAAAAGGGTGTCAGTACCGACTGCGAACAAAACTCCTAACTATCGTGGAATATAAAGAA
This sequence comes from Apamea epomidion, assembly GCA_947507525.1. Classification (NCBI taxonomy): domain Eukaryota; kingdom Metazoa; phylum Arthropoda; class Insecta; order Lepidoptera; family Noctuidae; genus Apamea; species Apamea epomidion. Next base: position 13,923,550 of record OX382249.1, on the reverse strand, counting down.
AGTCAGCTGACAACGGAACTCAGATGTAGGTCAACACAATCTGTAGGTGCTGGAAGTACCTTTTTGTAGTGTTTGTTTATATAAAGATGCTAAGAAAGGCAGCGTTGAGTTTTTACAGCATTTTCAGGTGTTTTGTGACACAAAAGCGGTCGAGACTTTTTCAGTGCAGTATGTATTTTGTAAAGAATTTTGCACATGTTTTTCGTAAGCGAAAACTTGTCCTGAATAATCCTTCTTCTTTTTGTGACTTTGTGTTGTAGAGTTCAACAAATGTGTCACGATCCTCAGCATTTGGGGGCCAATCATAAAGAAGCTCAAAATTACGACGACACTGGAAAAAATCTTACTCTGCTGCCACTGAAAACCAGTACTGCGGTTCTGTCTCGCATAGTGTCGCAGCACTCACAGGATTATGCTGAGCGCAGGCCGTTTTGCGTGGTTGTGACGCATATTTTTCCGTTCTTTCTTTCACTTAAATACCTTATTTTATTCAGAAAATCCCTGTCTTCATACTCACCTATCAAACAACAATGTAACCTCCAGCTCAACAACAACAACAGAATCTCCTATCCCATCCAGCTCGCTAAATCCGCAGATGATAGCGCAGCATATTTCAAGCAAGTTTACGATATGCCGCCGCCTCGTAAACACAGCGCAAGAGTTATGTCCTCAATGCACCATGCATCACCGTTCTGTTAACAGGTTTCTTTAATAAAAATATATCTGCATCTGGTGGGTAAAGACCGTATACGTCAGATATTTAGCCTTTTGCGTGGTTCAGCGAAAACCGTGGGAAATACACAAATCGTAACATCATCGTCTGTGACCACCGCCTGTGTATGTACACCAACATTTTGTCTATATATGATTAAGACCCATGTAATTGGGTATGAGCGTTTTGCTAATAATCGGGCAAAAGAAACCAGGCTTATGATCATACCAGCCTATTATTGCAGGGCAAAGGCCTCTTCTCATTAGTCATGGAAAGGATCCGGCAGTTGGGTCTCGAGGTGGCATTGCACAAGTCCGAGGCCATGTCCTTTCATGGGCCCCGGTACGGGCCACCTTCGGGATCCCAACTAATGGTAGGAGGGGTTCACATCGGCGTCGAGAAGACGATGAGATACCTGGGTCTCGTCCTCGACAGCCGGTGGAACTTCGTCGAGCATTTCCGACGTTTGGCCCCCAAACTGGAACGGACCGGGGCCGCCTTAAAGCGGCTCCTGCCCAACCTGAGGGGGCCAAACGCCTCCTGCCGGAGGCTTTACGCGGGGGTCGTGCGGTCCATGGCCCTATACGGGGCCCCGGTATGGGCGCGTTCACTGCGGCTTCGAGCCGCACACTATCTGAAAGCGCCCCAAAAGGTGGTAGCCGTAAGGCTAATCCGGGGGTACCGCACGATCTCGGGCGAGGCAGCAAGCCTCATTGCCGGACTGCCACCATGGGATCTGGAGGCGATAGTCCTCGCGCGCCTGTATGACTGGCGCGCGGAGGCACTACGTCGGGGGGAAACTCTGCACCCGCGGCAAATCGCTGCGGAGCGGACGGACCTCCGGCGCGGTCTCATGGTGGAATGGAAGGCGCGACTATCGCAACCCAGCGCAGGGCACGCCACGATAGCGGCGATAAGACCCCTCTTTGAGGAGTGGCTAGAGAGGCGTCACGGCGCTCTCACCTACCGCCTGACGCAGGTCCTCTCCGGACACGGATGTTTCGGTAGCGGTAGCGGGATTGTCCGAAAGGGTTACCGCTGCCCTGGTACGTAAAGGGCTAAGGAAGGAACACGGGTGGGTTTTAGTCAGTAAGAGTCTGACACTCCCTTCTGCTCCACCCAGAGCGGGAGGAGTCATTTAATGATTTCCCGATTTCCCATCCACAAAAAAAAAAAAAAAAAAAAAAGGCCTCTTCTCATACGGAGAAGGCACGAGCATTGCTCACCACGCTTGTTCAAGACGGATTTGCGATTTCAGGTTTATATCAACTGTAGGTACTAAGACCAGGTTTCCTCACGATGTTTTCTCTTCACCAATGTACTGTCCAAGATAAACTAAAAAGTACTCATGAATTGAAAAACTGACATTAACACTGGCCCGGATTTGAACCTACAACCTCATGATAGAAATGCGAGGCCTTAACCACTGGTCCATCACAACATCCAAACTCTAGACGGCTGCTGAAAATTTTCTAATGTTTATATTAACTTAGATATTTGTCAATAGCAGTCAGTAACGATTCTAGGACCAATTTAATTACTGAAGTTCTGCGGCAAACACACACCAAATACATATATTAGCTTACTTAGTGAAGTTAACTGCAGTGACTATGTCACACACTTAAACTCCTGCTCGCCCCACAAATGTAATACACCTTCTATATACAGAACTAAGTGAACGGCGTGAACTACCGGTGTGAGACCGTGTGAGGTGAATGCGTTAGTTTGAAGCGGTCGATGATTGCTTTCCATTGATCTTGTCGACGGTAAGACTTGGTTTAAATCTGTGAGAACCTATTTGACATTGTGACGTAATAGTATTATATACTTGTGTGTTTACCTATGTTTATACTCAAATCATATGATTTGAGTATAAACATAGGTATAAGCGGTAATAGGTATAGGTTAAACATAGGTAGAAGCGTCACTAGTACAGCTATGCAGACAATATCATAATATTTATGATATTGTCTGCATAGCTGTACTAGTGACGCTTCTTGTCAACTCGTAAGGGTGTTTTAAAGCAAGAGGTACTTAATATAAGAGAGAGTCGAAGCCCGGAGTTCGGAATTATCAGCCGTGCCTCGAAAAGCATGTTATGAGCTCAACTGTCACAAATGAGACACGGTTACTTTTTCTATTGTTACCGAACTTAATAAACTTGCCTAACGAGAGGTTAAGCTGTTGTCCTGCGCCTGATCTCTCTCCGATCGTGTTGGATTGTCGTCCCATCGGACTATGACGAAGAGTGAGTGCATTGGTGTCTGCGCATACACTTGTGCACGATAATATCTCCCGCGTAGATAGGCAACCTCTGCTGAGACTAGCCACCATAGCCAAAATTCGGTCTGGAGGTCTATAGGAGAAGGAAACAGTGGTATCTTTTGTTAGAAAAAAAATTCTGCCTGAAATTGCCACTCTGTTAAGCGTGGCTATACAGAATTTTCTTTTACAATAACAAACCTAACCTAGGCTTTTAAATGAATGTGTAGTTTGTAGACAAGCATGTTAGGCATGATCTTAAAACTGTAGACAAGTGGCAATCGCTTTCAAAGCGTTTCGTATTTCTACGACGATTTTAAACCAATCCAATACATTTTTGACTTTATATTATCATCGCTGATAGACAACAAACAGTCAACAGTCCGGCCGTCGACAGATTACGTCCCTGAACCTGTCAGCGTGACAATTTTAGTAACTAATAAAGATCAAATTTGCAAAACACGTATTCGTTTATATAAAACTGACTGGTGTCAAGAACGCATTCTCTCGTCAGCCGGACTTTAAGCACTTAGGTTTAGCCGATAATATTGATGTGTCATAATATTAATACGCCAAACTTTAGACAACTTATTTTTACCTTTTCACTTCAAAAAACTTAAAACAAACAACCAATTTAGACACGTAATCGTACCTACACTGAAACCTAGATCCGCACCACGTGAAACTCGTAAAAATAAGTCAACTCGTAAAGCTAGCTGGAAACATCTAACTACCCACATTCATGATCTTTTACTCGACAGTCTACGGCTCGTAACTGTCCGTTGGGAGAAATGGATTCTTTGCAAACTAGTGCCGTGGAAACTGACAGGTTTACAGTTGACTTCGCAAACAAATAGTTTCTTACGTGGTATAGATTGAGAAAAAGAAACATAGAAATGTGTTTTGGTATTACATAGTTGATACATTTTAGAAAACTGTAGCTACATAAGTATGTACATGTAGGTATAGTTTTCTTTTACAATATTCAACCGTGTACTACTACAAACACATTTTTGATGTTATGAATGAAATGGTATTCTGTTAATCCACAAGTTGCCAAAAAAGGACTACATTTGCATACATTATAGCCACATTTACAGAAATGGATTTCAAACCGTAAACAGATGGAACTTGCAGTAGTATCATAATAAATTTTACTCGATTAAATTGTTTTCTTTCTTTCAATCAACTCAGCCTATCGCAGTCCAACTACTAGCCATATGCCTCTTCCAACCAGCTGCGCCATAGCACCCTGTCCTCCGCCTTCCGCATCCAGTCTGTCCCAGCAACTTTTTAAGGTCGTCGGTCCACCTAGCTGGGGGCGTTGCCAATACGCGGTCTACACTCTAGGAGTCGTCTGCTCTACCGGCCATAGATCATTCGACAAACATGGCCAGCCCATTATCACTTCAGTGTGCTTGAAAGAAATAAGCAAACTTCCTTCTCTAACCTCTAACTATTACAACTGCAATACTTTATCATTCTGTTTAAATATTTGTTTAAGTAATAGAAAAAGTATCCTCAGGTGCTTGTAATTTCATCGTCATTTATAACCAACACACTGGGCTGCGCTGGGGCTGTAGTCTCGTCATACGACCAAATTTGACGCAAAGTCCCGGATTGACAGGTGTAATGTATGGAGTGACAGGACTTTGGGACTGAATTCGGTCGTAAAGCGATCGTTATGAATGTCGAGACTGCAGCCCCTGGCCGGTAGATTACGGCCCACTCCCTCTCACCAGACGGAGGCCTGTGTCCCAGCAGTGGAACACATTATAGGCCAACCGAAATCATTATGCTAACCGAAATCTTATATACTATTGCTACTACCTTAGATGGCGTAGGAGTTCAAGGAGACGGGGACGTCAAGGAGTTCTACGAATGTAACGCATTCCATTCATCAGTAAACGGTTGAGATGATAATATAATATAATTATTGTTCTATTTTGGTCTCGATACGGAAAATAGCAATATATTATGTACAATTAATGCAAAGACGGCGAGACAAGCTTCACGCCCACGGACAAAAGATATTGCTAACTTTAGATCCCTGCCGTAAGATGTTACAGGCTAAAAATATATTTACAATACCAGTTTTATCTTGCGGTTTTACTCGCAGCCTAAGGAAATAACTTCCCAGTTAAGTATTGTATTTTTTATCCGACACATGGTTTATTTATGTATGTACCAAATTCATGCTTTATTGAGTACCTACTTAACAAACATGTTCAGAAACTTTTACACTTATGTTGGTAAGGATATCAGTCAGTAGTATCTCGACCGATAGCCACTAAAGCAGACTAGTCCTTACTTGAATACCGTGAATGGGCTAGTTTAGCGTGAGATCTCCCAGTTAGATGAACCAAAAATGCGTCTTGGTCAGACTGGATGCGGAAAGCGGAGAACCGGGTGCAGTGGCACAACTTGGGAGTCCTATGAATCTATCCAATGCCTGTAACCTGTCCTATGTATGGCCTATGAACTGTAGGCTCAGTTGAATAAAGAATATCAGTAAAAATCCGGTCTCTTCCTTGTCTCGTCTAGGTTTAGGGATTTTCTTCACGATGTGTTTGGCATTCATGGGTTGCAGTGGTTGGAAAAAAAGGAGGGGGACATGTCTCGTTTACATTTCAAATCCTACCCATAAGCACAGAGATACATTCACCAACATTGTAAATACAACCCACCAACGTAAAAGTAACGATCGGCAACAAAGTGTGGCAAGTAAAAGTTTCCGCAACTTTACGATCGCTCAGCAGTAAAATGCAACATTGTACCCGCTTAGAAGAGATTTTGTATCGTTAGGCTTGTCGGTGGTTTGTACGAGGTAGGCATTTCTTTAGTGACTTGTCACTGCTACGCACGGGTGAAAACTTCAAGATTTTTTGCTAAATCCTAGAAAAATATCAATAAGTTATACATTATAATAAACCTTCCGTAATAAATTCTCTAAGTGATGCTGAATATCTCATTAAAATACATTATGTACTTTAAAAGTACTAAGTTCACACACATATAGTCACGGAAAGCAAATCAATTATTAAACTATTCATAGATTTTGCACACTTCTGACATGATGTCTTGCTTGTCATTTTCCTGCCCTTAGCCCAGTCTATGATGGGGGGCTCATCTACCTAAATTAGCCAGGGGGTACATACAAACAGCCTAGACACGAGATTTAATAGCCCCGCTACCACTGTGGTGTTTGGCTAATATTTATATAACTGCATGAGCTAATCACATGTCGCATTACTTATTTCCATTTATCGCCCCACAACGAGTAACATTACCTTCACATTAGCCCTTCGAGCCGGATGAAGAAAATTACAAATTAATAAGAACAATGGAAGCGCTACGTTGTTGAAAAATTATGATGATTAAAGATTACACACATTAGCAAGAAGGAAGACCATCCTACTTTAAACTCATACAAGACAAAAAAAAAACAAATGACTACCTGCCTGCGATTTTGTCTACTGTTGACGCTCAGGGGATTACGAAAAATCCTTTCCTAGTGCACAACTTCACTCTCAAGAAACAAATCTTCCGAATTTAGACAGCCCAGGAAAGCAAACAATAATGTCAACATGATAGTGTGTAAAAGCAAAATGAGTAAATGACATAATTATTTGCCTAACATTTGCCCACACCAGCTACTAGGGAACACGATATCCCTTATACCATCCTTAAACCACATAATATAAACATGAGGAAATTATACTATAATGTCGTAAAATATTTTTCCTTAAACGAAAAAAAAGAGAATCATAATGATAATGTGCTTCAGTATAAAAAACACCAACTACCGCCGGATGACGTCATAAGAGACGCGTCTATCATAAATCATACGCAGGTCATTATTGGCTGGATCCGGGTAAACCACTAAATAGGTAGGAAACAAAAGGTTCATTAGGTAAGCCTCCTGACTTCTCTAAGCGCTTTTTTCTTGTATTTTGATACATAGATAAATGAATAAATGGTGATTATTTCATTTTAGCTTCTGCTCGCGACTTCGTCCGCGTGAAGCAACTTTCTTAATTTCTTTTCCCGTAAGAACCTTCTACAAAGTATTAGAAAACTTTAAAAAAAATATGGATGAAATCGGTAAAGTCGTTTTCAAGTTATGGCGTGACCAAGGGAAATAGGAATTCTTTTTTATATATATAGATTAGTATGGCAAAATACCCACATCTAACAATCAAGTTTGAAACAACTGTTTTTATAGTACAGTGATTATGGCAATGTTTTTAGTTAACCCACTGTAAAGATATAAAAGGAAATTCATATTATTTATTTCATACTTTATGCAAATCAAATCAATCAAATCAAAATATTTTATTTCACATAAACCAACATGGGCACTTATGAAACGTCAGAAGCTAGATGCACGGTTCCAATTGGTCGTTTCCTATGGAAAAGAGCTGGCAAGAAACTCCATGGTTACTCTTTTCAAAATAATTGGCTTTTACAATGTTTTCAAATTACAGTAGGAGGACAGCGTAGGCCTGTCAACATGTACCAGGTACTTGATAAAATAAAAAATGTTCTACAGATCTAAAATCTACAAGGCCTACAAAGTCGTCACATTTACAAAATATAGAAGAATCCATCAAAAGGACAGATAAAATATAAAAACCTATTAAAACCAAGTGACATGACTGCCGTTACAACCACTAATAAAGAGTTGAAACTAGAATTGTCTGTATATATAAAGTCAAATAATAAAAAGATTATGTCAAACAAGTATGTAAAAAATAAATAAACATCGTAACTTGAGAGCAGTTAATAGACATTTACGTAGTTAAACCGTTAATGAGGTGCCAGGGAAGCCACATGTGCAGACGAAATCATTGCCAAACTACCTTGTCTTCAACGTAGTCTTTAATCTTATATGCTTTTTTGATAAGGAGACGTTTGATGAGGGTTTTGAACTTTTCATCGCTAAGTCCTGTAACCGGCATTGGCAACTTGTTATACAAGCGGATGCTGTTTATAAGAAATGACTTGCTACGAGTAGTTTTAGTTAATCTAAACTTTTCATTTTTACTACGTGTATTTATATTATGGAAATCACTTCTTATTTTGAAAAGTCCTAAGTTGTTGCGAACATACAAAATACTTTCTAAAATGTAAAGAGAAGGCAGAGTTAGTATATCAATTTCTTTGAATTGGTTTCTAAGAGACTTGCGCATTTTTATTTTCCAAAGGCTGACTAATGCCATAGGTAGGCATTTTATAATCAGACCTAATTCCTAAACCAGACAAGCAGGATTAAATAAAAAAATATTCATATCCGGAAGAGGAATTTGTCTAATCTATGGCAAAGTTAACAATAATTATATTATTAACATAATTTAAAAAAAAGTAACAGTTTTAAAATAGTAATATTGTGTACAAGTATATAAAAAGGAGGGAAAATAAACCAAAGGGCATCAAAATAAAGGGTAGCGGGATCGTCCGGGGTAGCGGGATCGTCCGAAAGGGTTACCGCTGCCCTGGTACATAAAGGGCTAAGGAAGGAACACGGGTGGGTTTTAGTCAGTAAGAGTCTGACACTCCCTTCTGCTCCACCCAGAGCGGGAGGGGTCATTTGATGATTTCCAATCCTGAAAAAAAAAAAAAAAAAGGGCATCAAAATATAACAAAGGTTGATATTGTGATTTAGTTTTTAATTTCAAGTATTTATATAGGTAGATAGGATATTCTTGATTTAGGTCGTCAGTAGCCCGAAAGTCTGACAACCAGTCTTACCAAGGAGTATCGTATTACCCAGTATCTGGGTTGTGGAGGTCAGATAGGCAGTCGCTCCATGTAAAATACTGGTATGAATCACTTATTCACTGGTACTGCATCTGGTTAGACTGGAAGCTGACCCCAACATAGTTGGGAAAAGGCTAGGCAGATGATGATGAGATATTCTGGATTTGTTGTAAGTGGAAATTCTGAATATTTTTTTGTATCGATATTCTGTGTAATCGTATTAGTTGATATGATAGATTTAGTAACAAAAGAGCTCTGATTGATGATGTGTTGAGCCTCACCATGAGTCTCGTTATCTTGTGGTATTATGAGGCTGATAAGATGTTTGTTTGGATATTGTCGGCGCCAAAGTATTCCACGATTGCGGAAATATCCAAAAAAAAAAGGAAAATAGAATCCCTTTCCCAAAAAATACAAAAAAAATTAAATAAAAAATTTAAAAACTCCCGACACAAAATAATAATAAAAATAGTATGGATGTAAAAAGCCTAAAACAATTTTTAAAAACTATTGAAAAAATAGCCACAAATAGAACAAAAAAGGTATAAACGTGAAACCCTATAAAAAGAAAAAAATAACCTTTAAATTATGACCCTACGTAAGTACGTATCAAATTTTTTGATTAAATGTTGTCCCGTCGGCGGACCGCTATAATTATTAGCCTAACGTTCTGTTAAAGTTTAAAATAGTAGCGGTCGGTCTACTAGTCGAGCCCTTTCATTTGATACCCATATTGAGGGAGTTGTGAAAAAATATGTAGTCCGACATTTTGTGGTGGCGGCCATCTTGGACCGATTTTCATCAAACATAGCTCAGAACACTCCCAACTAATTCACCTTTCAAACGAAAAAAAAACAAAATTAAAATTGGTTCATCCGTTCCGGACCGTTCCGGGGGACCGCTAGTATTTCAAACTTTAACAGAACGTTAGGCTAATAATTAGAGCAGTCCCCCGACGGGACAATATTTAATCAAAAAATTTCATACGTACTTACGTAGGGTCATAATTTCAAGGTATTTTTTTTCATTTTATAGGATTTCACGTTTATACCTTTTTTGTGGCTATTTTTTCAATAGTTTTTTAAATAATTGTTATTAGGCTTTTTACATCCGTAGTATTTTTATTATTATTTTGTGTCGCGGGTTTTTTAAATTTTTCATGGATAGGGTATGCCTCATATAAATGCTTGGGTAGTTTTTGAGTCAGCTTCAATAGTACGTAACTTTTCCATTTAGTATATCATGTTATAATAACTTCCTGTCACTGATATTTACGAACCAAGTAGTGTTATATGAATTTGTGTGGGGTAGGTACAACCAAAAAGTGAAAACGTGAATGCGGAACTACCGACACCGACTTCCGAAATAAAAAGTTATTTTTCACTTTGTAGTGTTTTTTTTTGTTTGTGTGTGTTTGTGGTAAAAAAAATTTAAGCACAAAATTACATTAGTCAGATTGTTGAAGCCCATTCTAAAGCGTAGTAGGTTCCTATGGAGAAGAACAGGCAAGAGACACCATGGATACTCTTTTGAACCATAATATTTTTAAAAAGCTACTATGCGAATTGACAGTTTTTTTCTGTCAATAATAAAACAGACGCAAAAACGCAACATAAAAAAACATTATAATTATTAAGGAAAATATCATTACGAAGTGTTGCTCAGCCGTAGCACGTGCTACGGCGTAGCGACGAGGTGATCCTCTCCGCAGCTACGGCGTAGCAAACGAATAAAAAAATATTATTATTCGCTACGCGTCGTTTCATATTATTTGACTGGTTTATGTATCAGGCTTATATACCTATACTAGCTTCTGCCTGCGGCTTCGCCCGCGTGGATGTCAATAATTATCCCACTGGAACGTACTACCAGGACAAAAAGTATGTCCTTTCCCAGGATGCCATTTATCTCTTTGCCAAATCAGAAGTTCAGTGGTTTAAGTGTGAAAATGTAACATACAGTTTCAAGTTCATATCCTCCCCTTAAAAATCGAATTACCCCTTCTTGCCCCGTCAGGGGTCAATTTTCGACAACTTTACATACTTACTTATTATTAATTATTTTCTGTCAAAATTATTAGTACGATGGTTTCGAGTTAATTGGACCGCGCATTCAATTACTTGCACACAAACTTCAACACCCCTATATCCCATTTGAGGGGTAGTTTTGAAAAACTTATAATAATAAACTTTATTAGTTACTTAGGTGAGTATTTTTGAAAAGTTTCAAGTTTATTAACCCAGTGAAGATGATTTGTCATATAAACTGTATCCCCGCTTTTCACCCCCACAGAGATGGAATTTAGAAAAATCGTTTGGCATGTATTCATAACTTGACTCAAAGATTATTTATACTAATTTTCGAGTTAATCAAGCCATGCAGTAAAATCCTCCCCTGTAAAATTTACTACCCCTTTTAAGCCCGTCAGGGGTAATTTTCGAAAAACTCTGATATACATAATTCTTTACTTTCGATTCTAGGTATAAATACTGAGTTTCGAGTTAATCGGACCGCGCGCTAAAATTCTTCCATACAAACTTTGAAACCCCCTGATCCCCTTTTAGGGAGTAGTTAAGAAAAACATAAAATGGCAAACTTCATAATTTACTTAGATTAGTATTGGTGCCAAGTTTCAAGTTTATTAACTCAAGGAATAAGATTTTCCATACAAACAAAATCACCCTTCACCAATCACCTTAACCATTTCACCCTCTTAGTTTCAAAAAACCCTTTCTTAGTGGGTACCTACTCGTCACGAAAAACACACCCTCCAAATTTCATGTTTTAGCACCAGCGGTTTAGGCTGTGCGTTGATGTATCAGTCAGTCAGTCAGTCAGGACTTTGAATTTTATATACGAGTATACAGATGGATGGTTTATTGAAGTAAATGAACGTTTTTAAAATAACAGATAATCCCTCAAAATTATTTTTGGTAGCTAAATGCAAACAAACTGGGGTCCTAACAATGTTTGAAAAAGTCAGTAAAATAATATTTCTGTTCGGCCTATTTTTAATAATAGTAACGTTGGTAAAAATATGCCCAACAGAAATAATATTTTGCATGCAAAATGTTTTATATTAAAACTATTGTTTTAAACTGCTGCCGTTTCCTATTTAAACTATATTCTCCCAATTCTTTAATTTTCCTGATTGTAATTTCACAGCTCTCGTTTTAAAACACCATTCATCTGCTTGCTAGCCTTTTCTCACCTATGTTTAGGTCGACTGCTACCACTCTATCCTGATAAAGCTTCACATGGAGCGACTGCCTATCGGACCTCTCAACACGATGCCATTTGGTAAAACTGGTTGTCAGACTGTCGGGCTTCTCACTAACCGTACGACCCCATTACTTCTCATTTATTAGCCAAATAACAATAAAAACGCCATCCCCTGTTACAGTAGTACGCGGTTCTCACCTAAACTCTTAGAACAAAGTATAAAATATAAGATTGGTAAGCGACAAACTTTGTAACAGACGCAACCTGCTCTGTTCTATAGAAAGCTGTGTGTAGGGTTGCCAGATACAAATTAAATCATTTAATTTGGTTTTTAGATATTTCCTGCAATAATAGCCAAAGAAAACTATTAAAAAAAATCAAAGTGAACATAAATAAAGTTTACGGAATAGCACTCGGTTGATCGGGTATGGATGCATATTGTAATACAGATAGAGTACGCCCAGAATTAGTCACACTTTTGATATCCTAGGGGATAATTTAGAAATACAGTTTATTAGGTCATCATATTCAGCCTATAATGTCCCACAGCTGGGACACAGGGCAGGAGCCCTGTGTCCCAGCAGTGGGACATTATAGGCTGAATACAGATAGGAATCTGTGAGAGGGAGTGGGACGTAATCCACCACGCATGTCCAGAGCGAGTCGGTAGATGTCACATGTCTTCGAGTTTTTGGTTCGAGGACATGCCAGTTTGCTCACGATGTTTTCCTTCACAAATTTTGAGAGCAGTGGTGATGAAATAAAGTACACAAGTACGCCTGCCGTGGTTCGAACCCACGACCCGTAAATCGGGGCCGGTACCACTGGGTTTATTAGGTACCTACTTTGTATCAATTGCGTAAATTAAAAAAAATTAAAGCCTCGATTATTATACTGATGTAGAACAATCGTAAAACAACACTTATTCTACACCTATTGAAAAAAAAACTATCTACAGTCAATTCTTATTCACGAAAAACACATAGACAGTTTCATAAAGAGAAGAAAAACACATGAATATAACACAACTTTAATCATCAAAGCATTATTACTTTTCCAAACTTCGCCAACCCGTTCTATAACTTTGAAAAACTTCGCAAAAAGTTGCGAAAAGTATAATTATGTTCACGAAAATTTTTTTGCTACAAAACATATTTGGGAAGTTTTTGAGTCGGCAACCCTAATGCAAGTTGTAACCGGTTGAAACCAGTTTCAAGTGACACTTCTAAGTTTTACTGCAAGCGTGCGAGCTCGCGAAAAAGTTACAAAATTATGAGATTTTCATTCTTATGCAAAAACTTAGGTTTTCAATTTTGTTATTGTATGGATGTTTTGTTAGACTCTTTCTTTATGAGGAAATAAATATTTTTTATAGTTTATGGTCAACTCGAGAAAAGGTTAGTTAAAAACAAAAGGGTGGAAGAGGGCATTATATGGGCACTTATGAAACGTCAGACACTAGGTGCACGGATCTAATTGGTCGTTTCCTATAGATAAGAACCGGCAAGAAACTCCACGGTTACTCTTTTACAAATATTTGGTTTTTACAATATTTCCAAATTACAATGTTATTAGGTGTGGGAAGACAGTTGGAAACTAGTTGATTTGTTTTTATAATGAATTTTAATAATTTGCAAATTTCTGCGTTTTATGTGATATCCGTTTATTCATTAATAAGCATAAGAAATGTAACTACACACTTCACAAGCTGGGAGCATCGTAGAAAACCTTAAATATAAAGCTCTGCATAACTCATAAAGCAATATGATTTGCTTTATGAGTTATGCAGAACTTTTCCGCTAAAATCAGATACGTATGACATATATATGACGGTCGTCGCCATAGTAAGGAATAATCAGTAAGCCAAGACCTTTTAAATGGGATTTGTCCCAAGTCTGTTGAGTAAGTTTCAATTTTGGGGACGCTAACGTCCATCGTCCTTAGTGTCAACAGACATTTAATTAATTAAAGAGCAACATCTACACTTTATTTTACAAGTCCACAGATTCAAAATAACTAGATACAGGGTAGGTTCTGCTTAACATCCTAACAAACCATTTGCCAATTACTTATTAGCAAATTAAATTACTATCGTATTGCCTTATTACCGCTAACAACATTCCCTTTCATGACTACTTTCTCAATTACGTTCTCTACTCTCCTTCCTCTATGGAACACAATTTCCACTTAAACCATCTGTATTTCCATAAGCTTTCACTTCACTATATTAAAGGTACCAAATAACTATGTTACACACTGAGTCTTGCCATCAATTAAGATTTTATTGCTAATATAATAGGGTTCAAATTTAATCGTTTTATGTGTGTAATAGAATTTGCTCGAAATGTGAGTAGGTAGCAATAATTCTTCAATTAACTGAGCCTCTGGGGCGTTGGGGGCGGCTGGTGTAATGTATAAGTGGGAAACTATTTTTCATGTTTACAGCCTCCCGAACTTCCTAATTTTAGTACTAGTGTGCGGCTGGAGAAGCACTACTTAGTCATTTCTAATTTAAAAGTAACATCATTAGTGCAACGCGTACTCTTTAATATTTGTCTCTAAAATCGCTATCAAATTGCCATATTATGTATTTGGTGTTTGAAGAGCAGCAACCAGCCCCAGCCCCAGTAACTGGGTTATGAAGGTCAGATAGGCAGTCGCTCCATGTAAAATACTGGTATTCAACTGCATCCGGTTAGACTAGAAGCCGATCCCTACATAGTTGGGAAAAGGCCAGGCAGATGATGATGTATTTGAAGAGCAGCAAGCTAAACATTAAAAATTGGTGTTAAAATTCCAAAAGCATTATTTTATTTCAATACAGAACACTAGAATATATCTTGTTTAGCTTTGAATTGGTTAGGACTCGGTCAGTTAAAAAGTTGAAGTTAGTTGCTATTGGCACAAAAATCGAAGATACATCTGAGGCTAACAGCATGAACATCAACCACTTTTTACTTATTCCACCCCTATTTTGCTCAGCCTACCCCTATTTTGCTCGATTAACCCCTATTTCATCATCATCTTATAACGCTTCATAACCTGCTCCGCTTATGAACTTACACCACCCACTAATACATCAACGGTAACGCGCAAATCAGTCCTGAGCTAGCGATTTATGACTCCCCCTCTAGGGTGAGGGGGGATGGTGCACGATTACTTGGCACGATCACTTGTAAATTGTAAACAGCCTTTATATTGGTGTACAAAGGTGACAGGATACTTGATGCAGTTTAGAAGATAGTGTTCTGTTTCTCGGTAAGGGTTTAATTGATGGTGTTTTGTTTTTCATCGTTATTCAAAGCCTTGTAAGTGACATCGCGAATGGTGAACCTCGTATGCCTCAGGCTGTATGATGTATGGGGTGTTCACTGTGAGCATCTGTCGCTGCTAATAATTTTATTGGCAAGTGGAAAACAAATTGGATTTCTTGGGCTTTAATCTTTTGCGCGGACCCCCACTAATTCTTTTTCTAAAATAAAAGTAAGCCTAAGTTACTCCTTGTAACATCAGCTATTTGCCAGTAAAAGTCCCGTCAAAATGGGTTCAGCTGTTTTAGAGACGAACCGGAACAAACAGACAGACCATTTTTTTATAAGTACCGTATATACACATGCATGTAGCAAAAAACCTGTTATTTTGACATTACAAACAGACACTTAAATTTTGTTTATTTGTATAGATCTGATGATTCGTTGAGCCCGTTAAACTTATTCACTGTAATATAACAAATGCATTCAAATAAACAACTATGTATTTTATCTACATCAGTTATGTAGTGTTTTGAGAAAATTCAAGTGTATCATGGAGAACAGAGAAACACTGTTTGCAAAAACATAATTACGTTATTAATTACCCTTTCTTTTGCGCGGTCGGGTAATAAGGTCAACTCAGCCCTTCCTTCACTCTTTGGTAAAGGGGTCTAGATTAAATCAACTTAATGGCTTGTGACAAAATAATCCCCTGTTCGTTAAGTTACTACGATCAGTAATCTGTCAAGCAAACGTGGCAATTATTCATTATAATTGCAACTATTTTGAAGCTTTTGTTCCAGAGGACGTTTAATCATTTTATTATTATTAAAATAATTTTAAAGCCTGTCTTGTCCCACTGCAGGGCAAAGGCTTCCCTGCACTCTTTCCACTTCTCTCTGTATAAAGCTGCCGAGGACCAGTTCTTATTGAAGGAGTCCAGTTCATCCCGCCATCTCCATCTAGGCCTGCCGCGATGTTGCTTCCCATTAAGAGGGACCCATTGGGTCTTAAGTTTGGCCCATTGGTCGTCTGACATGCGGGAGATGTCTCCGGCCCAATTCCATTTTAGCGTGGCAGCTTTCCAAGTAACATTAGCTATCTTAGTGATGGAACGGAAGGTCATATTCCTAACCCGGTCTGTTAGTTTGATACCCAGAATACTCCGTTCCATAGCCCTCTGGCAACCCCGAGCGTGGACCTCTGCTGATTATTTTGTCAAAGACCATATTTGATACCGCATTTAAAACTTTACAGAACCTACTGACTTTTTCTAAACAAAACATTTAATTTAATATTGTCCTCACAAAACCCTAATTAGAGTGAAAAAGTCATTGACGACTTTTTGCTCATTTCGCAGGCTCTAAATATTTTTGAGACTCCTAAATTTATATAATTGGACATTGAAATTAACGGGCGGCCGTCGCTAACAGGGGAATTAGTCTAGAATTTATTAAAAACGTCCTACTTTTCAGTCTAGAAACAAAAAATATTAATTTCTTGTGACCGCTTTTGTCTGTGAAAGGTTATAATTTAGTAGGTTAGAAATAAAATTGACGTAATTTATTTAAGCCCGGTAAGTTCGAATCAAATGCGACTAAAGTAACGTTCTAAGTACTTAGTTTTTAATTCGTAACCGGCCTATTCTGAAAATGGTCGCCTCAATAATGAATGAAGCAACCCTGTCACTACTTATTTTATAACCATCAGCCTATAGCAGTCAGTTCCCGTCGCGACCGGGGTAGATGACGGCTCTGTCCGTCAAATACGCCCCGACTATTCGACGGAGGTAAGTCGGCACCCGGTGATACCGGAGTGCCTCCCCTATGCAGCTCCAGGGCAGGGTGTTGAACGCGTTGGCGATGTTGAGTGACACCGCCACGACCACCCCACCCCGGGACACCGCGTCCCCCGTCGTGAGGGCTCTCACGCGCATGATGGCGTCCACCGTCGAGCGCCCCTTGCGGAAGCCAAACTGGCACTCCGCAAGATCCGGCCCCGTCCTCACCAGGTGCCCGACGAGGCGGCCCGCAATCACTCTCTCAAAGAGCTTGCCGACCTCGTCGAGCAGCACTATGGGCCGGTATGCGGACGGAGAGTCCGCAGGGCGCCCTGGCTTCTGAATGAGGACCAGCTTCCCCGTCTTCCAACGGAGTGGAAACTGGCCTCTCTCCATGCATGCGCTTAAGAGCGCCTCCAGTCGAGGCCCGAGAGCCCTCGAGGCCAGGACCCAGGCTTTACCCGGCAAGCCGTCGGGTCCCGGGGCGGTATTTTTGGCCTTCAGCCTGCCTACCGCCGCTCTCAGATCTACCCCGGTCACTTCAGGGGTGTCGTCGTCGTCGTCCGTGTGGTCCGCTTCGGGCACCGCAAGTGGCGGAGCCATAGGCGGGGGAGTATGCTCCCCCCGTGAAGGGAACAGAGCGCTCACCACCTCCTCCACCAGCTGTGGGCGGAGACTCTGCGTCAGCGGGGGGGCCCATGTGCGGAGTTTATTCCGCACCATTCTGTAGAGGCGCCCCCATGGATCTCTGTTCAGAGTCTCCAGCATCTCCTCGCGGGCCATATCCTTGGCCCGCTGAACAGCCTGTTGGAGGGCGGTCTTCGCCGCTCTGTACCCCTCGTATAGCTCCACCTCCGTGGCTTCCGCATCCGGAGGGCGGATGCGGAGCCTGCGGTGCCTGGTGTACCGGTGTCGCGCGTCGACGCACGCCTTGCGTAGCGCCCCCACCTCCTGCGACCACCAGTACACCTGACGTCGGGCGCATCCTGGCCGGACTCGGGGCATTGCCACGTCACAAATCTCGGACATGGCCTCCCGGAACCACTCCACCTCATCGTCAATGTCAGCAGGCCTGTCCGGTGAAAACACCCAGGCCTGCGCGATCGAGGCTTCCAGGAGAAGCTCCCGGTCCAGCTGCTTCAGCGCCCACCGCGGACCACTCGGGGCCTGTTGGACCAGCGCGCTAGAGGTCTGGGTGGAGACCTCAAACCGGATATACCGATGATCGGAGTAGGTCTCCATCTCCTCCATGACGCGCCAGTCAATGACACGCTGTGACAGAGCGGGGCTGGCGAACGAGATGTCCACCACCGACTCGCCCCGCATCCGCACACACGTAGGAACAGAACCCCGATTTAAGACGACCAGGCCTGTTTCCAGAGCCCAGTCCTCCACCATCCTGCCCCGCACATCCGTGCAACGGGAACCCCAGGCCAAATTCTTGGCGTTGAAGTCCCCGAGCACTAGCACGGAGAAGGCGTGGTTTCTGGCGACGACGACACTCAACTCTGTTAAAGAGTTCTGGAACTCGGCGAGAGTTCGGCTCGGAGAGAAGTATACTCCCACGACTACAATCTCTCCGAACCGTGCTGCTACGCACCCCTGTCCCCTCGTGACACCTTCGAGGGACGGGGTACCGGCGGCAGTTGACGAAATTATGGCCACTGAGCCGTTCAGGTCCTCCACCCAGTCATCCCTGGGCGGGACAAAGTACGGCTCAGCGACCACGGCGATGTTAATCGACCACTGCGCCATGCTCTGGAGCAACAGGTCCTGAGCGCAGGCGCAGTGGTTGATGTTCGCCTGGAGGAGGCGTAGAGGAGGAGTCATTACTCCTCCATTTCAGCCCCCTCCCGGGCCCCCTCGGCAGTGGTGGCGGCGGCGGCGGCGGCGGCGGCGGCGGTGGTGGCGACAGTGGCGGCGACGGTGGTGGTGGCGACGGCGGCGGAGGGCCTGCCTTTCCTCCTGGCTTCGGCGGGTGGAGCGCAGGACTTGCTCCCCGCCCGGTGATCAGCCGACTTGCCAGCAGCCGCACATACGACGCAGTGCGGCGCGGCGATGCACGAGCCGGCCGTATGTGCGGGCTTACCGCAGCGAAAGCACAGAGTGCTGCGGTCCTCTAAGGTGCACTGGACGCCCACGTGGTGCCCCACGAGGCATCGATAGCACCTTAGAGGTCTGGGCTCCAGCAGCTTGACCTGCGCCGACACCCAGCCCACCAGGAGCCTTCCGCCCTCCACTATCTTCCTCACCGCCGTCACAGGACAGCTTACCGTAACGGTTCGCATACCCGTGAAGTCAGGACGTATGGTGCCCGCCTTCACCTGGTCGGTCAGACACCCGCCCGTCCTGACGACGGCGGCTACCACCTCAGCCCCCGTCACCGAGTCATCCAGGCCCACAATGCGCATATCTGCGCACTTGACGGGCCTGGAGACTCGAGCCTCATCCGCATTGAGGGACGCCCTTAGCTTTTCAGCCAGGGCGTCAGCGGTGGGGCCACTCGTCGCACCGGGGACCTCCAGCATGCGGGCACCAGTGGCGGTCACCCTATGCCAGAGGCCTCCGGTGATCCCCAGCTCCTGGAGATCCACCGTCGCTCTCGCTTTGGCGAGCACGTCGCCGTAGGTCACCCCCCTCTTGACCGCGTCCGGCTGTAGTGTAATGACTACAGCCGCGGTCTTGGGGGAGCGAAGCCTAGCCGCAACGGCTCGCTCCTTGCGGCGCCTCCTCTGCGCCTTTTTCCTGGCCGCTTTGGCCGCCTTCTTCTTCTCCCCGACCACCTGCCACTCGGCGTTGGTCGTGGGAGATTTGTTTGGGGGAGGCGTAGGCTCTGGGGCCTTCCCCTCCCCAGCCGTTCTGCCCTTTTTCTGGGCTGGCACCGCGGGTTTGGCGGCAGGCGCCGATTTCGCCGGCGCCGAGGCTCCACCAGCCGACGTCGGTTTCGCCGGCGCCGGGGCTCCTCTAGCCGACGCCGGTTTGGCCGGCGCCTGGGCCCGGCCAGACGGCCCGGGTTTAGGGGCGGCAGCGGCCGCGTACGAGGCCGCCTTAGGCCCTGGGGCTGTCCTACCCGCCAAGGGGGGGCGCAGAACAATACCCTCCAGGACGGCGAACCGCGCCTGGAAGGTCGCCAGCTCCTGCCGAACCAGGTTCAGGACCTGGTTCTCCACCGGCACGGGCTGGCTTGGTGGTGTTTTGGTGTGCGCTGTGCCGGCCGCTCGCATCCCGGCCAGGTCCGCTCGGAGCTCCTCGTTCTCCTTTCGGAGGAGCTCCATGGCAGCCGTCAAGCGGGCCACCTCCGCCCGCATTTCGGACATGCCGTCCGGCGGCCCGAGGTGGATGGCCTCCGCTGCCGCCAAGATGGAGGCCTTGGCCGAGACTATGGCCCTGTTTTTCGAAGTCTGTAACTTCTTCAGGGCCACGTCCCGGATCGCGGCCTCCACGACCGCCGCAAACCTCTTTTTGCGGTCCGCGTCAGGGCCGCCAACCTCCGCCGCCTCGTCACTTGAGGCCTCTGATGCGACCGCGCGACCAGACCCCCCCTCCTTCTTTGCGAGCTCCTCCGCTTTCTCTGCGGCCTCCCGAGCAGTGAGCCCCCTCCCTATGCCCCGCTCTCGGGCTCCTCCCCGCCTACTGGTGGGGATCTTTCTGGCCGAAGCCAGCTCCCAGTCAGAGGACGACCCCTGGCCGTCCACTGACCTTGGCCGCTTGCTTTGTGCCTTTCTCTTTGCAGCGGCCGTCTCCTGGACACGGCAAGGGCTCACTGAGCCTCCCGTGCTCCCTCCTCCAGATGCGGCGTCGGACTCCGACCCCGCATCACTCCTCACTTCGTCGTTTGGGTTTTGTTTGTTTTTTAAAAATTTATCCATGATTGTTCCCACGAGTACTAAACTTTGTTTACCTGCTCAAATTTCGGTGGTTCGCACTAGCGACTAAATCAAGCTACCCATTAGCCAAGCTTACTACCTCCCTCACGGTGCGCCGCCGCTTGGAGGTTTGGGGATTTTTTTATAGAGGTTAATCTTCCTCGTGGTCCGGGCGGTTAAGCCAAGACCCTCGACCCCGTCAAAAGTCAGAGACATGACCTTGACAATCTTCGGGGCTACGATATTAACGGTGGCAGGAGGGGGGGGTTATCCCCTCCTGCCTGCCCAGCGGCAGGGTAAGTGCACACCAGGCCCGCTCTTACTCCACACAGTAGCCGCTCTGCTCCTCATAGCGGCTTGTGTGGAGCGTTCCTCTTGGCAGAACATTAGCATGCGGGCAGCGAGATCTCATTGGGAAAAAATCCCACTGAGAAATAGCTGCCCGCACCCCAGGATGCACCGGCCCGAAAACTGGTCTTCCCCCCGGACGTATCCAGAAGGGAACTCCAGTCCCCGGGCACACGTGGAGGTTTTCTGCCCTGGCACCCCTACTTCGATGGTCTTAGTTTATC
Source organism: Apamea epomidion (assembly GCA_947507525.1). NCBI lineage: Eukaryota > Metazoa > Arthropoda > Insecta > Lepidoptera > Noctuidae > Apamea > Apamea epomidion. The sequence continues at coordinate 13,902,125 of OX382249.1, read as the reverse complement.
ATTTGTGTGCGGCGGTAGGCAGGCTGAAGGCCAAAAATACCGCCCCGGGACCCGACGGCTTGCCGGGTAAAGCCTGGGTCCTGGCCTCGAGGGCTCTCGGGCCTCGACTGGAGGCGCTCTTAAGCGCATGCATGGAGAGAGGCCAGTTTCCACTCCGTTGGAAGACGGGGAAGCTGGTCCTCATTCAGAAGCCAGGGTGCCCTGCGGACTCTCCGTCCGCATACCGGCCCATAATGCTGCTCGACGAGGTCGGCAAGCTCTTCGAGAGAGTGATTGCGGGCCGCCTTGTCGGGCACCTGGTGAGGACGGGGCCGGACCTTGCGGAGTGCCAGTTTGGCTTCCGCAAGGGGCGCTCGACGGTGGACGCCATCATGCGCGTGAGAGCCCTCACGACGGGGGACGCGGTGTCCCGGGGTGGGGTGGTCGTGGCGGTGTCACTCGACATCGCCAACGCGTTCAACACCCTGCCCTGGAGCTGCATAGGGGAGGCACTCCGGTATCACCGGGTGCCGACTTACCTCCGTCGAATAGTCGGGGCGTATTTGACGGACAGAGCCGTCATCTACCCCGGTCGCGACGGGAACTGGAACCGGCGAGAGATGTTGTGCGGTGTCCCACAGGGATCGGTTCTGGGGCCGCTCCTGTGGGACATCGGTTACGACTGGGTGCTGCGGGCCGACCTCCCTGATGGCGTCAGCGTAGTTTGCTACGCTGACGACACGCTGGTCCTGGCGCAGGGGAGGTCGCATCAGGCGGCGGCCGACGCGATGACACGCGGGGTTGCGATAGTCGTGGAAAGGATCCGGCAGTTGGGTCTCGAGGTGGCATTGCACAAGTCCGAGGCCATGTCCTTTCATGGGCCTCGGTACGGGCCACCTTCGGGATCCCAACTGATGGTAGGAGGGGTTCACATCGGCGTCGAGAAGACGATGAGATACCTGGGTCTCGTCCTCGACAGCCGGTGGAACTTCGTCGAGCATTTCCGACGTTTGGCCCCCAAACTGGAACGGACCGGGGCCGCCTTAAAGCGGCTCCTGCCCAACCTGAGGGGGCCAAACGCCTCCTGCCGGAGGCTTTACGCGGGGGTCGTGCGGTCCATGGCCCTATATGGGGCCCCGGTATGGGCGCGTTCACTGCGGCTTCGAGCCGCACACTACCTGAACGCGCCCCAAAAGGTGGTAGCCGTAAGGCTAATCCGGGGGTACCGCACGATCTCGCGCGAGGCAGCAAGCCTCCTTGCCGGACTGCCACCATGGGATCTGGAGGCGATAGTCCTCGCGCGCCTGTATGACTGGCGCGCGGAGGCACTACGTCGGGGGGAAACTCTGCACCCGCGGCAAATCGCTGCGGAGCGGACAGACCTCCGGCGCGGTCTCATGGTGGAATGGAAGGCGCGACTATCGCAACCCAGCGCAGGGCACGCCACGATAGCGGCGGTAAGACCCCTCTTTGAGGAGTGGCTAGAGAGGCGTCACGGCGCTCTCACCTACCGCCTGACGCAGGTCCTCTCCGGACACGGATGTTTCGGGAGGTTCCTGCACATCATCAGGCGGGAGGGGACGCCCGGGTGTCACCACTGCGAGGATCGCCCAGAGGACACGGTGGAGCATACGGTGGAGGTCTGCCCCGCTTGGGCAGAGCACCGCCGTGTCCTCGTAGAGGCGATCGGCAGCGGCGGCGACCTCTCGCGCCCGGCCCTGGTGCAAGCCATGGTCCGGGGCGAGAGGGAGTGGGAGGCGGTCACCTCCTTCTGCGAAGCAGTCATGCTAGCGAAGGAGGTGGCGGGATGGGCGAGGGAAAGATCCTCACGCCTCAGCCGCCGAGGGAGACGCTCCGGGCGTCGGGAGCCGCGTGACGACTCCCGGCCACCGTAGGCGCGGGCCTGCGGGCGGAGAGCAATGGGTAGCTCTCCGTCCGATCAGGACCAGGCCCGTGCCGGACGGCGTGTATGTGTTCCACGCGCGCCTCAAAGAGATGTCAGCGTAGTTGACGGGGCCCGACAGGGCCGAAGCCTGCCGGGGTAGCGGGATTGTCCGAAAGGGTTACCGCTGCCCTGGTACGTAAAGGGCTAAGGAAGGAACACGGGTGGGTTTTAGTCAGTAAGAGTCTGACACTCCCTTCTGCTCCACCCAGAGCGGGAGAAGTCATTTGATGATTTCCCATCCACAAAAAAAAAAAAAAAAAAAGTGTTCCACGTGCGCCTCAAAGAGATGTCAGCATAGATGACGGGGCCCGACAGGGCCGAAGCCTGCCGGGGTAGCGGGATCGTCCGAAAGGGTTACCGCTGCCCTGGTACATAAAGGGCTAAGGAAGGAACACGGGTGGGTTTTAGTCAGTAAGAGTCTGACACTCCCTTCTGCTCCACCCAGAGCGGGAGGAGTCATTTGATGATTTCCCATCAACAAAAAAAAAAAAAAAAAGCCTATAGCAGTCCGCCGCTGGACATAGGCTACTACTTATTTACTGGACACATTTTCAGTACTGTGTGTGTCTGTTGGAGCTGAAAATTTAATTGAATTCATCTTCAGACTATAGTAGTCTTCTGCTGAATAAAGGCATCTACAACCTTGCTGCTTTCATTTTCTAAATATTAACCTAACAAGCCAACAAGCTCAGAAACCACAACTTCATGCTCAGAATCCTCTAATACCTCTACTCCACCTCCAAAGCAGCCCCGGGCATAAACAAACCATTGAAAATTCTCTAATTTTCCCAAAACCACATTTCCAAAAAACTGCATCTTTTTCCCAATAATAAAACGATAAGGCAGACCCATAATAAAAAAATAAAAAAAACACTATTCGCACAAAATGTTGCAATACTCACGGAATAGTGCAAAAAGGGTTAAACCGTGCAACATGGTATAAATTATGCTGTGAAAAATACACAGAAGACTTGAGATCCGACGGGACTTAAGCGCGCCTTATCTTCGGGACACACGGGCTTGGACACTGGAAGTCTAACTGAATTCGGAGATGGTTCGCGAAAATCACCATTTCGCGTATTACTCTTTCATTTAATCTATTGTTATGTTATGTTAGCCCCATTTCAAATTAAAATTCAAAATATTTCTCAAATTTTCATTCTGCAACCATTCTTCTAGTACCATAAACCTGCAGGTCAATAGGCTCATATTTACCTACTTATCGTGGATCCTATCAAACAAATACCAAGCTAGCAGTCACTAATGCAGAGAATACATGAAGTATTCTGCGAACTGCTATCGACGTGTTTGAGTCGCTAATGCTGAGTTCATGTATTCTGCGAACTGCTATCGACGTGTTCGAGTCGCTAATGCTGAGTTCATGTATTCTGCGAACTGCTATCGACGTGTTCGAGTCGCTAATGCTGAGTTCATGTATTCTGCGAACTGCTATCGACGTGTTCGAGTCGCTAATGCTGAGTTCATGTATTCTGCGAACTGCTATCGACGTGTTGATTAGCTTTAGATTGCGTTTTGAATCGCCATTAAGTATACGGCATGCCAGTGTTTATTAATCCGTAAGTTCACATATTTGCCTCGTTGGTTTACTGGTCGCTGAGCATGGGGTCTTGGGTTCAATTGCCAGTATTGGCAAATTGGTATTGGGTTTTTACATCAAGAATTTCTCAGTTCGTGTAGATCTGTGCCCGGTTTATGGCAATAGGCTCGCCCGCTATTACATCGGACGTAAACTTAACTGTCAAAATGTGGGTGTACCTACAGCTATACGAGTATGTGCACGTTATCTGCCAAACCCTTTGGGGAAAACAGGCGTGATACTGTGTTATGATAAGTAAGTTCATAAAAAATACTGGCGACTTTCCATACAAATTCCCGTAGCGGGCGAACTTTTTATCAACATAAACTACACAAAAAGGCTTACCTTTAACATCTTTTATATCTTCTTTTTATTTATTTTTTTATATCTTCTTGTGCTATAAGAAATAAACAATAGTTTCACAAACTATCTCAGTCGTCCATCCTCCCGGCCTGTATGTCCCCGTTATCTCAACAGTACCCGGCAGCCCCCGGCCGGTACTTACTCGCGGAATAACATTTTTGATTGTCATCCCCTTTCTTTCTTTCTTTCTTTTATCAACCCTTTGGCTATCGCGATGTAGATGAGGTTTTTTACAAAAATGCTAAGTGGACGGTATTAGAGGTTGTTATCAAGGATTGTGGAAAGATTTTTATGTTCGTGTTATGTTTATTTTGTGGGGAGTGTTTTGTTTATGTGGTTGTTGTTTATGTGCGTTTGTGTGATTTGAATTTTCGAGGTTTTGGAGCGTAGCGATTGAATGATAAATTTTAGGCACTTTGGAAATGTTATTTGTAAACATGATTATATTTCATAATGGATTTGTAAAGGTTGAAAAATAGACAACTTTTTTTGCAAGCGGATTTTTTTAAGAAAATTATTTTTGATAATATTTTTTACTCAAAAAAAGGTTTTTCTTTGTGGTATATAACAGGCAGGTGCCTATTATATACCATGTACACCGTATTCATGTCAATGAATAAATAAACTCTACTAATTAATTTTTATATCCATAAATATTTGTTACGACTCTTCTAATTATTTATATTTCATTGTTACAGGTACTAACTAATCACCGTACAATCAAGCATCAGGATCCAGACAATATCATAAAAACGTAACTGGCAAAATGTGGGAATGCTTCACCGTTTAGCTGAACCCTTACCCCGCCTGACCCCTGAGTTTGTTTCGCCATTCCTTCTCAGGAGTAATAAGATAGGAAATTTCGACTCCCTCTAGCATTTTTTTTTATTTGACATGTAAAAGTGATGTAAAATATATGTATAATGAGTGAAATAAAATTGTTTATTCTGTAAATAAAGGATATCAGATATCCTTTTACAGAATAAACAATTTTATTTCATTCCCTTCGGAAAATGTAGTCGTTATTTTATGCTATGTATAAAAAGCACTTCCTGGAAATAAACTCTTCCTTACTTACATAAGGTACTTTAAAAACTCAAGCTCTTAAAAGACTAGGGAGGCATAAAGGTTAGCATTCATTTATCTTGATGGTTACAAAATGGCCGGAGTATAATGCAGCCTCTCATATTTGCATTCCTGAAAGAGCCTCGTAATGTTTCAGCTGAAGAACTAGGCTTTTAGCTGCAGAGTTACTGAACGTTTTTGTTGTAAGTTGGCACTGAAAATGACCTCAAAGTACTTTAGAAACATTGCCGGGTGAAAAAAGAACTGTTATAATAAACTTTCTAATTTAAGAGGTATCATTTGACGTTACCTGTGATAATGATTTGTCAGATAAGACACAATTTAATTTAGATAAAGTTAGTGTAGTTAACATTCGAAGGTCATCCCTGACCTTCTCAGGGCGTTCTTTTTTTCATTCGTGCCAAAATCGGTGAAAGAAAAAAATCGGTGTTAATGACCGAACACTACGAATTTATTTTTTTGACTAACGGTCTTATTTGCTAATGTTTACTTATACTATCATATTGATCCATAGTTTTACAGCAACCAATTTACCAGACAAAACTTGTTAAGTATGTGTGCTGCTAAAATGACACATCAATATTGGCAAACTTATACCTACAGGGGATTGTTTATTTTAGCTTAAGGCACACTCATCGTACCACCGACAATTTTCTTGCTCAAGAAACGTACAAGAGATTGTTGGTCCCGTGGAAGTAAAAGAGACATTAATAGTTGATCGCTGACTGTTCACACCGCTGGAGAGTACTCGGTTGACGCAGTGACAAGAGCTATCAAAGAGAGTTTTCGCTCAGCGACTCTCGCTTGACGGGCAGAATACTCGCTGAGAGACTAACTCACTCTTTGTAAATACGGATATCAACGAGTAATCGCTCGTCCCCATCGTGCACTCGCTGCTCGTTGCTCGCCAACTCGTTTTTAGTTGCAGCGATGGGACAAGTAAACATAAGTATTTTATTTAATTTATATTATGTAATGATAGCCACACTATCGAAATAGGCCTAAGATCAGTCTGTAAAGGTAGTTGTAAGAGGTAAATAAATCTTATCTTAGCTCTTACTAATCCTACTAATATTATAAACATGAAACTCTGAACGGATTTTGATGAAACTTTACAGTGATATAGCTTATACTGATGTATAAGCAATATTACTGTAAAGTTTCATATCGGGATAAAAAGTATCCTATGTGTTATTCGGATGAATAACACATAGGATAGTTTTTATCCCGATATTCCTATGAAATCGACAACTATGCGGGTGAAAAAACTGCTTGTAATATTATAAACTGCGAAAGTATGGATGGATTGATGGATGTTTGGTACTCTTTCACACAAAAACTACTGCGCGAATTTGAAAGAGATTTGGCACACAGATATTGTATAAACCAGAATTAATAGATAGGATACTTTTAATCCCGATATTCCCACGGGATCGAAACTTATGCGGGTGAAACTGCGGGGTGATGCTAGTAAATAATAAATAAGTGCTTATGCGTTTAAACATAGAAATCAGCCCTTAATTCCAGTTAGAAACCCCAATCTATGCCAAAATAACTAAGAGATCCTACACGTGTAATTATTACTGGCTGTTAATTAGTGATAACCAATTACCGAAACATTCTCTGTTAAATAATAGTCAGCACTTAATTCTGTCGTATTGTGAAAAGCTGACGTGTAGCGTTGGATTATATCGATAAAATATAATTCGCAATTTATGGTAATTTAATTCATTTCACTGTGTATTGTTCTTTCATTGATTTGTTTTATTGAGTAAAAATGTTTTTAATTGGTTGACGATTGATTGCTACCAAATGGAATATGGATTGCATGTCATTCATATTTTTAATTGTTTTTTCAGCTAAGTTTAGTTCAAAGTGTTGTTTTTCTAAAATAAATAGATATATGTTAAAATAGACAGAGCGTTTTGGGTACCTTTGCGCCGGGAACAGTTAGGGGCGGGTTATTTGACTAGGCTGACGTGTTGTTCTTGTCCTTATATTATTGTATTTTTGTTGACATTTCCTTGTGTGTGTAATATTATAAATAATAAATACATAACATACTAAATAGATAGATATGATTTTATTTCCCGGAAGGGTTGGGCAGAGAGGGTGTGTATACTATAGTACACTGACACCCACATTTCGCCAGTTATGTTTAAGTCCCCCGTAATAGGGCGCGAACCTATTGCTATCAATCGGGTACAAATCCAAACTTCAGACTACTACTGAGAAAAACCCAGAAACACTTTGCCCGGGGATCGAACCCTGGACCTCATTCTCAGCAGTACCGCTGACGACTACTAGACCTACGAGGTAGTTTTCTAAAATACCTACATTACCAATACGAAAATTTCACGCTGTGTAAAAAACTGCCAGAGCAATGTCCATCCTTGCTAAATGGTAGTTGATGTGAAGTGAGGCTGACAAGTGCCTGGCAAAATTGTGACGGCCGCAGTACTCAAGCGTCGTCACTCGTCGACAGTCTGTCCAATGCACAATACAATGATTTGTTGCTCGGCCGGTCAAAAGGCATAGCCGTTGGGCTGTTGCCCTGTAAAGATATATATTCTATACCAGACTATCAAACTATTGCGGCGCGAAACCCAAATATCATTTGGAGGACTTCGAATATAAGTATCGATAAATGATGTAGTTTTTTTTTCCATTTATCGATACATCCAGTATGGACATCTATGTACATCATTGATTTAGAGAGCACACGTAGTACTCGAGTTTTGTACAAATGAAGCCTAGTCCCGCTGTCAAATGCAGAACACTTGAAAAGACCAGTCAGATAACATGAGAACTGGCTTTCAAAACTTCGTGAATCACGGCTTTTAGTAACTAAATAGAAAAAATTGGCGCGGATTTTGAGCCATTAATTCTGTTCTTTCGATAGTCTTGGGTTCGATCCCCAGGTGGGACAAAGTATTATTGGGCTTTTCCATTCGTTTCTCAAAAGCAGCCTGGAGTCTGATTTGTGCACGTATAGAGGCATGAGGAACAGGGTGTAAAGTTCACTCATCTTCCATAAAAAAGGGAGGATCCTCCGACCAAACCGGTGTCGTATTTGGTGAACTACTGCCCGATGATTGATGTCGGGACGTTGTATACCTATATGTTAGTTGCGTGGTAAACTCGACTGGCGCGATGCAGGAATTTGCGTGACGTCAGTACGATGCGTAGTTTGCATGTGGTGGCACACACGTATGATGACAGTAGGATCGCCTCCTATCATGTGGGAACTGTAGTTGTAGTTGTTGTTGTGGGAGTTGTAGTAAACATTTTATACCGTCCTTTGTCTATCCTTTTGGGGAATAGAGGCGTTATGCTTTGTTAAAGCGATGAATGAAAGCTTGAAATAATAGTCCCTAAGCTTGAAAACTTCAGCCAAGTCCAGTTGACAAATCAATAAATAAATACGAGGTTTTAGGCCTAGAACAGATGCCGCTTAAAACAGGCTAAAGTTAAAAACTTTTAAAGTAGTTCGTCCCAAAATGGCTGATATTAAAACAAGGCAATTTTTTTTAAGTTTATTTAAGACATAATAATATGTATATTTATTCATGTATATGTTTATATGTATATGATTTTTTTTTGTGTTATATATCTTTTTGGTTTTTGTTAACATCTCAGGAAAAAACTGGATGAGGCTGGCACAGAAGCCTGGTGATTGGCACAAGAAAAGAGAGGCCTATGGATGGTATGGTAGTAGATGAAGTAACACCACATACCCACCTAAAAAAATCTGCATAGCTTTTTCCTTTTCAACTATGTTGGGGTCGGCTTCCAGCCTAACCGGATGCAGCTGAATACGAGTATTATTCAAGAAGCAGCTGAAAGAAAAAAATAGATTATTGCTTAAGTACTCGTACAAGCCTTTCTCATCATTCAATTATTTTCACGGTGTTGTTATAGCAGAACCTACTGACAGTTATTCCTGTAAAGATATCAAAACGTTATTTGTAACTTTTCTTTTCCTAAACAAGAGGACATTAATTTAAGACTGTGCGCGTAAAAGGAAGACTCAATAATTTTGAACAAAAAAAATTATCAATTTAGTTAAAAGGTCACAGAGTTTTTAAGAGCCAAGTTTTTTTTTAACCTTTACTGCTGAACATTAAACTGTCTTTGTCCCTACGAGTAGCAGAACCATTAATTAGCCTCTAACGTTTCCACGACTGGGACACAGGCCTCCTCACTGTGAGAGCGAGTGGGCCTTATCCATCAAGCGGGCCCTGTGTTGGTGGATGTCACATGGCTTTGAATATAGTCCTTCCTAGAATTCTTTTCCCGCGCCACCACGAACCAGACCTCGCGGTACGCGTCCAGGTCATCTCGCAATCTCTTTCTGGGCCGGCCCCGGCTTCGCCGTCCATCTTCAAGCACCCATTGTGTGGAAACTTATGCCCAGCGGTCTTCGTGCATGCGGCTGGTGTGATTTTCAATTAAGTTTAGAAAATTATGTCAGTTATGTAATGAAAACCCAACTTAGGAAATAAACCACATCATTCTAATCTCAGCACTTAAACTTACCTTCCCCAGCTTAAACAAGTTATTCCTAGATCATACAACGTAAGTTAAGTAGAATCTAATCCTTACTTAAATACAAGGACTCATTAAAGCCTTCAAAGTTATGTTTACCAAAGCCAGGTAAGAAATTACTGTTATTGGTTAGTCAGTAGGCGTACTAGTATAAGCTGAGGCTTTGAAGGATTAGAAAATAGAATTTGAGATAAGATGTTATAGATAAACATACTTTTACAACGTGATCGAATCAGAAATGAAGAGATCCGTAGGAGAACCACGGTGACCGACATAGCCCGAAGAATTACCAAACTTAAGTGGCAGTGGGCACATTGCTCGCAGAACAGATGGCCGATAGGGTCGAAAGGAGTGGCGAGCGCGTACTGGAATACGATGCGTTGGAAGGCCTCCACAAGGTGGACCGAAGACCTGGTGAAAGCCGCAGGAATCCGCTGGATGCGGGAAGCACAGAACTGGTTGAAGTAGCGGTGCTTGAGGGAGGCCTATGTCCAGCAGTGGACGTCTTTGAGCTGAAATTATGGTATAATATCGTAGCTTTGTACCTAAATGGGATTGACAGAGATGTATATATAATAATAAGCCTTTGGCAACCCCTTCAAAAAATACACGCGTGATATTACTAGTTCCTAAGTGCTCAGCTTTATGCCGTTAATAACCGGGTAGAACCGCGGATTTGCTATTGAGATTTTTTCAAATCGCGTGTGAAAAAAGGATATTAATTCTGAGTTCACTCCAAAATTGCATTCTTTCACATATATTCCAACCTAACGCGAAAAAACTGATACTTTCATGATAGATGTGGTCCATTGCTTGTCTTGCGCACCTTTTTCATATAAGATTGCGGTGTCTACAAGCAATGTATAACAAAATGTTGTATGTCACAATTTTATCGCAACTCACTCGTCGATTATCTACCTCTTACTCGTTTGTACCTATGGCCCGTCACTTCACTAGTGCTCTATAGTTTGGCCGCACCTTTCCAAAGGTTGCCTATTCCTGCTATAGAACATCCTAGGATATTGTGTGAGGAAGTAAACTAAAGCAGTTATTAAGCGGATTGAACTGTGTAGTTCGGAAATTATTCGATCGGTTCACGGATCTCAAACTGTAAGCTTTCGCTTCAGCGAATTATAAACTAGACTTGGTTGACTCTGGTATAATCTGTCTGTTAGTATTATCCGAGTCCCTGATCAGACAACGTGTTATTGAGTTTCCTTAGAGAATTTGTCTAAAGCAGTCTGGGGTCCAGATTTGTGACCGTTTGATGGCAATAGACTTGTCCCCTGTTACGAAGGATTAAAATATAAGTGGCGAAATGGGTACACACCAGCCGATCTATTCTGTAAAAATCTCATCGTGACACCTAAGGTGCATCATGATGCTTGACATCGCGAGAGATTGACAACTCACATCACCTAAGTTTCATAGTTAGAATTTTCAGAATTGGTTGGCAGGCCTAACTTTACGAAGTAAATCGGCGTGATGTTATAGCACCACTAAATTGAAAGTTTTCCTTCCGTAGTATTATATTATCAATGAATAATCACGACAACGTCGGGCTAATTCTTCAAAACTGTTCCCTTAATAAAGTACGTAACATTTATCAAGTCAACCTCATTTAAAAGATGTTCACGTCTTCTGAAGGAAGTTGTACTACTAAGATGCTATTTATACGCAGAGAGGGGGACTGTAAGAGGGGGGGGGGGGGGGGGGGGCTGGTGAATTTGCAGCCTCAGTTTACGAGATTACGTTTTGAGTATACAGCCGAAAGACTGGGATGTTACACAGATGTAGAGGGTTTGTGGATGGTGTAACTTGAAATGCAGGCTTGTATTGAACTGACATTACACCAGGGTGGACGATATTATGTCTTTATGTAGTGGCAGTTCAGATCTGTAATTTTTGTAATGTATTCTGTATATATAAAATAGACTGGGCAAGGAAATTTTACACTTTTAGTTAAGTTTTTAGCAATGAACGATGGGATGGACAATGCCAAGATGAGATACTAAACAATATTCTCCTTACAACGCGGAGTTAACTTATGCCAAACTTAAGCATCGAAAAATTAACGGTTGTCACTTTATTAATAAAGGAGTATCTGTATTTGATAAGGCTTGAGGTAAAATACAAATAAAAACCGAAGACCAGGACCATAACAATAACAGATCACTTTTGATACATAGTATTTTGATAGTGGCTGAACTTTCGACATTGGCAACCAAAACACATGCCTATACTTCACCATCACAATCCAACTACGCTCATCTATCACACAACACACCAAGCTGCCTCTTCCAGTAACCCACACATCTTTCCCAAAAGCCCTAAGTATGTATACGGCTGGGTTTATTAAATTTTAGACACTTCTTCACCCGCCATTGTTGAAACTTTCACGGGATTATGTGCTTGTAATAAACTAAGTTCTTATAACATGCCATGTATCGAAATCTGAAGAGTTTTCTGCATGTTTATGAAATGTTAATTATTAGCTCATGTAGAAGTTTGTTGGAAAGGTGAATGTCTAAAAATAAACTTATGCATGGATTCGGAAAGGCTGATTAACATAAAAATTAACTAACATGTTGTTTAATCTCTGCATCTACTGCTGTACAAAGATTTAATGGCACTCGACGTAAACATGGACGATGTTGGTAAACCTTTTTAATATTGGCGCCGATTCCCTTGTTCACAAACTAAACTAAATTTAAGTTCAGTGCACCTTTTACTTTCTATATCATTAAGAAAAGGACAAAAGATAAATATTAGTTTAGTCAAAAATAAATAATACTTCTATTTAAATACGTAAAAAATACTTCTATTTTTTGACAGATTGAAACTGAGCTCAGACTGTGAACGTTCTTAAAATTACGAGAATTGCCGCTCAGAACATTTTAACCAATTGGATCCGGTGATGGAAATGACAACTGTCGATTAAATCACTACACATGAAATTTGAAAACAATAAAATTATTTTAATAGACTTTCAAACAAGAGTAGCCTTTTTATAGCAGTTGGTTTCCTAGTAGATTTTTCTTGTAAGGCCCCAATGTAACGTCGTTGATCAGAACCTATTAACTGACAATGCGACATATTTGTCAAAAAATTATATGACTAAATTGTCACATTTTCATGACAGGTGGTGTTTAAGCAAAAAATGTATTTAAGAAACTTGTACAATTTTCGTATTGCCAGATTGCTGCCTGTCACTTGTCGCCAATTGGTTTTATTAAATAGAATATAAGAGTATAATTTTGGAATCACATGATGGTTTCATACAGCATATTTTGTTTTGAACCTACCGTTACGGTACGTATCGTTTTTTTATTTCATGGCAGTGTGAACGGGGCATAAGAATAAGAGAAAGTACGAGTATAACGAATAAGCCTTGCAACCACCGAAAATTATATGCCAGTTTAAAGAATTTACCTACGTGCCGATAACTTTAAAGAGACATGAGACATTTTCACTATATCTGTTGGGTCGGCTATACATCGGCAAACCCCTTAGTATTGCAGGTGACTATAGACGGCGATAGCCAGATAACCATTCTACATTAGCTGGGCCATTAGCCAAACTAATGCGTATAGACAATAGGGCATTGTGTTGTATTAGCTGGAGGACGGGCAATATTGCTCTATTATCTACTGTGACTCAAACTACAGCAATGCTTTGTTTGTCTAAATCTTCATGAAAAACCAGAGCATCATCATTATCATCCATCAGCCTAGCTTTTTCCCAACTATGGTGGGGTCGGCTCATAGATGAATACATGGAACGACTGCTTATCTTACCCCAGTTACTGGGTAATACGATACCCTTTGGTAACACTGCTTTTTAGACTTCCAGGCTTTCTTGAAAACATAATGTTATTATATAGTAAAGAAATTATGAGTAAAATGTGTATGGTTATAAGAATAGGGGTAAACTAAAGAAATGATAGTTTATGAATAGTGTGAAAGACTATAATAAGGCTAGAAAGGAGGTTACAACTGAGAGGATGGCTAATAAAGATTGTAGACATGCTGTGGGATTAGGGAACAAAAATGATGATTAAGGTGATATATGTAGTTCTATCATCATCTGTTTCGCCGTTTCCCAACGATGGTGGGGTCGGCTTCCAGTCTAATTGGATGCAACTGAACACCAGTATTTTACTTGAAGCGTCTGACTATCTGACCTCCACAACGCAGTTCTTCGTTAAGGTGCCACAATTGATCCTACGAAGATCCAAACAATATTTTACGATGAAAAATATTTCCCAAATTAGAATCTAGTAAAAGTCAAAGTCAAAACTTTTATTTCAAGTAAGCCATTGAAAATTACTTTTAAACGTCAACATTTAAAAGAAAATAGAATTGATTTTAGTTTCGTTTGCGGATGAATAGGCAAGAACCTCCATAGTTACTCTTTAAGCTCTGCCGTTGTTAGGTAGAAAAAGTATACAACTTAAAGCAACTACTACTACTACACTGTAGTGACGTCAGTGACCGTAACTACGGCACTTAACGGACTACAAAGAGGCTACTTGCATATGCATCAGTGTGTATCGATCCTGACAACGTATGTAACTGGATACATTATCATTCTTTAAACTGAAACTTGCAGCTTGACAAGAATTGCCTGCTTTTTTTTATATATTTTTAAAAAACAAGAGAAGGTTCTTAGGACCAGTGTTTATAATAGTCTTGCCCTTATCCACTGACCTATATTATACAAGTACGCTGGACATCATACTATCGATGATTTTCGGTATCGATTTGATTTTCGTCATTTTGGCACTGATAACAACGTGAGCGTCTGTGGAACTAATATTTTTGATAGAGTTTAACAAAATGCTTATACTCTCATGATAAAAATGTTCTAAATGTCTCGTAGTGAACACAAAATACACAAAGAAAGTCTTATTCCACGATTTAGACTTAGGTGGAATAAGACTGGGCGTGGAATGGCCATCGTGTTATTTGGGTACGTCTCTCATGATTTAGATCATGAGAGACGTACCCAAATAACATTATGGCCATTTGCAACAATGTATCAATTTTAGTTCCTGAATATTTTATTTTAGTTTCTCGCTCGCTTTGAATTGGCACAAAAAACAACTGTCATTTCGTATAGTATATTTAGTCCAGCATACTTGTTTATTAGAGGTCAGTGCCCTTATCCCATTGTATCTATATGTTTCCATGCTTCTCTATTATAGTTTGACCGAAACTGCTGTACCGCGCCTTAGGAATGCGCGGCGAGGCGGGGGCGGGATGCCGTGAGCGATGACGCATGAGCGGCCTGCACTGCCCCCCGTCTCGCTGCGCACATTCCGAAGGCGCGGGACAGCGGTTTTGGTCAAACTATAGTCATAATCTCAGTTTAGTCACCCCTTTTCTAGCCATATCATCTTTCACGCACTCGTATCGTTTCTTTGAACTTCCCGTACTCTTATAGGCATAAAAGTTCATACTCAACACTTTCCTCATGTGTTTATAATGGAATTTTCTATATAGCCAGGGTTTGGAAAATCTGTGGCTGGGTATAAGCGAAATGTTAATTACTGCCTTGAAAAGCCACTTTGATCACATAGGTAATATCGTGTTTGATGGCATCGCAAGTCACACATACTATGATCAATGTCATCATCTGCCCAGCTTTTTCTCAACTATGTTGGGGTCAGCTTCCAGTCTAACCGGATACAACTGAGTACCAGTATTTTACAAGAAGCGACGGCCTATCTGACCTCCACAACCCAGTTACTGGGTAACACGAAACCCCTTGGTAAGACTGTCAAAGATTCACGACCGTAACGACTGTCAAAGATTCACGAATGACAGCCGGGACCAACGGCTTAACGTGCTTTCCGAGGCACGGAGGGATCTTGGTACGTACGTGGTACGGTCACCCATCCACGGACCAACCGCGGTAAGCGTAGCTTAACCCGATCGATCGACCCGTGCGGCTGTTATTACTAGCCACAAGCCCCTATAGTATGATCAATGTATTACCTTTAATTACAGTAAACGAAAACAATGTGAGAATATCTGAACTGAAATCCTGGAAATCTGAAAATAACAATACAGGTAGATGTTTTTTTTTGTATACTTTTTCAAACTATTAATCAAACTTAGACGGTCTAGTTCACCTGGTAAACTAGACAAAAGCTGAAAATAAATAACTTTTCATCGCAAACTTTATAACTCAACACAATATATAAACTCAACGTAGCAATAGTGACTTTATTGGCCTAAAAACGTACATGATATACGAACGTCCCATCATAACTGTGTTTATCTATCATGTACCCGTCGTGTTTGTGGGGTAGGCAGACACCGTAGTCATTAACTTAAGTAAATATTGTTTCGAACCGACTTGCGGAAGGTTGCCAATGTATGTGGAGGAAAATAGGTCATGGGTTTATGTACGAAATATTTTTTGGGTATTGTTTGGCTTCCTGTGTTGCAGCCATGTTTTTCTTTATTAGGGTTCCGTGCCAAAATGGAACCCTTATGGTGCGACTCAGTCTGTCTGTCTGTCCGTCTGTTACAGCTGGAAATTTCAAAAACTACTAATGTTATCAACTTGAAATTTGGAATAGTTTTAGATGACGTTTACCAAACTATTTTGCAAATAAGAAAAAAAAAACTTTTTTTTTGCAACATGGACTGTAAGGGGGTCTTAAAAATTTGAAGTGGGGCTACTAGAACATGTGGGCTAATACCGTTCCTCTCCCCTTATCTCCGAAGTTCGCATAGAGAAAAATCTGAAATTATTCTATGTGATAGAAGTTTATGTGAAGATTACAGGAAAAATAAAACAATGTCTCTAAATAGGACACTGGCAGAAATCTGCAGAATGGTACGGAACCGTCGGTGCGCGAGGCCGACTCGCTCCTGACCAGTTTTTTTTTCATGTTTAAGATAGGTATTAAAGTCAGGTTTTCTTTGCAGTGTTAGACTTTTTTTGTTTCGAAAGGTTACTTTGAAGATCTCCATTGTAGTTGTAATTTCATTATAGAAATTGGTATAACCTTCTCAAAACGATAGCAAGGGGGTTACTGCTTTCGGTTAGACATAAAACCTTACCCTTAGGTCAGAGGTCAATCCAATTAATTCAGCCTATCGCAGTCCTTTTTTTTTTTTTTTTTTCTGGGTGGGAAATCATCAAATGACTCCTCCCGCTCTGGGCGGAGCAGAAGGGAGTGTCAGACTTTTACTGACTAAAACCCACCTGTGTTCGTTCAGTTGCCTGTGCCAGGGACCACGGTATCTCTTTCGAACAACCCGCAACCCCGGCGGCATCAGCCCTAGCGGACCCCGTCAGTTCGTGCTGACAGCTCTTCGAGGCGCGTGTGGAACACAACGCGCCGTCGACCCGGGCCTGGTCCTTACCGGGCGGCGAGCTGCCCATAGCTCGCCGCCCGCAAGCCCGCGCCTACGGTGGCCGGGAGTCGGCCTATTGCAGTCCTTAGCTAGACACAGTGGACACAGTGGACCACAGTAACATTCCAAATAGAACTCTGCGACATTTCCTGGTTGTCCCTTTTCCGCATCCTGTCTGTCCCAGCCACCTTTTACCAGCCAAGACCTACGGTTCATCCAACATAGAATCTTAGGGACAATGAACTAGAATCTATTCTATTATCCTGTACATTTTGACATTCAAAAGTGCCTTTTATGTGCCTCATAGAAATAAATGAATTGAATTTAACCAGCACCTTATACATATAATATTATAGCTGTCAAACCGGGATACAGCAGCGCTGCTTGACGTAAGAAATATGTGTGGTGGTAGCACTCCCCTGACGAGCTCCACAAGGAACTACTGCCATTTCTAGCTTCAGATTTCATTTCGTCACGTCCGTCCTATTGTTGACTACGTCTCAGAAACTATTGTACTAACTAGTGGTGTTGTTTATTGTCGTGTCGCCATCTTGGATTGTCGTGCGTCTGACTTTTTGTTACCGGATTAAGGCCAGGGGTGATTGATTAATGTTTGTACGTAAAGAGAATGTCCTGGATTTTGTTTATGTTGAAGATTTCGTTAGTAGTTGGTACACTTCTTCAAGGTCTGAGTCAAATGTGCTATATCACCAAGTTTGACCAAGATATTATGAGTGATCGTAAAATATTGTAATCGTTAACATGAAATGTTATCTGGTGAAATATGTGTGTACCTAATTTGCACCTCTGCCTACCCCATTGGGTATATTCTGTTTAAAATTAAGATGATAATCCAATTTATTAGGAACATATCCCTTAAAAATCATTGAGGAAAATCATGAGAAATGCTAAACTTTGTTAAAGGAACCTACTGAGGGGCAATACCCGTATTTTAAAGAACGTTCACATTCTAATCTCAATCTATCAACAAAGCTGTAATCAATCTACATTTATGACGAGTTTTTTGACATCGCTCAGATAAGATAGCGAATTAAGTTTGATTCTTATTAAGTGCCTACGAGAATTTTATAGGCCTTTCTGATATTACTGTTCCTTCGAAAAAAAATCGGAATAATTTTCACATGTCAATCAAAAATCAAACCTCATTTATTCAAACTATGCTGAGAATCGGCACTTTTTGAAAGTCAAAACTACATAAGACAGTCCCATAAAACGCCTGCCCTTTTCACCACTTCCTATTGCTTTCGCTGGGAAGAAGAAGTGGCGCAACAAACAGAGCGACATTCTTTCTCAAGTCAGGCGTGAGTTTGACTTAGGTCTGCGTAAAGCCCCCTACGAAATGGCGCAGCGAACTCCCCAGCATGAACAAACAAATCACTTCCTACTCGTATATATAGACTGGCCCTTTTTGCTATAATATACACTTAAAGTGAGTGTAAGTATTAACTATAAAACAGGCAGTAAAACATAAGAATCTGGCGTACCTCTCCTTACAACACCCACGAGAATAAAGCCGCTACCTTTTCCTCCTCACGGTCAATCTCAGCCCCCAACTAGTTGCACTACCTCTGTAGTGTTCAACACTCGGCACGCTCGGCACGCTGGGCACGGTTGGCACGCTACGTGTGTCGTATATACGTGACGGAGCGTGACCATATCGCTTTGATTCTAACACGGTGTCATTCGGTTAGACGATGCAAGTGACAAGCCGCGCTAATGTTGCAAAGATTGACTGTTTGTCGCTTTGTTGCGAATGGAGTGGTGAAATGGTAAAGTGGTTTTGGTGATTGTTTTGAAGTGTTGTTAATTGTTATGGTAAAGAGCCCTGCGACTAGCCCAATGAAAAGTAAACAACTTACCATAACTCACAGTGTAGCTGTTTGGTGGCATGATGGTCACTCATGTAACCTATCACATAACATAAATTCACACCTGTATTCCACGAAGGGTTAGGTAGAAGTATACCTATAGTACACATACATTGTTCCAGTTTTCTGTTTAATTTTTTTTTTTTAAAGAAAAACCTTGCCCCGCACTAGGAATTTCTCCCGTATCGTGGGTGCGTTTACAAACATTTAACCTCACATACACAAACTGCCAGACCCGGAACAACTACTTCTAGGTCATATAAATATTTGTTCCGTGCGAGAATCGAACCCGTGACACGCATCGCAGCAGTTAATCGCTTAACCATTGCGCCAACCGTGCCGTCAAGTTCCATGTAATAGCTGACTCTCTTAATAGCAGCTGAATTTCTTGGTACCAGGTCGAAGTCTGAACTCCGAGCTCCGAGAAATTCCGGATGGAAAAAAACAATAACACTTTGTCCGACCTGGGAATCACGCTCAGGACCTCATGCTCAGCAGTGACCACTAGACCAACACTACTACATATCGACTAATTAAATATGTAACTATATATTTACATCCATGTTCCATGTGAATTACTGGCTGGTATCAGCTGCATCCGGTTAGACTGGAAGCCAACCCTAACATAGTTGGGAAAAGGCTAGGCAGATGCTTGTGATTCTAACGCATTCTAACACGACATGACATAATGAAATTAATTAAATATCACTTTAATTAATTCCATGATAATTATCCAAATCAATTGATGTCCAATGAATATTGTTTTAACCTTGTATTTAGCGACACAGCACATAACACTAATTCAAAAATTCTCGAACAGCGCTTTTTTGAATAGCATTAAAACCCCTCACCAAATTAACACCGCTCCATGCGAATCGCCTCGCATTTTTCCGTCAGTTTCGACAAATTGACGGTAAAGCGCGTCATATGACGTCACATAACGCCAGTCGTTAGTGCACCGTCGATCGACGATTTAACTTGTTCATGTCGATCTGATAGATTTTTAGACTATAAACGGTTGAAAATCGTTTTAAATTGTGATGGATGTGGATTTTTGTTGCGTTCTTCCTGTAGGTAGAAGCTGTTGAACTAAAATATTGATGAATAACTAGCATTTGCCAGCGGCTTTGCCCGCATGGGGATAGGAACTTATCCCACGAGAACGTATTAACGGAATAAAAATTTGCTATTTCCTAACCCAAGTCATGGTCTACATGTGTGCCAAATTACATTCCACACAAACACACATAATACATACTTAATTACTTACAGATACATAATTTCACGCCTTTTTCGCATGGGAGTAGGCAGAAACTATAGTATGCCACGTGCTACGATCCTTACATATACATTTTGCTTCGTTGACATTCATACATCAGAGGGGCAATTCTCGTAATTTTAAGAACGTTCACAGTCTGATCTCAGTCTCAATCTGTCAAAAAGTACCACTAATTTTCCTACATTTCTGTCTTCGACTAGATTTTGAACGTTTTAAACTACGAGAATTGACCTTCTGGTCATACAGGTACGGTGTGAGTACTACGCACCTGACCTGTCAGAAAAACATCACCAATAAGGTCGCATATGTCCTTCTAGGGAAACAGATTACCTATATATCCCGTTATTCATACATTTCTCATAAACGTTGTTGTTGGGATACAGTTCGCTCTATGAAAATAATATAATGCAATCGCATTGCAGCAAAGTCTAATAGTTTGAAGTGTCAGTTTTGTCACGAGAATCCAATTTGAGCAATGCTAAGTCATATTACCAATCCATTGCTGTCTCTTCAAATTATACCATACACAAAATACTCAGAGTTTAAAATTCAACTAGTACCAAAATATAGCCGTCTCTTCGATATCGTAACTCAACTAGACCAACTTCCAATAGACCAGCACAAAAATACCCTTCATCTGTCAATACCGATTACTAGCTAAAAACAAGTCAGACATGCTCTAAACTTTGGCCGCCATTTTTGACTGCATCTATGTTACAGCTACAGTTCACATTGTTACTGAAACTTTCATGTACTTGTAGTTATTCGGGGAAGCGACTGGACACGACACGGTCGGTTGTTGCACGAAAATACTTTTTTGGAATTTGAAAATTTTTAAGCGGATACAAGGGAAACAGGAATTTGGTGGGAGGCAGGTTAGGTTTCGAAATAGTTTGTTGTTGTTTGCATCCGTGGATGATGGAAACTTTTTAGTGTTGTGTAAAATTGACACCGTGATAAACTTTTAGAATCATGTCAAAACACGTGTACCCTCGTCTACCGACGTCAATTTAGTGTTAGTGTATATATAATCCATTGACTGCCTCGTTTATCCTGGGTTCGATACCTAGATTAGGCAAAGTTTTATTTGTTTTTTCCGTCAGGAACTCCACAGCAGCAGCCCGGATCCTGGATTTGTGCCCGTTGATGGCAACAGGCTGGCTCCCCGTTACATGGGACTTAAAGATAACTAGTGAAATGAGGGTGTACAAATTACTGGTACACCTCTGCCTTGGTTAGGCAAAAGAGGGTAATTTCGGGGAAAAGACGTATGATGTTGTGTTACGACATAAAATTATAGTGAATCTAAAGAACGATGATGAAAACCCGTAACGATTAAACTGTCACCTACATTTATAGTACTACAAATATGCAAAATGTTTTGTGTAAGAATTAGCGATTTATAAGACCCATGGATATAGAAACTAAAGCAAGAACTTAAACAAATATGGCGGCCACATCCACCAAGCCTGTTAGCTTTTTTTTTTTTTTTTCAGGATGGGAAATCATCAAATGACTCCTCCCGCTCTGGGTGGAGCAGAAGGGAGTGTCAGACTCTTACTGACTAAAACCCACCCGTGTTCCTTCCTTAGCCCTTTACATACCAGGGCAGCGGTAACCCTTTCGGACAATCCCGCTACCCCGGCAGGCTTCGGCCCTGTCGGGCCCCGTCAACTACGCTGACATCTCTTTGAGGCGCGCGTGGAACACATACACGCCGTCCGGCACGGGCCTGGTCCTGATCGGACGGAGAGCTACCCATTGCTCTCCGCCCGCAGGCCCGCGCCTACGGTGGCCGGGAGTCGTCACGCGGCTCCCGACGCCCGGAGCGTCTCCCTCGGCGGCTGAGGCGTGAGGATCTTTCCCTCGCCCATCCCGCCACCTCCTTCGCTAGCATGACTGCTTCGCAGAAGGAGGTGACCGCCTCCCACTCCCTCTCGCCCCGGACCATGGCTTGCACCAGGGCCGGACGCGAGAGGTCGCCGCCGCTGCCGATCGCCTCTACGAGGACACGGCGGTGCTCTGCCCAAGCGGGGCAGACCTCCACCGTATGCTCCACCGTGTCCTCTGGGCGATCCTCCCTCGCAGTGGTGACACCCGGGCGTCTCCTCCCGCCTGATGATGTGCAGGAACCTCCCGAAACATCCGTGTCCGGAGAGGACCTGCGTCAGGCGGTAGGTGAGAGCGCCGTGACGCCTCTCTAGCCACTCCTCAAAGAGGGGTCTTATCGCCGCTATCGTGGCGTGCCCTGCGCTGGGTTGCGATAGTCGCGCCTTCCATTCCACCATGAGACCGCGCCGGAGGTCCGTCCGCTCCGCAGCGATTTGCCGCGGGTGCAGAGTTTCCCCCCGACGTAGTGCCTCCGCGCGCCAGTCATACAGGCGCGCGAGGACTATCGCCTCCAGATCCCATGGTGGCAGTCCGGCAAGGAGGCTTGCTGCCTCGCGCGAGATCGTGCGGTACCCCCGGATCAGCCTTACGGCTACCACCTTTTGGGGCGCGTTCAGGTAGTGTGCGGCTCGAAGCCGCAGTGAACGCGCCCATACCGGGGCCCCATATAGGGCCATGGACCGCACGACCCCCGCGTAAAGCCTCCGGCAGGAGGCGTTTGGCCCCCTCAGGTTGGGCAGGAGCCGCCTTAAGGCGGCCCCGGCCCGTTCCAGTTTTGGGGCCAAACGTCGGAAATGCTCGACGAAGTTCCACCGGCTGTCGAGGACGAGACCCAGGTATCTCATCGTCTTCTCGACGCCGATGTGAACCCCTCCTACCATCAGTTGGGATCCCGAAGGTGGCCCGTACCGGGGCCCATGAAAAGACATGGCCTCGGACTTGTGCAATGCCACCTCGAGACCCAACTGCCGGATCCTTTCCACGACTATCGCAACCCCGCGTGTCATCGCGTCGGCCGCCGCCTGATGCGACCTCCCCTGCGCCAGGACCAGCGTGTCGTCAGCGTAGCAAACTACGCTGACGCCATCAGGGAGGTCGGCCCGCAGCACCCAGTCGTAACCGATGTCCCACAGGAGCGGCCCCAGAACCGATCCCTGTGGGACACCGCACGACATCTCTCGCCGGTTCCAGTTCCCGTCGCGACCGGGGTAGATGACGGCTCTGTCCGTCAAATACGCCCCGACTATTCGACGGAGGTAAGTCGGCACCCGGTGATACCGGAGTGCCTCCCCTATGCAGCTCCAGGGCAGGGTGTTGAACGCGTTGGCGATGTCGAGTGACACCGCCACGACCACCCCACCCCGGGACACCGCGTCCCCCGTCGTGAGGGCTCTCACGCGCATGATGGCGTCCACCGTCGAGCGCCCCTTGCGGAAGCCAAACTGGCACTCCGCAAGATCCGGCCCCGTCCTCACCAGGTGCCCGACGAGGCGGCCCGCAATCACTCTCTCAAAGAGCTTGCCGACCTCGTCGAGCAGCACTATGGGCCGGTATGCGGACGGAGAGTCCGCAGGGCGCCCTGGCTTCTGAATGAGGACCAGCTTCCCCGTCTTCCAACGGAGTGGAAACTGGCCTCTCTCCATGCATGCGCTTAAGAGCGCCTCCAGTCGAGGCCCGAGAGCCCTCGAGGCCAGGACCCAGGCTTTACCCGGCAAGCCGTCGGGTCCCGGGGCGGTATTTTTGGCCTTCAGCCTGCCTACCGCCGCTCTCAGATCTACCCCGGTCACTTCAGGGGTGTCGTCGTCGTCGTCCGTGTGGTCCGCTTCGGGCACCGCAAGTGGCGGAGCCATAGGCGGGGGAGTATGCTCCCCCCGTGAAGGGAACAGAGCGCTCACCACTTCCTCCACCAGCTGGGGTCGGAGACTCTGCGTCAGCGGGGGGGCCCAGGTGCGGAGTTTATTCCGCACCATTCTGTAAGGGCGCCCCCATGGATCTCGGTTCAGAGTCTCCAACATCTCCTCGCGGGCCGTATCCTTGGCCCGCTTGACAGCCTCTTGGAGGGTGGTCTTCGCCGCTCTGTACCCCTCGTACAGCTCCACCTCCGTGGCTTCCGCATCCGGAGGGCGGATGCGGAGCCTGCGGTGCCTGGTGTACCGATGTCGCGCGTCGACGCACGCCTTGCGTAGCGCCCCAACCTCCTGCGACCACCAGTACACCTGACGTCGGGCGCGTCCTGGCCGGACTCGGGGCATTGCCACGTCACAGATCTCGGACATGGCCTCCCGGAACCACTCCACCTCATCGTCAATGTCAGCAGGCCTGTCCGGTGAAAACACCCAGGCCTGCACGATCGAGGCTTCCAGGAGAAGCTCCCGGTCCAGCTGCTTCAGCGCCCACCGCGGACCACTCGGGGCCTGTTGGACCAGCGCGCTAGAGGTCTGGGTGGAGACCTCAAACCGGATATACCGATGATCGGAGTAGGTCTCCACCTCCTCCATGACGCGCCAGTCAATGACACGCTGTGACAGAGCGGGGCTGGCGAACGAGATGTCCACCACCGACTCGCCCCGCATCCGCACACACGTAGGAACAGAACCCCGATTTAGGACGACCAGGCCTGTTTCCAGAGCCCAGTCCTCCACCATCCTGCCCCGCACATCCGTGCAACGGGAACCCCAGGCCAAATTCTTGGCGTTGAAGTCCCCGAGCACTAGCACGGAGCAGGCATGGTTTCTAGCGACGACGACACTCAACTCTGTTAAAGAGTTCTGGAACTCGGCGAGAGTTCGGCTCGGAGAGAAGTATACTCCCACTACTACAATCTCTCCGAACCGTGCTGCTACGCACCCCTGTCCCCTCGTGACACCTTCGAGGGACGGGGTACCGGCGGCGGCCGACGAAAGTATGGCCACTGAGCCGTTCAGGTCCTCCACCCAGTCATCCCTGGGCGGGACAAAGTACGGCTCAGCGACCACGGCGATGTTAATCGACCACTGCGCCATGCTCTGGAGCAACAGGTCCTGAGCGCAGGCGCAGTGGTTGATGTTCGCCTGGAGAAGGCGTAGTGGAGGAGTTATTACTCCTCCATTTCAGCCCCCCCCCGGGCCCTATCGGCAGTGGTGGCGGCGGCGGCGGCGGCGGCGGCGGCGGCGGCGGTGGTGGCGGCGGCGGCGGCGGCGGTGGCGGTGGCGGCGACAGTGGCGGCGACGGTGGTGGTGGCGACGACGGCGGAGGGCCTGCCCTTCCTCCTGGCTTCGGCGGGTGGAGCGCAGGACTTGCTCCCCGCCCGGTGATCGGCCGGCTTGCCAGCAGCCGCACATGCGACGCAGTGCGGCGCGGCGTTGCACGAGCCGGCCGTATGTCCGGGCTTACCGCAGCGGAAGCATAGAGTGCTGCGGTCCTCCAAGGTGCAATGGACGCTCACGTGGTGCCCCACGAGGCATCGATAGCACCTTAGAGGTCTGGGCTCCAGCAGCTTGACCTGCGCTGACACCCAGCCCACCAGGAGCCTTCCGCCCTCCACGATTTTTCTCGCCGCCGTCACGGGACAGCTTACCGTAACGGTTCGCATACCCGTGAAGTCAGGACGTATGGTGCCCGCCTTCACCTGGTCGGTCAGACACCCGCCCGTCCTGACGACGGCGGCTACCACCTCGGCCCCCGTCACCGAGTCATCCAGGCCCACAATGCGCATATCCGCGCACTTGACGGGCCTGGAGACTCGAGCCTCGTCCGCATTGAGGGACGCCCTTAGCTTTTCAGCCAGGGCGTCTGCGGTGGGGCCGCTCGACGCACCGGGGACCTCCAGCATGCGGGCACCAGTGGCGGTCACCCTATGCCGGAGGCCTCCGGTGATCCCCAGCTCCTGGAGATCCACCGTCGCTCTCGCTTTGGCGAGCACGTCGCCGTAGGTCACCCCCCTCTTGACCGCGTCCGGCTGTAGTGTAATGACTACAGCCGCGGTCTTGGGGGAGCGAAGCCTAGCCGCAACGGCTCGCTCCTTGCGGCGCCTCCTCTGCGCCTTTTTCCTGGCCGCTTTGGCCGCCTTCTTCTTCTCCCCGACCACCTGCCACTCGGCGTTGGTCGTGGGAGATTTGATTGGGGGAGGCGTAGGCTCTGGGGCCTTCCCCTCCCCAGCCGTTCTGCCCTTTTTGGGGGCCGGAGCCGCGGGTTTGGCGGCAGGCGCCGATTTTGCCGGCGCCGAGGCTCCGCCAGCCGACGTCGGTTTCGCCGGCGCCGGGGCTCCTCTAGCCGACGCCGGTTTGGCCGGCGCCTGGGCCCGGCCAGACGGCCCGGGTTTAGGGGCGGCCGCGGCCGCGTACGAGGCCGCCTTAGGCCCTGGGGCCGTCCTACCCGCCAAGGGAGGGCGCAGAACAATACCCTCCAGGACGGCGAACCGCGCCTGGAAGGTCGCCAGCTCCTGCCGAACCAGGTTCAGGACCTGGTTCTCCACCGGCACGGGCTGGCTTGGTGGTGGGATGTTCTGCGCTGTGCCGGCCGCTCGCATCCCGGCCAGGTCCGCTCGGAGCTCCTCGTTCTCCTTTCGGAGGAGCTCCATGGCAGCCGTCAAGCGGGCCACCTCCGCCCGCATTTCGGACATGCCGTCCGGCGGAGGCCCGAGGTGGATGGCCTCCGCTGCCGCCAAGATGGAGGCCTTGGCCGAGACTATGGCCCTGTTTTTCGAAGTCTGTAACTTCTTCAGGGCCACGTCCCGGATCGCGGCCTCCACGACCTCCGCGAACCTCTTTTTGCGGTCCGCATCAGGGCCGCCAACCTCCGCCGCCTCGTCACTAGAGGTCTCTGATGCGGACGCGCGATCAGACCCCCCCTCCTTCTTTGCGGGCTCCTCCGCCTTCTCTGCGGCCTCCCGAGCAGTGAGCCCCCTCCCTACGCCCCGCTCTCGGGCTCCTCCCCGCCTGCTGGTCGGGATCTTTCTGGCCGAAGCCAGCTCCCAGTCAGAGGACGACCCCTGGCCGTCCACTGACCTTGGCCGCTTGCCCTGTGCCTTTCTCTTGGCAGCGGCCGTCTTCTGGTCACGGCGAGAGCTCACTGAGCCTCCCGTGCTCGCTCCTCCAGACGCGGCGTCGGACTCCGACCCCGCATCACTCCTCTCTTCGTCCTTAGTGGTTTTTTGTTTTAAAAATTTTTCCATTTTTGTTCCCACGAGTAAAAACTTTGTGTACCTGCTCAAATTATGTGGTTCGCACTAGTGACTAAATCAAGCTACCCATTAGCCAAGCTTACTACCTCCCTCACGGTGCGCCGCCGCTTGGAGGTTTGGGGAATTTTTTATAGAGGTTAATCTTCCTCGCGGTCCGGGCGGTTAAGCCAAGACCCTCGACCCCCGTCAAAAGTCAGAGACATGACCTTGACAATCTTCGGGGCTACGATATTAACGGTGGCAGGAGGGGGGGGTTATCCCCTCCTGCCTGCCCGGCGGCAGGGTAAGTGCACACCAGGCCCGCTCTTACTCCACACAGTAGCCGCTCTGCTCCTCATAGCGGCTTGTGTGGAGCGTTCCTCTTGGCAGAACATTAGCATGCGGGCAGCGAGATCTCATTGGGAAGAAATCCCACTGAGAAATAGCTGCCCGCACCCCAGGATGCACCGGCCCGAAAACTGGTCTTCCCCCCGGACGTATCCAGAAGGGAACTCCAGTCCCCAGGCACACGTGGAGGTTTTCTGCCCTGGCACCCCAAGCCTGTTAGCTTCTAAATCACTTCTACCGTTCCCTACTTTCTTTCTTAGACAATTCTTTACTTCCAGCTGAAACATATTTCTTAGTCGCATTATATTCTCAAAGTCAAGAGAACCAGCTATTATTAGAAGTAGCTATTTCCTTACAACATATCATAGAGACGGGCAATCTGTGTGAGAAATCACCCACTCAAGGGAATAGTCGCGCGGAGTGGCGATTTGTCGCGTTTTTTGTCGCATCGTCGTGGAACCGAGATATAAATTATGTTGGTTGTTGTAATGCGTTTTTCGGTACAGTTTTGAGTTTATTTCTCGTTGAGTTATTGTGTGGGACGGCTGTTATTGGTTGGTGCGGAGCCTGTGCGGTTTATTTTATGTTTATGTTCATATTTCATATTTTATTTCTGTGGCAATATGAGTGGGTTAACGGGGACCGAGTAAGCGAGGTGGTTTTTCTGTTGTGTGTACTTAAAGGGTCTTATAAACTGCTGTAGATAAATTGATGTGTCCATTGCAAAATGCTTTTTCTGCCCATACGTTTGGCATTATGTAATTGATACTGGTCTTTGCAATATTCAAAGCAACAGTAGGTATTGCTTATCGTCTGTCGGGGATCATAATGCAATTTGTCAATTTTGACACTCCAATTTGCTAGAGCACTAACAGTAACTGCGATTTTGACAAGCGCTGTAATTTGTTGAATATCGTATTTTGTAATATGACTCAACAGTTTGTCGGGAAAACATTTGAGTTTGCCAAAAAATACAATGCCATTTTGCATTACGTTTAGCCGGTCCTTTTCTATTTGACCTAATTCTAATAAAATCACTAAAAACTTTTTGCCTATGATTTAACTAGTGACCCGCCCCTGCGTCGCACGTCTTTTACAACTTGTCAAAACATTGAGATTAACTTTAATGTAATTTATTAAATACACATAAACTTTCTCGAAAAAAATTTCGAAATGATGGTGAAAACAGCTTCAAAATCAATTGCGCAGTTTAAAAGAACAACGCAGGCACACGAAAAGGGGTTTTAATTTATAATATATTATGTATACAAATAAATTTTATTCACGCAATTTACCCACTGCTTCAAAAACCCAAAAACACCTCTATATTCATACCCACAGCTCCGTTTATTTCCCACAAGATATAACAAACCAGCTCAGGTAGCAATTTGTAAGT
The DNA here is from genome assembly GCA_947507525.1 of Apamea epomidion. Classification (NCBI taxonomy): domain Eukaryota; kingdom Metazoa; phylum Arthropoda; class Insecta; order Lepidoptera; family Noctuidae; genus Apamea; species Apamea epomidion. The sequence goes on along the minus strand of OX382249.1, from coordinate 13,873,292 downwards.
GAACCAGTACTAATCCCAAATGGGATATTAATTTGATAGCACTTGGGATAGATTCATAGATATATTATATTTAATCCTTTAGTTCAGCCGGTGCAAATGTATTAGTGTGTTCGTGATAGTTTGAAACTCGTTCGTTTATTAATATTAGGTACGGGTGGGAAAGTTTATGAGATGATTTTGAGGGGATAGGAATTTAATATTAAGTAGATATTGCTTCGTAAATTTTTTTTTTTCCTGAGATCTAATATAAGGTAATTTTAATAACTTATTCTCTCGTGTTAACGTCGAAAGAAATAAATGAAAATAGCTCATGTTGGAGCAAAATATAAGCCTTTTCGTTTAACTTCATTTATCCCAGCCCTTATTGAAATTTATTAAGGGCCCACGTAGCATAAATATTCTCCTTCAAATCTACCCTCATCTCTGAGGTCGATCCCCTTCTAGTCGTTATCATCTTTCCTATAATACAACCATCATTTTTTTAGTCTTCCTCTGCTCTTACACCAATCCACATTCATGCTCAAATTCCTCCGCATTATATTAAATGATAACCACACAGCTCCTCGGTCACTTACAATGAATAAGTAAGATGGAACTGCATGGTTGTGGAGGTCAAATAGGCAGTCGCTCCATGTAAAACACTGGTAGTCAGCTACATCCGGTTATGCTGGAAGCCGAACCCAACATTGTTGGGAAAAGATAACACAGATATTGATGTAGGGTAAGGCATAAAGCAATTTTCCAAACCTGGCACGCTACGATACCCCTTCACTTCAACGAAAGGTTTTACAAAGAACCGCACACTACCCACTGATTACCCATTACATACAAGAACCGTCTTAAACTTACAACAAGCACGTTTGCTTAAGCACAAACATTAAGTATAACATATGACAGCATTTAAGTCTTCCGTAACTTGCTGCCATAACTTAACACTAACGTAGCAGCGACTTGGCAAGTGCGTTCGGTACGAGCTTACCCCGACATTTGCATGATGTTACAAAATGTTATTTATGCTTGTCCGGGGTAGGGTTAAATGTTTGGGATTGAGGTAATCTGTTGAGTGACGTCGTTGTTGAGAGTTTGTAGGAGAGAATAGTCTTGTTTTCATTTTTAGGGTACCGTATCCAAGGGTGCCAACGGGACCCTGTAAGGTTCCGCTGTGTCTGTCATGGGGCTGTATCTTTTGAACCGTAATATGTAGACACTTGAAATTTCCTCAGAGTGTGTATTACTATAGCCACTGTTATAACAAATAATTTAAATTAAATAAGTTAAGAATGAAAGGACGTTCCCATACAAGAATCGTGTTTTTTTCGGCATTTTTAGAAAATACTATTAAATATTTTACGGAACCCTATGTGTGCGAGTCCGGCTAATGTACTGTCGTGTACGTGTATGTGATATATACAGCTGATGTACCGTCTTATCAAGGGCAACACCCTAACCCCACGTTTACACCCCTAAACAAGTTAGGATACTTGTTTTCGAGAAGTCTTGTCAAACGCTTGTAGAAAACATGTCGTGTATGAAACATGTACCATAGATGTTTTGACGTTGTTACAGACATGTAATGCCCAACCTTTTGACTTGGGTTTTTACAAGTTTTGGATACAACTAGTCTTTACAGCTTGTTAAAGACTGACGGTAACTAAACAATAAACGAAACTATGTAGTAGACACAACAAGTAGCTTAAGTTAGATAGTTTTAAGTTACCTTGATGTAAACGCGGAATAGTACATCATAATGAGGCCTCTGGATTTCTTTCACCACTCTTTAGATAAACTGCTTTATTTCTGTAAGTAGGTTTGTACAAACACTGACACGATGTTTCCTAATCCAGTACTCTGAGAGGAAAGATCGAAACAAACTCAGAGGTCACAGTCTCTTTTAAAGTCCAGACATAGTCTTGGTCAGATCATATGAGGACCATGTACATCATATCTGGAGGAAAGAACCACAGAGATTTGAGTGGGCCTGTGCAGCCAGTGTACGTAATTGTCAGTAATCGTGTAGCTCAACTCAGAACTGAAGGAGCTCAACGACCAGATGAACAATAGATACCAAAGAAAGGACATTTAATATTTCGAATAAGAACAGCCCATGAACCACAAATTGTCCTACCAATGGAGAACTATAAATCACCTACACTGCCGGATGCCAGACTCATCAGCGTAATGATACATCCAAAGATATATTTATTATTAAAAGTTTTGAGCGATGACATTTTTTTGTCTTTGAGGATACTGAAGATAATAAATTGACTTGTAAATGTTAAATGATACATAACATACATAATCCAGGCCCAGGCCTCCAGGCCTCCTCTCTTCGAGAGGGAGTGGACCGTAATCCACCATGCAGGCCCTTCGTCATTTGGTTCTAGGACATGCCGATTTCCTCACGAGGATTTCTTTCACCGTTTTGAGAGCAGTGGTGATGAAATTATTTACACAGAGTAAAGTGGTGCCTGGGAACGAACTCGTAAGTCAGGGCTGTTACTATTGGACCACCAATGCTCCATAAGCCATCTATGTAAAAATGACATAAATAAATTGGTTGAAGTATAAAAAATGCCAAGCACGTACCTACCAATGTGACTTTTCCAATTCATATTCATGTACTTTCTATCTAAGGGTAAGTGGTCATCAAAGACTATGAACACCCCTCTGGGTGTTCATAGTCTTTGATGACCACTTACCTGATGATGACTCACCCCTCTGTAAGTTCACCACTACTTCATGGAACTGAAACATAACGAAATATCTGCCTAACCCTTAGGAAAATACCAGCGCGATGTTACGGCTAACAAGCCGGCTGGACCCCGACCGGATTGTAAGTGGTCACTGCCGCCTATGCATCATTAGTTGTTCTTCTACAGACTCATACTGACGACTTAAACAAAGTTGTAGAAATGTGGTGTACTCCAAATCAGCCTCTGAAGTAAAAACAGGCATGATAAAACTAACAACAGCATTTAAAACTAATACGCACAATCAGAATTAAAACAAATCGCCGCTATTAATCACCAGACTTGAGCTATCAATCAGCACCCTAGACAGTGGGCATCACAACTAAGTCTTCGCGCATTTCAGCGGCGCAGTTAGCAACAACTCGTATTAATCATAACACTCTTCTTTAGCTTGGCCTTAGGAATTTGTTGAGGCCACGAAATTAGCGAGTAAGAGGTGACATGTAAATATTTTGGAAAGTTGAACTAATTTGCACGTTGAGGGAAACCATACTGATTCTGAAGTTGCAACTGGTTGACTGACTGGACTGCAACTCAATTGTACTACATACCTACAAATACACACATGATAAACTGACCAATGAAGTACGCTCAAACTGCCACCTGCCACTATAACCTTTTGCCACGTTTACGCTCATACAACTGGTCATACACGCACGCCGATTCGATTGCGAGCACTACGCACCTGACCAGACCTGAACACCACCGATAAGGTCACTATATGTCCTCGGGCGTCCCCTACCAGCGTTTCCACTCACATCTGCTTTCTAAATACCTTTTGTTGGACACTTTTCGAACTCGATTATAATAATATGCTTCCTTCTTAGTATAAGTTGCTTAGCTCACAAGCAACTGCTTTGCCTTATTGTTAGTATCGTTGAAAAACAGTTATTTGGAGAAAACAAATCCGAACCACACCACCTAGGAACGTGGGTGTTTTGTGGTTCTAATGAAATTACAAGCACATGAAACTTTTAAACTACGTTCCAGAGTCTGCGGACACTATTTTTTACTTTAAAACTCAACCTAGATACACATGAGTCTGAGTAAGCAGAAGTTACCGCTTAAGCTACAGTGAGAAGAGAGAAGAGCGGTGGCCGCCACATAGCGTTTGCAATTTGCCGTCAAATGTCATCACTGAAACGTTTTTATGAAAGTAAGTTGTGTTTTTGACAACGTACAGTCAAACCCCGCGGCCATCATTTTCATGACAGCCGTCACTGCGGCCGTTATGTGGCGGCTACCGCTCTTTTAGGAAACCGTAGCTTAAGTGCAACTAGATTGGGGTCAGTTAACGTTGACCAGTCGTAATTATTCGTCTTAAAAGATAATCGATGGTCGATCGATGGACCTAATCCAACTGTAATTCACCACATTGGATCTACCTCAATAATGTAGCGATCTTCTCAGGTCCTTGGCCATTTTTCTTTTAAAAAACCTGTCAAAGATTAAGGCCAAAACCCAGTTTTCTCTCGTGCTAAAAACAAACCAGTTTTAAAGCCTTCTTCCATCTCGCTAACTTCACAGCCTCCTCCCTAAAGATGCAAAGAACAGATTTATGTTCCGAGATTAGCAGCAAATTAAAAAGTTCCGAGAACTCAGCACTCGGAAGTGAAAAAGTTGGGAAACGTTTGATAAAAGTATTTCTGTGTTTATTTATGGCATAGAACGAATGGGTGGCCCTTTTTAATAAATTTATGTTGCTGTACGAACTGTAGGAGTTCCAGTACTTAGTAACAGATAAGAATTTTCCATTAACTTATGCAATTTAAGACTGAATATTACGTAACTGTCCATTACGCCATACGCAAGCATATTTCACGACTTTGCTAGACTCGCATTCAGTCCCCAAACTTTTTTGGAACGAAGTTCCTTAATGCGGCTTGTGGTATGAGTTGACTGGTAGAAATCGCCACGTAAAGAAAAAGCATTATGCTCCATCCTTGCGTCTTTCTCTTTCTCTCTCTGTCTTTTTCAATTATTATTCGCGATAAGAAACTTCGTTCCAGACACAAACGTATTTTTACACTTAGTGCATCTCTACACCATCTGAAGGAACACGTCATATTAATTTACTTTTACAGTTTCGTCTTCAGAGTGTGCGTTTTCTATCAACAGTGACGTCATAACTGTTTATTTGCGTTTACAACATAAACAGAGGCAGGAGAGCAATTCTCGTAATTTTAAGAACGTTCACAGTCTGATCTCAGTCTCAATCTGTGAAAGATACCTCTAATTTCCAGTTCCAGTTCTTGACATTAATTGTTGCTGAGATGAAATTGCGATTAGATTTTGAACATTTTTAATTACGGGAATTGACTTTCAGACATTCTTCAACAATTATGAAGCTAGTCCTTCACCCATTTTTGTCTTCATACATAATCTCACCTTATACCAATTTCCCATTAGGTCCACGACTTTAATCACCAATGAGTAGCCAGAATGTCACGACACTAGTATTTCAATGGAGGTCCGTACATGACGCAACCAATTACAAACTATAGCAGTGTTCATAATCTCAGGTAATTTTTATTCCATCGCTGCTTAACTCGTATGTACTTTAGCAAAATATATACTAATCTAATATCGCGACATATTCGGCAAAAATGTAAACAAATACGAGTTTATTGAAAAATAATTTTAATTCCTACATAATAAAGTTTAGTTTACGCTACAACTTCAAACATTTTTATAACTTTTTCAATAGTGCTAGTCACTCTGAAATCAACTTAATCATCACTAAAATAAAGTTGATATTTGTTTTACTCGAAATGACGTCAATTTGAAATACAAATTTTGAATGTAAGTTGATTTTTGAGTGACCATTTGTAACAAAGAGGTCCTGATAAGTTTTTGGTTGCAATGGAAATTGAACTTTGTTAAGTATGACATTCAGTTTGTTGTTCCATAACTTGAAAATTATCGCAAATTCTTAATTCAAATATAGTTAATAAAGCGTTAGTAAGTCGTATCACGTAAGCAACTTGCTCTTAAAAGACCCTTACATGCTCCTTTTACTTCTTCCAAATTCATGCATAATGATAGTGAACTGTACGCACTTTTTCTATGAAAATGATGTCATCGGCCTGATAAAATGGCTACAAAGACCCATTTCGGTTGACAGCATATTGCTCTTGATCCAAATCTCCTTGGAAATGGTTCTTTTACCATGCATTATCACCATCCTATGGGATATTTTTTTTTTTCATAAACCAAATTGGACCGTTCTCCCGAACATTATCGTTAAGTACGATAATGGAAGAAAAATGTGCGTTACGTTATCAGTGACGTCATCGGTTTTGTCGAGTGTAGGGATCGGAAGTGTCGATGTTTTGACATTCGTTGATTTATGATGGAAAATTAATTTTTGAGTGAAATGTGTTTTCGGCAGTCAGATTATCCTTCTTTGTTTTTTTGCAATTTGTACCTTTTAGTACCATTCCGAATATTTTGCTGATAGCTGTCATTATTATTATATTCAGTTTCACACACCTGAAAAATTACTCAATTCGGAAATTGAGTCAAAAATTGATCTCAGCATGTTCCGTGAATATTGATTATTATTTCAGCAGCAAGACGTCCACTGCTGGACATAGGCCTCCCACAAGCATTGCCACATCGATCGGCTCTGTGTTTCTCGCATCCAGCCGTTTCCTGCGGCCTTCCCAAGGTCATCGGTCAAACTTGGCAAGCCTTCCAGAAGGCGTAAATATTAATATTAAAACAATGTTACCAGCATTGGTTTAAATATTAAGGAATATTTATTGAATATCACGTAGGTTGCGATATTTATGCTGTCATCATTTCGATATATTAATGAAGACAGACGATATCAGTTAGATTTTCATGAACAAAACAGTTATAAATTAAATTAAGTACTGATATTCACAACGCCTCAATGCCTCCCACAAAATCTACTAACATTGTTTCAACTGTTTACCCAATACATTCGTTTGGTAATAGATCATGTGACTATATAGCAGTCGACATTTGAAATAAATGGTCACAGATAGCAAGTTTGTGTCAAACTGCTGTGTTATCATAATCTATGACGTGCGGATATCGATAGATAGGGATGGGAAATTATTGTCGTAGACTATGACACGTGTCGTGGTGTCATCGGCCTGATAAAATGGCTACAAAGATCCATTTCAGTTGACAGCATATCTATCTATAACTGCACTTTGACACGCGGTTTGTTTATGTCTATGGGAACTAAAATATGTATACATAACATCGTGTCTATCCTTCCCAAGGAGGTAAGCAACGTTGTATAGTACATTTACATTTCGCCAGTTATTTCATTTACTGCAATGTAGGGGCTGCTATTTAAAATACAATAATGATTTGAGAAAAAGTACAAAGAGAATAGAATAGAATACTCTTTATTATGTACACCATATACATTACAGAACATAACTATATACATTTTACACAGGGTTTTTTATAAAGGTGTCTGTTCTTTTGCTACACATGAGATCCGCAGGAGGAGCAGTAACCGGCATACTCTAAAGAATTGCGTATAATGCCACAAGGTGGACCAATGACCTTGTGAAGGCCGCAGAAATCCGCTAGATGCAAGAAGCACAGAACCGGTTGAAGTGGCGGTGCTTGGGGGAGGCATTATGTCCAGCAGTGCACGTTTTTCGGCTCAACTGATGGTGATGACAATGCTTTCCACGAAGGCAGAATGACTTCCTAAAAATTTTTAGTAGTCAATAGCCTAAACAATGGTAGAATTTTCATTTATTGTCCAGTTTTTTTCCTCTTTATGAATTTATTTTTACTATTATCTTTTTTTCTACTCAAACCGAGTACAGTCCAGCTTCCTCATCCCCCATACCTCATTCTACGCCCATTGTTCTGTAAGTGGTAATCCATGTCCCTTTACATAAAGCGACCTAAATAAAAGTATACAAAAACATTGTATTTTGAGGTTAAAGGTCAATGGGATATTTTCGCTTAGAAGACCACCAAGACCAGAGAAAATATCCCACTGACCCATTGATTGATTGTTATTAGGGAGAAAATAATATAACTTCACGCCTGTATTCCCCTGAAGGGTTAGGCAGAGGTACTCCTATGGTACCTACACCCACATTGCGCCAGTTATGTTTAAGTCCCATGTAACAGGGAGCGAGCCTATGGCCATCAACCGTGCACAAATCCAGACTCCAGTTTAGACACGATTACTAACAAATTAAAAATTTCAGACGCCAATCTACATGATACACTTTACATGATCTGACCAAGATTAGGTCTGAACTATAAAACAGACTGTGACCTCCGAATTTTTTACGGCCTTTCTTCTCAGAGTAGTCAGATAGGAAACACCGACCTTATCTAGTTTTTAAAATATTATTGACGTGCAAAAAACAACTTGTTTGTACAAACCTACTTACAGGAATAACATCATTTATCATCATCATTAGAATGGGCTAGATGTTATTCTCTAGAATTCTAAAAGAAATAAAATTCCATTTTATGTTGAATTACAATGATTGATCGCTGGCTTAAACAGGTTAATAAAGAAATATTTCAAGTAAATCTAATGCCTTTGCCCAGCATCTATACCTGTACAGTCACGAACAAAAGTATGTATACACTCGGCTTTATTCAAAAGCGATTAACTCCTTTATTTTTTAATGAAATTTTATGTTGTTACGAAAATAGCATTTTCGAACCTATAGGTTTATGTAATGTGTCCTATTTCAACGTTGCATTTGTTATTTCACGAAAAAATCGGAATTGAAAGTTGCCATGTGTTGACATATTAGTGCTCGTGACTGTACATTATCTATATCTATACTAATATTATAAAGAGGTAAAATAATAATAATAAGGTAATTAAGGTAATTAAAGGTAAGGTAATTAATTAAGGTAATTTGATAGCCCAATTCTTGAGAAAGGCTATTTAACATCACGCTATGACCATTAGGAACGAGCAAAAATAAACAAAGTCAGACAGAACGCTAAGCGAAAACGAAGTGGCAGGTGATGTGATGCGACCAGGATGGGTCGGAGAACAAGATATTATACGTGGACGAAGTCGCGGGCAGAACCTAGTTATATTAGAGATAAAATTTGTGGGTTAAAGTTGTCAAAAAATAAAGGCCCGTTTTGACATTTGAGAATGCATTCTTGACACTGGTCAGTTTCATACAAACGTGTTTTGCGAATTAGATCTTTATTAACTACTAGAACTGTCAATGTCAAAAAGGGCCTTTTATTTTTTGACCACTTTAGTATGTAAGGGGTAATCTTTGGAAGTCATGACACGATTTCGAAAATTCTTTCACTAATGTGAACCTACAGTATTGCCGAGTGTCATAGGAAATATTTAATGTTAAAACCAAAAAAAATCACGCGGGCTGAAGGTAGTAGAAAATTAATTAATAATATAATATCATTTTATTTCCAGTACATTTCTTTTACATCGCCTTGACTATAACCAGATCACCCAAACATATAATACTTAATAGTTAACTGAATTAAAACAACGGCGTTTCAAAGTTAAACTAAGAAGTTGACTTAAAAAGCGATAGAAGAGTCGTTTGACTACTTGTTGTAAGTGGAGCGGTTTCAAGCAATGATCTGGAAAATCGACTACAAAGAGTAAAAATAAAATGCACTGTAAAACATTTACTGCGGCGTTTTGTACTGGTGTTATTATCATGCATTCTTTTTACGAGGGTAAAAGAAAAAGATATGCCTTGCCACATAAACATAGACACTTGTTTCATCGTGTGTCATAAAAATGACATTAACATTAATTTACTCGTATTATGACATTTATGACACACGTTGAACAAAGTGTCAAACTCCATAAAAAATGTTGTCTTGAACAGATAAAATGTAGGCAAGTCACCATAAATACCCAGTTTAATTCAGATAATGATACTTAATAAAACCACTCAGTAATAATAAACACTGTCTCTTAAGATACAGGTTACCCTAGTTTAAGAGTATTATATGTAAATGTTCTCTACCTCATATTCAAGAATTGTAAACTTAAGTTCAATTATCTGTATTATTGGGGAAAAAAAATTAGAGGCACTAAAGGAGAAACTTCAAAAAGATAAGATTAAAATACATTAAAAGAAAAACTACCTGACGTATTCCAGCTACGAGTAGCATCTTTTACCCAAACACACATTGAAAAGGCAATACGTTGTAAATTTTGAAGCATACGAAATGCATTCCGCTGAGCGGTTCGATCCCGTTCATTTCGTTCATTCGTAGGAACCACACGAAATATTAACCTATTTTGCTGAAGATGCAGACTCGACTGAAATGTTTCTGTATCTATCGGTTCGCTATTTTATTTGTTTTGGAGTAAAAGATGAATGTTGAAATAAATAAATGATAATGCTTTTATTTCTTTATTTTTAACTTAACTCTAGTTGGTAGGTAGGTAGTTCGTTTTTAGGTAATAAATCGTTTGATTTCGATTAAAATATTTGGATGCTCATTTTACTTGAAAAATTACGTAAGTAATAATTTATTTTCATTTATTTTAATTGGTTATAGATGTTGTTAGGATACGCGCATTTATCGAATTGGGTTAGATATCCTGTAACATGTAAGAAGATAAAAAAAAAATGCTTCAGTCTTTAGATCCGGTATGATCAAAACATAGCAGAATAACCACAATAATTTTCAGCACATTTTGACCACTTAGTGCACTACCTAGTAATATTTATTTATTTAATACTTTAAGCACACGAATGTACAGAGGCGGACCTGATGCCAAATGGATTTTCTACCTGTCAACCTTTGGGTGATGTAGATACAAACAATGGTGGGTCCAATGACAAAAATAAAGGAATAAATCTTTATTTAGACATAAAATATACATAAACCTACCTATTCCAAACTATGAATATAATAATGAATACCTTATTATACAGAAATATAGCACAAAGTTTTCACAAAGCGAGAGTCTGGCCAAATCAGCCATGATTAAGTCTTCACAAAGCCTTAAGCACTTAAAATTACACAACAAGTCTTTCAAACACTAAAAACAGAACACTTAAACACAAAAGCCTCACACTATGAAAACTACAACAATTACAAAATGCTAACTAATTACCACTAGACAGCTGAGGTGGAAGCGTGTATTAAGTAACAAGTAACTATGTACGAGTATGTTGCACAGGAGCGCAGGAGCTTGTGTTATTAGAGCTCGTGTAAACATGCGAGCGAGTTGTTATATGGTTCTGTGAGGGCAGTAGATAGGCGATTAGGGGGTATTTTGTTAGTTTTAATTGTTTGTCAAATGACACGCAAAGCGTAAAACGTTTAAAACGAAAGAAAATTGATGTTTCACGTGCTCGTATTCATAAACGGAACCTTTAGAGTCTATATTTTAAAGTTAAATGTGCAGACAGAAAAACTTTTCATAACGTCTAAAAAATAAGTGTCGTTTGAGAAGTGGGGGCAATTTGAGAGGGGTGATTTTTTTTTGTAATATTATTATGTTACACAGATGCATGATCCACATTTAAGTAGAGAAGGTGAATAATGTTTGCGTTCATATGAGACAGCAATCTCGACGATCTCATGAATCAAAAACCTATTCACTAAGTATTAGACTACTTTAAAAAAGTTATAACCAAAAAGGTATTGTTTACTTAAAAAATAACATCAATGATTTATGATCTCTCTCATTAATTTAAAAACGTCCTAAACAGATATCGCCAACACAATTCAGTAGCCGGATTGAATCCCATCTTCCTTTACAAATTCGTTTCAAACCCTAAATGTAGGCTATTCAAAGAGTACTAACTGCCTAGTCTTTATTGTCTATTCCTAGCCTTAATTGTGTAACTTTTGACTAAAGCTAAGACTTTTGACAGCCGCTACATTGACCTTTTACAGGAAATCAGTCTTCAAACTTTTACTGTCATCCTTAGAGCATTTGAAAAGTTATTATTATATTTCTAAAGGTTACCCTTGTACAACAAATTACTAGATAAAATTACCCTTTTTGTCAAAACTTTAGGGTACTCAAATTTAGCTAAATTATCGAGTTTAGATTTGGAAGTGTCCAATTGTTTTTGAACTAATAATTAAATTATATCGTGAAGCCGACAATATATTTTCAATCGCTTCGTCGAAGTTGACCGCGATTGCTGTTGTTAATTATTTCCTTGACAAAATAGTATTACGATCAAATAATAATATGGATCAATTGATTAACATCAGAGTCAGGTAAAAGAAACATGAGAGCTAAAAGGAATTACGACTACCAAACACTAACTTACTTTTTAAAAGACTGCCCTTGGAGTTTCTTGCCCGTTCTTCTCCATAGAGATCTTCGTTTTGGACTGGGCAACTAGCTTAAATTTTTAGACTAACTGACTGACTCTTTGACAATTCAAAAGTGCCTGTAAATGTTTTAATTGAAAAAAATGCTTTGAGTTTCAGTTTGAGTCTAAACTACACTCAAAGAACGTAAAATTGAAAAAACGACACCAACAAACTTTCATTTAAAATTTTTGATTAGACTGAGCATACCTTAATACTTCAATACGTTATTACGTCTTAGAAAAACAATAGAAAACTTGATTCTAAATTAACTATCATACTGTAGTGACACTTAATTATTAGGTACCTATATCATTCAACCTATAAATATAAGCACTTAAAATAATAAATAAATATTTAAGTAGTAATTATACATATATGTACAATATGCAGGACAAACATATTTTATGTATTAGTAAATAAGTCATTAGTTGTCCGGCAGCTCGGCTATGACGCGCCCTATTGTTCTCGCGACGTGTCTGTTCGCATACGTCACGCGTCGTGAGGACGACCGACACGGGACCATCGCATGTTGCACTCGCGCGCCCGCGCCGCCATTCGGCTAACCGCTACGTATGCTATCGCACGCTAACTATTTTCTAGCTTCGCCGCGATTAATTAATACGAATCTAGTAAGCTTTCGTCATTTCTGTTCTTCGCTATCCACTATCATTAATTCACTCCTTCTTCTTCGATGATACTCTTGTGTGTTGTGTAACTGACTGTGAACTATACTGTGAAATAAACTATTCTTCTTCTCCGGTGGACCTTCATCTATCATTTTGTTTACACTGCACTGCACGGCATACCTACAATACTAACGATATTGAAAGAAATCTTACGGCCAGTTTCCATGGAGTGGTTCCAAGGGTATCCATGAAGTTTCTTGCCCGTTCTTCTCCATAGGAACCAACTACGTTAGAATGGGTAACTAGCTTCACCTTTCTGACGGAGTCATCCTTGATGATTCAAAAGCGCCTGCAAGTTAGTTTAATTGAAAGAAATGTTTTGATTTTGTTTCACCATCCCACAAAACTCCCGTTAGCTAATCCAACAGATCAATAATAATACAAATGCTTTCCTTATTGTAATGTATCTGTTAGGCAATAACTTTCTGGGTACTTTGTTATAGGTCTTTAACCTATTTTTTATGCCATTTAAATCTGCTCTGTCCACATCTCCGCTTACGTCCCCGCTTTTTTCATAGCCCTATCTAAACAAACATGAGAACAAATGACTAAAGTTTTCTAATAAAAAACCCTCACAACGCATGAACATACGATTTAAACTTTTTTCTGGCTAACTGTGTTATCATGAGTTCATCTCATCATTACTCCGTTACCTCTGGGTTTACCCTTGGGGATATTGTTAGGGTAAACTTCGGATAAAAGACTTGGAACCTGATTATTTTTGGGGAGGATGTTTTATGAAACTTTTCACTGTCAATAAGGTAGAAAGTTTTCCTTTTGAGATTGTTAATTATTTATTTAAAATATTCGTGTTAAATTATTTACTAGAAGTGTCTTCATTGGGTATCTTTTTTCTTTTTTTAACGTCACTTTTCTTAAGTTTTCATCTTTTCATTTCTTTATATATCAGATTGAAAACTTTTCTTTTATTGTCAGTACTTTAGCAAACGAACTTCCCCTCTCTTTACCCCTTAAGGAGGGTGAAAGATAACTACAATACTTTCAGTTCGCAGTAAATAATATTTCAACAAGCGGGTAGAGTGCCAAATCGGCAGCAACTTCGCAAATTAGCCGCATATTTATGTAGCGGTGAAACTTTTAATGTTGCGTGTAATGTACGCTTGCCAGGCATTTTGCTGCGTGTATGAATTCATTGTTGTTCCGTTACTTAGTTGGTAGTTTCTGCTTTTGGCTCAAGATTGTTTGGTGAATGGTTTTATTGTTTTGGGCGGTTTTCTTAAGATAATCGTTTTTTGTTTCATGGTAGATTAATTTGCTGTTAATTAGCATTGTTACGTTGGTCATCTAGCAAATTGTACTGTGTAAAAATATAGGAGGTTGAGAATAACTAAAAACAATAGCTTGTTGAATAATTAATAGCTTTTTATAGGGACGATAGTGCGAGTCGGACTCGCGCACCGAGATTTCCGTACAAATTTGTATGTATGTAACTAAAAATTTACGGTTTTCGCAATGTTTCCTTTATCTGTGCTATAAGACGTTGCTTCGTACCAAATTTCAAGATTCTGAGTTCAAGGGAAGTACCCTGTAGGTTTTGATTCCCTTGCGAGTGTCGAAAATTTGCGGAAATTTGCGGCATAAACGGCTGTATCTTTTGATTGCATTGGTTTAGAAGTTTGATTTTTTCACAGCTCTAAGGGTCAGTAGACTTGAGTATTTGATATAAATTCCAGCTTGATACTTTTATGCTTTCCTGAGAAAAATGGTCTTGACAGACAGACGGACGGACGGACAACAAAGTGATCCTATAAGGGTTCCGTTTTTCCTTTTAGGTACGGAACCCTAAAAACAAGAATCATAAAAGTTCTGATTAATGATACCACTATTAACTGTATCTTTTGACGATAGAGTACCTATATTGCTTTAGGAAAAGTAGAAAAATAATTTAGGCAGAGAGTTACACAAATTGATTTACTAAAAGGAAATAAAATAAAATTGAAGAAGGACAGTTTTTATGAGCCTGTCAATTACCAAAACGATGGTTGAATAACAAAAAAATCTTATGAACCTCACCAATAACACAGAAAATAATAAAATAAAATCACCTTCCAAATTTTCCTACAACCATTCTTAACTCAGACCAATCATAACACTTTGAAGTAATACAATAACTGGCACTCCACGTTAACAGGCGAAAATCTAACAATTCCCAGAAAATACGCTCCCGTAATGAATTCAAAATGGATCCTAACAAGTTTAGTTAATTTCGTTTTGCCAAATTGAAATTGTTACCGAAGATGACATTTTAAATTGTTTCGTAACGAGACTTCTAATTATATCTGGCGTTCTTAATGTCACAATTTATTGTCACTTCGTGGTATTATGAAAAGGGTGGATTTGGGGAAATATGTCGGTAATGTGTAGACGATGTTATGATTGTTTTTGGTGGAGGTGGAAGAAGGTAGAAATTAATATGCTTAAAATTATGTTCAAAGGTGTAATTTCTGGAGAAGCATAATCAATGTGGAGGTACAATACGAGAATAAATGAAAACACTGACAATCGAAACGATCAAATAAATCCTAACATCGAAATTGAAAACGTGATTTTTTCAAACAGACAAATAGAAATAGAAATCACTAGCTGCGCCCCGTGGTTTCACCCGTATAAGTCTCGATCCCGTATGAATTTTGAGATAAAAAGTATTTTATGAGTTAATCCTGGTTATAAACTATCCTTGTGCCAAATTTCATCCATATCCGTTTAGTAGTTTTGGCGTGAAAGAGTAACAAACATCCATCCATCCATACAAACTTTCGCATTTATAATATTAGCAGGATATTTAATTGCATAAAACATGCTATATAAAGGTTCTAAATAAAAAATATAATTTCTACTACCATAATTCGGTTTCTTAAAGCAGTTAATATATACGAGTAATAGTAGCGAGGGGCCGACTATGGGTTTTGTCAATCTTCGACTAGCTATTAGATATATTTGCTTGCATTTTTTTATTTTCGTATTGTCATCTCCATCTTTTGTTTATATGGCATAAAAAAATAAGTAGGTATTTGCATCACAGGTTCAAAATGCAATGCAAAACAAAAATGAAGCTTGACACACTGATTAACGCTATGTGAAAAATGCATACCTAAACCAGGGGGGCAATTCTCGTCATTTTAATAACGTTCACAGTCTGATCTCAGTCTCAATCTGTCAAAAATACCTCTAATTTCCCTACATTTTGACAAGTTTTCAACATTTGTTTGTCGCCGAGATGAGACTGTGACTTGATTTTTAACTTTTTAAATTACAAGAATTGGCCTTCAGGAAAACTTAAACATACGAAACTAAGAAAGAATGGCGCTTACTTTTAAGCAAAATACTAGGGGGCAGTTCTCGTAATTTTAAGGACGTTCACAGTCTGATCTCAGTCTCAATCTGTCAAAAAATACTTCTAATTTCCCTACATTTTGACAAGTTTTTGACATTTGTTTGTCGCCGAGATCAGACTGCGGCTAGATTTTGAACGTTTTAAATTACGAGAATTGGCATTTTTCACACGACTTGCCACTATAGAAACAAAAGAAATGCAAAATATAAAATATACAAACCATAAAATATCTGTTTTCTACTAAAATTCGAAAACAGTTAAACAGTAAAGTTATTCCAAGGGACCCCATTCATAACAGGAACAGTGAACCTTTTAAAAACTATGACAATAAAAAAAGATATATTTCTGTAAAAGTTGGGCGATAAACGTGTACCATGTAATTGGCCGACAATTTATGTGGCATTCGTATTACACTTCGGGATTCTTCGGGCGGAATCGGAAAGTTACGAATTGTGTCCTTATTCGATGATAGAAGTTTGTTGCAGTTAAATTGACTGTTTTTATACGTTTTTTGGCAATAATAACATTGTTTTGGCGACATTAAGTTTTCATGTTTTCGTCTAATGTTGCATGAAAACCGTTTTCTATCATAATTATGAACAGCCCTTTAGCAAAACACTTTCTTACAAAAATAAAGTCACGTCTGGAAATTCGAACTTGAGAGCAGACTCGGCTAACTTTGGCTAATTTTAACTACCTATCTACCTTAAACATACATAACATTGCGCCTGTTTACCCTAAAGGCTTAGACAGAGTTGAACATATTGCCAGTTAAGTATTTTTAGTTTCATGTAACACGGGGTGAGCCTATTGCCATTAAAATCAAAAGTCATTTATTCAAATTCGGCTGAGAATCAGCACTTTTTGAACGTGAAATATTACATAAGAGATTCCCTAAAACGCTCGCCCTTCACCGGGCACAAACCTGGACTCGAGGCTGCAACAGAAAAATTCCCAAAGGAAAAACATAATGACACTTTGCCCGATCAGTAGATCGAACCTAGGTCCAATGTATCTCTGACAGCAGCAACCTAACGATGATCACAATGATTCTGACAGAATTTTCAATGGCAGCAACCAAACAGCAACCTTATTAGAATGAGAATAAAGATTACCGTGACAAACCACAGTTTCTGTTGCTGCTTTTTGACAGTGATGCAAAATCAGAGGTAAAATAACTGTGAAAGGAGTGTAAAGCAACGAGGCAGTCCAATCAGTCTACACAGAGTAAATACTAAACACTAATGTATTAATGAAATACCTGACTATAAAATTTCGGCAAGCGTAGTGAAAGAAACAATGAAAATACATTTATTTGGCACAGACTAAAAGACACACAATATACCAGATGCATACATTAGATAAAAACAAAATAAATAAAGATCAAATAAAAAGTGTAAAGTCCGATGAAAGAAATTTGCAGGAAAGTGTAAAGTCTGATGAAAGAAAATTGCAGGAAAGTGTAAAATCCAATGAAAGACATTTGCAGGAAAGTGTAAAGTCCGATGAAAGAAATTTGCAGGAAAGTGTAAAGTCCGATGAAATAAATTTGCAGGAAAGTGTGCCTCACGGCTGCACCAAAAGGCCCAGTTCAGCAAAAATGCCAGACAACTAGTGCCTGACGCTGGTTTTCAACTGGACCTGAGTGTGGGACGCCCCCCAGCTAGATGGACGGACGGCCTAATGAAGGTGGCTGGGACAGACTGGATGCGGAAGGCGGAGGACAGGGTGTTGTAGCGCAGCCTGGGAGAGGCATATTTCCAGCAGTGGACTGCAATCGGCTATAAATAACAGAAATAATGTTATTACGCATTCCCTTAAAAAGTAAATCTAAGAACAACTTTTATTAGATCTTCGTATTTGGCTCGACCCCCTATCACATTTCACCTCGAAATAGGTTAATTTATCAAAAAATCATCTATCATGTTCTTCACAGTAAAAAACCTCCCCTAAAACTGAATTAAGTTTTGATTCATTACTGGTAAATTTTCGGAAAACCCAAAAACTTGTGTGTTATTTGCAGTCAATACTGAGTTTCGAGGAATCAGACCGCGCGTTAAGAAAGATCATACCATTTAAACTTTAACAACCGATTTTTCATTTTATATTATTGCAATGTTGTGCTTGAGTAGGTATTCATGAAAAGCACAACTATTTTAATTTAGTATGAATTTATTATCTATCATCATCTGCTGTTTTCTTGTAACTTCTTTAACAGCATATTACGTTGCCAAATGAAGTTGCAAGAAAATCCATTTCCACCCAGTATTTGTGGCCTTAGAAAAATAACCATACAAAGCATTGCATATATTAAGTAGGTACTTACGTCAAAAACATGTTTACATACATTTGTGTTATAGAATTATGTACCCAATGTGTAATATGTTTAGTGGCTACACATTGATACAATATTATTAAACAAATATGAATACCAATTAAATTAATTCTTGTCATCTTCTTGTGTTCCCACTGCCGGGACACAGGCCTCCTCTCTTCGAGAGGGAGTGGGCTGCAATCTAGCAAGCGGGCCAGTGCGGATTTATAGATGGCACATGTATGTTTAGTTTTCGGACAAGCCGGTTTCTTCATGATGTTTTCCTTCCCGGTTTTGAGAACAGTGGTGATGAAATAATTTACAAAAAGTAAAGTGCCTGCTTGGGTTCGAACCTACGAACTACAACCGTAAATCGCGGCCGTTACCAGTGCTCTCCACTTGCCTCCCTATTCAATAGAAATTAATTGGTTTCTCTGAAACATTCGTGACTATCGTCAAAGTCAATGTCAATTTTCAAGACCAACTCACCTTCTCAAAAATTCACGTCCAATTTAAATCTCATCTTCTTATTCATCAATTCTTTTATTCCCATTGACAAACATAAAAACAGCCCATTAAAATCAAAATAAGAAAAACATCTGTAAAGGCATTCAAAAGATCTTAACACAATTTTATTTCTAAAAAAATATTTTGCTAAGACACCCAAAATTATTCTTTTCAGCTTGGACCCGAAATAATAAGCTTTTGTTAAACAGTCAACAATGCTCACAAAGGTGTTAATTTAAGAATACAGCCATTTGTTAAAACGGAATTACAATTCTAAATCTGTCGCCCTATAAAGATATTACGGTTGTAATCTGTATTTCAAAGACCTTTATGAATGTTATAATTTAACTCTAAGGGATTGGAGGTTACGGTTTAAATTTGTAATTAGGTGAAGATTTTAGCGTTATATAATGCAATGGGCAGGGAGTTGGGGCCTGGTCACACGGTCCGGCTACCGGGTACCCGGTTGCAAAGTGTGCCATTATTCACGGCGATACTTCAAAGTTACGTGTACTTAATCAAACCACCAATGACTAGCAGTAGTATTTTAATGGTTCGTAAACGATGTGACTCACTATCTTGTTATTAACTATTTTGTTATTGGTTACTTCGTGTGCGTAATGTAAAAATGTATGTAAATTTATCGTAATTTTACATACATAAACTCACACCTTATTCCCATAGGAGTTGGCAGAAACTACATAACACCACCTGCTGCAATCCTTACATATTCGTTTTGCTTCGTTTACATTCATACATCTGAAGGCCAATTCTCGTAATTTAAAACGTTCAAAGTCTAGTCGCAGTCTCATCTCGGCGACAAAGAAATGTCAAAAACTTGTCAAATTTGAGGTATTTTTGACAGATTGAGACTGAGATAAGACTGTGAACGTTCTTAAAATTACAAAAATTGCCCCTCAGGTCATACGCAGGCTCAGCGTAGTTTGCTACGCTGACGACACGCTGGTCCTGGCGCAGGGGAGGTCGCATCAGGCGGCGGCCGACGCGATGACACGCGGGGTTGCGATAGTCGTGGAAAGGATCCGGCAGTTGGGTCTCGAGGTGGCATTGCACAAGTCCGAGGCCATGTCCTTTCATGGGCCTCGGTACGGGCCACCTTCGGGATCCCAACTGATGGTAGGAGGGGTTCACATCGGCGTCGAGACAACGATGAGATACCTGGCTCTCGTCCTCGACAGCCGGTGGAACTTCGTCGAGCATTTCCGACGTTTGGCCCCCAAACTGGAACGGACCGGGGCCGCCCTAAAGCGGCTCCTGCCCAACCTGAGGGGGCCAAACGCCTCCTGCCGGAGGCTTTACGCAGGGGTCGTGCGGTCCATGGCCCTTTACGGGGCCCCGGTGTGGGCGCGTTCACTGCTGCTTCGAGCCGCACACTATCTGAACGCGCCCCAAAAGGTGGTTGCCGTAAGGCTTATAAGGGGGTACCGCACGATCTCGGGCGAGGCAGCAAGCCTCCTTGCCGGACTGCCACCATGGGATCTGGAGGCGATAGTCCTCGCGCGCCTGTATGACTGGCGCGCGGAGGCACTACGTCGGGGGGAAACTCTGCACCTGCGGCAAATCACTGCGGAGCGGACGGACCTCCGGCGCGGTCTCATGGTGGAATGGAAGGCGCGACTATCGCAACCCAGCGCAGGGCACGCCATGATAGCGGCGATAAGACCCCTCTTTGAGGAGTGGCTAGAGAGGCTGTAACATAATGTACATACTCACAGTTATCTTCATTCATTCCTCCAGGTCAGAACAAGCATTCTGTTACCGTTAGGCGCTGATCTGATTATTTATTACGACACGTTTCATCCACAATCAGTACACAGACACAGCTCCATCTTTAAGATGACACTACGATTATTTAGTGACATCCAAGGGTTGGTAATTACGCCCACATTGATGGATATCATTTTTCCTATAATCACTATACTTCTGATACAAAATAACTATAGATTTTATCGTATTTTATTAATAATATATTTTATTATGACAGCTTTGACAACGACGTTTAATACGTCGCCATGGCAACCTTTCTTTCAAATTCTTACCTGCCTGTATCTTTTTAGCTAATTGGACATGAATACTTATTATATTTCATTACTGGCCATCTTCGTAACTCAAATTCATATTTTCTACATGATGTTATTCTACGAGCTGACATTATAGATCCACGCAATCCAAGGATCAGTTCGGGTTTCGCCTCTAAAGCGAAAGCAACTAAAAACCTGATACTCCAGGGCTACCTATCCCGGGAATACCCAGCGTACCTCTCCACTCCGGTACCTGACGGACCCTGCCTACGCCTCCGTCCTCCGTCCTCCGTGAAGGCCTCCTGATTCTATTGGGCCGCGCCTCATCCGAGGGCCGCCTCACCTGGCGGGCTGACAGCGTCCCCGCCGTGCCTCTCTCTCCTGCTGCCGTGCTGCGTCCTGTCCTGCTGCGTGGGCCCTCCTACGGGTGTCCTCCGTGCCGCACACGCACCAGCAGCTACCCTCACCTGCACCTGCACCTGTACCTGTACCTGCACCTGCACCTGCACCTGGATCTGCACCAGCAGCTACCCTCTCCTGCACCTGCACCTGTACCTGTACCTGCACCTGCACCTGCACCTGGATCTGCATCTGTACCTGCACCTGTCGCCAGCACCTGCCTCGTGTCTACCTCCCTCATCTGGATCTCCACTACAGCCTCCTCAGCCCACCTATCACGCATCGTCATCCATACACCCCACCTTCACATACTACACACCACTCTTCAGTCCATCTCCATCTTTTAATTGCTTGTAAATATACCTTTAATTGTTTTCTACCTCCCTTTCTTTAATTTCATTTTCCTTTATAAGTTTATTTTCTTGTCGCTACACGACAAGGCGTCACGGCGCTCTCACCTACCGCCTGACGCAGGTCCTCTCCGGACACGGATGTTTCGGGAGGTTCCTGCACATCATCAGGCGGGAGGAGACGCCCGGGTGTCACCACTGCGAGGATCGCCCAGAGGACACGGTGGAGCATACGGTGGAGGTCTGCCCCGCTTGGGCAGAGCACCGCCGTGTCCTCGTAGAGGCGATCGGCAGCGGCGGCGACCTCTCGCGTCCGGCCCTGGTGCAAGCCATGGTCCGGGGCGAGAGGGAGTAGGAGGCGGTCACCTCCTTCTGCGAAGCAGTCATGCTAGCGAAGGAGGTGGCGGGATGGGCGAGGGAGAGATCCTCACGCCTCAGCCGCCGAGGGAGACGCTCCGGGCGTCGGGAGCCGCGTGACGACTCCCGGCCACCGTAGGCGCGGGCCTGCGGGCGGAGAGCAATGGGTAGCTCTCCGTCCGATCAGGACCAGGCCCGTGCCGGACGGCGCGTAAGTGTTCCACGTGCGCCTCAAAGAGATGTCAGCATAGATGACGGGGCCCGACAGGGCCGAAGCCTGCCGGGGTAGCGGGATCGTCCGAAAGGGTTACCGCTGCCCTGGTACATAAAGGGCTAAGGAAGGAACACGGGTGGGTATGTAAAAGCGAAAGTTTATATGGATGGATGGATGGATGTTTGTTACTCTTTCACGCCAAAACCACTGAACAGATTTGGATAAAATTTGGCACACAGAGTGTTTATAACCAGGACTAACACATAGAATACTTTTTATCCCGAAGTTACCACGGGATCGAAACTTAGCGGGTGAAATCACGGGGCGCAGCTAGTAAGGTATATGAGGGCGTTTCCATTTACATCTGCCTCGTGAATTTCTTATGTTAGTTTTAATTTGTTCAAATCTGTTCCTTGCATACGTTACTGTGCCGTACGTTTACGTGTACATTTTTTTCTTTCTTTCTAGTAAGTATAAAAGCTTTCACACGTATCAGCACGATTTTCTCGTCTTATACATTCTCACCGGGTAACTGGCAGGGGGTACCGAGTATCCGGCAACTAGATCGTGTGAAAAGGGGCTAAAGGGGTCGGAGTTCTTGTTAGCTAGCGTGTATGGGTAGAGGTGGAAGCTAAATTTGTAAGAATTGTAGTAGGTTTTTGGAAGAAATTGGAAAGGATTTGGAAGAATGGAAGAAGGATAGCAATACATGATATGTTGTAATTAGATGCGTAAAGTTAAATCAAGAATGAAGTTAATGGGTTAAAACTATGAGACCGATGTAAATGAAATCAGAGAATTTAATTGATAAGCAAATTACAACTTAAATTGTCCGTATAAACAAATCACACGTGTCATTCTTTGACAGTTGCATAAAATGGGTATAACACGGCGAATTGACGTAGGATTTCAATTAATTTCCCTGACAGTACAACGAAAGGGGTACTATACCATACTATTTGTAACTAAAACTAGCCAAATTTAGACCTCCGAACACGGGAATTATACCATCAAACCTTCACGAACGAAAGATCTTTCCTCCTTATACACAAAAAATCTGCATGAACACCCAAGATAACTTCAAAACGGTTTGCATGTTCCACAGTTTACAAAGTATAAAACGTTGAAGCTTGAACAAGAGTTTTTATGACGCTAAACCGCCGGGGAGGGGGTGGGCAGAGCTGCTGGATTATGGCGCATTTTTCTCGCAACAAAATTAGCAGTTGTTCCGCTGGAGACTTAAGCTTTAGGTTGTGGGCTTGGTAGAAGCGGAGGCGGGAACGGATTCTGACTTAAGTGACGATTTTTAAGAGGTTCATACAAAACAACATACAACTTCAAAATTTTAATTTTGAAGTTGTATGTATATTTGTAATGGGTTATCTCTGGTAATAACAATTCTTTCACTGATAGAAATGTACACTATTTCCAAATAGGCTTTATGCCAGAACTGTGATGTGTGATGGTGACATTAAACTACACACTTAGAAAATTTATAAGTGAATGCATTATTTAGCAAGAAAGATACTGTTGCTCAACTTAGTCACATTACATTTACATAATTCATGTACTTGCATGAACATTAACAAGAAGTGAAGGAGTGATTTTTGGAACTAGTGTATTGTCAACTGTAAATGATACCATTCTTTAAAACCGTGTCGTCTAGATTATTGCGCATTCCGCGTCAACTGGACAAAGTACAGTCAGAGAAAATGTCAGTGTAAATTATCTCAGACTGTTCCCATTTGTAAAAGAATTTCGAGATATTAAGTTCTACAACTTTCGGATACAATTTCGTTTATAAAACATGTTTTTATTAACGACGTTGGATGGGCAGCGGAGTCAGATATATAATTTATAAAGTTTTTTCCCCATTTTACATACGATTTAATAATAACTGGCGAAATTACTCGGTAAACTCTGCTTGCGCGATGCAGGATTTTGCGTGACGTCATTATGATACGTAGTTCGCATATGGCGATGTAGATGCCCCTACAATAGTTACGCCTCTGTCTCATCCATCGGGGAAAATAGGCGTGATGTTATGCTAAGTTATTCTTTTTAGAAAAATACTTCTGTAATGCTACCTAATGATAGAACATATCCCTCTTTCTAACAAGTAGGATACTCTGTATAGAAACTCTTTGACACACGATTAAGGATTAAAACCTACAGAGCGCTTAACACCGAAAAACCATGTCAAATATACACCCTCAACAAAATGTTTTCGTCTTTAACCGCCATGCACCACACCTTCTGCTATCCTAGTATTACCTAGCACACATGTTCGCGCGAACAATATTAGGATTATGCAACTAATAAACAGGTTCCTCGAAAAAAAAAACAAAAAAAAATGTTAAAGCAAAATATTCTTGAAAGTAAACTATGCAAAGTATTTTTCATAAGTCCCACTCATACAGGCGTGTTTTGCTAGCAGAGAAAAGAAGAAAAGAACGCCTTTTATTCATGTTTTCCGGGTACTTTTTCCTGAGGGCGTCTCTATCGCGGAGTAATAGAAATGCTGTGATAAGTTTTAATTAGAGAAATGCATTAGTGTGCTATGTGATTTCTTGGCGAAAAATTGACAACTGTTCTTGCAACTTAATAAAAATTGTTGTTGGTGGTTGTTGGTTGTTTTAATAAAAAGATAATATTATTATATTAGGTTTTGCCCGTGGCTTCGCCTTTTGTGTGGATGTCGGAAAATGTCCCACAGGAACGTACTACCGGGTTAAAAAGTACCCTATGTGTTAATCCAGGTTATAAACTATCTGTGTGCCAAATTCGCTCAGCCGATTTTGCTCCAATCCGAAATATACATCCAGACGGACATAAAAATTTAGAAACTATAATTTCGGCATTAGACTCGTCCCAACTTAGAACCTTGCAGCAATTCCTTTTTTTTTAAATATTCAAAGGTTTAGAAGACTGTCAGCATATAATATTATGTAAACATGCTGGTTGAAAATAAATATTGTACATGTAAATACACATATAGTAAGAAATACTTTAATATTCTTAACATAATGGATGCAGACAGTAAATAAATTAAAGGGTGAATAAAATTTTTAAGAAGCTGTGTTTTAGATAATCCAGGGCGTGTTTTATGAATACCAAGTTGGCGGTACCAAACCTAGGCCTTCTATTTCAAGTGTGCTTTATTATTGCTTGGAAATTATTGTGAAAAAACGTGGACTCAAAATTGCCGCCAATACGCAGAGAGTAAGACTAACGATCAACAAAAGACTTGTTCATTCTCTTCGTGTGAAGAATTCTTTGCCTGGGCTGAAGCTAATGAAGTTATCGGCTCTTAATCAATAATAAACGTACTGCCAACTTACAAAAACGCTGCAATCCTTTTATCCAAGCTACAGCATGCCATAAACCAACAAACAAAGCCTCTATTACAAAATATCGTCTAAAAATCCAACAAATAGTTCGAAATACAAATAAACGAGTGTTAAACAAAGCGCACTATTTAATTGAACCAGATTGAACCGGATCGGGCAGGATTGTAGCGTGGATAGCCGGTTGATACCAGGATTATTCGGAATACTGAGCAATGGTTAAACGGTTTTAAATATTTTGTGTTTTTTTTTGTTTGGAAGTGTTAAAAAGAAAATGTATGATGCTTGTGCTGGAGAGAAATTTAATCATCTTGCTATTTATGCTATTTATGGCAAATAATTTAAATTAATGTTCTGTGTATAATAATAAAAAATATTGTATAGAATCAAGTTTTTCTAACTGAACAGACAGCTATGCTGCTGGGGAGATTGTTGCGCCACTTCTTCTTCCCAGCGAAAGCACTAGGAAGTGGTGATGGGCGGGGATCGTTTTGGGGGACCGCCTTAAGTATTTTTGACGTTCGCAAAGTGCTGATTCTCAGCCTAATTTGAATAAATGACTTGGTTTTGATTGTAAACTTATCGAATACCCCATTTCTATATTTATTAAAGAACTGAAGACTAATGCCCGTAATTGAAAACGTTCATAATCTAGTCTCAATCTCATCTCAGCGACAATCAGTGACAAAAACTTGTCAAACATTTAGAGGAGGAATTTGAGACAGATTGAGACTGAGATTAGAATGCCTTTCTTAATAACACGGGAATTTCCCTTCTGGTCGTATTTATTACTCGGTACTAATAACAATTATCTGTCGAAATTGGTACTTTGCCATAATTCCAATAACTCATAGGTACTTTAGATTCGTTGAAAGGTGTTTTTCTGATGAAATTACTACCAGAAACCATTCCAAAGATTTGTTAGGTGAACAGCAACCATCTTGCCTTGTTTCCCCGAAGGGTTGGGCAGAGATGTACCTCTAGTACACACACCACATTTCGCCAGTTATGTTTAAGTCCCATATAATAGGGGCGAGCGAATTGCAATTAACCGGGTACAAATACAGCCCCCGGGCTGCTACTGAGGTATTTCAGATAGAAAACCACTGCCCGACCTGGGAATCGAATCCAGTACCTCATGCTCAGCAATACAGAGATGTCAGCATAGTTGACGGGGCCCGACAGGGCCGAAGCCTGCCGGGGTAGCGGGATCGTCCGAAAGGGTTACCGCTGCCCTGGTACATAAAGGGCTAAGGAAGGAATACGGGTGGGTTTTAGTCAGTAAGAGTCTGACACTCCCTTCTGCTCCACCCAGAGCGGAAGGGGTCATTAGATGATTTTCCATCCACAAAAAAAAAAAAAATGCTCAGCAATACCGCTTGCGACCACTTACTAGACCAACGAAGCAGTATACTCAACCACTAGTTGTTTCAAATTAGGAGTCAAACATTAATTACTTATACAACCTACCATACCTGTTCCCTTGTTATTTAAGCACTGTTATTATTACATCAAAGCCTTGTGTTCAGCAGTCTGTAGACGTTAACATGTAAAACGTCTGAATTTAATTTACATGTAATTATTTAAGCTTTAGTCTAGACTCGAGACAATTATAATTACTCTAGTTATAAGGTGCCTACCAATCATTCGTAGATCTTTGACAGTCGTTACGGGTTTTTTCCAAGGGGTATCGCGGTACCCAGTAACTGGGTTGTGGAGGTCAGATAGGCAGTCGCTCCATGTAACATGCTGGTGTTCAGCTGCATCCGGTTAGACTGGAAGTTGACCCGAAAATAGTTCCGAAAAGGCTGCCTAGCCTTTTTGATTTAGTCCATGTTCAACCACCACAGTCTTTACCCCCGACCATTTGCAACTATTTTTTTAAATTCAGTTTCGATTTGTATTCTTATAAATGATTTATCATTTATGAATGCTTCGTTGGTCTAGTGATCGCAAGAACTACCGCTAAGCATGAAGTCCTGGGTTTGATTCCGGGGTCGGACAATGTTATTTATTTAAGAAAAGCACAGCCACATCACGTACATTAAACTTATGCTATGCTGCTTATGCTTATGTTATTGGGTTTTGTCATCTGGAATTTCTCAGTAGCATCTCGGAGGCAGGATTTGTGACCGCTTGATGGATGTTGTCTCGCTCCCTATTACATAAGACTTAGATATAACTGGCGATATATGGGTGTACTTTTGGTACAACTCTGCCTTTATCTTCGAGGAATTCAGGCGTGATATTATGTTATATTTATGTTTGAGTATTTGGTCATGACATTGACTCCTAAGCCTAAGCCATTACAAAAAGTTTAAAGTACCCTTGTTTCGAATAAAAGTTTTAAATCGGTTTTACAATACAGCTGCCGATCTTCTCATGGCGGCTGAAAGGGTTTGGATCAGTGTGGGTCAGTTGGGTCAGTCGGTCAGATATGTCACTCGGCTAATGGAACATGTCACCGTATGAGATATTTGTGGACTAACATTATATTGGACCGCTCTAATTATTAGCCTAACGTTCTACTAAAGTTTCAAATAGTAGCGGTCCCCCGACGGGACAACATTTAATCGAAAAATTCCATACGTACTTACGTAGGGTCATCATTTCAAGGTTATTTTTTTTCCTTTTATAGGGTTTCACGTTTATACCTTTTTTGTTCTATTTGTGGCTATTTTTTCAATAGTTTTTAAAAATTGTTTTAGGCTTTTTACATCCATACTATTTTTATTATTATTTTGTGTCGGGAGTTTTTAAAAAAAAATATTTAATTTTTTATTTCATGCTGTTTGTAGAGACTCTTTATTATTTAATTTCTTTTATTTTCTTGCGTTTTAAGATTCAGGTAATTTGGTGTTTAATCAGGTTTTTTGTAATTTTCCATTTTGTGGTGGTGGCTATCTTGGATTTGAAATTAACCATAGTGTATAGTATTCTACTAGTCAAGCTCTTTCATTTGATACCCATATTGAGGGAGTTGTGAAAAAGTATGTAATCCGCCTTTTTGTGGCGGCGGCCATCTTGGACCGATTTTCATTAAACATAGCTAAGAACACTCCCGACTAATTCACCTTTCAAACAAAAAAAACAAAATCATAATCGGTTCATCCATTTCGGGAGCTACGATACCACAGACAGTCATACACACACACACAGAGAGAGAGAGACACGTCAAACTTATAACACCCCGTCGTTTTTGCGTCGGGGGTTAAAAACTGTCAAACGTCAAATTTATTCCTCGAATAAAAATTATCTGGCAATGGAAAAATCAGCCCTTAGTGGAATTAAATTGACGCCTGACAGTTTGTGTATGGAAGAACTGTCAAAAATTCAAAATTATTCCTCCGATTTATTATCTGGCGTTGGAGAAATCAGCCCTAAGTCAAAGCATTATTTGCTTAACTAAAAGAACACTCATTAAAAGAGTGTTACGCAATAAGGCCGCTGATGTTGGGGTGCAACTTTGTACAGTTTTATGTCCATCAGAGGATTTCTCGAGTTAATAATCCAATTTAAAGCCCTGTTGACTGGTCATTCGTTTCGACTATGGTACACAAACCAATGTAACATACAGTTCAACGCTTCACTGTAAAAGGCATCGACTTCTTCAGATGTATCAACAATTCTTGGTGCGTTATTTTCATAATCACAAATAGTATTCTGGGCAGTAAGTTACATAAATAAACTTCAGGAGGATCTGTTAGTTATATTTTCAAGAAATAGTCTTATTTGTATAAGACTATTTCTTGAAAATAACAGGATTTATAATAAATATAATTTCGATAGCTGTGTTGACGTTTTAAATAATTATAATTTAGTAATTATTTTATCACAATTCGCGTTGCTATTAGCAAAAAAACGTAAGATTTTTTTTCATGGGCTACATTAAAGGAATTACCTTAACTGGCTTAATTCTGCAGCTTTTGTTTTTGGTACAACTCTTTTCGAGACGACATGTCGTCTCGCGACAGACGAATGACACCCGACCATCTTCTATTTTGGACCACTACAATTCTTAACTGTCTTTTGTTTTCTCCCACAGATCATGCCTCAGCAATAGTAGGCACGACGGCTCGCCTCCGCTGCCGCATCGATGGCCGCTCCTGCGGGGCCATGCACAGCATCAAATGGTACAAGTCTGAGTCCCGGCTGTATGTATACTCCATCGCTGGGAACACGGCTATTGATCGACCGGAGGGACCTATGAAGGACAGGTGAGTTCGCTTTTAATAAAAAAAAAAAAAAATACCTTATTTATTTCGGTGAATCGGTTTTTTTTTTTACACAATTGGATGATTGACATAGATACAAAAAGAATCGAAAAAGACAGCAAGTTGTATTGTTTTCTATCGTATTTAAAACTTAGGGCACTGCAGTCACTTTTCTTGTAAAATTGCAAGATGGTAGCAAGTGTATGTTTTTTTAAAGTAATTACTTTGGCAGTATACATTCATTCGTTGCGAAAGTCCGTGTGAAAATCAGCTATACAATTTTATAGTGTCTTTGAAATATATGATAACCTTACTGCTTGCAAACGTGACAAAAATGGACCATCAAATTCATAAAAATAAACTTGCAAAGCAGTATTTTTACTTTCAACGACAACAAAAGTAAAAAAAATCAGCACAACGTAAAAGTTGCTTATTGTCTTGTTCCTTTATGTTCACTTTTGTTCACTTCCTTTGAGTAAAACAACAAGAAGGATGAAGAGGAAACTACATACACTTAATTGAACAAACCACTATATTTTCCTGAAGTTTTCTAAGTAGAGTTTTCCAATTATAACGTTTATTTATTAGGTAGTTCGAAAAATTAAAATGCTTATATATGAATATGAGCATTTTAATTCCTTTTTTTACCCTGTGGTAACAATTTTACCAGTACTCAAACTGTAACCATAAATTCAGCATTTGATTCTAGCGTAGAAATATTAATTGGTAATCAAAATAAAATCAGCAGCTTCATAGAAAAGTGCAGTACCTAAACAATTTTTCCTGTATACCTACAGTTAACAACTAACTATTTATACTATGTTAAATTAAACAATACACTTAATAACTATACAAATAAATACAAAAGGACCCTTTGGCCTCGAAGTAAGTATTTCAATAGGTTTTTTTTTTAAATTGGAGTCGATTTGGTACATGCATTTGAATGTTCAGTCAGGGAGTATGTTTGATCACTTTTTATACGATTGATAAAGAACGACAGTTGTGGTTTGAATATACGGATAATTTAAATTGATAGTCATTGAGCTAAAAAATCAATTTGGCTGATTGTACATAAGCAAAATCAAGAGTCATTTATTCTAACTAGGCTGAGAATCAGCACTTTTTATACGTCAAAATTACATAAGACAATCCTCCACAGTCCCACCCCTCACGACTTCTTAATACTTTAGCTGGGAAGAAGAAGTGGCGCAACAAACTCATCAGCAGCACAATTCGCATGCTTAATGGAACACTGACCCATTAGTAGATAGGTCAGTTTTAATTCAGTTTTAATCAATACTTAATCATAGACGTTCAAAATGCAAGCTTTCATGATTAATATAAATCAGTTTTATTTTTATGCATCAACAAGTAGGATAAGTCCTCATAGAAAGACCTTCTTTTGCGTTTTTCTAAAAATCGTCTTTTTTTGAGTTAAGTCAGTATTCCATTAAGCATGCGAATTGTCTGTTCAGTTAGAAGAACCGGATTCTATACAATACTATGCAAAGGAATTAACATTACGAAATATTATGTTTGTCTGCATTGAAAAGTAATGATACGAACAAATAATAAGTTATTTAAAAAACTGGTAGACTACTTATGGATTTTTGGCAAACTTTATTTGTTTGCCAACTCAAGATTTTCTCAACATTCAATTACGAACAATTCAACCCAAGAATTTCCTACCTTCAAATATCAAAACAAAAAATAACAAAACTACCCTCGACAACAAAATTTTATAACATACCAAGACTTCACAGAAATAAGACAATACAAGAGAATTTTTCACACAAAATGTGCCGAGACAGAGACGTATCGTCGTGTCATTGCGCACAATAGCCGGTAAGTGCGGCCGTTATGAACAATGGCCGCCGTGACGTCATCAGCTCTTTACTTGAGCTGTTTATTTTGCTGATTTAAGTTTGTATGGCGTTTTGAGCTTACTGTTGTAGGGTTTTGATCTTGTGGGTATAAATAATTTCCAGATTTCCTGATTTCTAGTGGGGTGAGCGTAAATACATACGAAATTATGGGAATTCGGCTAAGTAATAACAGCCGCACGGGTCGATCGATCAGGTTAAGCTACTTTTGCGGCGGTTCGGGGATGGGTGACCATCTTTACATACCAAGACCTTTCCGTGCCTCGGAAAGCACGTTAAGCCGTGGGTCCCGACTGTCATTCATGGATCTTTGACAGTCGTTACGGGTAGTCAGAAGCCCGAAAGTCTGACAACTAGTCTTACCAAGGTTTTCGTGTTACCCAGTAACTGGGTGGTGGAGGTCAGGTAGGCAGTCGTTCCATGTTAAAAACTGGAACTCGCTGCATCCAGTTAGACTGGAAACCGACCCCAACATAGTTGAGACAAGACAGGCAGATGATGACGAAATTGTGGGAATAGCTCACATTGGTATAGTGCCGCCTCTGTCGCACGTGCCATTGACAGTTTCTTTTTAAAGTTACTCCTGGGTCCTGTACTTGTAGGTTAAACAAAATATGTCAATACTGCTCGAAGATCATTGAGTTGTGGTGATCAGATCGCAGTCGATCCATATAAAGCAGTCCAGGCATGCATAATACAAAAAAAAAAAGAAATGTTCGGTCGGGAACCCCCGGCAGAAACGAAGTTCAAAATGAAAATCCAAGATGACGAAATATTTGAAAATTCGCAGCAACATATTTGGATTTTCAATTAAACGTCACTATCGGCTTCAGCACTCTCAGAAACCACGAAAACGACATCCATGATGATAAATTTTGAAATTTTCACAGCCGTTATCTTGGATTTTCATTTTCACCTCACTATTGGCTTCAGCATCCTCGGAAACCATGAAAACTATCTCTCTCTGTCTCGTTCTATTATTATAATATATATAAAAAAGTCGCATAACGCTTTTTCATTACGTGACGATTTCTCCAAGTTGACTCCTACTGCAAGCTCCGTTAAAGAACTTAGTTCCAATAATTCAGCTGCATCTAAGCCAGCTTGACTGAGAAGCCACCAAGTCCCTAGTAGAGAAAATGCCACGTGAACATCAATTGTAGGTATTTCAAACACCTACTAAATAAAACATGAAACTTGAACCCTATTACTTACATAGTAAGCGTGTAATTCTCTACATTTGTACACAAATCACTAATACCATTTAAAATTTAAGATATCCGAACTATAAGTAACAGCTGATCGCATTAATATTTCAACAAATTAGTCTAGACACCCTTTCTGCTATATTCACCAACCCGCACTGGGCCCGCGTGGTGCATTACGGCTCTCCCTCTCACAGAGAGGAGGCCTGTGTCCCAGCAGTGGGAACATTATAGGCTGATTATGATGCCCCTTTCTGCTGTCCACCAATTCACATACGTGTAAAGATTTTAAACCTTATGTCTACGTAGTTAAGGTTTCAATTATTTTACCTATTCGACATTGGTAGTAAATCGATACTTCCAATTTCAGTCCTTATTTTCATACGCGTAAGGTGTATGTAAAGTATTGATAAGGTTTCATCGATAAACTTTCCCTTGGAGCCAGCACACTCGAGTTTAGACCTTATTTGTATGTCTTTGGTACAAATGAAGTGCAAATTGGTTGGTTGATCGTATTCACTGTAAAACTAATTGAATTCACAATGAGCTCAAAATCGCGGAGTTATTGCGTGTCGAAGTCAATTTAAATTGGTTTTGATGTTCGTGGACAGGATTTGTTTTTATATTTCTGGGAAAGACAGAATGATAGGTTTAAACATTCTGCAAATTATTTTTTTACGTAAAAGCCCCGAAAAAAGTTTAGTTAAAATGCCTCGTTTTCAGCCTCAAATGGTTGGTTCTTAGAAACAGGCTAGCTGCAACAAAGCCCTCCAATGTGTCATAATAAAAATAACACATAACACCACGCCTGTATACCCCGAAGGGTTAGGCAGAGGTGTGCCATACCTATAGCACACCCACATTTCGCTAGTTATGTCTAAGTCCTATGTAATACTTAGGGAAGCCTATTTCCAGAAATCGGACACGCTTCCATGCTCAGGACTGCTGCGAAATTCCAGATGGAAAAACCCAAGTAAAGTTTACCCGGCCCGGGAATCAAACCCAAGACTTCATCATGCTCAGCAGTAGCGCTTGCGACCACTAGACCAGCGGGAAGACCCTGTAATATTACTCTTACATATTTTTAAACTAGAACAGCAATACTGTCAACAGAAATATACGGACGAGTTCATAACTACTCCTAACTGTTCCCCTAAACTGTTTAATTTACCCTAAACACTTTAGCAACATCTCACATCTCAAAATTACTGAATACACACACACACTCACACACATATACTTTGTCTTCCATTAATTATATGTAATATTTAGTGTATATCTTTTGTTGGAGATCCTAAAATAAATAAATACAATCTCCACCCAACCCTCAATTTCACACCCATTTCCTTAACCTATCGCATAAATTAATTCCAACAAAAACTCCTTGAGATAAAATACTCATTCATCAGAATGAGTGAACGAACGAATGATTAATTCCCTCTTTTATACTGAAAGAAAATCTTGAAAGAGATTAATCAGAAGGCAATAAGAATTGCCGGTATATAGACACGTAATCCGGTCGATCGAAAAAGATGGGACACTGAGCTTTAGGGAGAGGTCACAGTGACAGCGACAGTCGATATAATAATTATTATTCTCAGCTTTTGGTACCAAGTAAACTTTTGTGAGAGATAAAGGAAAGAATAATTGCCATCACATTTATTAACCCTGCTATGTGTTTTGAATAAGTAGATATTACCACCGCAACCATAGACGCATATCAGAATGGCAATTCCCGTATTTACAAAAAAAACCGTTCGCATTCTAATATCAGTCATTTCCGTTCATTTTTGACCACTTTTTGTCATTGATTGTCGCTGAAATGAGATTGCAACTAGATTTTTAACGTTTTTAACTATGGAAATTGATCTTCAGATATGTAGTGTCGGCGATTTATCTCAAAATATTGCAACAGTAAGTGATCATCGTATACAGGGCCCGAGTATTCTTTAGTTGATTTATCCATACTAAAATATAAAGAACATCTAAAACGAAATAAAAGGAGTAGACTCTTGTCGTTCTGTAGTGTCAGCCAACCCCTATTGGAAGAAAACGTGAGTTTAAGTATGTGTATGTGTTAAGAAAATGATGCTCTTGATCTTTTTGTTATTTCTGTTCTTTTTTATTTGATCTAAATCCACCTTTAAACAAAAAACTCACCTGAAACATAATACGATTGAAATCGCTCTCGCTCCTCTCAAGCAGAGTAACCCCCACCTTATATAGGATTTATTAACGAGTGATAATGGAATCTGTGCTCAATGTTTACGTCATTTCACATTAAGTGGGTTTTTGCGCGACTGGGCTCAGGCTCAGGCGTACGGTAAAAAGGGGTTACCTTTTCACGGCGAAGCAATCGAAATACATACTATGAATTATATATTTGAGAGGCCATCTGGTGTCTGGAGGTTTGTAATTTGATTGGTTGTTAATTTTACATTGAAAAAGTCTAGACACGATAAAACGTGTTTTTTTTTTAGTTTTCGAATGAGAGAGCAGTTGCGGCTCAGTGGTAACGGCGGCACTTACGAGTTGTAGATCGTGGGATCGAACCCAGACAGGTGCTTTAGTTACAGAAAATAATTTCATCACCACTTATATATATATATAAGTGGTATAGATATCTTCATATTTTTTTTTATAATTGACAAAAGAAAAAATACAGGTTCAATATTTTTTGATAATCTAACTGACGGACTAATTAGAATTAAAAAAAGCCTATTGTTAACCTCTTAAACTAGGGTGTACTAAGACTACAGTGGCCGCCAAATAGCGTCCGCGATTTAACATTATCATCTAATGACGTCACTGAATCGTTATTTATGAAAATACATGAATAACGATTCAGATTCATAATTGGTGTATTCACCTAGAGCGTGGTTTTTGACACCATAAAGTCAAACCCCGCTGCCATTATTTTCATGACGGCCGTCACTGTGGCTATTAGTGGCGGCCACCGCTCTTCTAGGTAGCTTTACTGCTGTAAATGCGTCCTAAGTCAATATTTTATCATAATTAAATGCAGATAGCATTTAATTATTCCACTTTCAAGCGAAGGGAATATTGATCACCGCTAGCTCCCTGCTTGTTGATGTTTTCGTTAACAACTTATTAATTCAATATCAATATGGAATTATATAACCCACTTAGTATTCCCAAGGGTTGGACCTGAAACCTAGCACGCATTTTAATTAGGACTTGAAAATATCACACGCAACTAATTTTCAAATAAAACAAAAACACGTAAAGCTAGTAAAATATGAATAAAAACATCTGCCGTTTTATTAAAAGTAATAACTATATAATATCAATTATGTAAAGTTGTTTTATTTATATTGTGTTTCATGAATACCTAATTATTACTTGTAAACTAAAGCCTTAATCTCCAAACTAGTGTTAAAATCAAAATCAAAAGTAATTTATTCAAAATTGGCTGAAACTCAGAATTTTTTTACGTCAACATTACAAATGACAGTCCCCCAAAACGCCCTTCAGCCTTCTCCATTTCCTAGTGCTTTAGCTGGGAACAATAAGTGGCGCAACAGACTCCCCAGCAGCACAGAGTGTGCAGTTAGAAGAACTTGATTATGTACAATAGTAAGTAATGAACATTACGAAACACAAAACATTAAATTAAATTATTTGCCATGTGTCAGCTAGCACACGCCAATATACCAACAAAAACATTGAAAACTATCTCAAGGAGAAATATATAGTTAAAACTTAAATAGAACTTAATACCTAATTAAAAGCCTCCAGGCATGAAGAGCGACCAACGGGTATCCTGTTACTGCATAACAGGATACCCCTTCCCATTCCTATTCCCGGTTGCGGAGCTCAGATAGGCAGTAATTCCATGTAAGATACTGGTGTTCAGCTGCATCCGGTGAAACTGGAAGTCGACCCCGACATAGTTGGGAAAACGCTAGGCAGATGCTGACAATATATGATGTAAACTAAGCCTTAAGTTTTTATCACCACGCATGGTAGACTTATTGGTGTTCGCAGTATATTTTTAAGAGGCTCACTCTGCCTATCTTATTCCTTATATAAGTTCATGCTTATATTCCCCAAAGGACTAGACAGAGGTAAGAAACTCCTATATTCCGCCAGTTATGTTAAAGTCCCATGGAACAGGGGGCGAGTCTATTGCCATTAAATGATGCCCGACCTGCAATCAACCCCGATCCTCGCACTCAGCTGTAGCTCTTACGACTATTAGACCACCGAGCTAGCAAATTACCCATCCTAGCCACCTTATTACGCTGAAAAGGAAGGCTTTTTATATCCCACCTTTTAATCCAAGATGGCGGCCACTCATAATAATTCACCCAGTCACCTTACCGCCTCAGCAATGTCATAGAACAGTAATAAACATGCATACGTACCATTTTCGCAGCCTTACGTGACGTCACACCGAGCACGTAGCATATTACTACGGCGTAGCTGTCGCTGCTACGGCGTAGGTCTTGCTACTACTCCTACTCTCGCCGTAGCACTAAGGTTAAGTAATTTAACTCAGTATAGATGTGTCGATAGAACGCCGATTGCTTTACTAACTTTTAATAAGGCTTTAAGGACAAAAAGGATTTTTGTATAATCAAATTATAATTTGGTAGACGTTGTCTCATAAATATGTAGAGGCAGACTATTACGCACTTTTATTAAATTCTGCTGAAGGCTTTTGTCTAGATATATCTAAGTAATTTCGTTGGTGTCATTATTTTTAAATGATCTAAGGTTAAAGGTGACATTTCGATCGTGGGTTGTTAAATATATATTTTATTGTGAGATTTAAAATTAATTAATATTTATGAGAAATTTTGACGAAATAAATTAAGTACTCAAAAAGATGGATTGCTGTTTGTCTAGATTTTTATTTTTCTTATTATACCTCTCTGGTTGAGAAATATAATTATGACCTTTGTCCAGCAGTAGGTCGACTTAAAAGTTTGTAAAAAAAAAAGAGATTTTTGAGTGTAGTTCAATTCAGATTACTTCTAATCAAAGTACACAAAACACTTCAAACGATCGCACAAAACAAAAAACCAACACGCTTTACCATCATAAAAAATATAGCCTGCCACTTCTCCAAAAAAATAACGAAATCTAATAAAAACGCCTTGTGTCTTTGTGGAGTAAAAAGGCAACCTCTACAACTGACATTTACCGTAAAATACAGGTGCCATAATGGGGGAAAATCCACGACTCTTGAAATTTGAATGTAGCCTGCAACGTTCACAGGAAACACGACTGAAAACCTTTGTGAAATTAATAAATCTTTGTCGTTACTGGCTTATGTTTGACTTTGTGGTGTTCGGGGGGTAAGCAGGAAACGTGGTGGATGTTTTATGTGGAGTTTATGAGTCGATCGATCTTCTATATCTATACTTATTATAATTATAAATTAAAGTCACTTTTCGTGTCTGTCTGTGTGACGGATTTTGTGGCGGTTTTAACCATCATTTAGAGAATAAATTCCGGAAGGTTTATGTCTATTAAATATTAGTATTAAACTTACAGATAATAAAGAAACCTCTATTTTATCTCAAGCCGTAAAGCCCGTGCGAAGCAGGGGCGGTTGTTGGATACGAAAGTACTGAAGTTCAATAATTAATTGCGTGATTTGCTTTTCATTAAAAAAGTACTAGTGTCGGTGATATTACAGGCAGATACAATTTTCTGACTCTCATCATCATCTGGCTCGCCTTTCCCCAAGTATGTTAGCCGGATACAGCTGAATACCAGTATTTTACATAGAGCGACTGCCTATCTGACCTCCACAACCCAGTTACTGGGTAATACGAATAAATTACAACAGGGCGATACAATTTTTTGACTCTATGGACGGCAATAACTGCTCTCCGACAGGTTTACCTGCGTGTTTTGTTTTTTTATTTCATCCAAAAGTGTATTATTTGTTGTCGATTTCGGTGAAGTAAAGTGGTGTTTAAAACCAAAACTGAAAATTGTATTGTACTGAATACCAATGTTAATATTTTTGAAAATTCAGATCGCCTCATAAGACTCATGTCTCATCACTCGCTTTTGTCTTTGGAAAACTATAAGCATAATCAACCTATAATGTTCCCACTGCTGGGACACAGGCCTCCTCTCTGTGAGAGGCCCGTAATCCACCACGCGGGCCCAGTGTCCGGTTGGTAGATGTCACATGTTTTTGAATTTTTAGTTCTAGGACATGCCAGTTTCCTCACGATGTTTTCATTCACAGTTTTGAGAGCAGAAGTGATGAAATAATTTACACAAAGTAAAGAGTCTGTCTGGGTTCGACCTTACAACCTACAACTCGTATTCGGCAGTTACCACTGGGCCACGTCTGCTCATAAACTGTCCTGTTACTTTAAATTATTGATACAGCACACCTGTATTATCATATCTCTGTCAGCACACCTAGACAACTAACACCATCCCAAGGAAAATTATCCTAAGGACACCATCAAAATCGACTAACACGATCTAAATTCTAAAGTCGCTGGTTCTATGCTAAACCGTCAAGTTCTTAGTTAACGAGTCTGCATCGGTAACAGTTTAATAAGCTTATTTTAACCCCGGCAGCTGTTGCAAAGCTTTCTCGGCTTAACATTGTTACTACAGAATTAACTACGGGATTGTCAGTTAATTAATTAGCAGAGAATTATGTATTGTAGTGTTTTAATTTAGGTCACGAAATTAATCCTAAAGGTATATACATGTTACCTCTACTGTTAGATATACGTCCATTAGTTAGCTGATAACCCGAATTTTATACCTGGGTGAAACTTCGGTATTGGTTTCAGGGTATCAAGATTTGCGGGAGTAATTGCGTAACAGACTAACGGTAGTAATGGCTTTCATTTTGACAGTTCATTCATTGCGCTATTTACAATTTTTTTTAAACATAATATGAAGCAATGGATTAGCAATATCCTTCAAAATGATTCTGATTGTGATTGTAAGTGAGTTACGCAATTAGGATGTAGGAACCTAAGTTCTTATAATGTTCAGTTCTTGGCCGCAAAATAGATTTGATCTCCGATTACACGTGATTTTAAGCCTTTGATCATCTTTTAAGCAATAACCCTGATAATGGAAACTCTGAAAGAATAAAGCGTAAGAGAAAAGAAACAAAAAACCGGCCAAGAGCGGGTCAGGCCACGCATAGAATAGGGTTCCGTAGTCACCCATAATGGCACTTTACACGTTAGGCCTCTATAACTCTTGAACTAACAAAGTTATCTAAGCCGTTATAGTTTTCCTTCAAAGTTCATCACATGGACTACCATCATGTTTTTTTTCAGAGTTTTCGAGCCAGCCGTTTAGCTTTTAGAGGTGGGGTCGCCCTATTTTAACAAAAACATGCGCTTTAAAGTTGAATATCTCGCAAACGGATACCTAAATGAAAAAATCTTCTTAGCAATCTATCAATGTTTTTAGAAGACCTATCTAATGATACCCAATACTATGGGGTAGACGTGAGAAAAAAAAATCATCCACATTTACGAGTACCCAAAAAAATTTTTTCCGTGATTTTATTTTAGCACTTGGTCGACGTGGTATATACACATATCCATGCAAAGTTTAATCTTTCTAGCACTAACCGTTTGGAAGGTAAGCTGAGGATGTACGGACGGACAGACGGACGGACATGACGAAACAATAAGGGTTCCGAGCCGTGAACTACGGAACCCTAAAAAGAGAAGCAAAGAAAGGATATAAAGAAGAAGAGTATTCTATCTATCTATCAATCTCTATCTGTAAGAAGTATTTCGATTCAATTTAAGAACTTTATACTCGTACAGTGCTGTCAGTGTTTTCACTATCCAAGATGATTGCAGAATTAAAGCCAATTAAAGTTACTTGATATTTTTTTTTTTAAACGTTGCCCCACTCTAGGAATTTCTCCTGTATCGTGGGTGCATTTACAAACATTTAAACTCACATACACAAACAGCCCGGAACAACTACTTGTAGGCCATACAAATATTTGTTCCGTGCGGGAATCGAACCCGCGACACGCAGCGCAGCAGTCAATCGCTTAACCACTGCGCCAACCGTGCCTTCACAAATATAGATTCATCGCCTGTCGGTCTGCCCGACGATCTGCCTTAACACACCTACCTATTCCTATATACCTGTCCTCACAATCAAATATGAAAGTACCAGATTCTGAATGAAGCCATTGGCACACCCAACAATAACAGCCAGTCTTAATTGGACGTAGTTCAGTGGCGCCTAATTAGCACATTCTGCCGCGAAGTTGAGGCTGTTTGACTCGAAATAATTACAGTTTAAACCTTAAAGTTACACTGGATACGGATATCGTGCTTACTGATCATTTTATAACGTTTTTAGGAGGATTAGAGGAACAGTTATTATGAAATTAAGAAAGGCTTCCCGGAGGATGCTGGCTTTAAGTGTTTGGTGCATTTTGGGATGGTATTGTTGTTGTAATTTTGGAGGGTAGTCTTGGAATTTTGTTAAGGAAATGCTTTTGTGCGGGCGTTAAAGTTGAAAACTTTCTTATAGTCGTGGAATATCTTGATCTTTTGTTTACTTCGTATTGTAATGCACTTTGCTACTTTCAATGTGAAACAAAACAATTATAAAGTGTTCACTTTACGATTTCAGCTACGTACGAGTATTAACATTGTAACTAACATTTACTTCACAATCTTCCATAGAAACATATATTTTACAATTGATTGTAGAATAAACCATCATCGTTTTATTAAACAGCACAGCATACCCTGCTGGGACACAGGCCTCCTCTCTGTGAGAGAGAGTGGGTCGTAATCTACCACGCGGGCCCAGTGCGGGTTGGTAGAAGTCACGTGCAGCATATCCATGCTGGACCCTATTATGGCAGATTTATATTAGTTAAGTTGTGAACTTAGTTCAAGTAGCAAGTTATGTGTCTATACGTCAGGGTCAGTGTAAAAGTGACAGTTTTTCATTGTGAAGTGTCTCGTATAGACATCAAGGGACTTAACTAGCTGCTTATCTAATGCCTTAAAGGTCCTTTGCAACTACAAACACTCCAAAATCTTCTTTCTCTACAAAAACACAAACCCATACATCACTCCACTGTCACTTTTAATCCAAAACGACTCAACCAACTTGATTAGTTCGAAACTGAACCAAGCTTAAGCACCGGTGTATAAATCTGCTGTAAATCCGTTTTGGAGCTCGCTAGCCTACCCACTACTTCCACCCTTGTACGTTGATTTGTACCGGTCGTTAAGCGTTTTTGGAGCGTAATGGCAGTTGCATGTAGGTCATACTGATTTCGGGTATTGGATGGGATGGGTTTAAGTGGTATTAATGTAATATTTATAGGTACGTGTATTTGTAGAATTTATTACGCGGTTTTTACAATGTAAAGGCTTTACAAGAAATAGCAAAATTTTGACTTCTACTAAATACAACTCTTTAATTAATTCATTAATTCACTGACAGACGCCGCACTGCCTAAGCCGCTGGGACTACTGGATATGAAAAATTTCACTAGAGTTCCTTATATAATGAAGGTGACAGTAAGGAAGAATTTTTGAGAACTCATGTCCTAAAGGAGTTGAAAGAATGGGGAATGAAAGTTTGCATGGAAATTCGTAATTTTTGGCAATGAAAGATCCCATCTGAAACACGGCTAGTAAATATATTAAGTTTAAGCCTAAGACGTGCAAGAGTTCCCTATATACCTAGTATGGAACAACGGTAGGGTAGGTTTTTAATGTTCTCCAGCCACGTATCCATTCTTATACACAGAGTAATTTCTCAACCAATTTCCCAAGAACATAAAATTCTACATAAAACAGTGAAACAACAGTAATTACATTACTTACCCCATAAACGTCAAGAGTATGAAATATTAAATAAACATAAATCTTAACTAACATAGCTTCAGTTATGCATAAAAACTGCATAAGCCACCATTTTTATTACTACGAGTTTTACGACCACATAAATATGAACCGCTTTGCGTCGGTTCGAACTAGTTCTGACCGGATACAACCGGTTATGGCCGGAGTGGTGCCAGATTCAATATCGCGATTTGAGGTAAGC
The DNA here is from genome assembly GCA_947507525.1 of Apamea epomidion. NCBI lineage: Eukaryota > Metazoa > Arthropoda > Insecta > Lepidoptera > Noctuidae > Apamea > Apamea epomidion. The sequence goes on along the minus strand of OX382249.1, from coordinate 13,830,295 downwards.
TATTAAGGGTGGTATAGCATCATGTGTAAAATATTAGTGACAGTTGGCAGGTCGAGGTTTTGTAGAGAACTGCTTTGATGTTCCAGTATAACAATGGTTTAGTTCTGGAATATAATAGGCTGTGGCTCTCTGTAGAAAACTTATATTGGAGAATTTCGTATCCTAAGCTTATTATTTTATTTTTATTTTTTTATTTACTTTGTGTATTTAATTTTAATTTCATCACCACTGTTCTCAAAACGGTGAGGGAAAACATCGTGAGGAAATTGGCATGTCCCAGAACTGAAAAATTTGAAGATATATGACATCGACCAACCCGCACTGGACACGCATGGTGGATTATGAAACACTCCCTATCACAGAGAGGAGGCTGTATCTCAGTAGTGGGAACGTAATATGCTGATTATGCTATGCACAAGCATAGCCTATTAAACACAGGATTGAAATTAAACAGAATGATGACGAGAAGAATGAATGATATGTTGCGATGAGAATTAAGCTCGACCCCCCCGTTATCATCATTTAGGAGGTGATATCGTGAATTAAGGTGTTATTAACCCACCGTTTTAAAAAAGCATCCTATTTTTAGTCCAAAACAGTATTGCCATATTATAAATTAAGTTAATAATACAATCACAATTTGGCAACACCAGAGGGCCGAAATTGGAACTAATTTACATATTCCATGCACAATATTTCGTTCATTCACTTTAATGGGTAGTTGGAAAACTATGCTATGTTTAAATTAACTCATTGGCTCATACCCACATGGGTCAAACTGACTATCTTTATTATCATATAATAATACCAGCCTATTACTGCCCCACTGCAGGGCAAAGGCCTCTTCTCATACAGAGAAGGCACGAGCATTGATCACCAGGCTTGCTCAAGACGGAATGGCGGCTATACTCGTAAGTCCAGGTTTCCTCATGATGCTTTCCATCACCGATTTCAGTAATATCCAAGATAAACTCAGAAAGTATAACATTGGTACTTATCTGGATTTGAACCCACGACCTCGTGCCAGAGAGGCGAGGCCTTAACCACTAGGCCATCACGACATTAATCTTTATTACCATCAAACCATTTTTCCAGAAATTACAGACGACCCACCAGTGCAGCGTGGTAATTGCAAAACACACTCACAATACCAATGCATTCACTTTGACAAAACACACTCACAATACCAATGCATTCACTTTGACAAAACACACTCACAATACCAATGCATTCACTTTGACAAAACACAATCACAATACCAATGCATTCACTTTGACAAAACACACTCACAATACCAATGCATTCACTTTGACAAAACACACTCACAATACCAATGCATTCACTTTGACAAAACACACTCACAATACCAATGCATTCACTTTGACAAAACACACTCACAATACCAATGCATTCACTTTGACAAAACACACTCACAATACCAATGCATTCACTTTGACAAAACACACTCACAATACCAATGCATTCACTTTGACAAAACACACTCACAATACCAATGCATTCACTTTGACAAAACACACTCACAATACCAATGCATTCACTTTGACAAAACACACTCACAATACCAATGCATTCACTTTGACAAAACACACTCACAATACCAATGCATTCACTTTGACAAAACACACTCACAATACCAATGCATTCACTTTGACAAAACACACTCACAATACCAATGCATTCACTTTGACAAAACACACTCACAATACCAATGCATTCACTTTGACAAAACACAATCACAATACCAATGCATTCACTTTGACAAAACACACTCACAATACCAATGCATTCACTTTGACAAAACACACTCACAATACCAATGCATTCACTTTGACAAAACACACTCACAATACCAATGCATTCACTTTGACAAAACACACTCACAATACCAATGCATTCACTTTGACAATTCAACAATTTTCACTGCGTTATTTACGTTGTCGAGCAGATGATTTTTTCAAACATATGAAGCAATGGATTACGAATTTTGTTCCAAATCCTTCTGATTGTGATAGAAGAGTGTGTTCTGCAATTGAGTAGCTGGTAAGCGGTAACCTCTGTCAACGGCAACTGCAATATTTCGTAGATGCCGTTATAAATGATAAATGATTTTTATTTTGTAAGTAGGTTTGTATAAACAATTTTATGCGTCAATCATATTTTAAAACTAGATGAGGTCGGCGTTTCCTTTCTGACTAGTCTGAGAAGAAAGGCCGAAACAAACTCAGAGGGCACAGTTTCTTTTAAAGTCCAGACATAATCTTGGTCAGATCATAGGAAGACCATGTAGATCGATGTCTGAGATGGTCTTTTGAGTAAAGATCCACACAGATTGAGAGGACCTGTCCAGTCAGTGCACGCATTTGTCAGAAACCGTGCAGTTCAACTCAAAACTTAAGGAGCTCAACGATTCGACGAACAATACCAAAGAAAGGACATTTGAGTAGGCCACATAAATTACTCAAACTGCCTGACGATGACAAAAACTAACAGAACAGAGAAAAATAAAAATAAAGGAAATGACCAACATAGTCTTCACATTCACAATAATTAAAATGATAGAATACTTTACAAAGTAAGCAAACGTCATTGTATAGAACATCGTTTAGCTAGAACATGCTCTTTGACGTATTCTAGTCCTTATAGCTCCTAAATAAAGAACAACAATATGAGAGTGTTCCAATGACTGGTAAAGGCCTATTCTCATCCAGAAGGACCATTCATCACTCCAGGTTTCTTGACAATGTTCGTCTTCTGAAGCAATTTTACTGATATTCAAAATCATTTTAGAAATAACACTATTCGTTATAAAAAGTACACTAGGAACTGACAGGGTTTAAGCCCGCAATTTTGTCCTAAATTCTCTACAAACAAGGCTTTGTAACATTAAAATCTCATACTGCCGAAAATAGGCTTCCCTATTGCCCCAATTACAGCATCATGCAGTACCTCGCTTGTCCGTTATTTCGGCAGAGTGTAGGACAACGCTCAATTAGCTGCTACACTGACGGTATTTGCGACGGCGAATTTTCGATTCGAGCCTGCGGTGCTCAAATGTTTGCTTTTTAATGAGCAGCTTCCATACTGCTATTGTAGATAACTATGTTTTTATCTATATTATTTTCCACTTTATTGGTACTCAACACATTAAATACTATTTTTACAATCTAACACTAAAGTATATATATATACTAGCTGACCCGGCAAACGTTGTTTTGCCATATAAATTATTTCTAGCTGCCCGGCGCTACTTCGTTTGCGTGGTTTTAAATGTATGTATCACTAAGTTAACAAAATGACACCTGCTCACTGTATGTTACGATAATGGCGATCTCGCCCCAGAGGCGAGATATTATTATTTAGATGTAAGAACTTTGTATATAATTTTAAGTGCAGTTCACTTAAGTTATTATGAAGAATAAATCGTCTTTAAACCGCATCATCATCATCATCATTTCAGCCGAAATATGTCCACTGCTGGACATAGGTAGAACTCCCGTGCTTTCCGCATCTATCGGGTTCCTACGGCCTTCACAAGATCGTCAGCCCACCTTGTGGGATGCCTTCCAACATTACGTCTTCCGGCCAGCAGTCGCCACTCTAGAACCTTTAAACCTAATTTAAGCAAAATTTCAACCTTAACTGAGTGTTCAGAAACAAGATATCGAACGAATAGCTGTATGGAACGGATATACTCTGGAGAAGAAACCCCTGAAACAAGCTGTCAATTATGTATCTGATTTCGTCAAAGTTGCTCAGGTCATACCACCTGACCGATAGTTTGAGAATCACTGTCCTCACCGATATTTGTTTAACATCGCCAATACAGTTTGCAAATGGGTCAGTGTATGTCATAAGCGTTGATTTAGCAAAATGTGCTAATTATGCATCCATTTTGGTCAATATTTTAACCAATATTTTGCATGACAATATATTTTGCTTTTGCGCTCTCATGCTATCCGTATTTTTATAACTACACTAATAAAATAATACAAATATACTGAAAATAAAAATGACAAGAGCAGAGCGAGGGTCCTGGGTTCGATCACCAGGCCGTGCAATTCGTTAATGGGGTTTGCTTTTAAGAAATTTCCAGTAGCTCGGAGGCTGGATTTATACCCGTCATTGGCAATAGCCTCACACCCCGATTGTCTGTCTCTGTGAGAGGGAAGGAGGACTTATAAAAAGATAATATTGAATTCCCTATGAAAATATTTAAATAATATGTTCGTGTACGCGGTCACCAAAGGAGATAAGTAACCAGAGCCATCGGATATAGTTGAAGTTTTGTAAGAAACCGATGGATGTTTTTGAATAAAATTTAGTTTAATTAATAGAAAACAGACAGTTCATTTATCAAATTAAATTTCATTAGAAAAAAATCCATCGGTTTCTTACTATACTTCAACTAGGTATATCCGCCGTCCCTGATTACTTATCTCCTTTGGCGACTGTACATGGTTCACATTTCAAGTTCTAATTGAGAAACACATCATACGTATTTTTCTATAAGAACTATTTCGCCAGTTACATAAATGTAAGAAGTTTGAGTGTATATGAGTAAGGTGCTCAAACACACGACCATGTTGTAGGTGGTAGCAGTTGGCTCTGTCGTCGACACGTGTCGCTTGTGGGTATGGACACTCAGACTTCATACATAACTGACGTAATAACGGCGTCATAACGTGTGTATATTATATACCTACGATTTACTATAATTATCTCAATATTCCTTGCAGAAATGCTAGTACAAAGCAAAATTACACGCATTTATGTTCTACTACTTCAAACACGAATAAGATTTCTGAATATGTACCACGAGAGCTGCAGTAATTACTATAAATACAGGATAACTTCTGCGAAAATCGAGTACCTAAACAGGAATGGTACCGATATAGGAGAATTTGTACTGTTTCAGTTAGTACCTACTTGGCTATGATACTTGAATTATCTGAATCTAGCTTTTAACAGCAGTTTCGTGCCGGTGGTATATTTTGTTTACAGAAACCACGGTTTTTGGAACGAAGTTCTTTAACGCAGCTTGTGGTAGGAGTAAACTGTTAGAAATCGTCACGTAGCGAAAAAAATCGTTATGCCCCTCTCCATGCGACTTTCTCTCTGAGACTGTCTGTCTCTAGAGAGAGAGAAGACCAGTAGTAGTAGTTTTTATGGTTTTCGATGGTGCTGAAGCCAATTGAATGAAAAAGTGAAGTTGAAATGAATATCCAAGATGGCTCTGCGAAAATAGTTGAAATACAGACTACGGAGCTAAAATCCTAGCTCCGTAGTCTGTATTTCAGTTATTTTAGATCGTAGGATTGCATAGTAAATTTAAACTTACATTATGAGTGAAATCACTTATAAATTTTCGCAGAGCCATCTTGGATATTCATTTCGACTTCACTAATTGGCTTCAGCACCACGAGCCTTTGGGAGTCAAATGTTTTGATTAATCGAGTAGTACGGGAAACATGCCCCATGTGAATGAAATGCTTGCAACTTAATATCGAAGTGATTAAATACGAATTTATTTCTTCTAGAAAATAGGTGCAGTTTGAATGAGTTTCTGTTTTTATAGTGGCGATTTTCATTTTGAGGACCATGTTTTTGTAAATTAGGAGCTCGTGGCTAAATGATCACAGCCGCTCGGGTCTCACGAAGGTTAAGCAAAGCTTGCCACGGTCGGTTTTTGGACGGATGACCATCCATCATATATCGAGACCCATCCGTGCCTCGGGAAGCACGTTAAGCCGTTGGTCCCGATGGTCATTCGTAGATCTCGTCGTTACGGATCGTCCGAAGCCCGTAAGTCTGACAACCAGTTTTACCAAGGGGTTTCGTGTTACCTAGTTACTGGGTTGTGGACATCAGATAGGCAGTATTCAGCTGCATTCGGTTTGACTAGAAGCAAACCCCAACAATAGTTGGGAAAAGGCCAAGCAGATGATGATGTCTGTGTAAATAAGAACCAGGATATTATCAACACTGTCAGCTTCTTAGTGTTATATGGATCACTACTCAATAATTATTGTTACGGACACCGAACTTGCCGTAGAGTCACATGTAAAAAGTAGCATTATGTTTAGAGGATAGTACTACGATTGTATGAATATGATTATGATAGGGAAAATGATTGTAATTGGTTGAAGAGTCTTGCCTCCAGCAGGTCGCGACAAGTCGAAACCTGTCGGAGACCAGACACGAACCAAACTGACTGGATTGGTGGGTCGCCTAGTTTTTCTATATTTTACACAGTAGTGTACCCACTACTTGCGCCCATGTACCGGGATATAATAAGGGGCACCAAATCCAGTCAAAATATAGTTCGCCAATAGTACAGCTGATCATCTAAGAAAATAAATAAGAAGAACAAATCGGAGTTTTAGTTAAGAAGAACCTCAACAATACAGTCCACACCGATACAGTCTGACCATTACAAAGATATTTATAAAACATACGATCAAAAAATGTATAACTTCAAATTTACCGAAAAAAAAAGCAACAAAAATAAACCTTTTGCTAAAAAGTTGTGATCATACCAAGGTTCATACGGCCGTTCCGGCTTAAAACCACCTCAAACCGGAATCCGCTGGTTAAAACCAGTATTTTCCGGCCGGCCGCCCCGTACATTGGGGTCAAAGGGTTAATATTATTATTTACTTATGGCGGACACAAAGTATCAAAATTATTTTGGTCCTTTTTTTTCTAGGGAAACCGTTTATACAGGCTTTGGTCTTTTTGATGTTACTTTTTAAAGATTGAATAACATGTTATGTTGTTTTTTGTGAAAACTTTGATCCAAGATCCATTTAACACACAGGGTTGACAGTGGCTTGGTAAATTAAGGACTCAAAAATTTACACCGAATAAGAAGGTAGACCAGTGGTGGCCCAGTGGAAGCAGCCCAAACTTACTATCGTGGGTTCGAACGCAGGCAGTCACTTTACTTTGTGTAGTTTATTTCATCATCAGTACTATCAAAACTGCAAAGGAAAATAAAGTGAGGAAACCGGCATGTCCTAGAACTAAAAATTCAAAAACAGGTGAAATTCTCCACGTGGTGGATTACGGTCCACTCCCTCTCACAGAGTCCTGTGTCCCAGCAGTCGGAACTTGTGCTCATTATGCTACAAAGGCGAATAGTTGACTAAGACATTACGCTTGGCGATCGCTGAATACTAATATCAATGGGTACTTTGTAACATTTCCTTACATTTAACAATAGGGAACATAATAGATGACATCGTAATAACGTCATATCTCCAAGTATCTTTCTCCGACTACAAAATATACTGCAATGAAAATTGCATTCCGCCTTGTAGGTCGACATTCTTTAGTCACTATTTCATATTTGAAACAGAAACGGGAAGGACAAACAGTAATAGGGGAAGTATTGCATTTTTTGTGCTTATTGATATTGTGAGTAATATACGAATATTTTAATGTACTCAAGATAAACAGAAGGGGAGCTTTGTTATGTACTATACATACTTAATATTTCCATATTATTATTTATTTACCGCAAATAAACGTATTTTCTTTTATGGTCCAAAAAAGAACATAAAAACAAATAAAGAAAAAAAACAATAAGAAATGGTTGACATGCGTCACATCCACGCAAAACGGCTATCGCTCAGCATTATGCTGCGACCCTATGCAAGACAGCCCCAGCGCTGGTTTTCAGCGACAGCCGGCGCCGACGTAATGACGTCGCCCGGTGCAGCAAACAATTATTCATCAAAAATTAATAAAACAATTATTTAAATTTTTAAAGCAAACAGTTATTCGGACAGCGTACTTAAAGCAAAATAATACAATTTAATTTAAATGTGATAGAAACAAACAGGAATATAAAAAAAGCAGAAGATGCTATTGGAATCTTTTGCGATCTCTCTAAGGCGTTCGATTGCGTAAACCATGAAACACTTTTGATGAAACTCGAGCACTGGGATTAGAAAAACAGCACTTGACTTGTTAAGATCATACCTGAAAGATAGAAAGGTTAAAGTCCAAGTAAATGGCGTAAACTCATTGGGGTCTGAAATGACAATGGGCGTTCCTCAAGGTTCGATATTGGGTCCATTCCCCTTTTTAGTTTATATTAATGATTTACCCCAATTACTTCAAAATCAACCGAAGATGGTGTTATTTGCAGATGACACATCATTGATTTTTAAAATAGACCGACAGACACAAAATCTTGACGACGTGAATAACTCTATTCTTCAGGTCCAAGACTGGTTTACGGTAAATAATTTAGTACCTTGAAAAAAAAACAAAATGCATTAGATTTAAATTACCTAATGTTAGAAGTAGCGAATGTGACATCATATTGAATGGCCAAAAATTATAATTTGTTAATCAGACAGTTTTCCTAGGAATCACGCTAGACGAGAAATTACAATGGGGACCTCATATAACATCTATTGCGGGGCGGCTAAGCTCGGCCGCATATGCTGTTAGAAAGATAAGACAATTAACAGATGAAGAAACCGCGCGTTTGGTCTATTTTAGTTACTTCCACAGTATTATTTTATTTATTATGTATTATGTCATATGTCATCTTACTGTGGGGTCGGGCTGCTGACATTGAATCCATTTTTATTTTGCAAAAGAGCTGTCAGAGCCATTTACAATCTACGTCGCCGCGAATCTCTTAGGGAACTATTTAAAAGGATTAATATTATGACGGTACCTTGCCAATTCATTTATGAAAATATTATGTATGTAAGAAATAATCAACATCTTTTTAATAAAATAAGTGATAGACATAATTTTAATACTAGAAATAAAGATAAATTAGATCAACCTTTTTTCAGATTATCTAAAGTACATACATCTTTTATGGGGTACTGTGTAAAATGTTACAACAAAATACCTTGTGAAATATTGCAATTAAATGAAAGTAAATTTAAAATTACACTTTGTAAGCAAGGATATTACAAATTAGAGGATTATATGCAAGATAAGAATCCTTGGAAACATGCTGATCCTGCTCCATAGGACAATCTCTAGAGTCTAGACAAAATCAAACTGGTTGCTAATGTAATTGTATATAAATAAATAAATAATAAATATTCCACAACTATCACACAACGCCATCTAGTCCCATGCTAAGCAGAGTTTGTGTTATGGGTACTAGACAACTGATAAACATACTTTTATATTTCTAAATATATAAATATTATAGATAAATTACACCCAGACACAGAACAAATGATCGTGCTCATTACACAAACATTTGTCCTGGGTGGGAATCGAACCCACGACCTCCGGCATAGCAGTCAGGGTCACTAACCACTAGACCAACAGGCCTGTCTGTATATAATTTATTCGTTTTTTTTTTTCTTTGACATTGATTTACTTACTAATTACTTTTTCTGTAATTACTTGGGGTCACACCCGGACTTATTACTCCTTATTTATTTATTTTGGATTTTGGAATGTTTGTGAATGTGTGAGCACCATGTATCTATCACATAATTAATCTATATGTCATGGTTTCATTTATCCATTTTAATTCTTTTACCTATTGTGGTATAGTAATTTTATTTTTAGGTGCATCGTCTTCACATATAATTATATAAATAATGTATGCAAAATATTGTAAAACAGTTTAAAAGAGTAACGGTGGAGTTTCTTGCCCATTCTTCTCCATACGAAAACTACCTTTTGGAAGGGGCGACTAGAATCAATTTTATCTTAATTTTATTTTTGACGTTCAAAAGTGCCTTTTGTGTGCCTATTTGAAATAAATGATTTGACTTTGACTTTGACTTTAAGCAAAAAAAAAGAAATATACATGCTAAGAGAATATCATCCTCAATAAACGTTTTACGCTTTATGGCAACATTTCGAAACGTCGTATTTGATTGACGTACGCGCGCCTAACATGCACCAAAGAAATTATGATGTAAGGAATTACAAAATGGCCAATGATGTATGTAATGTGTTATGCAAAAGTTATGTGTCAGTGCTTCGTGCGTTTGTGAGTGAATTTGAAAGATGATATGGACCCGATAAAAAGACAAAATCTTGGATACTGGAGGGTGACCCGTCATGCCACACACTGTACAGTCACGAGCACCAATATGTGAACACTTGGCAACTTTCAATTGCGATTTTTTCGTGAAACAACGAATGCAACGTTAAATACGACATAATACATAAACCTATAAGTTCAATCAATCAATCAAATATATAAGGAGATCTTTGTTACGGAGCTTGTCTGGAGAAATACTACCATTTTAATTATTTTTGTCACAGTAGCTAGCCTGAAACCTAAAAACAAAAAAAAAAGTCGTATTATTGAAGCTAACTCAAAAACTACTCAAGCCATGTTTATATTATTATTTATATGAGAACACCCCTCAGGGGTGTTCTCATATAATACCTTATCCATAAAAAAAATAGATTTGCAAATCCGGCTAGATACGTATGACGGAGTTATTTTTTTATATTTTATTCCAAGATAATCGGATAACAAAGATCCGTAGTGTTAGTAAATTACCTTATACCTAGCGTTAGTATATACATAAATTCAAATTAAAATAACAATTTGGGATGAAAAACAATGAGTCACCTTGTAAAGAAGACGAAACCAGTTTCTCAACCGGTCATCTTCTCCACAAAATGCTTCACAAAAGGGGAAAACATATTCTCAGTCACTGTTTTTAGAATGCTGTTGCCACTGGCCCGGGTTCTTGCTGCCACAGACGCTATTTTCTTCCGCACAATTGCGTGGAAGCCATCAGTACGGCTCTGCGTAAACATCTCTGACACACTACAGAACCGGGGCAGTCTCAAGAGCATTCTAAAAACATTGTTGTACTGGACGCGCAGGACATCTAGCGACCTTTTGGTGTAGCTGATCCACAGACCACCCGTGTATAGACCCTGAAAATACGCTTTGAAAAACGTTATTTTTACCTGGTCCGCGCAGCGGGCGAATCTATGAGCCAACATATTACCGCGGACCGCCAAAGCCCTGCGCTCCCTCTCAATATCCACATTGTCTTTCAGGTCGTCGGTAAGCATATGTCCCAGATATTTAAATTGTTTTACTCTTCCTATCTCAAGCCATTTAGGGTAAAGTTAGATGAATAATCTGTACACTTCCCGGCGACCCCAAAGACCATGTACTCACATTTCTTCACGTTATACACGAGCCCATGCCTAGCCGCGTAGTCCTCGCAAACTTTCAACATCTCTCCAATAGAACCTGCAGTCGGGCCCAGCAGCACCATGTGGTCTGCATAGCTGATGCTGTTAATATTAACACTACCCACTCGACAGCCAACACGCATACTGCTGAGCTCGACTATCAGGTCATTCACATGTAGGTTGAAGAGCCTGGGTGAGGTCAACCCTCCCTGCCTCACCCCGCACTCCAACCCATAGGCCTCAGAGAGAATGTTGGACCACTTTACATGATTCGTTTGATTAGCATACCAAAATTGCAGAACCTTAAGGACTTCCGCCGGTACATTCCTGTCCCCCAAATTCCTCTAGAGCATATCATATGACACAAGGTCAAAAGCCCTGGAAAAATCCAGGAAACAGGCATACACCGGCGTATTACGATCTGTATAATATTGGACAGTATTCTTGAGACTTAGGATTGCACTTTCAGTGGACAGCCCAGGTTGAAACCCGAACTGTGAGTCATGCAGGTCCAGATGTTTTTCCAAGCATACTGTCCAATATTTTAGCAATGGTAGTTGCAAGAGAGATTGGCTGGTAGTTTCCCTTGTCCGAGATATCCCCTGTCCTGTTTTTGACAGTTGGTATCACAATCGTTCTCGTTAGCTCTGCCGGTAGGTACGAGTGACTAATACACATTGAATAAAACAAAGACAGGACCCTCGGCAGGTGAATACCAGCATACTTAAAATGTTCGATGCTGAGTCCATCGTGTCCGGGAGATTTACCTCTACTCATGTATTTAACTACCGCCCTGACCTGTTTCGTCAAGAAATACGTTATGCTCGAACATACATACCTCCTCCTTTTTTGAAGTCGGTTGAAGAAATCAAAATCAAATCAAATCAAATCAAAATATTTATTTGCTAGAATATGGTATATAAGGTGCATAAGGTGCTTTGGTACATAAGGTGTTACAATAAATTTGTTTCAGCATATCCTGCCATAAAATGGCTTGCAAATGTATTCACACTCAGCAATGTCAATTAATCTAACTTACAGATTTTATTGATTTGTCATCTAGATAGTTCTTAGTGGTATAATATCTTTTAAATATTAATAGTTTGAACAGTATTTTTTTAAACTTGGTCAGCGGTAAGTCTTGAAAACTATTTGGTAAATGATTGTAAATTATAATCGACATGCAGTATACATTTTTCTTAAATAATTTTAGTTTTATTGGTGGCAGCCGAAGTCTATCTTTATGCCGTGTTCGGCTAATTGGCCTGTCAGTGTTGATTTCCAATAAACTGTAGTTTCTTTTAACAAAAATACAAATTTCAAAAATATATAAACATGGCAGAGGTACAGCTGTCTAAAAAGTGAGCTCCACAAATTGCTCGGATACATTTTTTTGGAACTTTAAAAACTCTGTCAAAATCTACTGAGTTACCCTATATTACAATGCCGTATCTAAGTACGGATGGTACATAACCATGGTAAGCTAGCATTGCAGTATCACAGTTTATTGTTTGTCTTATTCTTTTTAACACATAATATGTATAAAACGATCTATTTTTGCAAGAATTTTATATATGTGTTTTTTCCAATTGCAATTTTTATCGACTGTTGTATCCAAGAATACATGATTATCGACAGTGGTCAAGTGAGAATATTTATAATGAATGTATATTTTATTTAGGTTTGAATTGTATGTCTGAAATTGTATTATGTTCGTTTTAGTCATATTTATTTTGAAGTTATATATTTCTAGCCGATCGATTGCATTATTTATTTTTTGTTTCGGACTTTCTTCTCAGACTAGTCAGATAGGAAGTCACAAACTCGTGCAGGACTAACGCTGGCGTGCGCGTGCCTCTTCGTCGCCTCGTTAATGCGTATAACGCTCACTTTATGGAGCTCGACATGTTTGCTCTTTCCAAACATTGTTTCAAGGCGAGTGCAATAGAGTTACTAATTTCCTAAGTGTAATCATACTGTTTTTTTTTTATTTTTTTTTTATTTCTCTTCTTAACAGTCATTTGTGATGCACAATGTGTCTGTTTTCTTTTAGTTTCTTTATTGTGAATTCGTGGACAATGGTGTGGGTACATGCGTTGTAACACACATATAGAATAGATTATATATAACTGTATTCTAAGTATTGTGCTAATTTAAGAATTTTTAGTTAAGCTTGGCATGTAACTGTTTATTGTCCCTAACAAATAAAATAAAAAAAAAAATAGGAAACGCCGACCTTATCTAGTTTTAAAATATGATTGACGTGTAAATGTGTTTGTTGCACAAACCTACTTACAAAATAAAATCATTTATCATTGTCAAGAGACGATTTCATGTTCAAATTTTTTATTATTGTCACTTTTAATCATTATTGTAATGTCATCAGCGAATAATATGTAATATTGCCTATCGCGACTGAAATGTCGTTGATGTAAACCAGAAATAGTAGTGGGGATACGATACCTCCCTGTGGCGTGCTAGAATTATTTTGTTTATACCCGACCTATAGGTTTTTTTTTTTCATTTTGACAAGTTTTGTTATTTCCACACATTGTACTTTTTTAGAAAGATAACCCTTGATCCAGTCGGACTTACCCCGTATTCCATAATACTCAAGCTTTGAGAGTAGTGTTTTATGGCAAACAAAATCAAAGACTTTTATCATGTCTGGATACGCAACTTGTCTTAGATTTTTTATTCAAACTTTCAGTTATGTATTTTATTAGCGTAAACCATGCTAAAGTAGTGGACCTGCCCTTCCTAAAACCGACCTGTTCTTTTTTAAAAATATCACATGCTGTCAAAAAGTTCTCCATTTTGATGCACATAACCTTCCCAAAGATTTTGGACAGAATTGGGATTAAAGTTATTGGTCGATAATTGCTCATGTCAGTTTTTACACCTTTCTTAAAAAGAGGCTTGACAATTGAACTTTTCAGACGTGTTGGGAATACTCCTTCTGTTACAGACAGGTTTAAAATGTAGGTTAAGGTAGATACTAAACTCATTGCACATAATTTTAAAACTTTAGTCATCATATCCAGTCGAGTTAGTGTTTCTTAGACTGCGAATTATTTTATCAACGTTTGATTCATCTACTGGTGTCAGGAAAATGCTTTTAGGATTTTGAGGAGTAGTTATTTTTATGTCATGTTGCATGTTTTTATGAGCATTATTGGTCTTCTTTGTTTGGGATACATAGTAGTCATTAAATAAGTCACATATTTGGTTTGGATTTTGTTAAACTTTAAAAACTCTGATAGTGGCGTATGTGTTGGATCATTCGGTTCCTTTCAAAATGCTTGAGTAAGATAACCTCGTAAGTGTAATCTAGAATTTCTCAGTAGCTGTCTGAGATTTAAAATGCCCGTGTTGCATACAACTTCAACGTAACTGGCGAAATTAGAGTATTTTATAGGTACCTAGTCCTACATTCTTTGGTGAATCTTTGGGGAACACAGGGGTGCTGTGTTGTTTTATTTAAACCCTCATTAACATAGTATCCTCATTAACAAAACTACCTCCTAAATCCCGTGAATATCAGCCATTTTAGCTGATTTCCATCCCAAAATTGTCAGCTCCGCGAATAGGTAACTCTTGCAAAGCGATAAGCAATGTTCTGGAATGTTGCCAGTACACTGCAACGGAATAAATCTTTGGCCACTATTTATGCCAAACGTGTTTTCAAGCTGAGCTTTGGCACTAATTGTTAGTCTTGTCAATTATAAATCGTCCATTAAGGTTAATGGTAATTAACTAGAGAACTTTCGTGGAATTGCGAAGTTGGTAGGAAGGACAGCGAGTTTATTTGTAAACAATGATAGCAGAGTGCATTTTTCTTCCTGTTAATTAAACGAAATTTTTGTGTCTGTGTTAAATAAACATGTTTTCTTTTTTTTACTCATCCTTGAGTAATGGATCTAATTTGTTATTGATTTTCTTTTTTAAATTAATTAGTTATAGTTATAATACTTCGGCCCGTTTTTACCACAAATCATTGCAAATTGGTAATTTAGTCACGTTAAGCGCTAAACGAATTTGAAACATCGTTTGACAGAATGATGTTTTAAATATGGTAGGATTTGGCTAATGGACACTATTGTTTGTATGAGACCTTTTCTTATGTACCCATATTCGCAAATGAATAAATGATTAAGATTATGAAATAAATGTTTAACGCTAAACTTAAATAGGTGATTTGTGGTACAAGTTATATTTGTAAGTATTTGTTTTAAAATTACACAGGGACCTATTATACTTCCATTTCCTTGCACCAATACAGCCGTTGGATATTCGATTTATATTGTAAATTAGGATTTAGTATTTACATAAATATCTAATCTTTGATACTGATGCTGACTTTTTGAAAGGACCGACTTTCTCAACTCCAGTTTTCCTAATGTCCCATGCTACCTCTGATTTTTCCGATCAAACCATTCCTTCTTTCCGTTCAAGATATTCTGGACATCAATAAAAACGCTAAAAGGGTTGGTTTAAATCGTTCTCAAACAAATAATATCGGTTATTCTGGTCTCGTCCAAACTGTTTGGTCGACACGGAGTGTTTATTGTCGCTCCAAGGGTGAGGCTAAATAAATTTGAGCGGGGTGCCAGTTATAAGACGATGCAGGCATGAATTTTGAGTGGGTGAGCCGAAAATATTTTTGGTATTTTATTTTTTGGTGGAGAAAACATCTGGAGGGCGAGTGGTACTTGGGTGTGCAAGGTGAGGTGAAAAATATTCCTTTGCTAATATGATAAGGAAGTAATGCTGGGAAGGACCAGTGGTGGCCAACACCGAATTACGATTTTTAGGTCGTGGGTTTCAACCCAGGCAGGCGCTTCACTTCGTGTAAATAATTTCATAACTACTGCTCTCAAAACGGTGAAGAAAAACATCATGTGTAAACCGGTATGTTATAGAACAAAAAATTTGAAGACTTGTGCCATCCTCCAACGCGCACTGCACACTCTCCCTCTCACAGAGAGCAGGCCTGTGTCCTAGCAATGGGAACATTGTAGGCTGATTTCGTACGCTGTTTATAATCTGTCTGATAACAGGATTGAAAAGGTAGAAAGGAGTAAGAACATAAGACCGCAAACGATTTCTGGTGAACATACTGCTGAATCTACACTAATTCATACTTCCATACTATCTACACTAACATTATAAAAGGAACAGTAACTCTGTTTCTTTGCTTGTCTTTCGGTTACCTTTTCACGGATTTCGACTTTCGGCATCCCGGTAGACCATGACCTGGGTTCGGACTTAGGATACTTTTAATCCTGGCAGTATGTTAATACGGGCTGGTGTCCACAACTCCACGTCAATACGTGAAGTCGCGGACACCAGCCCGTATTACCTATTACCTATGTTCCCGTGGGATAATTTCGGATGTCCACGCGGGTCGCGGGCAAACGCTATTGAAATTAATTGCAATTAACTACTAATTACTGCATTACTTCGTTTCATCTTTTACAACTATATAAAAAAACACCAGTCATAATTATTTTATGTTACATGATTTAAGTATAAAATAAGAATGAAAAACAAATGTGTTCTTGTATTTAACACAATCATTTCTGTTCCACAGTTCTGAGCTTAACACAGGAACCAGGTAAAGTATTTTTGCCACGTACTCCTTATTACTGTTAATTTCAGAGCTTATTGTTATTATTTTATTCGCTCAATGTGTCTTACTGACTTTATAAAACTCTCACACAAGGTTTATTTTTGTGTGTTTTATTTGTAGTCAGTGTTATCAGTGGTTAAGAATATTTATTCTTATTTTGCTTTAAGTAGAATTCGTCTTTCTCGTTGGTCTAGTGATAGCAAGCACTGCATTTGAGGATAGGGTCCTCGGTACAGTTCGCAGGTTGGGCATGTTTGTGGGTTTTTCCATCAGGAATTTCTCAATAGCTGCCCGGTGTCTGGATCTGTGCCCGGTAAATAACAATGAACCCCTTACGTGAGACTTAAACATGAGTAACTCAATGGATGTACAAGTATGTACTAAATGCCGCTGCTTATTCCTTCGGTTAATACAGGCGTGTTATGTAAGTAGAATTCTAGGTAAATTTACAAATACGACAGCTTCCAAATAAACCAAACTGACGATGGCAGATACCTACGAATCGACGAACGTAATAGGAAATTCCAAAATGCTGAGTGAATGCGATGTGTTTGATTTAGAGTGTGCATTTGTTTATATACGATGCTGTATTGATGTTTACGTAGTTTATTTCACATAGCAAATATGTACGTATGTTCCGAAACATTTTTCTATTTTTTGGTAAATGATAAATTATATTTATTTTTGTAAATTGGTTCAGACAAAATACTTTTACATGTCCAACATAAATTATGTTTTAAATCTAGATGAGTTCGGTGTTTCCTATCTGACTACTCTAAAATAAAACCGAAATAAAATCAGAGGTCACAGTCGCTTTTAAAGTCTAGATAATAATAATGTTAGCCATATGAGGACCATGCAGATTAGTGTAGAAGACGATAATACCAAGGTCTAATAAAAATAACGGTTTGATAAATAATCATTAAGACATACAGGCGCTAAAATAATTAACACTGAATAGACTATGTTGGAAAATGTAACACTGACAACTGCCAAACGTTTAAATTTTGAAAATAATGTAACAGTTGGTAAAGCCACAAAGAAAGCTGTTTTTATTTACGATTTAATAAATTTATTTCTACAATGGGAAATAACATGGGAAATATAAGTTAATGTTAAAACGGATTACTTAATATGAAGAACGGTTTTATTGCCACGAGCCACCAAATAACCTTACGCCATCCCTTTAATGTCGTATTCAGACAATCACAGTCAATACCCGGCGGCTATATCCAAAATAATGAAGTCTATGCAGACCAACCCAATGAGCCCAATAACCGAGCCTAAATAAATAGTCCAGCGTCACAAGAATACTGAAGAGTATTGCCTCCAAGTGTCACGTCGACAGGTTTCCATAACTGTCATATTGATACTGCGGTGTTGTGTGAGGAGTTTATGTTACAGGCTTCATTGATTTCCCAAAAAGTCAAAATGAAAAGGAATTTTTTTAATTTATTTGGTCCTTTGATCCACATTTTATGGGGTGTATATTGTCTAAGGTAAATAAGACAACCAGTTTTCAACACCAAAAGTTTCAAATGTAATTGATAAATGGCGGAAAAATATTAAAATGACATTAGGATCTGACTTGGAAACAAAGAGTGTATTTACAATAAACTTATCAATCAATCAACTCAGCCTGTCGCAGTCCACTGCTGGACATAGGCCTCTCCCAGACTGCGCCATAACACCCTGTCCTCCGCCTTCCGCATCTAGTCTACCCCAGCCACTTTCTATAGGTCTAACTTAATGACGTTAGTGAAATTTAGAACACAGATGGTTCATAGCCTGGATTAACACATACCTTACCTTTTATCCTAGTAAATGACTTGACTTAACAACTTTCGGACATCCAAAGATATAAGAGAGAGAGAAGTAACTGTATTTAATTTTGCACATAAGGACTATGCCGGTTACCCTATTAAGAGGGTCATATGAAATCCTAGTCATCTTTGATAACAACAAAAGAATAAAATATAATTAACCAAAAGACGTCAAACTTCACGCCGATACCAAAGTTTAACAGCATAAAAACCCCTCCTATATAAGTATACATGCATAATTAAAGACCCACCATCTCGCTGATAAAAAAGATAATAATAATAATCTTTGCAAACCTCCGGATAGTTCCACATCAAGTATGTAAATCCCTTATTGAAATATTAACCAAGTTGATATAAAAAGTTCTAATATATTCAATGGGAAAACTTCGCAGCCCGAAGAGCCGTAGTTTTGTCGCAACTTTAAATTATTTAAGTTTTTTAATGCATTTTTTTTGGTCGTGTATTAAGGAATTGTGTTGATTTTGTAAAGACGGAGTGTCTGAAATAATGTCTTTATTTTGTAATACGGTTTGAACTTAGCAAGTGTTTCTAATTAGTAATACCTAAGTAGATGACGTTTACTTCTCGACGATAATTTTATAAAATGGAAACTTCGAACACTTTTTTTATTTTGTTAACTATGCGTAGCTATGAGAGTTAGCCTATTGGCATGAAGCATGTTTTTTTTAATTTGTCTGCCTGAATTATTTTATCTTTCTGATCACTTTAAGCAATAAGACCGCCCATTGTGTCACCCTACATCTATACATTAAAAAAAAAACATTTAAAACTGTAATTAATATGGTGCACATAATCCATAACATATCATCACACCTGTAATCCCGATCCCGATAACTGGCAAAATGTGGGTTAACTAGAGATACACCTTAAGTAGAGGTGTATCTCTAGTTAACCCACATTTTGCCAGTTATGTCTAAGTCCCAAGTAGTAGGGGGCAAGCCTTTGCCATCAACCGGGCATAAATCTGGATTTATATCATATGTAGGAATTAGTCAGAAGCAGCCTGGAGTCCGGACTCACACACACAAACACACAGACTACATATTTTAGAGTAGAAAACTTTCTATTTTACTTCCAAAATCATGTTTACTTAAAAGCTCTATTGAATTTCACACCAAAATACGTATCACATCCACACCAAAATCTTTCCACAAGTCCTCATAACCCATTCTCATAAGAAACCCATTAGAGCCTACTATACAATCGGCACGTGCGGCCCGGAGGACCAGAATGGGCAACAGGACCAAAATACAACAGTATCGCATTAACAGCTATATATTTATACGATGTTTGGGTCAACCGATATTGAAAGCCTACGAATATATTGTCCAAGTTTCTTTTTTGTATTATTTTCTAGTTCTCTTTTTTTTTGTACATGGATTCACGCTTAGGGTTTTTGTGTTACCTGCTTAATATTTTTAACGGGTTCGTGTAAGCAACACAAGGTAGGAATGCAACAAAATATGAAATATACGCATAAGTTGTGGTCCAATAGGCAGTCGCTCCATGTGAACTTCTGGTTTTCAGCTGCATCCAGTTAGACTGAAATCCGACCCCCACATAGTTGGGGAAGGCGAGGCAGATGATGATGAAGCAGCATCATCATCGACAGCCTGACTTCAGGCTCTGCTGAGGATAAGCCTTTCTTTTCATGTACCAATCCTCATGCTCGTATGCTCCAATATCGTCCGCCCATCTCGCCGCTGGCCGGACAACCGATACTTCGTCTCCCACTCCTTGGATGAATGAATCATAGTTACTAAACTAAAAAAATAGGGTCTAAACTAAAAAAAAAAACTGATAGAACTATATTGTTCGAACTCTGGGATTTGCAAACTCATTGAATTGCTTATAAAATAATTAAAATTATTTTTCTGCGTCATATTAGAATGAAAACCAGCGCTAAAATCACTAGAACCACACTAGAAAGAAGGGCAATTCTAGTAAAAGGTGACTCTAGTCTCTAGGGGTATTATGAACTCGAAGAACTAAAATAACACAAAACAGAAAATAAACACGCTCAGTCATTTTACAAGCGGACATTTATTTAAACATTGTCCAAGGAGGCCCAAAAGGGACTCCATAAATCCTAATGCCCAGTTATAGCCTTTGGGGTAATATTATCTCGTTATATGACTTGAAACGTGTATACTGGACAAGATTGGGATATTTCTTGTTTTTGGTTCTTCGAGCCGGATACAGAAACTATTTTTGAGGTCACTGAGATTATTTTTACTATCGTTCGGGTTCAACTTATCGTAAATGATACTGCAATAATACGAGTACTATTATCATATATGGCAGTAGTTGTTATTTAACCGGTGCATGTATGACCCAGATGTATGAATGTAATCGAAGCAAAAGAAGTATGTAAGCGTAGCAGGTGGGGTTCTGTAGTTTCTGCCACCCCCAAGGAAAAAAGGCGTGAGTTTATGTTTGTAGTATGTTGCTAAGTTTAGTGATACTTTTCTGGAGCTGTGAGCCTATGGAAATAATTTATTTTGTATTATTTATTAATTTCCAAGATACTTTAGCTATTCTATAGTTGGTTTTATTTACACATTAAGCAAAATCAGCCTATAATGATCCCACTGCTGAGACACAGGCCTCCTCTCTGTGAGGGAGAGTGAGCCGTTATCCACCATGTGGGCCCAGTGCGGCTCGGTAAATGTCACATGTCTTCAAATTTTCGGTTCTAGGACATGCCGGTTTCCTCAAGATGTTTTCCTTTACCGCTTTTAGAATTCACTTTTTTTGTCTAATTAGCAGACGAAAGAAATAGGAAACATTTTTCTACTTTATTTGTCAACAATGACTTTGTGTGTTTTCAACCACCCAGTCACAAACCCCGACTTTTGTGTCACGTTCTACTTTTATGTATTTCTGTTTCCTGCCAAATATGTGAGGCCTTGAATTATGTATTATGATGTTTGTGGCTATTGTCCGAATTCGGACAGGAAAACCCGTGGTTGTGCCGGGGGGATTGCTAATTTTTAAGCCCATATTTTCTTGTTAGGAGTGAAATGAACTTTATGGCTTGTTATATTTGTATATTATTGTATAGAATCAAAGTTCTTCTAACTTAACAGGCAGCTGTGCATCTGGGGATTTTGTTGCGCCACTTCTTCTTCCCAGCTAAAGCACTAGAAAGTGTTGGAAGGCGGGGGTCTTTAGTAATTTTGACGTTTAAAAAGTGCTGATATTCAGCCTAATTTGAATAAAATATTTTTCATTTTGATTTTATAAAAATATGTCGGATTTACAATGAGTGTGGATTTGAATAAATAAAATCAGATACCGTACAAAATAATAGGCTATTCGATTATTATGCGGTACGGTTTCAATTCTGTTTGTCGTAATACGTCGTATATTACGACAAATAGAATTAAAACCGTAATTATTATTATTAGAACATAATAATAATACCTAAGTGGTCACTGTTCCCGTTACCAGTGGGCTACTATTTTTTATATTATGTTTTTATATTCTAAGATTTTAAAATATAATATATGTGTAAAAAATGAAACAAAGAAAATAATACCTAAGCGTCCGTAAGCGCTACTGCTGAGCATGAAGCCTTGGGTTCGATTCCCAGGTCGAGCAAAGTGTTATTGAGTTTTTCAATCTAGAATTTCTCAGTAGCAGCCCGTCGTTTGCATTTGCGGTTGGTGGCAATAAGCTCGCCCTCTATTACATAAGACCTAAACATAACTGGTGAAATGTGGGTGTACTATAGGTAGTACACCCACATTTCACCAGTTATGTTTAGGTCTGTCCATTAGGTTTACCGTTTTCTGACAGCTGTCTTAGAACGTAATTTTGTTTTCCAGATTACTTAAAAGTTAAATTTAAAATGCGTAATAAAATTATACGTATATAAACTGCCTTATCTTATTGAATTATCTTATTTATGGCTTCTTACAGACATTATAATCCGTACGTGTATCAATCAATGTATTGTGTGTTGCCGCAATCACTAGTTCCTTCTGTCAAAAAACGGGTTACATAATGGACAGGGTATACTTCTGTCTAACCCTTCGGGGAAGCAGTCGAGATGTTATGAATGTGTTAATAATAATGTACATTGTACACATTATGCTTGACGAATTTTCAATCCACATTTACGAAAACCGTACAGGAAAAGGGGTTGCCTGACGTAGCTGTTAACCGTATAAAGGGTCTAACTTTACCCGGCACCCATACCTCTCAAACCGGAACGCAACAATGCTGTTTAGAGGCAGAAATTGGTATATCCAAACTTATTGTGTAGTTGGTGCATTTTAGCATGGTAATAAAGGTCATTGCCCTAACAATTCCTGTTTAGTATATTCTATCACATTTAAATTATTTTTTCTTTAAGTACACTGTACCAGTACAGCGTCCTAATAATTGTTTGCTGCACCGGTCGATGTTATGACGCGTGCGCCGGCTCTCGCTAAGCACCGGCGCCGGGCTGTCTTGCATAGGGTCGCAGCATAATGCTGAGCGATAGCCGTTTTGCGTGGATGTGACGCATGTTTCCCCCAACCCTTTCTTATTTTTATCTTTTTTGCGTCATGTTTACCGCAAATAAACGTATTTTGTTTCTCTCTCTTTGTGTATGTATAATTTTTGATTAGTGAAAAATGTTGGCCACGTTAATATATCGATTATAGACTTTCATGGACTTAATTTTCATATCCCCTCATCTGTTAGGCAAACTTAATAAGTTCGGTAACAATAGAAACCGTAATCGCGTCTCATTAGTGACAGTTGAGCTTATATTTGAAATGAAGAATGACTAAATCTGTCAAAAACGCGTGTGGATCAAAGACCGCTATTGTCATGGTGTAACGCACCAATCATACTACAGTCAACCGTACATCAGTAGTAGCACATGCACTACGAAAACCACCCTTACAGGAACGACATAAAGGCGCTGTCAATGTCAATTTGTAACAATGCAGTTGACTGTAGTTTCCCCGACGAATCCCTTTTAAAAGACGCTGTATCACCTGGCGTATATTAAGGCATTGTCACACTAGCTAACAATAACAGCAAATTGTGTACCACTTACTTACTTTATTATCCCATACAACATCATTGCGATCACAATCTAGTTCAAACCAACCCTAATAACATAAACAGGTAATAATTCAGGCAGATAATCTTAATGAGATCGTACACCTACATCACAGTAGCACTGCAGCTGTAAACACGTGATAACATCTCGTTTTAGCTGCGAGTTATGTCTGGTCCTATGTGTGACTGATCGTTATTAGTTAACCACTAAAGATCAGCACCCTAATTGCGTAACACATTATTAATCAGAATCTGAATCATTTTGAAGGATATTGCTAATGATGGCTTCATATGTTGGAAAAATTTGTCAGATCAACGACGTAAATAACTCAATGAATGTTGTTGAACTTTCAAAATGAAAGCTATCCCTACTATTAGAGTGTTGCTGATAGATAATTTGGTCTATTGCCAAATATCGTGTCAAGTGATTGGCTGTTGCTTTTTCCAAATTTGACAGGAAATTAATTGACCAGGGAATTAACACGTAAGGCTTTCAGAAAACAATTGGATGCTTAGTTTTCATTAATATACTACCACTATAATAGCTATTACTATAGCGACTGCCTTTTTGTCTAGTACTCGTAAGAGCTAATGCTGAGCAAGAGGTACGGGGTTCGATGCCCAGGTTGGATAATGAATTTATTTCAGTAGCAGCTTGGAGCCTAGATGTTTGCCCGGTTGACGGCAATATGCTTTTTTTTTTTTTTTAAACTTTGCCCCACACTAGGAATTTCTCCTGTATCGTGGGTGTGATTACAAACATTTAAACTCACATACACAAACAGCCAGACCCGGAACAACGACTTGTGGGCCATACAAATACTTGTCCCGTGCGGGAATCGAACCCGCGACACGCAGCGCAGCAGTCAATCGCTTAACCACTGCGCCAGCCGTGCCGTCAATATGCTTGCCCCCTATTACATAGGACTTAAATATAATTTGGGTAAAATTTGGGTGAACTAAGTACTCCTCTGCCTAACCCTTCGGGGAATGCAGGTGTGATGATGATGTTATGTTAATAATAGATTCTATTACTTATTACATCCTTATTACTTATTACATCCTCATAAGCATTAAAGGAGGGGACAGTTAAGGAGACAGGATCGTTTCAAAGGACCGGATAGCAATTCAGAAAGTTAAGATTGTCAGGTAAAAGTAAAAGTAAAAGTTTAGTTCTTTAGGTACGCACGACGACACGTCTAGCTATAGATTTCCAGTTTTAGCTGGCCTCGCATTGTATAGGCTTTTGATACAATAAGAAGTCAGCTTAAACTGGAAATGTATAGCTTGATATGTCGTCGTGCGTACAGAACATAGGAGGAAGTATGCTGAAATTGAAAAACAAGATGTCGGCAGGTTGGCTTATTAAAAAGTAATAATAAGATATCCTAACTCAAGCAATAATATTTTTTTTCATGACTATCAATAATCATCAAAAATAAACAACTACAAATAATACAAACTACAAATAGAAAACAAACTACAAATAATCATCAAAAATAAACAACTACAAATAATACAAACTACAAATAAAACAAACAAACTACAAATAATCATCAAAAATAAACAACTACAAATAATACAAACTACAAATAAAACAAACAAACTACAAATAATCATCAAAAATAAACAACTACAAATAATACAAACTACAAATAAAACAAACAAACTACAAATAATCATCAAAAATAAACAACTACAAATAATACAAACTACAAATAAAACAAACAAACTACAAATAATCATCAAAAATAAACAACTACAAATAATACAAACTACAAATAAAACAAACAAACTACAAATAATCATCAAAAATAAACAACTACAAATAATACAAACTACAAATAAAACAAACAAACTACAAATAATCATCAAAAATAAACAACTACAAATAATACAAACTACAAATAAAACAAACAAACTACAAATAATCATCAAAAATAAACAACTACAAATAATACAAACTACAAATAAAACAAAGAAACTACAAATAATCATCAAAAATCTCCGTTAGCCGTTTAGCTTTACGTTTCCGGATGACAGCGACTACTACTTCGGTCGAAGTAGTAGTTGCTGTCATCCGGAAACGCCCAGAAGACTGGCAGCATTACCACGTTGAATGGCAATGCTAATTCTTTTGCCAGAGAACGAGCTAGCCCTCTGGTCACGTGAAGTGTCCAAGCAAAAATTATAATTGAGAGAATTTGGCACTCAACCAAAGCAAACAAGGATAATTATTATCTTCAAAGTTTTTGAAACGATATGAAGCGACTGCCAATCTGACCTCCACAACTCAGTTACTGGGTAATACGACACCCCTTAGCAAGACCGATTATCAGACTTTTATTTTCGGGCTTCTGACTATCCGTAATGACTGTCAAAGATCTTCGAATTACAGACGGAACCAACGGCTTAACGTGCTTTCCGAGGCATAGAAGGGTCTCCCATGTAATGGGTCACCCATCGACGAATCGACCGCGGCAAGCGTAGCTTTACCTTCGATCGACACGTGCAGCTGTTATTATATAGCCACGAGTCTCATATTAATTTAATAAAAAAATTCAATGGAACCCATACTTTAATACCATTAATAAAATAGGAATGGTCAAATCTCTTTCCAATCACCGGGTACAGTCAACAACCCGTTAAGCGCTAAAAGTACTTCGTCCGACAAAGTGGCAATCTCACGAGATTCAACGACGATTGTGTTGATAACTGTACAGGTAAGCCTTAGCTAGTGGACATGTTTTAGTGTTTACGACCATTCATTCCATCCATTAATTTTTTTCCGTTTATTTTTTTTTTAATTTAACCGCGGTAAAATAACTAGGAGGGTATGTGGCATAACAGATTTTTGCTGTCATCGGTCATGCATATGGAAACACAAAAAAACATTTTTTCATAGACTTAAGGCAAAATCAGAGATCGCACTTCAACCTTACTTTGCTAAATAAAGTTAACGTTTCATACAAACATAGGTAATAGGTAATACGGGCTGGTGACCGCAACTCCACGTCAATGCGCGAATTTGCGTACACATACAAACATAATCGTTATGCGTAATCAAAATGTTCATATTCGTATAAGCTAATGTGAGGAAGTGTTTTATTTGAAAATGAACGTTAATCGCATAAGAATAATGTCCATATTCGTAGGCGGTATAAAGTGCGGTCTATGAATCAAATATCGTAAAAAAAATATTGAAATTCTACTTGTTTTTCGTCACAAATCCCACAGCTTAAAATTGTTCAATACATGAAATAAAGTTTATGTAAAATAGCGTCGTATTGTAAACGACACAATTGGGTGTCAAGCCCGGCCGGCAGTCGTGTCGTGTCCGTTGCGTGTGTGCTAAATTAACTGCTACCTTGTCCGGACAATCGAAGTGCAATTAGATGCCCCGGTATGTAGCGTCAGCAATGTAAGTGTGCCAAATTCATTTCATAATAACATAACATTACGCTTTTAATCGTAATTACAGAAACAATTAAAAAGCTATTGTGTCTCGCGTGGATCCACGTTCGATACGAAGGGCTAATCCCTGAAGGGTGAGGTATACTTATAGTACACCCATATTTAGCCAGTTATGGTTTTACCTCATCTACTATAGGGCGAGTCTATGGCTATCAACCGGGCACAAATCTAGACTCCAGGTTGCTACTGAGAATTACCTGATAGAAAAACTCCATAACACTACCCGACCTAATAATCAAACCCAAGAAAGAAACCACTCTCTAAAAACTGCAACGCGAAATTATCTGATCACGAACAAAATCATGGGGGCAGTGCGACTGTTGAATTTGTTAAATGATTGTGATATTGTTGAAATGTTCTAGATATCCCGTAAGGGGAAAATGTGTTGCTATGTCACCTAAAGCCTTAATCATCATAAGGAAGTCTATAATAACATAACATACAGAAATAGAAAAACTCTCCAAAACTCTCCTTGCACCAAGTAATAGTACTTTGTTAATTACAAAACTTTCTCCCCAACTATTCTGCGAACGGTACCTGCAATTGATACATTCACACGCCAGATACGGCTAATTGAGGGTAGGCAAAGAAAAATCGATTACATCCCCCATTTGGGGGTAATTTAGATCCTTTATACGGAGTTCCGCGCCGTAATACTGGCTAGTTGAAAGTCATTGGATTATGGAGCTGTCGGTTTCGAATTTCGAATGAAGCCGCCATATTTGAAGTTCTTTGTGGTGGGAGTGAGGTGAAATGAATGTTTGGACGGTTTTGTTGGTGGCTGCACGTTGAGTTGTGTGCAGTTTTGACGAATGCGGGTTAGGATAGGGGTAAAATTCTGGTGCTCTAGCTGAGCCGTTTTGTTTAGAATTGAATCTGCGATGATATATTTGGGGACAGCTAGAATGATGATAGGTGACTAGAAATGTACTAGCACACTATTGACACAATACAAATAATTGAAAAAGTATGTCATGGAACGGTTTTCGTATTGATAAGAAAGGATATGGTTGAACATGCTGGCATAAAAAAGCATGATATGTCGTTTAATCGTGCCCAAGAAGTAGCATTAGCGAATCCTAAACTGTCCTAGTAAAAGTATGTTAAAGTTGGGTTTATTTCAATCAAGCAACGGGTTGTGTTTTTATTTCTATTCGCACTCAAAGTTATCACAGACGTGACAAACTGCACCCATGCCTTGCCACGTGTCACACGAAAGCGTGCAACTTTTCACGTCAGAATGCAACTCATAACAATTAATGACAGCTTATTACCCTTACCTCGTATTACATACGTAAGAGAGCGAGCAGTTCAGATTGCCACACGCAAAACAAACATTAATAATTAATATTTATTGCTCATTTTATGGTAATTACCAGAATAATTTACACGGAAGAAATGCTTGAAGTTTAGTAGGTTTTATTTGCTGTTGATTGCATTTAGTCTTATTATATTTTCTAGAATGAAAAAGCAAGCCTATAGACCTTATGTTCAAGAAGTTTAAGTAAATACATAAAAGAAGAAGAAAACAATTATTCGGAGAGGATTTAACATTATTTAGACAGGATCGATCAAACATGCACTTTTTTTTTGTGGATCGCGTAATTATTATTATTATTAAATTATTAAAAGCCTGTGATGTCCCACTGCAGCGCAAAGGCCTCCTTCTCTCTTTCCACTTCTCTCTGTTTAAAGTTTCTGAGGACCAGGGGGTCTACTCCGAAGTAGTATCGGCCGAATGTTCGGCCGTTTCCTGGTACGAAGTTTCTGTTTGGTTCGATCGGTTCCGATCCTACACTCCTACACTCTTTCGAATATTGACTATGGTCCCGACCCAGCTGAGCCGATCCGAACTGTTTTCGAATTTTTCAACAATATTCAGTCCGATCCGAACATTCGCACTTTGCACTTCGGAGTAGGCCCCCAGTTCTTATTAAAGGAGTTTAGATCATCCCGCTATCTCCGTTTGGATCTCGTAAAAAACAAAAAAAAATCTTAACAGATGAAGCAATGTAATGCAACAGAATTATCCTTTCGTATTATATTTTTTTTTTAAAACTTGTCAAATGTACAACCTCCTTCTTTTTTAAATCGGTTAATAGTGTGGTGCGATCAAAAAAGACAGCCTTGCCAGGTTCCTCAAGAATTGCGTAAGCTAAATGCACGCTTTAAATAAAATATGTTCGTTACTAAAACAATGCCTTTGAACAACGCATTTCCCCATGTAAACCTAACAAAATGTATCGTCGAAAATCATTCGGTTACTGGCTATTTCAAGTTTGAAAGGCAAGCTCCTGAAATGCATAATTGTGGTCAGTCTCTTTGTGAAGAGAGTTGAATGCTTAATATCTGTTTGTTGAATGAACAGTGTTCACGTGCAGTAGAGGTTTGGAAGTAGTGATTGAGCTTACTCAAATAGTTTTGCGAGTGTGTGCAGACCTTTGTAGGTGATTATAAGTTATGGGAAATAGTTGAGGATAATACTGTTGACGGTGGAGACCTTTGCCCAGCAGTGGGGGCAACAAAAAATAAAAAAAGGATTTTTAATCTATTTCATAGTTCCATGTCGAGACAACAAAAGAAATAACAATCTGCAGCCTGCCCTACCGATTTTTGCTATAGAAGTTTTCATGGCATTGGCTTCGCATGCAGCTATGAAACGCCCACATGACCACCTTTTTGCTATGACAACCTGGTGCATCTATTCATTTCATAAAAAATATCCAAAAATACCTTATATTCACAGAAAAATTAACCACACCGATATTCTCCCCTTAGTGGTGGAAAAATACAACCATATTCCAAATATAACACGAAAAACTCGTGTCCCTGTCGGCGGCTTACCGCTTTTTCCAAGTTGGTAACACGTCGACAATAGCAAATCCGTTAATCCTGGCTCTATAGAGTTCGGGATCGTAGTTCGGAACTCGAAGCCTGGGTTAAACCGATACGTGACTTGGTCGGGGCGTCGTCGTCGCGTGCTCGCCTCGGAAGGTGTAAATGACCCTTTTTTTTCTTTTTTGTGTTGTACTGTAGGTTTAATACTAAGCTCACTATTCTTATAAATGGATTTAATTGTCATCATCATCTGCCTGTCTTTTCTCAACTATGTTGGGATTGGCTTCTAGTCTAACCGTTTGCATCTTCAAACCAGTATTATATATGCAGGGCTGCCCATTTGATCTCAAAAACCCCTAACCGATACCCCTTGATAAGACTGGTTCATAAATCTTTTCTTTCTTTTCTTTTTTTAAAAAAAACGTTGCCCCACACTAGGAATTTCTCCTGTATCGTGGGTGCGTTTACAAACATTTAAACTCACATACACAAAAAGCCAGACCCGGAACAACTACTTGTAGGCCATACAAATATTTGTTCCGTGCGGGAATCGAACCCGCGATACGCAGCGCAGCGGTCAATCACTTAACCACTGCGCCAACCGTGTCGTCATCTTAAATAAACGTTTAACATAAAATTGACAATCAACTATTTGGATTAAGGGTAAAGATGTACAGTTTTTAGGTCTCTAATGAATGTTGCTTGTCGGTCTTCTACAGACTATACTTCGGAGAGTGAGAGCAGGAGCTACACGAACTGATTCCACCATCGCCCTTTTACCAGCGTACTGCCAGATGAACTGTATGGTACTGTAGAGGCTTGTCTGCCGAAGGCAACCTCATATGTTGCAGGCCGGATATAATTTAGCGCGGATGACATTCGAACGCTCAAGCTTGTGTCAAATATATGAATTTGGTTTTTGTTTTAGAACTAGGATACAGACAGATATATATAAAGACGCTCTCCCAATATAAACTTAAAGGAATCATATAGTGTTTGATTCCTCCCGTTACCTCAGAGGGCTCTTCTAGCCTTCTACAGTACCATCCGCACTCAGTGTAGATCAGTCTTACTCAGCGCTTCTCCTCCACATTTATTATGGGCACGGTCTAAGTGTGGAACTCTCTGCCAGTATCTGCGTTCCCTTCCACGTATAACCCTTCAGAGTTCAACGCAAGTGTGAACTGGCATATTCTGAGCTTACTCGTTCCATCGTTGACCTATTCCTTTACCACCAGGCGAGATCGAGGTCAGAAACTGGCCCATTGGCAATAAAAAAAATTACATCCTCTCAATACTAGTCTCAGAACCGTCGCAACTATCGTAAGCTGTTGATTCTCGAATCCTTTTGGTTATTAGATCACTGCCAGTAAAGAACATTGCCAGAATCGATGAGTCCAATAAATTGCACTTGGTGTGGATGTCTGATGATGGAGCCAGAAGGTGGGTAGTGGAACTCTTTAGTTGTTACTTGAAAACCCCTCGAGTTTGCTAATAGCCCCTAACCGTCATAACTGCGTTGTGTTTATACTTATTACTTACCTTAATGAAGAATATACATACTACACGCGAAAGTTAAAAATATGTAATGTAAAAAAATACACGCTTTTATCACGCAATAAAGATTATAAAATAATTAAATTGACTTACATTGAATTCATAAAGCGCAAATTATAAGTGTGCTCCACGCTTTTTATATGATGTATAAAGTGATTCCGAGATCCTATTTACAGAATAACCAATTTCATTTCATTTCATTTGATGACATAAATAATTGCAGCTAGGGTAGCCACCGTTAAAAACCCACTGTACCTTCTAACTTTGGTTCTATTGTATCGCGGAAATAAACAAATTAAAACTGTTTAGGTTGTAACATGCAATACAATCGTTTATAATGTTCATTTCATTGTTGGTATGTTAATTAGTAATATTTTACGTAGCGTTAAACACGGTGATTATTAAAATAGATTTTATCAACGTGGTTGTGTGACTAATGGACATTACGTATATCAAGTTCTGTGCTGAATTTTCAAGGTCTGAGCAAAACTGTGATCAATAAATCTGCGGGGTAATTTCGTAACACACTATCAGTAACAATGGCTTTCATTTTGACAGTTCAACAACATTCATTGCGTTATTTACGTTGTTAAGGAGACGAATTGTTTGAAGATAACAACCGCACCCTAATTGCGTAACACTTATCAATGAATAATTTTGAAGGATATTGCTAATCCATTGTTTCATACGAGTATGTACAGAACATACAATATATGAACAATATTTTAACACTATTGCATCTTTTCCCATAAGCTTAGCATATACCTAGGTCAAGGCAAAAATACAAGGGTTAAAAAACCTGTAGCTAATATTTTTTTCAATGTAAGAATTAAGTCATATTTTCGCTGAGAAAGTAACAAATCAAGCAATCTAAAGATCTTTCGACACACTTCCTATAGCTCTACACATTCACGCGAACGTGACTGTTATTCATAAAAGTTGTATTATTAAACACGACTCGACATTATTGAGACTTTGTAGCTGAACATTTAAAAGGAACTTTCTTCCTTCACTTGTTTTTGTCAATATAACATAAAAAAAAAACAAAAACAAAACAACAAATAAAAAAACAAAATGGTTCCTATGTTGTTCTAAATAAAACAATTTATTATTATAACATCACGCCTGTATTTCACGAAGGGTTAGGCAAAAGTATAGGTGCCTATTACTCGAACATCGTTAGTTATGTTTATGTCTGTAATACCCGAGTCTTGCTATCAACCGGACACAAATCCAGACTCAGTGCTGATGGATGATCCCGCTCTCATAATTGGTTTGCCATCGCAAACCAAGTAAGACTTAGCCTGATCTAGACATAGAACGGAAGGCCTCTTGCCCAGCAGTCGCACTTGCGTTCACAAGCCACCGAGGTAGTCATTCCAATACTAATAACTAAAATTTCATGCCGTAGTGAAAAAAATATGCGGCAGGTGTCAAGTGTGGTTGGGGTAAGCTATGGGTTCGACTGCAAAAAACCTGTCACTTTATCCAACTGTAATAATCTGACAGGAGAAATTCATTCAAAAATGGTTTTCCCAAAAGTCCTTAAAAATTTCAAACAAAAATTCAAATCTAAATTACAAAACCACTGGACTGCGGACAACAAATCTCAAAAATTTGTAATAAAAAATTACTTAGTTTGTAAACTTAATTAAATCCCTTATCAAGCTGTATCGAGATAAGGGGGAAAGTTGAAATTAAATTACAGTCCCCCGGTTTAAGGGGGACCTAGTGGAATGAATCTTTCTTTATCTGTGATTAATATGATTTTTTGAGAAGACATTTCTTATTACGTGTAGTGATATATCGTAGATGCAATTTTCTGATCCTTTAGATGGTTTGGACTTTTTATACAGATTGGGTTGCGTTGCATGATTGCGATAAACAGTCTCAGTCAGTTTCGTCTTTTTTAAAGTATTAGTTAAAGTTAAGTTAAACCCAAAAATAAGCTGAACATTTAGTGTACCTACTTATAACAAACGTATACATAACATAAAGCTAATATTATTAATGCAGTCACTACGTTTAATAATTCATCAAATCTATCCAATTTTGAAACCCCCACAGGAAAGTATAAAATTTTAATAATAACTCCCCAAAATCTTCACATTCAATCGAACAGAAATCGTGATAATATACTTAATTGAATAATTCCCTAAGACTTTCCTCTAATAATTCCATTAATTCCCCCATCTTCCCCCAATTACCCCAGGGGGTGGTAAAAGAATATTCGACAGGATTCCGTTCCGAACTAACTCCGACTCGAATTATGAGTAATCTCGGATATTTAGCTGAGACACTTGGCTGTGTGTCACACCGAAGTGTCCAGGAAAATAGAACTTTATTAGTGCTGAATTACAAATTGTATCACTAGTTTTACCTTCACATACAATTTTGACTTATGGTTGGTATACAATGATTATACGTGAGATGTGAGTGAACCTTTCTTTTTTCTCTTATATGTGTGTACAATTTTCTACGTAGGTAATTAAGTTTGCAAGTAGCTAATAACTGTCAAGTTTTCGGATCAATACATTCAAATGCCTGAAACATATTATAAAAATGTATGTTAAGATGTGCCTGTATAACCAGCTATATGGATCGTAGGAAGTGGCGTTCTACCTACCCTAATTGGGAGAAGGCATATTGTGTATGTTAAAATGCAAAGAATATTGGTCGAATGGATGCATTGAAAACTCTCCTCCTCCTTGCGTTGTTTCCCCAAGCCTGGGTGTCGTGACCACATCATGGTTTCAAGACGTTCGCCTTGATGAGATCCATCCCCCTATTTTCAGCAACATGCGACTGCCGAGGCCTTGACGTTTAACAGATGAGCGAGAGACAGACATGAACATAAGCTGTAATAAACCAGCTAAAGCAACATATAAGGAATAAACAATAAACCACAATTGCGTTTACCTATGTTCCTGCTATTTCTTGCATGAATAAGATTAACAACGTTTTAAACAAAAATATAAGACCGCTGCACCACGATAAATACATTTTTCTATCTTCATTCCGTTCCGTAAAAGAAATCCAATTTCCGTCGCAAGTCTCCTCCACTTTGGCCAGTTTCTCAGTGATTACAGCGTAGAAGATTATTTTTACTAGAATTTCCTTAGCTCTATAAAATAAGGTACTTGTTACGCTTCGGTGTAAGTAGCAGCCAGAACAATACAGTTGAAAGAAGCAACTTAGCAACGACGAATTAAAAACTTTTTGATTTTTTGTGTCTCTTACACAGCGGACGACAGTTTTTTGTATACTATTGTCCTTATATATTGCTGTGCCCCTGGTAGCTATGATTAAAAGTCACCCTTTGTTAAAAGCTGAGAAATACTTTGGTAAAATGTCTTTTAAACGAGGTTTGAGTACTTGGAATTGGAAATAGGAAAGTAATCAAGGAAATTGTTTATTAGAATACATTTTTAATGAATCGAAAATTATCTGGAAATGGTGGAACACGAAACAGGGGCTCGTGGCCAAGTTATAACAGCCGCACGGGTCGATTGATCAGGTTAAGCTACGCTTGCCACGGTTGGTCTGTGGATGGGTGACCATCTGTTACATACCTGTTACTCCTCTGTTAACCTCGGAACACATATTGAGCCGTTGGTCGCGGCTGTCATTCGTGGATCTTTGATAATCGTTACGGGTAGTAAAAAGCCCGATAATCTGACAATCAGTCTTACCAAGGGATAATATTGTATAACCCAGTAACTGGGTCGTGTAGGTTATTTATTCATTTATTTCAGGCGACTCCGGCCCATAGATAAATACCTTAAACATACATATGTATAATTATATACTAAACATACATATTTTTACTATAAAGTAGTACTTCACTAGCCACTAGGTTAGATGGGCAGTCGCTCCTTGTAAAATACTGGTATTCAGTTGCACCCGGTTAGACTGGAAGTCGACCCCAACATGTTGGGGTCACATTTTCCCCTGATGGTTGAACACGAAACTCAAAGAGCCATTACCAGGATCCATTTTAAAGCTTCGTATACCTAGTCGATTTTGGTAAATCCATTTGCCTTTTCTTGGTTTCTAGTTACCACTCAGGAAAATTTCATGGAAATG
The DNA here is from genome assembly GCA_947507525.1 of Apamea epomidion. Taxonomy (NCBI): domain Eukaryota; kingdom Metazoa; phylum Arthropoda; class Insecta; order Lepidoptera; family Noctuidae; genus Apamea; species Apamea epomidion. The sequence continues at coordinate 13,794,622 of OX382249.1, read as the reverse complement.
GAGATTTGTGATAGCCGATACAGAGACGAAATCCAAATCCATTGGCACATTTGCTTGAGTACTGGTCAGCCGAACTGTTATTAGTCGTGACCCACAACCCGCAGACAGCTTGGTAAGCTTCGTACACACAAGGACAAGGTATGGGACATCGACACGCAATCTGTTTGTGCAAATGCCCAAGACTGGAAACTTTTCGTCGTTATTAGAAAAAAAATATTCTCTTCAATACATTTTGACCGTGTAAGTATTGCACTTTTGTATGAAACAGCAGTTTTTTTTAATAACCTACGAGAAATTGCAACCCCGTGGGTTCGATGTCCTACACACCGTTTATAACATTATGTGCATCATACATAAAAATGTATATTCGTATTATTAGCATAGTTTTGAACAATGTACATCTTGCTACATGAAAAAAAAAAACATTTTTTTATGCAGAAGTGTTGGTGTAAAAATCTAGGTATTTAAGTATCAATGACTTCATGGGCACTAAAACTATGTATATAGTTCTAATTATGGCTAAACCCTTGGCCCCATGTAAGGAACAACGCGTGAAGTCTATAATAAGCCAATTTCCAAACTCGCATAGTTTCTTGTGGACAGAAATTCAATTACACATTTACCTTAACTGGTCTTCGAAGCTAAAAAAGCTAGTCTTCGCTAGATAATAGGGCTATTGGCATGCCTAGAACGTCCCTAGTATGCCTGAAGTGCTCCTTAAAGAGATAAGCCCTAATCCATAGCCTTAATTTCTCCCAGATCAGCATGCAAATGTACCCTTAAAAAGTTATCCACATCAATATGCCGATGACGTCACCAAATTACACCTACCCTCATTATGCGAACTGTAATCATGAACATAATAGCATACGTGACGATGGCAACAACTTTATTCTTCAACAAAGTCAAGGTAAAATCACCTTAATATTGAAGAGTTAGAGTTGAAGCAAGGTGTATAACTTAAGATTGTTTTTCAGGGACATGACATGCAGTACCAATATATCTTGAGATTTGTTCTTAAACATTGTTTATGTGTATATAGGTCAAGTTATATTGGTCAAGTGAATGCGGGTCATATAGCTACGAATATACTAAATCATAATAAAACTCGACTTTTATTGTTATGCTGTTTTATCCCGCGGTTTTACTCGTTTCGATCTCAATAAATATTTGGTTTGTTTTACTGTGAACTATGTTCCGTTTAATATCAAAGGTTATTTGTCTTTTTATTAGGTACAACGATGGAAAACTCCGTTGTTTGAGAAAAACGGTTGGAATAAAATATATGGATGTTCGTTTTGATGTTTCTAGATATTTCTATTTGATAGTAAATTGGACGTAAAGGCCGTTTTTATCGCATTGTTAACATGCATACGAGTAGATACATTTATTGCCAGCAGGTTTTTTTAGAATAACAATAACTGCTAGGTATTTTCTTTTTTAGATTGAACTTATTCAGGTACTACTTAATTTGTAAGCTCATAGCATTAACCAAAGGTAATTTCAGTGCAGGTTGTCTCGCGATGATTTTTAGTAAGGTAACTGAATGGTGACTGAAATATCAAACAATTTCTACATTCCAAATGTAGTTTTTTTTTTGTACCTCAGGAGTATATCTGGGCATCAGTCCATAAAAGTTTAAGCTAGCCAAAACCTGAATAACCAGCCATAAATGATGACAGCGACAACAGATTCAATTGTACGGGATTTCGAAAACCTTGAGATTTATAACCTCCAGTTCCAGCACCCAAAAAACAAAAACCCTTCACCACTATTACATCCAAAAACAACCAATCACAATGAGGTTCATTTCTAAAATGGCCGACAAAAAACAGACCACTTGCAATTGGAAGGGGATAAATCACCTCTCTGACACACATTCGGTACATATCTTAGAGCCGGAGTAAAATTCACAATGGACGAGGGATAACCTGACTATAATTCATCCCCTCCCAATATTAGGGGGGATAGGATTTACATACCACATTTCATTCGGCCTACCCATCGGATGGTTGATTTATGCCGCGTCTCCCCTGGTCTTGAGTTGTGTGGTCCAAGTTTTGGGTGACAGCGATCTTTATTGAATGCTGATATTAGCATGCTATTCTGTAAAAGTCAGCATCGAAATTACTGTCTTTCGTAGTCTCATTTCGTAGTTGCGTACTGTCTGCATGCTTCTGTCTTTTGTTGTGAACAAAAGATTTAAGCACCAATTATTTATTTGCTTGTATAAGATTACGAATTCCAAAGTTTGCTTTTAGCAATATTACATTTACAATAGCAACACATGTAAAATACTGGTATTTAACTGCATCCGGTTAGACTGGAAGCCAACCCCAACATAGCTGGGAAAGACTTCCCGATATTAATCTTTGCCGTTACTTTCAAACATGCGGTCAAGACATGGACTTACCTGATGATCTACACGCAGTAAGCAACTAGGATAAATATCTGTCAGACAGAAGTCCATTGCATAGCATTATCAACCTATAACGTTGCCGCTGCTGATAAACAGGCCTCCTCTCTGTGACAGGAAGGGAACCGTAACCCACCTCGCGGGTCCAGCGCCTTGGTATGTAGCTGCCAGTGCGGATCGATAGATTAGATGCCTATAACATTGCACTGTAGTAAAAACATTAAAGGTTTGTATTATCTCATACTAAAAAGTAGTCCTTCCATCCGCTGCCTCTCACAACTCCCACCACGAATGACTCCCAACATTTGCGGTGGACCGGCGAATAAATTTTATTTTTTCTCGCCGCGCGACGCGCTGTTCGATTGTGGTCTGATTTATGTCATATCAGATGGATTTGTAATTGGACGATGCGCTCGCGTTTACCTTCCTTTTTGTGGAAGAGGTGATTTACAAGGCGTGGATTTTATGTACCTTTTGAATATGCTTGTTCAGCATATTTATAAAAAAAAAGTTTTTATTACCCATTTACTACCTAAGAAACTCCATAAACATTATTTTAAATCTCATCATCCATCGCATCATCCTTTTATTTTAATAGGTCACGTAATCAACCTTGTCGATACCCACGATAAAAAGGGAGTTGTTTAGGCATGTTTAGGGCATGATAATGACATTCTCCATTATTACCCCTGCCTACATGCTCTGTCTACAAAGTCAGCTAAGTCTTAGACAGAGTAAATATGAAATACCTTCATCTGACAACATTTAGGCAGCCACTTATGATTGTTGCGATGCATTTTAATGGCAAAGGGCGTCCTATAGCGTTAGCATGAACTTAGGTGTTATCAAAATTTAGCGCAAAGAGATATACCTACATAAGTCTCTTAAATACTAGGAGAAAACATTGAATAGGTGACTTTGGTATGTAGTAAGCGTGTACTGTATGACTCTAAATCTTCTAGCCTTACAATAAATAATCACATGTCTGTTATTAATCATATTAAAAAAAACCTTATATATTACTTCGCGTGACATCGTATAAGCTGAAACCTTACGTATTTAAATTATAATTAATGAATCGCTCATTAATAAAATATCCGAGGTGCTATCGCTATTACCGGGCAATTTAAATGCTTCCACGTCACACTACCCGCGTTTAAACACGATTTTCGTTGCTGGGTTATTAAAATGAGGTGACTGAGTGGTGGATTTGTTAAAGATATCAAGGAAACTTCGCATATTGTGCCAAGGTGGTAGAAAAATATGTAAATTAGCAAAACTTGAAGTTTGTGATTTGATTTCAAAGGGCAGGCTGCTCGATTTTCCTGTGTCATAAATAATGTTTCGTCGTTCTATTTTAACGCCATGTTTAGAATACATAAAGCTTTAAAAAATTGCAGGATTATTCATAATCCAATTAAAAAACATATTTATACATTCTTTGTTGACTAGGTTTTTAATTATGAATGGCAGAATAAAGGAGCCTACCTTATACGTTTACCAGTTTATCATTAAGGAATTTATTTATAGACGATTCTTAAAGTTAAGTTATGATTAAAGTCGGCACTAACCATACATTTTTTTTTGTTTAAGCGTCTCTAGATTTTAAACAACGTGTATAAAATAATGAACCGCTAAATGTCAGGAAATACTTCCATGTTTATGCCGCTTGAAAAATAAATAGGTGACTCACGACTTCATTTTTTTTACCCTTTGTTGTCACACTGTTGGGCAAAGGTCCCCCATATTTTTCCACTTTTCTTTGTTCTGTGCTTTTTCCGTCCAAACATTAAATATTGAGGTAAACAATCTAGGCCATGAATTAAGCCTAGTCACTACCCAAACATCATTATGCTTACACAAACAATAATTCAATCTGACAACCGTCTGGTACATTTGACCAGAATCCAAATACCTACACAGCATCCCTTACACCAGGGGTGTGCAATAACTCACATTTTCGCCCCTACGACTAAACGCCGTGAGCCTTGCATAAATTATAACTGTCTCCTATGATGGGTTTAAGTAGTTGGAGTTTGGGTAGTTTTGCCTGTAACGTTGTAGAGGGAAATCTATGAATTTTGTTGGCCGTGGTATGTAGTTCTTGTAAAAAAATAAGTCTTCATTAAAGCTGCTGGGAGCCGTAAAAGGCTTATTAAGTCTAGACTGGCGTCCTTCAGTTTGATTATGAATCTTTTCTTTGATAGTAAAGGTAATATTTTTGTGGTTGCTTTTTCTTTCATTTTAATATATTGTGGTTACTATGCGGCCTATCATCAGTTCTAAGGTCAGGCCTAAGTATGTTTACTCACATTGAAGTTCCTAACTTGAGCGACGACATTTTAATGCATTCACCAACACTGGCCGCAGGAATCCGCAGGAATTCGCTGGATGCTAGTAGCACAGAACCGGTCGAAAGTGGCGGTGCTTGGGGGAGGCCTATGTCCAGTAGTGGACGTCTTTCAGCGTGGGCATGGTTGTGTGACCAACACTGGGAACTATGGGGCAGTCAACCACGCACTTTGCGTACAAGCTAACAGTTTACCTCGACATGAACAATTCTCATAAAATCTGTGACTAATAGTTACAAACGGGTTCTTGTAAAAGCATTTATCCTGGAAATACTAGCCACCTTCTCTTCGAACATTACTGTGTTCCGGGTTGAAAGACTTAGCGCACAGTGCAGGAAATTTCATGAAGCTTTTAAACTGGTAACAAGCAACTGTTACTATTTTCCTCCAAAATACCGCCATGTTTTCAACGCCAAAATGCTTTCTACGCAAAATGCCACGAAATGCTCAAAAAAACATAATATAACATCAAGCCTGTTTTCCCTCTGCACCCGCGGCAAATCGCTGCGGAGCGGACGGACCTCCGGCGCGGTCTCATGGTGGAATGGAAGGCGCGACTATCGCAACCCAGCGCAGGGCACGCCACGATAGCGGCGATAAGACCCCTCTTTGAGGAGTGGCTAGAGAGGCGTCACGGCGCTCTCACCTACCGCCTGACGCAGGTCCTCTCCGGACACGGATGTTTCGGGAGGTTCCTGCACATCATCAGGCGGGAGGAGACGCCCGGGTGTCACCACTGCGAGGATCGCCCAGAGGACACGGTGGAGCATACGGTGGAGGTCTGCCCCGCTTGGGCAGAGCACCGCCGTGTCCTCGTAGAGGCGATCGGCAGCGGCGGCGACCTCTCGCGTCCGGCCCTGGTGCAAGCCATGGTCCGGGGCGAGAGGGAGTGGGAGGCGGTCACCTCCTTCTGCGAAGCAGTCATGCTAGCGAAGGAGGTGGCGGGATGGGCGAGGGAGAGATCCTCACGCCTCAGCCGCCGAGGGAGACGCTCCGGGCGTCGGGAGCCGCGTGACGACTCCCGGCCACCGTAGGCGCGGGCCTGCGGGCGGAGAGCAATGGGTAGCTCTCCGTCCGATCAGGACCAGGCCCGTGCCGGACGGCGCGTAAGTGTTCCACGTGCGCCTCAAAGAGATGTCAGCATAGATGACGGGGCCCGACAGGGCCGAAGCCTGCCGGGGTAGCGGGATCGTCCGAAAGGGTTACCGCTGCCCTGGTACATAAAGGGCTAAGGAAGGAACACGGGTGGGTTTTAGTCAGTAAGAGTCTGACACTCCCTTCTGCTCCACCCAGAGCGGGAGGAGTCATTTGATGATTTCCCATCCTGAAAAAAAAAAAAAAAAAAAAAAAAAAGCCTGTTTTCCCCGAGAGGTTATTCTGATGTGTGCCTCTAGTATATATATAGTATATAGTACACCCACACCTTCGTTAGTTATGTTTACATAATCAGCCTACAATGTTCCCACTGCTGGGACACCGGCCTCCTATCGGTAAGAACGAGCGGGCCGTAACCATGCGGGCCCAGTGCGGGTTGGTAGATGTCACGTGTCCTCGAATTTTTGATTCAAGGAGATGCCGATTTCCTCGATAGGTTTTCCTTCACCGTTTTGTAATTAAATAATTTGCACAAAGTAAAGCGCCTGTCTGTGTTCGAACCTACAACAATTAAGTCGCCATTATCACTGGGCCATCACTGCTTAGTTACAGTTATGTTTAAGTACCATGTATGGTGCCAGTCTAGTGCTATCAATCAGGCACAAATCCAGATTCTGGGCTGCTACTGAAAAATTCCTGATCGAAAATCCCAAAAAAAACTTTGTCGGATCTAGACATAGAACCCAGACCCTCATGCTCAGCAGTAGCACCTGCGACCACTAGTCGAGTGAGACAGTTTGCCCAAAAAAAAGTTTGTGTCCTCTAAGTCGTGAAGATAGAGCGACCTCATTGTCATATTTGTTCAGACCTGTTTGCACCGGGGGAGCGCAATTCTTAAAGAGATAATCCTTGGATAAAGCCTCTTATTTATATTGGTGGGCTTTGAAACAAGCGGCGGGTTTGCGTCGGGGTGAAAGTTTCGAGTTGCTAGTTTGCCGGGTGGCTGAAAATGTAAAGATTTTGATTTTGAGGATGGGAAGTCAAGTGTTCTTATTGTTTGATTTTTGGTACATTAAATTCAGGCCTTTGTTTATGCTGTCAAGGCTTATTGCTGGTTATGGTCATGCTATTAATAGGTCACTAAACAACATAACATCACGCCTGTGTTCCCCGGAGACTTAGGCAGAAGTGTACCTATAGAACCCACGTTTCGTTAGTTATATCTAAGGGCCATGTATGCCTATTTCCATAAACCGGGCAAAAATGCAGATTCCGGACTGCTACTGAGATGTTATCATTTAGGACCAGCTGCTTTTCATTGACCAGAAAGAAAGATTCTATGGCCCACACTTCGGCTAAAATAAACTTCTATGTAATATTCCTTTGCTAATAGACACGTGCCACGTGCACGTTGCATGTTTTTTGACGAAAACACACTACCGTAGGCGTTCGGCGAACGTATACGCTTTGCGCACAATTGCGACGTAAACGCAGTGATCACGCAATATTATTTTCGATACTATCATAAATCTAAAACCAACGTTATATGCAAAGACACCAATCTTGTTAGAATGGTGATCACGAAATACTGTTATTTACCCACAAAAAGTCGAAACACGACCCTGATGTAGCCATACCTTCGCACGCCACACAATTTCTAATCATTCTAAATATAAAATCCTCTTCCAAAATATTCCCGCCAATTTAGAGCCCTCCACTCCAGTCTAATCTCGACAGACAGCGCGTGATAAGTGCCCGCTGGCAAATCCTTAAAAATTACGACACCGTGTCCTCGCACAGCGGTTTTGTCATATTAGTGTAGTGCCGGGGCGATATATTTCGGCTTACACAGAATTTTGTTGGAAAACCAAGCGTTCATTAGGAAGATTTTTTGGAGAGATTGTTCGCGAAAAAAATTGTGAAGTGATGTATTTTTTTAGGTTATGCGAAGGCTCGCTACGACACATTTTGATGTCTGTTACTGTTTTTGTATGCTTAAGGTTTGTTAAAGTACTTAAGAATGCCTTCAATGTATATCCAACTTCTTTTTGAATACTATCTGATACGTATTTTCTTCACGATCATATTTGTTTGGTCCGCAGTTTTAATATAGACTGCGCTAAAAGAAAACGACTAGGGACCAACAATACGCCTACCTAGTACCTTCGTGACCCAGACGGGTTTGACAGGTATAATAACCGTAGGTACATAACAGTTTATGAGGTTTACGTGATAGGAGTCGAACCTATCGGCACAAAATGAAATTGGTCCTCTCATTTTAGTACGCATTTAAATTGTCAATTAAGATCTTTATGGAAGTAATTAGGGCTTTATGAAGGCATTTATTTTTATTGGTCCTTAGGTACTTACACGTTTTAAAAACGGCAAAGGCTAATTTGTTGGTTAATTTGACCCAAACAGTTCACAAGCTATCGCAAGTGGAATTAAGCCTGCATTTATTCCAGTGTACGGCATCTCAGTGTGACGCATTATGTGGCTTCTTTCTCCGTAAAAACTGAGCTGTCATTTCATCTCCACATTTATTATGCGCACGGCCAAAGTGTGGAACTCTCTGCCAGCGTCTGTGCTTCTTCCACGTATAGCCCGTCAGCCTACAAAGCAAGAGAGAATAGGCATCTTCAGGGCTCGCTCGTTCCATCATAGACCTCATAACTTTCCACCAGGCGAGATCGATATCAAAAGCTGGCCCATAAACGAAACCTGATGCAAGAACTCCTCATGTTGGTCGTGTTTCCTGAAAATCTTATCTATAAATAAGTATGTAGTTTTAAACAAAGTCGCTTCTCATATTTGTGCGTGTGACCGCTCTCTAAACTGCGCAATCGATTTTGATGTGGCTATCGCCATTATTTAGAGAATTTATTCCGGAAGGTTTATGTGTATAATATATTAATATTACTTACATTTTTTAAGTTAGTTTTACTAACACTTCAGTTTGAATCTCTGTGATCTGAATTAATGGCTTACAATTAAAGATTTTTATCAATTAGTTTAAACTTGCTAAATAATAAAGAATCTCTATGTTTTGTCAAGCCGTAAAAACCATGCGAAGCAGGGTCCGGTCAGTAGTTCAATAAAAAAAGCATTTAGAATATTAGTAAAATCGTCCTACCCGTCCCAGATTCAATACTGCAACTCATGTAAAACAAAACCGCAAACCTCCAAGTTCAAACAAAAACAGGCAAAGAATGATATTTATCGTTATTCCCAGTAATGCTTTAAGAAAATAAAATTTTAAGCTAATACCGTTTATTGGCGAAGTTTCCCCAAGCTTAGCCGGATTATCCTTTATTCCTATTTTTATCTGGGCTTTGGGCCAACAATCGCGTTTTGTATATCACTCGTGTATTTTTCTGCCCTTTACACTTAGGAGTTCACAATGGATTTAGATTGTGAGTAGCCTGCTTGTTGTTGTGGAATGATTTTATTTCTTGGAAGGTAAAAGAATTATGAATCAAAAATCCATTGTGATTTATCATCGATCAATCAATGATATTTTACTTACAACATCGATATTTTTTTTTTTTATAAATCGGTAAAAATAACTAATATTTATTATAAAGAGACTCCTTTAATAAAGATTGATCCTTGGCAGCTCTGAAGAGAGGCGGAATGCGAGTAAGGCGGGCCTTTGCCCAGCAGTGGGACATTAATCAATAGCAAAAAAAAACAATTCGATTTTTTTCCAAGTCAAATTACCTACCTACACCTAAAAAAGTGTGTTTTATTTGTGAACCTAAGTAGAACTTGTAAAGTCAGTAAGTACCTACATTACATTTTGGCTTGTGAGTGAATTATTTCAAAGTACCATTTTTTCAAGAAAGAGTAACGTTCACCCAAAACATTGTAAAATAAAGAGGATGGGGTTCTTCCAACCATAAACAAGACTGTAGATAAATGACATTTTACTACGTATTTCAAAACATTCACAGGGCGTTGCAACATAAACTCATGAAAAATGATACATACATTTTTTATTTCCCAAATCCACAAGGACATTTACGTCCATCCAATCATGGGGATAGGACCACGACACCCTCGGGCCGAAGGACCGGAAGGATATGACGTCATCAATCATAATTCCGGCAGGATATGAACGGGCAATTTAGATAATGTCCACAACTGAAGATTGGTAGCCGTTAATTTGAATTTAAGCCGATTTAAATTGGAGTTTGATAACTCTTGGTGTGAATGAGTTCATTTTCAAGGTTTGATTTCAGCATACATTTTAGAAACATTTCATTTTAGTTTCATAATCAGAGGGGCAATTCTTGTCATTTTAAGAACGTTCACAGTCTGATCTCAGTCTCAATCTGTCAAAAATACCTCTAATTTCCCTACTTTACAAGTTTTTGACATTGTTTGTCGCTGAGATAAGATTGCGACTAGATTTCGAACGTTTTTAATTACAGGAATTGGCCTTCAGCTTTCTGAGTAACAAATTTTTTCGCCAAGCATGAGCAAATTTTTTAAATAACAGACGAGAGATGGTACAAAGTTTCTTGCAGAATTCGTTAATTATGAAAATTATCAACCTGACCAATCTGGGTTTGATTCCCAGGAATGTCTCAGAAGCCGCACGCTGGATTTGTGCCCCGATAATGACCGATAGCCGATTACAGTTTGGTTTTTAGAAAGATCTCGTTAGTAACATGATCTGGCCCCGGACATTTTCAATTTTTGTTCTATTAATTGGTGAAATGTAGGCGACTTCCTACCTTCGGAGAATACAATCATAGTGTTATGTTAGTATGGCTGACTGACATCATTTGCCTAGCCTTTTCCCAATCATGTTAGGGTCGGCTAAGTCTAACCTGATGAAGCTAAATACCAGTATTTTACATGGAGCGGCTGCCTATCTGACCTCCACAACCCAGTTACTGAGTAATACGATACCCCTTGGTAAGATACGTTAATATTTAATATTATAAATGCGAAGGTATAGCTATTTGTCTGTTTCCTTTTCAGCCTTAACAGCTGAACGGATTTCGGCGAAATTTGGCACACGGATAGACCAGGATAATTTTTATTCCGGTAGCACTTTACCATTGAATAATTTCCGAACTTTACGTGGGCAAAGCCGCGGGTAAAGGCTAGTTCAGTACATTTTCAATCACATCATATTCACTGCGTCCGCACCACAGCGGTCAGCAACGTGAAGAATGTCACGTTCAGCAGCAGCAGTAAAATGTTTACGACCTCACACTCATTTGAGGAATCCGGCGCGGGCGTAATGAAACGTGGAACTGAAATGAGTTTGTGGAATATTTGATTATGTGGGTAGTTATATTTTTCATATAACATTGAGTGGCAAAAAGTCAGATGGTCCTACTGGCCAAAAGGACATAGCTACGATCATTGACACAGCAAGACCCAGCAACACTATCTATAGGTTGACTGATGCGCAGCTTATTTTAGGCGTAAATTTTAAAATAATTTTGAGTCATTAATATAGGAAAACAGACTGAAATCGGTCACTATATGTATAGTTATCTGAGATTTTGTCGTCCTTAAAGTCGAATTCCGTACCGTGAGGGTTGGTTCGAGGTGGCACGGGAAAAGAAGTTCTTTGCCCAGCAGTAGGAAAGCATAGACTAAAAAAAGTCATATTCTGTAATGCCTAGTCATAAATCTTGATTTTTAAAAGCAACTATTTAAATTTCATACTTATCTCCACTGAAGCCCGTATGATTTTTATTTAGATTTTTGACTGAGCTTGTGTGTAGAATGCCTTAAAAATAAACTTAATATCTCAAACCACACCTATACTGTACCGCTAAAATACATCAGCTGGTTCGTAAACAATTTTGAAGATAGGTGTGCAAACTTGCACTATCTCATTACCATGGTTTATTGCCAGTTTATGGGCCCCATAAATAAACCCCGTCTAGGAAGGTGCCTGAGGTATCACCCTCAATGTTTGTATACTTATGGGAAATGTTATGGTGGCAGACATTTTTATGATGACGTTTGTGTTTTTTGAGTTATGGTATCACTCAGTCTATTAAGTATATATGTAGGCATACCCAAGTTGCACTTTGCACAAAAAGATTTTAAATGAGCCTGTGTTATTGATTGACAATGATCATAATACCTACACTAATATGATAACGACTATAAACACCAAATTGATTAGCAAATAGTTTGAGTCAGAGCTATATCCCTGGAACCATTCAATTTTCAAACTACATGGCGCATTCGGAATGTTGCAAGAAATTTGCTCCTTGTTCCTATCTACTGGTTTTATTAAAGTAAATAATAAAATGCATGTTATGTTTCCCATTCATTAGATAATAGGAACGATTCTACGTTCCTATATATATATACTTTTCCAGGAAAATATGTTGTTAAATTATTCGCCGTGTCATGCATAAGGGTCCGCTAAAATGACATAACATACGAGCATGTACAAAAATATCATAAGCTAATGTTGAAAAATAACAATTCATGAAACATACTGACAGGTCACCACAAATCAAAACTATTACATATTCAACTGCATTCTATTTTAGTTTCTCAAACCTACTACTCAATTACCAACTTTATCACCCCTAATAACAGAGTTTGAATTATTAAAGCATATATGCTCACGTAAACCTAAAACATACTATTCAAAATTAAACCTTGTATCTTTAATCATAGTGTAGAGATCTCCTTGAGGGGTAAGGCAATGTCTTCAGTAAGGTTATGGTGTCGTAAAGAGTATCGCCCTTGGCCCCAAAACTACTTGATTTTATATTTCCATACGGGATGGTAATGTTCCCTTTATGGTGCATGACGATAGCAATGTTCAAGGGACAGCGTTATGAAGGGAAGGAATTTGTCATTTGAGCCTATATCTTATGATGGGTGGCAGAATTATCAAGATAAGAGACGTGATTTGTATACGAGGAACAAAAGTCATGAGGAATGTTATGAGGATGAATGTGGAAAAAAAGGGAACAATTGATAATTGAGATATATGGAAGAAGACATGCTGCGTAGAATACAAATAAATAGGGATTAGGACAGGATTATGATGATGAAGACTTGAATCGAGCAAGAGAGAAATACCAGTAAGATTGAGGCAGAAAAAAAAACTTTTATAAGCCTGTAACATTAACCCACTGCAATGAAAAGGCCCCTGCTCCTACAAATACAGAACGAGGATTGACTATCACTCTTCCCCTTTTCTCGTGTTAGTACGAGTTACGTGCGAAAAGCATACATTGCATGTTGTACAAAGATTTAGTCAACAAGGTGGCCGGCTACCTGACTAGTTGCGCCGGACGTAGGACCTTTAGTATTGTCACTTGTCAAGACCCTTTTCAATTCCCGTATCGCATTGTAATCTCTGTTCCAATCTCTAAGTTACCTACATTTTTGACACTGATTGTCGCTTCATTCTTCATCTCTGTGTTAAGATGAGATTGAAACTTGATTTGACAGGTATTTTTAAGTACGAGATTTGGCCTTCTGGTTTCTTCTTTATGTTTTTCTTTCTTCACCATGAGATCTTAAAAGACAACACAGTAACTTTACTGTAATGCTAGGCTAAACTTTTTTTTTACTTTTGTTTATATTGTACCACTGCTGGGCAAAGGCCTTCCCCATATTCTTCCTCCTTTCCTTATGCTGTGATTACTCCGTCCAATCGGTTAGGAACGAGTCCATATCGTTACGCCAGCGTTTCTTAGGCTTAACTTCAGTCAATGTGAAATTATTGCGCCATGAATGAAAACGGTAAGATTACATCAAATAGATAGCTTCATCTCAAAACAATGCTTCCAACATCCCACCCTTAAGCAAAGTCGATTCGGTTAACCGTTTATGAGCAGCTCAACGTTTATATAGCTTAAATATTTTAAGCTATATCTGAGCATGAAGCTCAATTTAGTACGTCATAAAGTGTGAGTCATGTCTCACAGTGTTGTTTGTGTGTGAGTAGTTTATGTATGTACTCGTAGGTATTTGTGTATTCATGTCTTAAACTGTCAATTTTACCTGGGTATGGTGAGTTGACTGGCAAAATGTGGATGGCTATAAGAGTAGAAGAGGACTAAAGAAACTATGGATGGACAGACAGTCCAGAGAAAACGAAAGAGGGTGGCTACCGAGATGACTAAAAGAGAAGTATACAAGAGAATGATGATAAGAATGGTGATATGACTGGCTAAAGATGTTCCGAGAATATATTATGAAAGTAATAATATATTAGGAACCGCTTTGACGCCCAACCTGACGATACATAACAACACTACCAACTCGCTGACTAGCTAATAAGTTCTAACAAGATATTGGCTACTTCTCCTGTAGGTGAAGAAGAAATACGTCTCACATTATTTTAATGCAGAGGTATCATACTGAGAAAAAAACGATCATGGTTCATCACCACGCTTTCTTAATGTGTGTTGTAGATTTTAGAAACTTATGTCGAGATTTCCTCATGATTCTAAGTGGCGTCAAATAGGTTTTGATCACCACCAAAAGTGCCTCCCTGTCTGCTTTGAAATAACCTACAATCATCAAACATCCACCAAGCTTATGTTATCATTGGTTTTTATTTAGAAATCTGAGCAACTTACTATTGGAGAGCGCATAATTATAGTGATGTGGGAACAAATGCAAACTTTAATGAAAAATACACTGATTCTACAACAATAACATTTCTCAAAGGACTCAAAACCCGCATGCAACCAAAAACCACTATTGTGACCACGCTCCCGTAAGGACATAAAAAGAAAATAACAGTAGTTTACAACATATCCCACGTTTTGCGGACATTAAGATTTAGTTCTAACGAGAAAAATGCCATAAACCGCCGCCATAGTATAAAAATTCTATGGATCACGGAAATAATTTCCGCTCGTAATATTATTTTAGTGTTCTCCATAAAACTGTGGTGAGCCAATATGTGAGTCGCTATTAATCTGTCTTTACGCACTTTTATTTGTTCTGGGGGAAGCAGGAATTTAAGATAGGTGGAGGGGCACTTTTGGTATACCCGTTTGTGGTGGTGCCCGTGTTTGATATTTAATTTTGATATAATGATAATATTAGAATATTGTTTGTTGGATAATGGCATCTGTCACATTTACGAAGCTTGGGACCAACGTAGAAGTACTTAATTTGACTAGATTTTGTGTTTACAAAAAACAACAGTCTTAACTTGTAAAAAACACTTAAATGTTATTACTATAAATGATTAATTAATATTTGATTATACTTGTAGTATATCTTAGATTTTACATTACAATTTTAATATAATAGGTTGTTTCAAATGATTGGCACAATACTGTCAGTTGATGTTGATATACTTTTTGATGATGTCTAAGAATTAAGAATCAACTCTTATTAAATTGATTAATTACCTTATAATGTTTTAAAATGGTTTCACTATATAAGATTTGTTTTTATTACCTGTGTTAGAAGATATTAAGCCAAAATAATTATGATGATCTGTGATTAGTTCAAAATAGCGGTAGATTTTTGACGTAAAAGACGTTGGTAGTATATAAAAAGGCTTGTAACGACGTTATCAAGGCAGTTGCTTGGTACATGTTCAGTTGGTTAGTTCTCGTGCCGTTGTTATGTGGAATAGATCGACCAGATTTCACGTAAGTTAAGTAATTTGATATTATACCTTAATTATTGCTTATTATGATTATGTTGTTGTGTAAGTCATATTATGGCTAATATTCCCTAGCTATTGTTATTATGTTGCTATTATTTTGAGTTCTCTTGGACCGTTGCCCAGGAGATAGAATTAATTATTTTTGAAGATAACGATAATTTATGACAACGTAAGGAAGATATTGATAGAATACTTTTATACTGTTTCCTTGGACTTTCTTGTCCTTCTTCTCCATGATGACCTAGTTTTACGAACGGACGAGTAGTTTTCTGATTAATTATTTACAAGCCTAAATTTAAATAAATGTCTAGCCTTGTCTATCAGTGCTTTACTTCATAAAACCATTTCCCTACAAACCATATTAAATAATGACCTTCATACACAGTAAATAACTAACTAGTAACTATTCTGATATTCAAAGCTTGTTATTTTGGGTAATATATAGGTACATATACTTCTCGTATACAGGCTGATTTTTTAAAGACCAGCCAAATTTAAGGATGTGGTACAGACCATCAAACTGAACAACTTTCTCCATGGGACCAACATCGTAATCGCGAATAAAAATTCAGCCGTCCCATACATTTAGGTCGAGTAGGTATTGAAGTTTTCTATGGGACAGTTGATAAAATTTTCGCGATTACGCTATTTGTCCCATGGAGAAAGTTGTTCAGTTTGATGGTCTGTACCACATCCTTAAATTTGGCTGGTCTTTAAAAAATCAGCCTGTATACTAAATAACACCCGCAACTTCGTCTATGTGTATATTGTATTTCATCTATCTATATCTTTACCTACTAATAATAAATCAGAAGAGTTTGTTTGTTTTTTTTGAACGCGGTAATCTCTGGAACTATCAGTCGGATGTGATCGTTTTGCATTTGTTAGCCCAATTCCTGAAAAAGGCTATAGGCTATTTTATACGTCGCTAGGACCCTGAGGAGCCCAGCAAAAAGAAAAAAGTCAGAAAGAACGGTAAGCGAAAATGAAGTAATAGCACACGCGGACGAAATTGCAGGCTAGTTTAATGATATCTACATCTGAACTCCAAATTATTTCATTACTAGACAAGCCTAACTCGCAACAGGAAGCAATATGCGTAGTGACCACAATAGGCAGAACGGGCTGGTGACCGCAATCCAATCGTCTCGCCCCGATTACTGTTGTACATCATCGGAAACTCGCACAATACCGGAGCGAAAGACCTAAATTTTGCATTATTTTGGACTTTCGGTACTTACATTTTCACTGAGTAGGATTATGTACGTGAATTTTCAAAAACAAAATATCAAAACCATTGTTATTTTTTTCATATCATTAAAATGGACACAAAATTATTTGATAAAGTACTTTATAGCTCGTTATATTATACTCGCTTCTGCCTACGACTTCGTCCCATCCCGTCACATCGCGTATATATATATACGGTATTACTTCGGTTTCACTTAGCATTCTTTGTGACGTTTTTTAATTTGCTCGACTCTAAGGTTTCTAGGTGGCGTTAAATAGGCTTCCTCAAGAATTGGGCTATCAAATACAAAAATCATTTTTAAATCCGACTGGTAGTTTCAGGGCAAAAAAACAAACAAACTCTTCAGCATATATGTAAATTAGCTCTAAGTTAATAATCTTTAAATTTTGCTTCAGTTCTGAGTTATGCCACAAATATTGCGTTGTTTGTTAACTCGTATACTCGAAAGTGTCTTTCAGCCAATTTAGTTCTGTAATGTTCCACAGGACAGACGTATTTGATCGTCTCCATATATTCCAGATGTCCAGTATTGCAAATCAGAGAACCATGACTGCGCAAGATGGTATTGAGCACAAAGAGCTGTCTAAAGGTCATAACGTTGCAGTCTTGATACAACTGTATGGTGCTATACCGGACATGTTTAAAAGTCATGACTTTAAGAATACAAGTTTTTGGTGCACCTCCCCAAGTCGTTATCCCAAATTAGACTACTGACTGGCCCCGTGCCCCGTTGGTCTCGTGGAGCGCGACTAATGAGCGTGGGGTCCTGGGTTCGATTGCCAGGTCAGGCAAAGTGTTATTGAGTTTTTCCATCGGGAATGTCTTAGTAATAGCCCGGAGTTTGGAAGTTGGCGGTGTGATACCCCCGTGCTTCAGAAAGCACGTTAAGTCGTTGGTCCTGGGCCTGATCTTTCTCCAGTCTTTTCAGATTGCCATCCCATCGGACTATGAGGCTGAGGGAAGAGAGAATGCACCTGTGTCTGCCCACACACTTGTGCACTATAATATCTCCCGCATCGAAAGCTAGTATCTGTTAGGATTGGCCACCTTGGCCGAAATACGGTCAAGAGGATTGACTGAGTGAGAATTAGACCGTTCAAAGTGTACCTAAGTCTGCAGTATGGCGCAGACTGCCGAATAACTAGGAGATAATATAAAAGTCCAAAAGATAAGAATAAAAAACAAACATAACTTCAAAAGAAACATTCCGACGGCTCAACAAAGATTGCCCTATCCATTCAAACTTCCTTAACCTTGAAAGAAATATCTTTTAATACTGTAAAAACCATAACTGGCGTTAAAGAATGATTCCTACCCTCATATTACAGCTCCTAAAGACATTATAAAGTTCACCAAAGCTCCGCAAATGGACTCCCCGACATTCACCTTTTGTAAAAAAAAAGAAAGCATTGTTGCCAGCATTGAATTTAAAATTACCCCGGAAAAGATGACCTGTAATTGTTCTTTACTTTGTGACGTGATTTTTTTTATGGAATTGTGGAAATTTTAAATTGTATTTTTTTATTCCAGTGGAAAAATCGCAACAGCGAGGTAAAATATTTTATTTTAATATTATAATAGTGTTGAAAGGATTATTAATTTTAAATTATG
This sequence comes from Apamea epomidion, assembly GCA_947507525.1. Lineage (NCBI taxonomy): Eukaryota > Metazoa > Arthropoda > Insecta > Lepidoptera > Noctuidae > Apamea > Apamea epomidion. The sequence goes on along the minus strand of OX382249.1, from coordinate 13,776,263 downwards.
TATGTACGCAAGGGTTATGCGGATGGTACTTTCTTTTTTTCGTTTGAGCCTGTATCGGAAATTGAATTAAAAAAATAAGTTCCCACTGATACTGGTTTGCGCCTGAAATCACGACAATTACGTAAACGCAGTATTTACATGCTGCTCTGTCTGTCTATGCATTAGTGCAGCTAGATATAATTCTATAACCACCTATCCTATTTAACTTGTTTTTTCAATATTTTGAAACACTGTCAGTCAAAAGTATGACTGATTAGGAGGGGCAATTCTCGTAATTTTAAGAACGTTCACAGCCAGACGGCCAATTCCCGTAATTAAAAAAATTTTAAATCTAGTCGCAATCTCATCTCAGCGAAAATAAATGTCAAAAAGTTTAAAAAAATGTAGGGATATTAGAGGTATTTCTGACAAATTGAGTCAGAGATCAGATTGTGAACGTTCTTAAAATTACGGATTGTCCCTTTGATCTCAGTCTGTCAAAAATACCTCTAAGTTCCCAATATTTTTGACAAGTTTTTGATATTGATTGTCGCTGAGATAAGATTGTACTAGATTTTGAACGTTTAGTATTACGGGAATTGGCCTTCTGTTATGTTGACATAAATGCTCAGATAAATAATATTATAATAAGCTGGATATTGAAAGTGATTGAATGATTATTATTTATGTTCTTCCCTGAATGAAGCAATTATTCCGCCAACTATTATGCAACATATGACAAGTTATTTTTATTAAACAATACCCAATAATCCACCCAGACCTCTTAAGCTGGCAACCCCATCTCAATATTACAGCCAATAGTTTTCTCGAACGGCACCATTCCGCTCCGATGGCGCACGAAATCGCCCGAAGGATCACGAAGGCGCACGAAAGCACCCGATAATTTCCATCTACGCCATAGGCTTATGTTTTGTTTACATTGTAGCAAAGTGAAATATTTTGGTATGTTTGCGTAAAGTTGTAATTAGTTATTCCGGTAGAAACGTGAGAGTAATTGAAATCTTATTGGACCACGCTTAATAAATTATGCTTAGAAGTAGTCGTTACATTTAACAGTAAGACAGAATTTGGTCTTCAATCACGACCATTAATATATACACGACCATTTATATATATGTGAAGGCAGTTTATTCGTTTGTCAAGCAATTAGGATTCTGTTACAGGGCATAAACATTATATATACCTATACATACATATTATATAGTTATAAGGACTATGAAAAGACTGGAAGCCGACCCCAACAGTTGGGAACAAGCTAGGCAGATGTTGATAAGGAATATGAGTTTGAGGGAAGAGAGAGTGCACGTGTGTCTACGCACGCACTTGTGCACTATAATAGATACCGAGCCAAAGGCTAGTCTCGGTTGAGATGGGCCACCATGACCGTAATACGGTCTGGAGTACTATATAATATGTAATTAAGAAAATTTATACAGAATAGTCAGTTGCGAGAAAATCATTGGATTGAAATTCTAAAACAATTACCTGTCAGATATCAAATACACAAAGACGATTGGTTAAATTGGTGTTGCATACTGGATTGGAGCAGAATTGCAAACATAGAGAACCTATAATAACTGTCAGTAGGTAGGTACCAAATTGCAATAAGGATGTTCTAAAACGTAAAAATTACATAAGACTGTCCCCCAAAACGCCCGCTCTTCCCCACTTCCTAGTGCTCTAACAAACTCCCCAGCAGCACAGCTGTCTGTTCAGTTAGAAAAACTTGATTCTATCAGTCGATTCAATTAAGTTATTAAAAAAAAATATGCTGTTTCATTGAAATGTGCAATACCTACGCGGTCATAATGTATGGAATAGCAAATATAGTTTTTTATAATCGACGAAAAATTTCAGCGCATGGGGGTTCAGTTATGAACTGAATCTATGGTAATAACAGGTTGCTCGGCGATATCCATGCCACCCTATATAGTGCACCCGCATTTCGCTAGTCGTGTTCTTGACACGACTGCTACTGAAAAAATCTTAGACAAGCTCATTTTTAGATCTCACTCCATAAGAAGGTGATATTGTTATTGTTTTGCTTCAAGTTTGCACTAAATTCTTCTGTTCTTTAACTGCCTAATTCTCAACCTTACTAACAATTTAAACACCACACTGAGTGAAAATGTCACGAACATAAACAAAGCCACAAGGCGGGTGATGTAAGCGTGTGTCTGTGGCGCTGTAACAAACTGTGTGCTGAGCTGAATGATGGCACTAGCAGGCGGATTTATGTATTATATGCTTGTATGAGGTGGGTAGAGAGGCTTACTAGCCTCTCTACCAAAACTTACCCCAACAACCAAAAACTCCTAAGAAGGAGTTTTTGGTTGTTGGGTTAAGTTTCAATTTTTTTTTTCGGATTCCTACAGTATACCGTATTAACATAATTTAAAAAGCTAACAGCATTAGAGTAAGAATAATAGTGTGAACAAGTATATCAAAAAGGAGGAAGAATAATAATCATAGGGCATCAAAAACAAGTTTAGTTAATACTATCCACTTTTGTTTTGGAGGCCACACGTTCGTAGCGTAACGAGAGCTACGCCGTAGTAACGCGGCAACTTGATATAAAACTATTCATATTAATTATAGACAGGGAAATTAATTGTTAATTATCCACCAACTTAAATTGTCCGAATATTCAAAGCTCAACTGTCATTCTTTGACAGTTGTATGAAATGGCTTTGAGACGATAAATTGACTTTGGGTTTGCATTCCCTTGACAGTTAATATCCCTGACTGTATTATATGGTTGTGTGTGGTATGGATGGGTAGAGTTAGTAGTGCAAGTAAGGTTTGAAGGAGTTTAAGGATGTAGGAATAGGTTTTATATCAGGCACAGTCAGACTCAAAAAGATGATTTATCGAAAACAATGAATTAACCAAAAATACAATTTTTAAAATGTTTTTCTGTCTGTTTGACCAAGGTAATCTTCGAAACGGCTAAACTGATTGTGACGGGACTTAGACTGGCAGATAGCTCTATTATAAGAAGTAACTGTGACGTACTTTTATTTTAGAAAAAGAATTAGGGTTCCGCGTAAAAAAATGAATACCCATAAAATCCAGTTTGCTTTTCGATATCTTCGCGAATGAATTCGCGGGAACACCTAGTATGTAATAAATATGTTTAGTGGCCACACATTGATACAATGTTATAGAACAAAGATTGTAGGTAATCAAATGAATTCTCGTCGATTCATGTATTTTTTTGAGGCGCTCTGTACATAGGACTATAACATAACAGCCCTATGGAAATGCAGCCGTGATGTTATTTATGAGTCTGCTATGTTATTTGAAGCTTTTTGCTAAAGGTTTTTTGCTAAAAGCTAGTAGCTAGTGAAAATTGTACACGCAAAAAAACAATTTTTCGATTCAAATTAGAAGCGCGCTACGCCGTAGCCCGGCGCGTTGCTACGGCAGCGTAGCTCTCGTAGCGCTACGAACATGTGGGCCTCCAAAACAAAAGTTGATAGTATTTTTTTTACGTCATGTATTGCAAGTATCTTCTACTTAAATTCACTCAATGACAGACCAAACGCAGCCTAAACCACTGGGTCTAGAAGCATGAAATTATGCACAAGAGCTCGAGCACTGAGGAAGGATTTTAGAAAATTCATCCTCTAAAGTGATGAAATAGGTGACAAAAGTTTGTAAGGAAGTTCACGGTTTATACTTTCTATAAACGTACATAAGCTCATGCCATTTTCCCACTGGGGTAAGCAGAAACTACAAAGCCCTGTATTGTTTTTCACATACCCAACATTTCCATCAAAAAATAAATTTTACCAACTTAAGCCTCGTATAATCCCTGCTTACCACCTAAAACATAAGAAGCATGGTAGTTTGCGGCTGCTAACAAACTATGCTGTCAGTCAGAGTGATTCTGCGGTCTGGCGAGCGAGCAGAACACCTGCCCATCCCGGATTTAGCGCCGACATTTTACATTACATTTTGGGAGCCATTTTAGGATTTGGTGTAGGAGGTTGGTTAGAGGGAGTAATTAGGTACAGTCACAAGCACTAATATGAACACCGTGAGTAACTTTTAAAAGTGATTTTCTTCTACTGTACCTGTTAATTGTAATTTTATGTTGTTACGGACTATAGCAACAGGAACATTAAAATCCAAATTTCCGAATCAAAATATTCCTAATGGGCAATAAACCGAATACAACTTGGCCCGAGCCGGGAATCGAACATAAGACACAACGTTCAGCAGGTCCGTTTGCGATCACTAATCATTTTCATTGTTTTTACATTTAACAAAAGATGTAGTGTATCTGCCTCTACGTGATCTAAAATTCACCCTTTTATCATCAACATTGGCAGCCTTGTTCCCCCCGTGGAGCCTTAGACAGTATAGGCCTTCTCCCTTTCGTGACATAATTCCATTGAAAAAAAATCCTCTTACCGCAGATAAAAAAAAACAACGTGCAAAATTAACCCGTGGAATTACAAGGCCACAGTATAAAAAACTCGTTGGAAGTCCATCGAGAGTACATTAAAGTAGTTAATGGTTGCCATTACCAGTTGCTCATAACTGTTGGTTAAACAATAAGCTGTGGTTAAAACTAACGGGAGGTTAGTGCGTTGTTATGAAAGTTGTTTTTATTGAAGAGTAAAATGGATTAGTTTTATGTTAGGGAAATGAGTTGCCTGTGAGAGCCATTAGAGTTGCTTGGTTGTTATTAAATTGTGCATTAATAATTACGAAGTTATCATTAATGAGATTCCCGTGTTAAGTTTGTTGTGTTCAAGTGTACTTGATCAAAAAATAGAAAAATGTCAGTTATCAATCAACATAAGTCTCATCAATTGACTGATTACTGTCTTTTTTAATTTATTTATTTATAAAGGTACATCAACAGCTTCTGTATACAAAATATCAAATAACAGTAGATAACAGTCATGGGCTTATACAATTGCCAATAACAGGTCAACCAACATTCTCAAATACTGTTAACTTTGTCATAGGATATGCGGTATAGTTTAACTCTGATAGCTTGTCATTTAATTTTTAACAAAAGTTCTATTACTAAATTGTAATTTCGTATGCCTACCTATTTGATATTTGTTCGCCGTTCACGGCAAAACATAGAGATCTCTTTACCTATTCTATTTAAAACACCTATTTTTACAGCTAGGTTTAACAAATCAAAAATCTTGACGTTGACTTTCTATTCACCTTAAAATGGAATTAATTTCCGAATTATTACTAAAAGTCGACAATAACACTGCCATCTTGTTTTGTCAATTCCATTTCTGTGACAAATGAATGTTCACCAACAGCACCCTCTGTTAATGTCATTCAGGCACTAAAAGACGCTTTTAGCAGTCTAAATAACTCACTTTTCCCATAACCTAGCCCACAGACCTAGCAACCATAAAAGTCTAGTTAATACCTTCAGTCTAGACATTAGCTTCTCTTTTCTAATGAATATTGGCTATACCACTCTATTACCATAAACTCAGCTCATCCCCTTAAAAGCACCATAAACTAGCCATCTTTAAGTTTTAAAATATACTGACTTTAAAAGTAAGTAAGTTTCGTGTTTATGAGTTCAGGTTTTTAATGAAGTTTTTAAAAGAATTTTATGTACGTGTTAGAAAATGAAGTAAACTAGTCAAGGTAATTCTTCCTTATTTTCTTTATAAGTTTCTTAGTCTCCATGTTTGAAGCTACATCCAAAATCATCCTCATCTGCCTAGGGTTTTGCCAACTGTGTTTGAGGTCGGCTTCCAGTGTAACCGGATGCAGCTGAATACCAGCATTTTAGGTACATGGAGCGACTGGCTATCTGACCTCCACAACTCAGTAACTGGGTAACACGATATCCTTTGGTTAAACCGGTTGTCAGACTTTCGGGCTTCTTACGACCCGTAACGGCTGTCAAAGATCTACGAATGACAGCCGGGATCAACAGCTTAACGTGCTTTTTGAGGCACGGAATAGTTTCGGTATGTAAAGATGGTCACCCATCCATGGATCGACCGCAGCAGGCGTAACTAAGCCTGATCGTTCGACTGTGCAGTTTTTATTACTTAGTCACGAGCCCGTTGCCCCAGCTACATCCAAAGTAAAGCACATTACTTTGTTTTACTTGGTTCGAAACAGTTTATATGAAAACTTCCTTTAAATCTTCTCTAGTTTGTTTTACAAAGTCATACTTTCGAAAACCCAATCTTATTTTAATGTAGTTACATAATTGATTTTCTTACACAATCTATCATCGCGCTTGTATATCCTGAAGGGCTTGGCAGAGGTGTACCTATAGAGTACACCCACATATCGGCAGGTGTGTTTAAGTCCCATGTAATATCGAGCCTATTGCCATTAACCCACTGCAGGACCCTGAACGAGACACAATGGAAGTTTTATTTTTATTACGTCTGAGGGTGTTTAGTGTCCCGCAAATTGTTAACCGGGTACAAACCCAGGCTGCTACTGAGAAATTGTTAACCGGGTACAAACCCAGGCTGCTACTGAGAAATTGTTAACCGGGTACAAACCGAGGCTGCTACTGAGAAATTGTTAACCGGGTACAAACCCAGGCTGCTACTGAGAAATTGTTAACAAAAGAACTCAATAACGCTTTGCCCGAACTGGGAATCGAACCCAAGACCTCGTGCTTAGAAGTAGCACTTACGACCACTAAACCAACGACGCAGTCTAACTAATTTTAATGTAGTTACATAATTGATTTTGTTACTGCGCTCCAAAACGCATCAGAATACCTGGTTTCATAAAAAATATCGCACCAGAAACCTTTGTCAATCGAAAGCCTAACTTCACAATAAAATCATGACCAACTTAGAGTCAACACCAACAAATTCAAATGTAACAGCATAAATTATTCAAAGTACAGTCAGCCACACAGGTGTAGCATTAGTTTCGCGTATTGTTGGGGGAACAATGCAAAGTTTGTTGCTGCTACTGCTGCCAGCATTGTGTGGCGTACTGTACTATTGTGATGTAATAACCGGGATTAGTGAAGCAATTCATAATGCAATTTGTCAGGTCTGGGCTGACATCCAAGTAAAAATGGTGTAAAGGTTAAGCCATGCCAGGCCACGCCCACGCCACGCGGTATCTATGCCGCGCTCAATTCGAGGATGGGTGACCATTTTTAATACTTAAAATTCGCATACACGAGCAATTAATTGCGCAATTCTTGGCAATTATGGTTTACTACGACATCTCAACAATACAGAGCAATTTATGGGAACACTGTTAAAATTTATAATACTTAAATATCCTACTGTTGAAATTGCTTAAAGACGCCCTTTAGGTTCATAACGACAACTTCCCAAAACATTCACTCTCCCAAAACGTCCACTTCCCAAAATTTTAATTCCCTAAATGTTTATTTCCTATTTCATCCACTTCCCAAAACATCTTTAACTATCAAAAACATAGCATACAACCTCACGCTTGTTGTCTCCATAGGGTTAGGCAGAGGTGTCACCTAGTACACCCAAATTTCGCCTGTTATGTTTAACATATCGTAAACAATAGAATTCCTCCAACCAATTCCAAACTCCACGCACCTATAAACGAGTAGACAATACAGAGACCAGGATATCCAACAATTAAAAGGGTCTTAAATGGGCCGGAGTGGTGCTGGCGCTGACAAATTAACCGGCCGTCGGCAAAGGAAGCCATTTTTTTAGTTCCACTCTATTTTGTACAGGTACAGGACAATTTATTTGTGTAATTTATTGTCCAAGATTGAAAAATTGGATTAAACTACGTTGTCTGTCCGTGGATGGTCGCCGTTTGTTGTTCTAGTAAATCTTCGTCTGTCGTTTTGGGGTGATAGCAGTCTGTTTTGTTTAGTGTGGTTGTATATTGTAGAATGTTTTTTATTTTTATTTTGCACAATAATAAAACCATGCTTCGCACTGCTGGTCCAATTTATGCAATTTTTCTCACTGAGTGATTTAACGTTTGCACCCAGGTGACAAAATCATAAAACTTTTTAATGTCCGCTGCTAGATATTGGGTTGTGCAATAAATTTCTACGTCGAATAAATCACAAATAGTTATTTTCATTAATAATTTTTATTTATTTCAGACATAAGTCTAGTCCATAGTTACATACAGTCCATATTACACTCATACATTTAAATGATAAACTATTTGAAATTATACACGGATAAAAGCGCAAAATAAAATAAAATTGTGATGAATTAAAGAGACAACAATGTGTTTTGAACCACTTCGGCTACAATGTTTTACAACATAATATATAAGGCTGGGAGTTTTTTTTAACCGATTTAAAAAAAGGAGGACGTTCTCAATTCGACGGTTTGTTTTTTATGATTGTTACCTACCTCGCAACTCCGTTATTTATAAGCCGATAAGAAAAGATCTTTTTTTATTTGTAAGGATATACTTTCAGATAGGTCCCATAGAAATTTCATAAAAAACGGTTTAGTAGTTTGGTTTTTAAACCAAAATTACTGGTAAATATTATAACTTAAAAGTGAAACATATATACACCAAACATATTTTAACCTTACTTACATTCATAATTTTTCATTCTGCAAATTAATCCCATATCCTATAACATAAAAAAACATTTTTACAAAAAAAAAAACAACTGACTTCCAAAAAAGACACTACAAAGCGAAAAATAACTTTAATTTTGGAAGTCGGTGGCAAACAACGAATGTAGTGTCTTTTTTGGAAGTCGGTTGTTTTTGTTATTTGATTTATGTACAAACGCCAGCAGGTCAAGCTACCCGAAACTGTCAAGTTTTCCCAATCAACCTTGAGCCTTTTTTTTTTTTTTTTTTTTTTTCTGGGTGGGATATCATCAAATGACTCCTCCCGCTCTGGGCGGAGCAGAAGGGAGTGTCAGACTTTTACTGACTAAAACCCACCCGTGTTCCTTCAGTTGCTTGTGCCAGGGGCCACGGTATCTCTTTCGAACAACCCGCAGCCCCGGCGGCATCGGCCCTAGCGGACCCCGTCAGTTCGTGCTGACAGCTCTTTGAGGCGCGCGTGGAACACAACGCGCCGTCGACCCGGGCCTGGTCCTTACCGGGCGGCGAGCTGCCCATAGCTCGCCGCCCGCAAGCCCGCGCCTACGGTGGCCGGGAGTCGGCTGTTGACTCCCGTCCAGGGCGTCTCCTGCGGCGGCTAGGAGCGCGAGGGTGCAGCGATTGCCTCTCCCTCGCGCGCTCCGCCTCCTCCTTCGCGAGCATTACTGCTTCGCAGAAGGAGGTGACGGCCTCCCATTCACTCTCGCTCCGGACCATGGCCTGTATGAGGGCCGGACGCGAGAGGTCGCCGCCGCCGATCGCCGCCAAGAGGACAAGGCGGGGCCCCGCCCAAGCCGGGCAGACCTCCACCGTATGCTCCACCGTGTCCTCCGGGCGATCCCCACAGTGGCGACACCCTGGCGTTTCCTCCCGCTTTATCCTGAACAGGAACCTCCCGAAACAACCGTGTCCGGTGAGGACCTGCGTCAGGCGGAAGGTGAGGGCGCCGTGGCGCCTCTCTAGCCAGTCCTCAAAGAGGAGACTTATCGCCGCAATTGTGGCGTGCCCAGCGCTGGGTTGCGACAATCGCACTCTCCATGCCGCTATGAGATCCCGCCGGAGCTCTGTCCGCTGTGCCGTGATTTCTCGCGGCAGCGGAGCAACGCCCCGGCGTTTTGCCTCCTCTCGCCACTCCCATATGTGGGCGAGGACTTTGGCCTCCAGATCCCATGGCGGCAATCCGGCAAGGAGGCTCGCCGCCTCAGCGGAGACCGTGCGGTATCCTCGAATGAGCCGGACAGCCATGACCCTTTGGGACGCGATCAACCGGCGGGCTGGTCGCCGCCTCAAAGATCGCGCCCATACCGGTGCCCCGTAAAGGGCCATGGCCCGCACGACCCCCGCATAGAGCCTCCGGCAGGAGGCGTTTGGTCCCCCTAGATTGGGAAGGAGCCGCCTCAAGGCAGCCCCGGCCCGCTCCAGTCTGGGAGCCAAACGTCGGAAGTGCTCCATCAACCTTGAGCCTTAATTCTTTAGTGATAAAGTTGAAAATCTATTAAAGAAATTTGACAGATTGTAGTAGGTTGATGTGCTGGCGTTTGTACAAATAACCTATGTTCCCAGAGAAATTAATGATTTGTTATGATTTTTGGGGGTTGTCTCACACAAATTCGACATAAATTACTAATTCATTCGATTTTGAATGGTTTCTAATTAGGATCCTTGGGCAATATTTGCCAATCCGTCAATCCAGTCTTTGTCTCTACAATCTAAGCTTTTTTAGAACCTGGAGTAAGGCATATGAAACCAATCCTGCTTCATTATTCTCACATCAAAGCACGTAGCGTCATCAGACTGCCTGGTTGATTAGTGGCGGCTCTATAGTGTAATAAGTCTAAAACTAGCTGCCTTTTAGCGAGGCTACTGCTATTTTCAGAAACGCACAACTATTTTCATTGGGTATTCGTCCAAAAGCTACGCGAATTCCAAAGATGGAATATATTACCCGTCTACGGCGAAGCCCAAAAGAACGTCTATTACTTCGAGTTTTTTCAACATACATACATAAACTCACGCTTTCTTCTCATGGGGGTAGGCAGTAACTATATAACGCCACCTGCTACGATCCTTACAAACTCCTTTGGCTGCGTTTACGTTCATATATCTGGTCATACACGCAGGCCGGTTGCGAGTACTGGGCATCTGAGCTTTTTTAAGAACATCCCCAATAAGGTCACTAAATGTCCTCCTAGGGCGACCCTTCCAGTGTATATTATTATAATTTTATTTATTTAAGGACAACCAACAAAGCGTACACCATAATACATGCTAAAGATTCCATATTTTTTACATTTTATAGTGTAGCCTTCCTGCCACGGCATGCACTAAACATAGAAGGAGAAAATGCAGTAACAAAACAGATTTTACTTATAAGCTAGATAGATTGATTGTTACATAACTGCAGATAGATGATACTTTCAATAAAATCCAACATACAAATACAAATGAAATCTTACAAATTTTTACCTAAAACATTAAATACCTTGTTCGACGTTGTGCCAACTGATAATAGACAAAAACACACTTATAAACATTTGACTCAATTTCTTTATCTTAACTATTGAATAGGTTGTTCTTAGATGTGTTTCTGTAGCTATAAGGGACTACTCATACTTATTCAGCTCTATTCAGCTTATGCCCATAGAAAACAACGATTTTGTATGGAGACGCGTACGCATTCGTTCAGCTTTCCGCGTGTATTCAGCTTTCGCGGCAAACAAGTATAAAATGAGGACAAAATGTGTTATTATCATGCGAGTGCTATAGATAAAGTTCAGCGCTGTTCTGCCGCGTTCAACGTCGAACGCGGCGGAACAGCGCTGTACACGGATGGTTCTCGACTCCTTATCGACAATTTGCGACCTGCATAGTTTCTGCATAGATTTGACTTATTATTACGTTATCATCATAGAAAAAAAAACAATTTATTTCAGGTTCTCCCATATTAAAATCACAACGAAACACGAGAACGAGATCAATAAAAAATCACAATATAAATAATAAATACAATGTCATCAAATCATAAAATACAATGTCAAATAAAAATAAGCAACTCAATGTCAAATAAAAATTAAAATTAATCGGAAATTAATAATATAAAATACAAATAAAAGTCAAGTAAATTTTAGATAAAAATAATAACATAAATGAATAAAACACAGCAAATATCACGTCGCTCGTTAACACATAGGTACTCAGCCTATTATGTTCCCACTGCTGGGACACAAGCCTCCTCTCTGCATTATGCACTTAGGATTGAAAGAGTTCGGACGGTGGGCTTTAAAAGTAAAGTAATTATAATTATTTTATTTTTACGAAATAAAATGATGAACGAAGAGAAACTTATATGGCTAGTGCAAAAATATTCTTGCTTGTACGATATTAGTTCATCACATTATATCAACAGAGAAAAAATAATGCTTGGGAAGAGAGAAGCGTTTCAGCGGAGATAACACACTATGACGGCTTTTCTCATTCTTACGACGTTGTACGCGGCTGATAGAAGCAGAACTGTATAAGTGTGACCAAAATCGTTCAGCGAAACGCGAATGGAGCTGAATAAGTGTGAGTAGTCCATAATGCACCTTAAAGTGACTGATACAGCGTGTGACTTAATGGCAACTTAAGATTGAGTTGCATTAGAAAGTTCTTGATCGTAAAAGTGAGTTGTTTAATAATAAAGCATCTCAGGACATGTTGCCCTTTTATCACTACGTCACTTTGTGCTAGCGACAGTTTCCAGGGGCTCATTATTGAATATAGCCCTGCCATTTTATCTGTGTATATTATATAAAACAGAAGTGAGGCAGGGGCCTCTTTCCATAGTTCTAGGTACTAGTTCACTTTTGCCACCCAAACCCCATAGTTCAATATTTTTTATTAGTCCTGTACGAACCGGGGGTTGCATGGTGCAATAATCATCAGTTGGCGCCTCACCCATGATTAAAAACGTGTAACGGGCCTCTGCAAGTTGGCTTCGGCCCCTCGTACGCCTTCCAAATCCGTGACCTCACACTCGCTTCGGGGATCTCAGGATCTCCAGTTATGTTAAATCGTAACTATAAATAAAATCTATGTACAAAATATAATATACTAGCGGACCCGGCAGAAGTGGTCCTGCCCGGCTAAGCAGCGCCACCTACCGGGTCCAATTGTGTTTATCAAACCATCCAGGAAGCCATTGAAATATACAGACAAAATTTCATCCAAATCGGTCCAGCCGTTTAGGAGAAGTTAGGTGACAAACACACGTACAGAAGAATTATATATATTTATTAAGATTTTTCAAATACATTAAATAGGTATCTAGGAACAGAATCAAAGCTAAAATTTATATTATATTTTCAATATTTTTCTGTGTATTTACCAACAGTAGCTAAATAAATCTTCAACTAAATAATATAACTCCATACTTAGTATCACCATTGAAATAAATTCCAAAAATAACTTCACGAATTATTTGGCGTAAATATAATTTTCTTGACATTTGGTAGAAACATTTTACCTAAAATTAAATGATATAGTAATATTCCAGAAACTGTCTTGATATTTTGGCACTGTAGGTGTCTTTATGTCTAAAACATTTGAATTTAGGTAGGAATTCGAATTTTACGAAATGGAAACTAGACGTGGAAAATGTTCAGGTACTTATCAATTTAATCGTCTTCACTACCGACAAGGTACGGCTTTCAACGACCTATTTTCAAGTCAATCATTTTGTTCAACGATACTTTTTTGTTACTGTTATCTTATTTGACTTTGTTTTGGTATTTGCTTTATATGTTAACATTACAGTTTTGTTTAGCGACAATTCGTCTAAACATCTAATATCGTTGTTTATTCATATTTTTAGTCTCCTCTGGAGACGATAGAAAATTCGTCTCGACACAATCGGAACAACTCTACTTGTAAGAGTACATATAAAGGAAATCCACATGGCCAGCAATCCTTTTAAAAACAAAACACTACCCCACACCGACATCCCGAAAAAGACTCCCTGCTACCCGAATTTCATCTCAACTAAAAACCAATTCAGCCCGAAAGTCCCATCGCACAGAGCTATCAATCTATCAGACAGTCCACTTAATTAAAGACTTGTACTAAGAACTTGCAGTATCATCGAACTCCCATTAGCCGAAGGATTTTCGGCAAAAAAAACGTAAATAGTTACTTCGTTTTCGATGCCCAATGAAGTTTCCAGATTCGCTTGTTTTTCGTTCGTGACTCGCTGTTTTAGGGAAAGGGGGTAATGTTGGAGATTTTTGTGCTTAATTTGTGTTATTTCATTACTAGTCTTTGCTTCCGGTTTCTCTTGCATTTGAGGGGTAATACTTTCCAGGTCATTCATTTGTGTGCTAAATGTCATAAAACAGTGTACTTAGCTGTTTCAGAATTTCTGATTTTACCATGTAATTTCCAGACAGTTTCTTAACACTGATTCTAACATCAAAATTCTCTTTGCCCACAGAGTAACAATATCCTACTCAAAGAACATGACGTACGCCGAGCTGGTCATTAACGACGTGAAGCCAGAAGACGAAGGTGTGTACCGCTGCGAGATCACCTACCTGCAAGTTGGGGAGGACTGCAACACTGTGCAGATCACCGATTTTCATACTTACAGTAAGTACCTAGTGTTATTTATTTATTTATTATTAAGGCACATCAACAATACAAACACAAACATTTACAAATAACAGAGAACAGAAACATGGACTAGTGTTTACGTCAATTACAGACGTGCACAGCATTCACAACAAAAGAGAAGAGAAAAACACAGCATTCATGCTACAAAAAAAAAAACAAGAACAATAAAAGAAAACAAAAAGAACAAAAAATCTAGCTTAAATCTCGGCAGTAGACAGAATACCCTCATCGACTCAAACATTGACTAATATTGACTAACATTTTATTTTGTTTTGTTGTCTGCAGTCTTCCCCTCATTTACAATCTTAGATCTAAAACGCGCGGGATGGTCGTGGAAGATATCCAAATCATAAATATTGCAAAAATTGCTGTACGTGGACGTTAGCCTAGCCATAGGAGCGTTCATGCCTAAGTTGGTTTTATGACCTTGAAAAAGGACATGCATTTTCTCCGAGCATTAAGTTGGCCTAAACTAAACAGAGCGCATTGAAATTTATTTCAATGCGCACTGTTTAGTTTAGGCAAACTGAAATAATAAGGCATTGAAATAAACGTAGGCACGTTTACGTGCCTACGTTTATTTCAATGCGCACTGTTATATTAGTGTTATTTTTAACCGACTTCAAAAAAAGGAGGAGGTTTGTTTTTCTTATGTTTGTTACCTCAGAACTCAGTAATTTATAAACCGATTTGCAAAATTCTTTTGCGAACCCAACGACACCGACTTCCGAAATTAAAGTTATTTTTCACTTTGTAGTGTCTTTTTTGGAAGTCGGTTGTTTTTTTTTAGTAAAAAATGTTTTTTTAGGTAATAGACACAACGTGTAGATTTTTATAAGATTAAGATTGATTTACAGAAAGAAAAATTATGATAATGTGAGCAAAGTTAAAATAATATGTTTGGTGTTAATAATTAGGAGTTACCGCATAAATAAAATCAATAATTGTATTTCCAAGGGGTAGAATAGATAAGAATCTTTGATTAAAAATTAAGTTTTAATTGACAAATAACTCAGCCAGTCTTCTGCTATTAAAATATTCATCGTTGTACCTAATACATTCTTGCTCTCTTTACACTATTTAACTTGATACAGTATTTTTATCTCACAAATTAATTCACGCTTTACTTGTGGTAAGCAAGTGTACAAACACGTTGTGAATGTATGCGTAAAGATGAGTAGATAGTGTCAGCACACAACGCGCACACACCTCCAACTTTGCCATTGTCTTGGACGGTATCGAGAGCTCCTGCGCTTACACACAAATTGGCAGCGTGTTTGTACACTTGATAACCACAAGTAAAGCGCGCGTCGCTTCGGGAGATAAAAGTACTATAAAATGTTAGATTTTCTTTATTATTGATTCCTTCATTAAGCGATTCTACTGTTGTTGTTGTTGTTTAAAAATGTAGGTTCTTATGCTTTGAAGTTTTTCAAAGGAAAAATAAAAAAAAGAAACCCGTAACTAACCAATCATAAATTTTGAGCAAACTTCTTCTAAACTCTCAAGCCATTTCATTCTCTCCCATTTTCTTTGTTCCGCAAACTATAAGTAACTTCTAATACTAAGTGTTCAGTAGAACCGTGTTGTAAGTAAGTGGACGACATATCACGCTCATAAGTTGTGTCAACATGACAGCCAATCAGACGAGCGTATGGTGGACTAGTGATGAGAAACTGTCGATATTTGTTGGTGGAAGGGTGGAGTAAATATCGACACGAATTTAAAATGTTCCGTAATGTTGTGAGTGAACATTTCTATTAACGGTCAAGAAGTCAGTATTATTGTTGTTTTTAATAAAACTCATCTTAGAGATTCAGGGAATTTCATAAAGAAAAATGTTTAACCTACATGATAATTTGAACATTTTGTACATATTTTCCCAATATTTAAACTTCGGAAACATGCAAACTTATCAAGACAACAAAGGAATAAAAACCCTTCTACAAGTTATAAATCTCCCAACTTGATAAATAACAAAAGGGTTAAATTTGAACCTCTTGTTGATCTATGTCGGAAGTCTTCTTGTCAGGTTGTCAGATAAAACCCAAAAGTTATCTGATTCAATCCATTTTCATTACCGACTTAGACTTTTAAATTCTAAGATATTTTTAAACAAGAAAACATAAATATTCACATATTAAACACATGTTTCTTCAAGTTTTTATGTTTCGTTTATGTTACAAACGAAACATTACGTTAATATACATGAGAAATTAATGCAATAAACGTAAATTCAAATAATTAACGATCGCAAACTTTGATAATGGTGTCCATTTTGGCAATCGAAAACTTTGTTTAATTGTTATTAATTGATAAATGCCCGCAATCAATTTTTATTATGGTTTGTAAACAAACAATTTATTAACTTGGAAAATGAATTGATAAATTGAGTTCGAACCCCAACCTTAGCGTGACATGATTAAAAGGGATATCAGGATTATAATTACATTACAAATTGATGTAACCTACCTACCTACTTACATTGAAAATCAATCTTAATAACAACCATATTCATCATCTTCCTGCCCTTTTCCCATGTTACTTGGGGTCAGCGCAACACATTTTCTTACCCCATTTACCCCTGTCAACTGTCACGCTATCATTCAATCTTAATAACCAACTAATTCCTTTTGAATTAATAATAATTTCGCAGTGCATAACTAGTTTTCACAACTTAGCATCGTGCTTATATTTTTCGAAGGAGTAGGAAGTGTAAATATTTTGTCAATTATGTTCTAATAGGGCGCAGCGCAGACAACTGACTCGATAATAAATCAATAAAAATAAACTATCGACACATCCCATCCCTACTAGCGTTAGGTTCTCTAGGATATTGCGTTTGTCCCGCCTCGGGCCAAGCGATTCATTGAGGTGCCACACACTCCATCTCATTCTAACACACTTTACCAAAAATATTGCATCCCTCTCCCTCGTAACAGCATACGTCTTTTCTATGAAACAAATGGATGTGCGATATTTTATTTGATACTTTTCTGTTGACGATAGGTTTTCCGAAGATTACTGGATATTTTCTCTTTTGTTATTTATGAAAAGGTATTGTTTCCTGTGAAGTCTGTGAATAGAGGGAATGCCGGAAATTAAGTAAGTGGATACACTCGCAGTGTGTAACTGGACGGTGAACGATTCCTTGAAAGCTTTATAGGATCTAAATACCCTCTTTAAGTGGCTATTCTTGTACCTCCAGTGCATTCTGGGTTGTCAGTCCCGCTTCCATCTTTACTTTGGCAATTTATGCTTTTCTTGTAATCCTCCTAACACAAGCAATTCGTTGCTTAAAAGGTGATCTCCAATAACATGTATCGAAATGGCCTTTGTAATTGATATAAAACATTTTTTTTTGTAATCGGTTGTGCTTTTAATGCCAATTCATTACCATTAGAGCCGCATTAGATCTTCTTATTTTTCTCGTGTCGATGATTCATATTTTGTCCTACCAGTATGTTGCGAATTCATCTGGACCATATAGGCACTTAATGCTAATTATCTTTGAATCAATTATTGCTTACTAGCTGCGCCCTGCGGTTTCACTCGCTTAAGTTTCGATCCCGTGGAAATATTGGGATAAAAAGTATCCTATATATCAATCTTGGTTATAAACCATTTGTGTGCCAAATATCATCCAAATCCGTTCAGAAGTTTTTGTGTGAAAGAGTAACAAACGTACATCCATCTATCCATCCATCCATACAAAATTTGATGTTTATAATATTAAGTAGGACCTTATTTATTAAAGAGGATAAAAATATATTATACACTGAACAAACTTCTTATACTAAACTAACTAACAAACTATGTATTAAAATAAACAATATAATAAACTAACCTATAAAAATAATAATATGTACATGTGACAAAATGAGCAAAAGAATCATAGAGCATCAAAAAATTCGTCCGTATTGCTGTCACAGGAACAGTGCCTAAAAGGCTGGCAGCATTGCCACGTTGTATGGTGACTAAAATGAGTAATAGACTTAGGTTTTTGACAACATCGTTCATCGATTCGATTCATAAATTCTTTGTGATGAACGCTTGATAGGTTAAAAGATTTTTATGTGCACAAAAAAGGCGACCAGAACTTGTCATAAGGTTGACCAGTTCTGGTCTGCAAAGCTTGTATGCAAAAATCGCGGAAAACAGCTAGTGTTAAATAAACGTAAACGAAATATCGTCCATTGTTCGCCGACTATGTAAATATCAAACCGACGTATTTGCAAACAAATAGGATAGTGGCTGTTGATTTTTCGGCGGAGCTTGTATTTGGCAACAAAAGATGAAGTTTGTGTTAACATGAAATGCTTTTCTTGTTTTTAAAACTATTCATCCTGTAGTGCTACAAAACTATTCATCCTGTAGTGCTACAAAACTATTCATCCTGTAGTGCTATAAAACTATTCATCCTGTAGTGCTATAAAACTATTCATCCTATAGTGCTATAAACCTATTCATCCTGTAGTGCTATAAAACACAATTCGAAAAAAAAACGAATTTATTTTAAAGTAAATCTTCTCTTTGGTCTAGCGGTTGCAAGCACTACTGCTGAGATCCTGGGTTCGATTCCCAGGTCGGGTAAACGGTTTTCAATCATTTCTTAGTAACAGCCTGGTCATGATTTGTGCCCGGTTAATAGCAATAAGTTCATCAACAGGGAAAGACCCCTATTACATAAGACTGAAACATTAGTGACAAAATGTGGGTTTAGTTTCTATATGTAGGCGACCTCTGCCTTGCCCTTCGGAGAAAAACAACCGTGATGTTACATAAAATGTTTACACATTCACACTTTGACAAATTTTGAATGGATATTAGCGAGTAACGAAAAAGGATCAATAAAAAAAACAAAATATCTATTTAATTAAAAAATAGACACTGTAAGAGATTTTCATTAAAATAATCTTTTATTACATGAAATTAAATTAAAAACCGCATTGAACTTCTAAAAGTCATTAATATTCAATAAACAGTATGAACTAAGAACCTTTCGAATTTGCATACAAATGCGATTTCAGATTCTGATCACTATTGTTGATTTTCATTTAAAAAATAATGGCCTATGAAGCCTGATATTTGGCGACCCGATAGTGGAATAGCTAAGTAAGCTGTTTTTCTGTCTACACTGAGGGTCAAAGGTTCAATACCCTTTTAAAGTAATTTGTTTTATTCTCGTTTTGACACGAACTATTGAGAAAAAGGAGGGCTACACACTTCGAAATCGAATATATTCATTCGGGGCTGACGAAGTATAGGTGCACCTATGCCTAACTCTTCGAGGAATACATGCGTGATGAATGTTCGAGAATAAGTCGCTCGGCTCAGCTCAAATTGTGCCGAGCCCATCTGAACATGATTCAGCGAGGGTAGATTCCGAACGGAGTTTGCCGATCGGCACGAGTCGAATGAAAACCAGATACATATGTGTAGTAATTGCTTCGGGTCGGGTTTATTGTTCAACAAATACTGCCGAATCGATTGTGCCGACCTGAAAAAGCATAAAATGATTAGCCAGTCCGCAAGACAATGATTTTTGAGCAAATTATTTTTTGATCTTTGATAGTGTTCCATTTCCATGTTCCAAAACACTAAAACAGTAAGTACCTACAAAGAAAACTATAATGAAAATATTATACTTTGTACTTTTAATAGATGTTTAAGAAGTTGTCAGAATATTCAATTTTATAAACTACTACTTACCTTTTAGATATTTATTTTTTCATTCTAACGAAATAAATCAAATTTTCTGCCTTCGTCTCTCGAGGGGATACCTCGAGGGACGTACGCACTTTGAAGATACATTAGAACCAGAGTTAACACTTACTGTCTCCTTTTTAATTCGGAGCGTAACACTCAAACGCCGCCGGCCATGTAAGGGTTATGTAAAGAGGGAGATGGGTCGAAAAGACCCGCCGGCGGTTCGCTAAAATCTTTGAAATCGTACAGCGTTAATTTGTAACGTATTAAATGCCTTTGGAATACTTATTTGTGCCACCAAGCAGCATTGCTTTGGTCCTGTCTGAGAGGTATGGTGAAGGTTCTTTAATCCTTTATGGCATATGTTTATAACAGACTACCATTGGTCTAGTGGTCGCAAGCGCGACTGCTGAGCGTGGGGTCCTGAGTTCGATTCCCAGGTGGTGGTCGGATGGCCGATGGAGTAAAGCTGTGATGTTGGCCATCATTCGGTTGGTGACTAAGGTTAGGCCAAAGAAACCAAGGCCGTCCAAAAGCGAGCTGGGTTGTCCATATTGTCAAAGTTGCGGGAAACACCTGGATGAGAGACGCACGGAGGAACCGGGAAGTATGGCAGAAGAATGGGGGGGCCCATACCCAGTAGTGGGTGATTCCGGGCTAAAATGGTGATGATGGCAATGATCAGCTGTACACGGTGTGACCGGGTTTTCAAGACCAAATTTGATTCATGAGCTCACGAAAAGATAGACAATAGCCTGGGTCGCTGTCGCCGGATACGGTGAAGAGGACTATGTATATTTATATTGTATTAGAACAGATACTGAAACGTGAAACTTAATTAATTGTTAGTATCCTAAACTAATATTGGCTTTATATAATGAAGTGAAAAAGGTTTTTCCTTTGTTTTTCCTGAGGCCTGAATGTTATAATATCAAACACGTGATTTTAATTTGTGTTTAGCTCTTTGAAGATTCATTTCATTAAATGTTAAGATTGTTTGATTCGGCCTAGATTTCTTTGAACCGTTGAGGTTGGGTTGGCAGAAAGTTTTAATTCTGTAAAATAATATTACCCATTCTAAAGATTTTCCGAGAATTGCGTAAGTCATCAATGTCTTGGAAAGCTAAGGATTTTTTTTTATTTAGGTTGTAAAAAATGTAGGCACCTATTGTTTATCTTTCGTTAATTAACAATCAGTTTAAGCATTTATTTGATTAAAAATCCACTCGTCAATCCATCCACAATTTAATACGAATCATTGACTAAATTTGCATGTACCTATAATGTTTAATTTGCTCAAATGTGTAATATTTAACAGTGGTTTGTTAAATATTACACATTTGAGCGCACACACTGGTGAAAACTAAAGGACTTTGTAATTTTATTGGCATGTACTTAAATGGAATAAACATTAAACATTTCACATAATGACACAAAAACAAACAAAACTAAAATTAAAATTGATTACACAACAACGCTGTGAATATTTTAAATTACGCCAAAATATTTTCTTAAACCATTTTCAATTAAAGCATTTATTAACACGTCGAGCACATTACAAACACATGGCAGGCCCAAAAACCTCTAAGATAAATCACCAATTTATATTACAGGGCAATTTCGTAAAATTTCCTTTAAAGGGTACATAATGGTATAAATATCAACCTGCAGAGAATGGCCTAAAATGGTCTCGCTTTTATTGTGAAAAGGATTACGGCGGGTCGAATCGACCCCCAGTAGTTTGAAGTGTGACATGAACAATGGAGGGTTATAATAAAATTCAGCTTAGGTTGCGTATCATAGACTGAGAATGAGTAGAAGCGACACATTCTCAAATAGCAGAAGCGACACATTCTCAAATAGTAGAAGCGACACATTCTCAAATAGCAGAAGCGACACATTCTCAAATAGTAGAAGCGACACATTCTCAAATAGCAGAAGCGACACATTCTCAAATAGTAGAAGCGACACATTCTCAAATAGTAGAAGCGACACATTCTCAAATAGTAGAAGCGACACATTCTCAAATAGTAGAAGCGACACATTCTCAAATAGTAGAAGCGACACATTCTCAAATAGTAGAAGCGACACATTCTCAAATAGTAGAAGCGACACATTCTCAAATAGTAGAAGCGACACATTCTCAAATACTAGAAGCGACACATTCTCAAATAGTAGAAGCGACACATTCTCAAATACTAGAAGCGACACATTCTCAAATAGTAGAAGCGAAACATTCTCAAATAGTAGAAGCGACACATTCTCAAATAGTAGAAGCGACACATTCTCAAATAGTAGAAGCGACACATTCTCAAATAGCATTCTAATCTATCATTCTCAATTTGTCAAAAAATCATCTAATTTTATCAAGTATTTCACTTTGATTGTCTATGAGATGATATTTGGAACGCTTTAATTACGAGGATTGGCTTTCAGGTCAATCTCCGATGAATTAACGACCAAATTGACAATCCTATTTTGTATTATCGCATGGCAAATCAACAGACGGCGTACCAGCTGATATAGAAAGTAGTCACCACCGCCTGCACACAGCAATTTCAGACGCTTCACAAAAGTGTTGCTGTCCATGAGCCTGTAATTTCACCGGGACCCTTTTACCCTTCAAACCGGAATACAGCAACGCTGTTTGGTGGCAGACCAATCTCTGACCATAACTATAGTAGTTAGCTTCCTAGGACGAGCTCTTCATAAAGAGCTCTTTAACTACTAAAGTACCTAGAGTGCAACAACGATCTTTTGGCACCTAAATGGCGTTGACAGGGAGGCATTGTTGTAAAACTGTCACAGATATTGTATGGAAAAATCAAGATGGCAGCGTTAGTTCCGATTTTAGACCGTACTGTACGCGAGTGACACTTCTTGATTTTCTTATTCAATGGTCCTGTCTGGTGTATATCAATTTTGTATGCGGCGACGAAGGGTTTATATTTTCGTGTAAAAATTAGTAAAATAAGGGTTATGTCGTCATAAAATATCGTGTGAAGTGCTGGCAGCCATTTTAAAGTATAATGAGCTGTCAATGTACACATTTTACACAACACAGGCATTTTTATAACCACTTACGATTTTAACATTGAAGGTTAGTACTTACGGTGCGTGTCGTCACTCGTGGAAGCTCTTTTTTGTCCTTGTTTTTTTAAAGTATTATCACAAATACCATAAAGGTCTCAAGTTAGTCATTATCATTCTGCTAGTAGCTTACCTAATCTATTTAGTGCTGGCGCATTTTCTGTATTTTCTTCTATGCATCTCTAGGCGATATCATCTCAATATTGAATTTCTTTCTACACATACATCATCTTTTTTCTGGTCAGCTTCAAAATCCGTCGCCAGTCATACTTAATTCTAACTTTTCTCGTATTGCAACATAATAATATAAAATCCTCATTTTATCCACATCACTTAACACATTTCCATAATATGACAAATTATGAATAAGTACTTCACGTTTGCATATTAATTTTAAACTTTCTCTCAAACTTGCCATTGTTAACTTAAACAAAATAATCTCGAATTGTTTCACCGACACAAAATTGTACCGCCACAAAAATAAAATCTAAGAAAGAAAAAAGAGACGAATATTTTTTCAAACAAAATTACCAATTGCTAAAAGATTGAGTCTGAATAAAAGCAAAAAAAACGCGAACCAAAGGCATGTTTCTTTTACCCACAAGTAATCCGTAAAAGGACATATTTTTAAAGGGAATAGCTGTTTTTAATCCTCGTCCTCTTTCGACGCCACTTTTTGATGCTGTTGCCTTTCGACGATGGCTTTTAAGACCTTACGATGGTTCGGTTCCATTTTTTTAATTTAAATTAGAAAAAAGGGATTACCTAGTAGGTACCTGATATTCAGGAATCAGTAAATTTACGACTGCCTCGTTGGTTTTCTGGTTGCAAACGTGATTGCGGATCTTGGGTTCGATCCCCAGGTCATAATTTTCAGGTGAGGATTTGAAATGTAGCCTCTGCCTACCGTTTCGTATCCAAAGGTGGAGGTCGTATCCAAAGGTGGAGGACGTTAATCATAATATCACACCTGCCTATCCCACCACCTGAGAAATTAATATCAAAAATAATATTTAACCCCCGGCAAAAACAGACTAATTTACTGTTGTATCCAGCAAAAATAACAATTAATGTTCCTCTTAGTGTGCAATTAAGTATTATCTAGGTGTCAATCTATTTTCTCCTAATCCCCAAAGACACGGCAAATCGTCCCATCGGATCGTCCCCCCTAAAAGCACTGTACAAGTTTATTCAGAAAATATTGGTAGAAGCTGAAAGGCTCCGCGGCATTCGGGCGGTGAATTAAAATGTCGCTGACTGCATACCTGGGAGACGGTTAGACGTTCACATTCATCACTAACCTGCAAAGAAGGTAGACTAGCTAACTTTATTGCTCGAGGGGTTTTAAATATACCGTGCAATGGGCTGGCCACTCTGTTCTGTACATATTTTTTGTAAAATGGTAGGGTTTTATAGAAAAGTAGGTAGCTTTTGCCTCCGGCTTCGCTTGCGTTTAGATCGGAAATTATCCCATGGGACCTTACTACCGGGAAAAAAGTAGGTACCTATGTCCTAGCCAAGATCATGATCTACCTGTGTGCTAACCATCGAAATCTGAAACTCCCTACGTTGAAATTTGTCGTAGATTATTAATTTTTTTTTTTGCTGTTTCATACATTTTGACCGCGTGGGCCACTTCATGGCACTTCTGTAGGAAACAGCTGATTATTTTTTAATAATCGACGAAAAATTTTAACACACGTGCGTACTGAATCATATACGAATCCATCATCGTCGTCGTCGTCATCGTCGTTGTCCCTGCCATCCTGTAGAGTACGGATAATTGCTGATTCATCAGAGTTAATTCTGAAAAATTCTCTACAAACTTCACTCAAGTACCATTACATAGCATAATCAGCCTATAATATTCCAGCTGCTGGGACACAGGCCTCCTCTCTGAGGGTTGCTTGGATGTCATATGTCTTCAAATTTTTGCTTCTAGGACATGCCGGTTTCCTCACGATGTTTTCCTTTGCCGTTTTGGGAGCCGTGATGATGAAATAATTTACACAAAGCAAAGCGCCTGTGTGGGTTCGAACCACTACCGTAAGCCGCAGCTGTTACCACTGGACCACCACTGATCACTTTTATAATTGACAACTAAACTAACTAATCATCAGTAAGTTAATTAACCGCACCAAAAATAAATTAACTGAATTAATACCCAGATAACAGTGTATCGTGTCAAAACACTGTCTAAATTACAGTGAGTGTATTTAACACTTTCATTAGGCCGCGGCGAAATCAAAGGGATTGTGAACCTTTGATGTTGCCGCTCGGCTTTGTTGCGTAGACAACGGGTTGGTGGTACATGGCCTTATTGCGACCTTGTTGCCTTATAATGAAGTCCCATTAAGTAGGTAACAACCTTAGTAACAAGTTGAGTGTTGTTTTATGTGGTGGTAGTTATAGATTGACCAACTATTGCCGTGTTGCTAAAGTCATTAAGTGCAAATCTAATTCTTGTTGTTTGTTCATTGAAATGTCTTACTGGTGTCAATTGGTGGTCTGATTAATTATCTCACTGCCTTCTTGGTCTAGAACTCACAAGCGTGAGCGCTGTGTGCGGGGCTTTGTGTTCGATCCCCAGGTTAAGTGTTATAAATATTTTTCATCAATACTTTCTCAAAGAGAAATTCATAAGACAAATTCTAGTCTATGAACTATTACCACTAACTGGGCACCTATCAATACCGGACTCTTGTTTTATTCCCGGTTAAAGGCAGTAGACTCGCCCCCTATTACTTTTATTTATTTACTTTCTTTGAAAGACTTACAGCTAAACAAAACTGAGGGGCAATTCTTGTAATTATAAGAACGTTCACAGTCTGATCTCAGTCTCAATCTGTCAAAAATACCTCTAATTTCCCTACATTTTGACAAGTTTTTGACATTTGTTTGTCGCCGAGATGAGGCTGCGACTAGATTTTGAACGTTTTAAATTACGAGAATTGGCCTACAGGT
The DNA here is from genome assembly GCA_947507525.1 of Apamea epomidion. Classification (NCBI taxonomy): domain Eukaryota; kingdom Metazoa; phylum Arthropoda; class Insecta; order Lepidoptera; family Noctuidae; genus Apamea; species Apamea epomidion. Next base: position 13,750,299 of record OX382249.1, on the reverse strand, counting down.
GATGAGCGCGGGTTCCTGGTTTCGATCCCCAGATCGAGCTAAATGTTATAAGAGTTTTCCATTTGGAGTTTGGATTGGTGTCCGGTTAGTGGCAAAAGGCTATCTTTATTTTCATTGGAATATTTTCAGCTAAACAAAACAGAACAAAAATAACAAGTCAGACTGTGAGCCAATTACAAGTCTTCACTTATAAAAAACAGAATGAGAAATAATTATACGGGGCTTAAACATAACTGGCAAAATGCGTAAAAACTTTTTATACGAGCTATACAAGCGTGATGTTTTGTTTGTATGTACATGACCTTGTTGTGACCTTGCTGCCTTATAATGAAGTCTCATTAAATAGTTAACAACCTTAGTACCATGTTGACGATTATTTCAAGTGATCTTAGTTCTAGATTGGGCAACCATTGCCGTGTTGCTAAAGTCATTAGGTGCAAATCTAATCTTCGTTGTTTGTTCATTGAAATGTCTTACTGGTATCTATATGGTGTCGGTCTCCTTGGTTTAGTAGCAGCTAGAGCGACCGCTGAGCAAGAGGTCTTGGGTACGACTCCTAAGGTCAGGCAATGTCAAAGAATTTTTCTATTAGGAATTTCGCAGTTGCAGCCTGGAGTTACGATTTGTGCCCGTTGATAGCAATAGGCTCGCCTTACATGGGAACTGACTTAAATAATATAACTGGTGAAATGAAAGGCTTTAGTCAGCCTCAAAAATATGTGTACATCGTCAAGACTTAATTTCATTGTCATCTTTGTTCCATAATATTGTATTAGGTATATCAATGTAGCTATACATGGGCTGACTGTACTATATACTGCCTACTCCTTTGAGGAATACAAGTCTAAAGTTATGTTTGTGGTTCAGAATAAATCCCGAGCCATATGCAAAACTTAGATTGCCTACACGTTTGAGCAGTGACTGAACGATTGGCTTGCATGCTGCAGGTCGCAGGTTCCACGGTAATCCCGCACGAAACTAATATTTGCATGGCCTACAGGCTACAGGTAGTTGAACTGAATCCAGTCGACAGTGAATTTGAGATTTGTATTTGAATACGTTCCTGCAATACGGGAGAAATCGTAGACAGCGTTAACGTGATCTTAGAGCCAATTTGGCCGATGAAACTGAACCAAGCTTAGCACATCCAAACCGAGTTCAAGAGCTATCTGTATCATAATTGTTTACTTCGTCAACCCAGGTACCCTCCTTGAGATGGTCAGTAACATCAAGGCGTTGCAGGCCTTCCTTGAGGACCTGGTTGGGTTGAATAATCGATTTTCCCACCCGTACGCAAAATACGCGTATTGTCATAGAGCTGTGGACACCCACCCGTATTACTATAATTGTTGTGGAATATTTGAGACAGCTCTTGACACAGGCTCTTGGTTAACAGGTGCTAAACTTGTTTAGCCTCATCGGTGGAATTGACCCTAAATCTAAACTTATATTAGAAAGAGGTAAAGTTGTCATACCAAAGGGTATAAGGTATTACCCAGTATCTGGGTTGTGGAGGTCGGATAGGCAGTCGTTTCATGTAAAATAATGCCAGTATTTTACATGAAACGACATGTTAGACTGGAAGCCAACCTAAACAAAGTTGGACAAATGCTAGACATGATGATGGTAAAGTTGTTTGTAAAAGGTATTACTGATTGGTTTAAAATTATTTTACAGATAGAAAGCTACACTGTTCCTGTGTGACGTAAGATACTTTTATACCAGAAAAATGCACGATTCCTGTGAAAATCTTCATCTAGGTGAAAAACCGTGAGGCGTAGCTAACGTTTTACAGTTGTTCTCTTTTATTTCTTGAGCCGTTGGCTCGAGAAAAGGAATCGTGTAAAACCCAATGAAATACAGCCACACAAGATACATACAACAACATATAAACCAGGCACCAATTCCTCATCACGCCAAAAACAAGACATATTATACGCAAAAACAAACACACAACACTTTACCCGACTGCGTGGAGGAAGGAAACGTCCTACATATCACGCCTGTACGGAGAAAAATGCACTTTTAGCCGCTCGATTTATTCGCCGTATACACTATACATTGCCGGTTGGCTGTGTCCAGGAAACTCTTCGCCGGAACACGAGCTACAATGGTTATGATACATTGTATTTCGCACGATAGCGCTAAAGTGATTCAGGGAGTTACGGGATGGATTTATAGCGGATGGAAGCTGTTATTATTTTACATTTTATTATTTATTTTTGGTAAATTCGGTTTTGTGTTTTATTAGAGGTGGTTTTGTGTTAATGTAGTGACTGTCTGGTGGTTCAAAGACCGTTTCTTAAGCAAAAGAGCTTGCTTCTGACAAGTACCAATATGATTCATAGTAGGTAGATGCTTTTAACAGGAACTGCCTCGTTAGACGATTGCTCACAAATGTGACTGCCAAGCGGTTGGCATACTGGGTTCAATCCTTAGGTTGGACAAAGTGTTATTGGATTATACCTCTGGTGGTTCGATCCCCAAGTTAGACAAGCATTAACGCTAGCCTAGGAGGACGTGATGGTTTTAGTTAATCGTAGATATCCGTGACTAATGGTAAAGAAATCTAGAGCTACAATGATCCGAAGTCACAATTCATCATGTTGATGACTGCTCATTTCTTTTAAGTATGGGAAGCTGCCTTTGCATTGCAGAGCAATCATTTCTAGATATTAGAAAAGTGCAATACCTGCGCGGTGATAATGTATGGTACAGCTATTTTTTTTTTTTTTTAATCCACGATCAATTTCACGCTAGGGTAATCATATATGCTAAATTCTTGGTTGCAGTTTGCACTGGTTAATTTTTTTTCTGTATAGAAAACTATAATATTTTTACGAATTTTCAGTGTGTATTTTATTTTCTGCAATATTTTTATATTAAGACGATAATTTTTGAGTTATATTTCGGTTCTGATATAAGTTGAGTGGCGAGAATATAAAATTTTAGTGTGTGAGGAATTGCGAGCGTTATTCTAGAGAAATATAACTAGGAATGAAACAGTCGGTCTGGTTTATTTAGAAAATCATTTTATTTTGCAGTTCAGGTTAATATATATATTATAACAAATAATTTGAGTAGGTATTACAGGTACGTAATACTTATAAATAACGCCAGGGAATTTGGTAAAATCAATAATCTAAATAAACCCAAAGTATATATATTTATATATTTTAACAAAGTTGGATTTATACATAGTTGCTGAGATGTAAGTTTGCCAACCAGAATCTTGACATACTTACCATATAATGGGTGTAAAAAGACACTCACCGAAGCCAAGAATCACTTTTTCTCCAAGTCATTATCACATAATACTCAAACACTGTTTTTGAGGGGAGCCTGGTTATCTGTGTGACAGGTTTTCCTAGTATATAGGTATATCATATATATCGGTCTTTTTTTTTTTTTTTTTTTTTTTCTTTTTTTTTTTTTTTTTTTCAGGATGGGAAATCATCAAATGACTCCTCCCGCTCTGGGTGGAGCAGAAGGGAGTGTCAGACTCTTACTGACTAAAACCCACCCGTGTTCCTTCCTTAGCCCTGTTGGGGCGTAACTCCCAACAGTGAAAATGTTATGTTGATGTTGTAAGTGGGATGTTATGTTGATTGAGTAGACAACCGATTGGTATAAAGGTTTAATTGCTACTGAAAATAACATGTAAAGTACACAGTAAAGTAAATACAATATGCAGCGTTTCACTATACATAATGTAGGTCAAGTTAGTGGCATGTACAGCGTAGCTCGTACATATTGCCCGCTCACAAAGATAACTTAAATATAAGTTACATCGAAAATTGTTTTAAAATAAAGTTAAAATGTAAGTTAAAATGTAAAAATTAAAGATCACGGATGTTTGGTTTCTTAACAACAGTGCCAGGTGTTTTTCGTTTGCCTTGACCAGGTCAATGTCTGCTTGATATTGTTTTGCAAATTCGTCATCTAATACTCCGAACAGGGAGCGCGCGATGGAACCGACACCGTTAATAAGCCCACGTTTGTTTCTCGTATTCACTCGGCCTTGCGGATTCAGCAACATATGGTTGTAGTGTCCTATTTCTTCGGTCGAGTGTTGTAGTTGCGTTAAAATTACGTTGCATTGTGTTTTCTGTTTAATTTTCTCGCAGATGTTTTCCAGATGATTGGTGAACTTACTGGATACTTCTATACCTTGCCAGTAGGGCTTGACGTCGTAGTACACGATAATCTTCCACTCGCCGCGTATTAGTTGCATATTGGTCACTTTATCAAAGTATAGACCTTGTTGAAGCTCGGCAATGTTTGTTGTGTTAGCGGCCGCGACAGGATTTAGCAAATACAGCAGTGCCATGACCAGTCCAATGAAGTTTATTTTTCTGTTTGTTATTTTGCCTCGTCGTGAACTTTGCGACTCGCTGTTTGTTCGTAGGTATGACTCATTATCGTTTGGTTTTGAAGTAGTTTGCGGTTCGGCAGTTTCGTCATCTTTGACAGGTAAGACGGATAGTTTCGTAATAGGTCTTTTCATGTGCCCATTTTTTGTTTTTAGGCTAACGACCCGAACATATCCATCGTTCCCAGGGTGAAGCTCTGTTATTCTCCCCATGAGCCATTTTCCGGCTGGTATATGGTCATCATGAATAACTACCAGGTCGCCTATCTTCAGGTTTTTCCGTGGTTCCTGCCACTTTGATCTAGCTGATAGCTGGCACAAGTATTCGTTCTTCCATCTCTTCCAGATTTCTACGAAAATCTTTCTTGTTAGTTCCCATCTTGTTCTTGCATCTTCACTTGTTTCGATAACTGTCAGGCCCGGCCTACCCGATAAAAAGTGTGCTGGCGTCAGACAGTCTATATCGTCTATGTTTTCACTTAGTGGACACAGAGGTCTGGAATTCAAGCAGGCCTCCAGTTTTGTTAGGATTGTGGTAAACTCCTCAAATGTTAGTTTTTGTTCACCTACTACTCTCTTTAAGTGGTGTTTTAGGCTTCTGACTGCTCGTTCCCACAGTCCTCCCGCTGATGGCCAAGCGGGGGCATTAAAATGCCACTCAATCTTCATCTCCGCGATTTCCCTCTGTAGTTGGTCGCTTTTGTATGTATGTTCGATTTCCTCGTATTGTTCCATGAGTTGACGGTTTGCGCCGACGAAGTTTGTTCCATTATCACTGTATAAGTGACAAGGGGCGCCTCTTCTTGCTGCCATCCTGTTTAGGGCTGCCAAAAATGCTGAACTGGTGAGATCTGATACCAGTTCAATATGCACAGCTTTGGTCACCATACATATGAAGACTGCAATGTAGCCCTTTGTTGTTTTCGCTCCTCTGCCTTTGTTCATTTTGACGTCCACAAATCCAGTGTAATCCACCCCTGTATGGTAAAAGGGCGGCGCTTGATTTGCTCGTGCGCTCGGTAGGTTACCCATCAGCTGGTGTTCTGCTTTTGGGCTGTTTCTTCGGCACGTCACACATTTTCTGATTTGCATCTTCGTTGTTCGGTTTCCGCCGACGATCCAATATTTCTGACGTAAGTGTGATAGGGTCAGTCTCGGTCCGCCGTGAAACGTCATTCGATGAGCTTGGTCGATGAGAAGATGTGTTAATCGACTGTCGTGTGGTATGATCATCGGATGTTTCATGTCTTCGTTTAGTAAGGCGTTTTTTAATCTTCCAGAAACTCGTAGGATGTCTTGATGGTCAATGAACGGAGTCAGCGCTTTTATTTTACTGTTAGACTGCACCGTGTTATGTTTTTGTAAACAGCAAATATCTGTGTCAAATGATTTCTGTTGTGTTTGTTTTACGAGCACCTTTGTTGCCTTGTCCAATTCGTGCAACGTCAGATATCTCGGCAGTTGTTGCCGTTTCGGGTTCAATGCTCTGAGTATCCATGCGACAATGCGAGTTATATGTTCGATAGAGCTGTGATTTTGCAATAAATTTTCCACAATGCTCGGGTTTTCAATGTTATGTTGGGCTGCATTGGCTTGTTTTCGGATTGTTTTTTCTTCTTGTTCTGTATTAAAGTTATGTTTTTCAATGTTATTTGTTTTTAGCGATGGTAGCCATGTAGGCCCTTGCCACCACAGTTGATTTTCCTTTAGCTGACTAGCGTATTGGCCTCTGCTTGCGGCGTCAGCGGGATTTTCCTTTGTTTTGACGTAGTTCCACGACGATCGTGGTATGACGTCAGTAATACTTCGTACTCTGTTTTCCACATATGTTTTCCAGCGGGATGGGTCTCCTTGTAACCAACCCAGGACCACCATGGAATCAGTCCAGCCGTAGACGTGTACTTCATATTGATTCAATGACTGTTGGACTTTGCGCATTAGTTGTGAAAGAAGGTGCGCTCCATTCAATTCCAGCCTTGGTAATGTTGTTGTTTTTCGGTGTGGTACAATCTTTGACTTCGCGGCTACCAGTATTGTTGATGACTTGGTCCGTGCGTAGATGACACAGGCATATGCATCCAAGGAGGCGTCACTGAACCCGTGTAGCTCCATTGTCTGCTTTTCACCACATTGAAGCCATCTAGGTATTTCGCAAGAGTTTATCGCCATTACGTCCGCTTGTATCTTGCACCACTCCGCATGTATGTTGTCGGACACTTCGTCGTCCCATTGTAAGTTTCCATCCCATAGTTTTTGAAATAATAATTTCAATTTTGTTGACACGGGAGCCAGCCAGCCGAGTGGGTCAAATAGTTTTGATAATTCGGCTAGTAGGCTGCGTTTGGTCTGTTTCTTGTTTACGTTCGAAATTGTGCATCGAAAGGTGAATTTATCCTCTATTGAATTCCAGCACAAGCCTAACGTTTTTTGTGTGTTTTCCGTTCTGAAGTTGAAGACAATCTTATTGTTGTTGTGCTGTTCGGAGATGTCTCCCAAAAGGTCTTGATGGTTAGCTGACCATTTTCGAAGGTTGAAACCTCCTTTTTTTAATAATTGTTTCAAATCAGCGATCAATTTCTTTCCATTTTCTATTGTATGAGTCCCATGGACGAGGTCATCCATGTAGAATGATTCTTCCAGCACCTTTGATGCCCCCGGGAACTGTTCACGTTCGTCTGTCGCCAATCTCCTGAGTGTCATCATGGCTAGAAACGGCGCGGCCTTGGTACCGTATGTTACTGTTGTTAGTTGATATGAGCGGAGAGGTTTTTCCTGCGATTCCCGCCATACAATTTGTTGCAGTTGTTGGTCTGCGGGGGCTACCCAAATAGCACGAAACATCTTCTCAATGTCCGCTGTAAACGCATATTTGTATTGCCTCCATTTCATCAATAATGTTTGTAAGTCTTGTTGGAGATTGGGGCCTTTGTACATGAGGTCGTTCAAACTGCAGCCTGTAGATGTTTTTGCTGACGCGTTGAACACCACTCTGTACTTTGTTGTTGTTGACTCAGCGCGTTGCACGCCGTGGTGAGGCAAGAAACACTCTAATGTTTTGTTACTGACTGTTGATTGCTTCATATGACCTAGATCAATATATTCAGCCATGAAGTCTTTATAGGCATTTGCCAAATGTGTTTGTTTTTGTAACTTTCTTTCTAATGTTTTGAATTGGGCTATAGCCATTGGCTTGGACAACCCCAGTCTGCTCTGAAGTTCATTCTTCATCGGCAGTCTGACTTCATATTTCCCACTCTCCAAGCGTTGCGTAGTGTTGGTGTAGTATTCAATGCATGTTTCATTTTCTACCGATAGGTTGGATTGGTCCGTGATGTCTTCGGATTCCCAAAACTGTTTGATGTCTTCCAGATTGTTGATGACCACATTGCAGTGAAAAGTTTTGACATTGCCACATAAAAGCCAACCTAGGTGTGTTTGTTGTGCCATAGGTTGAGTGACGTCATCGCCTTTTATTATTCCTCCCAGCATGATTTGCGAATAAATGTCAGCTCCAAATAGTAAGTCCACTTGGCGGCTGTTATGGAAGTCTGGGTCTGCAAGATGGATGTTCTGTATGTGAGACCAAGATGGTTTTGCAAAGGTCTTATTTGGCAGGTTCTTGATCAGGTTGTTCATAATGAAGACAGACGTTTGGAACTTGAAATCGTTGTAGACAGAACTGCAAGTAATTGTTGTCATTCCTTTGCAGTGGTTTTCTTTCTGTCCAACTCCAAAGATGACTCCTTTGCATCTCTCGCGTTTGACACCGAGAAGTTGAGCGGCATGTTCCGTGATCAAAGATATCTGAGACCCTTGATCGATGAGGGCTCGCAGCTTAATTTTGGTCCCATCAGCAGCTTGTATGTTTATTACGGCGGTTGCTAGTAGTATCTCTGAAGTATCATCATCCTTTGATACATGAGAAGAATTTGTTTGTTTTTCTGTTTTGTTCTTAATACATGCATCATGTATCAATGTGTTATGTTGACCCGAGCACTTGCGACATCGGTGAGCTGACGTACATGTCTTTCCGTTATGGCTGAACAGGCAATTTACGCAGAGGTTCATTTTATTTACTGTGCTAAGTTTTAAGTGATTTGGCATTTCTAAAAACTTCGCACAATTATACATTCCATGTTCGTCATCGCAAAGAGGGCATCGAAATGTTGACGCATGGAATGATTTCGTAATTTTCTTGTTGCTAGTTGCTTGATTACTGCTGTATTGTTTTTTAGAATTTGGATGTTGACTCGATGATGTATTTGGTTTTTGATTGTTTTCTTGTTTGCGACGCGATGCTTCCAACGATGTAAACTTCGCTTCTAGGAAATCTAACAGGTCTTTCAGTATTGGCAGCTTTCGGCAATTTTTCAGCGAGTCATTGTACTCTGAATGTGTGTCTGCGTCTAATTTCTGCGATAATATGTGTACAAGAATCGGGTCCCAAGTGCCGACATCCACTCCTAAATTCTTTATCGCATGTAAGCATTCTATGCTGACGTCATGAATTTTCTTTATTTGGGCCACTGACTGTTGTTGCATGCATGGCAGATTGAACAGCATGTTCATGTGCGACGTGAAGATAAGTTTTTCGTTATTGTATCGGTGATTGAGGATATCCCAGCACACGAGGTAGTTGTCTGAACTTATCTGTAGGTGTTGAATCAAGCGTTCTGCTTCGCCTTGTACCTTGCTCTTCAGAAACTGCATCTTCTGAGCAGATGAAAGGGAATTGTTGCTGTGTATTGCTTCTGTGAAAAGGTCTTTAAACGGGATCCACTGGTTGTAGTTACCGTTGAATACAGGTATCTCTAGTTTTGGTGTTGTTTTCTCACGTTGAGCGCCGGACCACAACTTGGTATTCAAAGCCTTTTTTAGTTCGTGAAATTGGTTTTCATACCTGTTGTAGCGTTCTTCGTACACTATAATCTTCTCTCCGTTGGTTTCGCACTCTATCTCCCAGTGAAGGTTGTCAATTGCTGACCAGCGCGTTTGGAGTGTTTGCAGAGCGTCTTGAAATTCCCATCTTTCAGATAAAAACTCCACATGTATGTTCGCGACTGCTCTCATGAAGGCTTTGAAGTTTGCCGTTTGTTTGCGTATCATGTCGTCCAGCTTGCTATTGGTTCCCGTATCCTTCTTCGCAGGTTTGTTTTGCTCTTGTTGAGTAGGAGGAGGTGAGGGTTCTCTGTTTTGATGTTCTTGATTGTCATCTCTAGCTTGTTCTGCCACCTCCTCCTTGTAGGTTTCTTGTCCCTGTCTTGCCTGATCTGAGGTACCTTCTCCTGTTTGTTGGTTGGCACCTCCCACTGTTTTTGTTTGTACCGGCTGCTCCCTTGGAGAACGAGCGACGGCCGTTAGTTGTTGGTGTTGTTGAAGAATTAGCTCCTTTACTGCGTTGTAGCACTGCAGCGTTTGGTTGTAGGAGTCATTCGTAAAGTAGGGATGACTTGCACTTTGTTCCGTAGACAAGCGGTCATGATTGAATTGATATTCCGACCACAAGTTTTCCAACATTGCCATACGGCGTTTGAAATAGTCGGGGTTTTTCCTGTCCCAACCATCTTTCTTGATATTTACTCCGATCTTCTTTATGTTGTCGGAGAGTTCGTTCTGATTCAGGTATAAATCAGCTGTTGACATGTTGTTTATGTTGTTGTTCGTGTTGACTTCAAGATGAACTCTTCTGTTGCGAGCGTCGACTGTTGTTCCACACTCCTGGTTCTTGGTACTGTGCAACCTTTCTCTTCTACGATATGCGCCTTCTCAATTGGTTACTGGGGCGACTCGCTTGTGAGAGACCAGTCCAACCGATTCGCGATCGTAAAAGATATAAGTCACACAACACTAAATTGCTCGAAGGACCAAATGTTGGGGCGTAACTCCCAACAGTGAAAATGTTATGTTGATGTTGTAAGTGGGATGTTATGTTGATTGAGTAGACAACCGATTGGTATAAAGGTTTAATTGCTACTGAAAATAACATGTAAAGTACACAGTAAAGTAAATACAATATGCAGCGTTTCACTATACATAATGTAGGTCAAGTTAGTGGCATGTACAGCGTAGCTCGTACAAGCCCTTTATGTACCAGGGCAGCGGTAACCCTTTCGGACGATCCCGCTACCCCGGCAGGCTTCGGCCCTGTCGGGCCCCGTCATCTATGCTGACATCTCTTTGAGGCGCACGTGGAACACTTACGCGCCGTCCGGCACGGGCCTGGTCCTGATCGGACGGAGAGCTACCCATTGCTCTCCGCCCGCAGGCCCGCGCCTACGGTGGCCGGGAGTCGTCACGCGGCTCCCGACGCCCGGAGCGTCTCCCTCGGCGGCTGAGGCGTGAGGATCTCTCCCTCGCCCATCCCGCCACCTCCTTCGCTAGCATGACTGCTTCGCAGAAGGAGGTGACCGCCTCCCACTCCCTCTCGCCCCGGACCATGGCTTGCACCAGGGCCGGACGCGAGAGGTCGCCGCCGCTGCCGATCGCCTCTACGAGGACACGGCGGTGCTCTGCCCAAGCGGGGCAGACCTCCACCGTATGCTCCACCGTGTCCTCTGGGCGATCCTCGCAGTGGTGACACCCGGGCGTCTCCTCCCGCCTGATGATGTGCAGGAACCTCCCGAAACATCCGTGTCCGGAGAGGACCTGCGTCAGGCGGTAGGTGAGAGCGCCGTGACGCCTCCCTAGCCACTCCTCAAAGAGGGGTCTTATCGCCGCTATCGTGGCGTGCCCTGCGCTGGGTTGCGATAGTCGCGCCTTCCATTCCACCATGAGACCGCGCCGGAGGTCCGTCCGCTCCGCAGCGATTTGCCGCGGGTGCAGAGTTTCCCCCCGACGTAGTGCCTCCGCGCGCCAGTCATACAGGCGCGCGAGGACTATCGCCTCCAGATCCCATGGTGGCAGTCCGGCAAGGAGGCTTGCTGCCTCGCCCGAGATCGTGCGGTATCCCCGGATAAGCCTTATGGCTACCACCTTTTGGGGCGCGTTCAGGTAGTGTGCGGCTCGAAGCCGCAGTGAACGCGCCCATACCGGGGCCCCGTATAGGGCCATGGACCGCACGACCCCCGCGTAAAGCCTCCGGCAGGAGGCGTTTGGCCCCCTCAGGTTGGGCAGGAGCCGCTTTAAGGCGGCCCCGGCCCGTTCCAGTTTGGGGGCCAAACGTCGAAAGTGTTCGACGAAGTTCCACCGGCTGTCGAGGACGAGACCCAGGTATCTCATCGTATTCTCGACGCCGATGTGAACCCCTCCTACCATCAGTTGGGATCCCGAAGGTGGTCCGTACCGGGGCCCATGAAAGGACATGGCCTCGGACTTGTGCAATGCCACCTCGAGACCCAACTGCCGGATCCTTTCCACGACTATCGCAACCCCGCGTGTCATCGCGTCGGCCGCCGCCTGATGCGACCTCCCCTGCGCCAGGACCAGCGTGTCGTCAGCGTAGCAAACTACGCTGACGCCATCAGGGAGGTCGGCCCGCAGCACCCAGTCGTAACCGATGTCCCACAGGAGCGGCCCCAGAACCGATCCCTGTGGGACACCGCACGACATCTCTCGCCGGTTCCAGTTCCCGTCGCGACCGGGGTAGATGACGGCTCTGTCCGTCAAATACGCCCCGACTATTCGACGGAGGTAAGTCGGCACCCGGTGATACCGGAGTGCCTCCCCTATGCAGCTCCAGGGCAGGGTGTTGAACGCGTTGGCGATGTCGAGTGACACCGCCACGACCACCCCACCCCGGGACACCGCGTCCCCCGTCGTGAGGGCTCTCACGCGCATGATGGCGTCCACCGTCGAGCGCCCCTTGCGGAAGCCAAACTGGCACTCCGCAAGATCCGGCCCCGTCCTCACCAGGTGCCCGACGAGGCGGCCCGCAATCACTCTCTCAAAGAGCTTGCCGACCTCGTCGAGCAGCACTATGGGCCGGTATGCGGACGGAGAGTCCGCAGGGCGCCCTGGCTTCTGAATGAGGACCAGCTTCCCCGTCTTCCAACGGAGTGGAAACTGGCCTCTCTCCATGCATGCGCTTAAGAGCGCCTCCAGTCGAGGCCCGAGAGCCCTCGAGGCCAGGACCCAGGCTTTACCCGGCAAGCCGTCGGGTCCCGGGGCGGTATTTTTGGCCTTCAGCCTGCCTACCGCCGCTCTCAGATCTACCCCGGCCACTTCAGGGGTGTCGTCGTCGTCGTCCGCGTGGTCCGCTTCGGGCACCGCAAGTGGCGGAGCCATAGGCGGGGGAGTATGCTCCCCCCGTGAAGGGAACAGAGCGCTCACCACCTCCTCCACCAGCTGTGGGCGGAGACTCTGCGTCAGCGGGGGGGCCCATGTGCGGAGTTTATTCCGCACCATTCTGTAGGGGCGCCCCCATGGATCTCTGTTCAGAGTCTCCAGCATCTCCTCGCGGGCCATGTCCTTGGCCCTCTGAACAGCCTGTTGGAGGGCGGTCTTCGCCGCTCTGTACCCCTCGTACAACTCCACCTCCGTGGCTTCCGCATCCGGAGGGCGGATGCGGAGCCTGCGGTGCCTGATGTACCGATGTCGCGCGTCGACGCACGCCTTGCGTAGCGCCCCAACCTCCTGCGACCACCAGTACACCTGACGTCGGGCGCGTCCTGGCCGGACTCGGGGCATTGCCACGTCACAGATCTCGGACATGGCCTCCCGGAACCACTCCGCCTCATCGTCAATGTCAGCAGGCCTGTCCGGTGAAAACACCCAGGCCTGCACGATCGAGGCTTCCAGGAGAAGCTCCCGGTCCAGCTGCTTCAGCGCCCACCGTGGACCACTCGGGGCCTGTTGGACCAGCGCGCTAGAGGTCTGGGTGGAGACATCAAACCGGATATACCGATGATCGGAGTATGTCTCCACCTCCTCCATGACGCGCCAGTCAATGACACGTTGTGACAGAGCGGTGCTGGCGAACGAGATGTCCACTACCGACTCGCCCCGCATCCGCACACACGTAGGAACAGAACCCCGATTTAGGACGACCAGGCCTGTTTCCAGAGCCCAGTCCTCCACCATCCTGCCCCGCACATCCGTGCAACGGGAACCCCAGGCCAAATTCTTGGCGTTGAAGTCCCCGAGCACTAGCACGGAGAAGGCATGGTTTCTAGCGACGACGACACTCAACTCTGTTAAAGAGTTCTGGAACTCGGCGAGAGTTCGGCTCGGAGAGAAGTATACTCCCACTACTACAATCTCTCCGAACCGTGCTGCTACGCACCCCTGTCCCCTCGTGACACCTTCAAGGGACGGGGTACCGGCGGCGGCCGACGAAATTATGGCCACTGAGCCGTTCAGGTCCTCCACCCAGTCATCCCTGGGCGGGACAAAGTACGGCTCAGCGACCACGGCGATGTTAATCGACCACTGCGCCATGCTCTGGAGCAACAGGTCCTGAGCGCAGGCGCAGTGGTTGATGTTCGCCTGGAGGAGGCGTAGAGGAGGAGTCATTACTCCTCCATTTCAGCCCCCCCCCGGGCCCTATCGGCAGTGGTGGCGGCGGCGGCGGCGGCGGCGGCGGCGGCGGCGGTGGTGGCGGCGGCGGCGGCGGCGGTGGCGGTGGCGGCGACAGTGGCGGCGACGGTGGTGGTGCCGACGACGGCGGAGGGCCTGCCCTTCCTCCTGGCTTCGGCGGGTGGAGCGCAGGACCTGCTCCCCGCCCGGTGATCGGCCGGCTTGCCAGCAGCCGCACATGCGACGCAGTGCGGCGCGGCGTTGCACGAGCCGGCCGTATGTCCGGGCTTACCGCAGCGGAAGCATAGAGTGCTGCGGTCCTCCAAGGTGCAATGGACGCTCACGTGGTGCCCCACGAGGCATCGATAGCACCTTAGAGGTCTGGGCTCCAGCAGCTTGACCTGCGCTGACACCCAGCCCACCAGGAGCCTTCCGCCCTCCACGATTTTTCTCGCCGCCGTCACGGGACAGCTTACCGTAACGGTTCGCATACCCGTGAAGTCAGGGCGTATGGTGCCCGCCTTCACCTGGTCGGTCAGACACCCGCCCGTCCTGACGACGGCGGCCACCACCTCGGCCCCCGTCACCGAGTCATCCAGGCCCACAATGCGCATATCCGCGCACTTGACGGGCCTGGAGACTCGAGCCTCGTCCGCATTGAGGGACGCCCTTAGCTTTTCAGCCAGGGCGTCAGCGGTGGGGCCGCTCGTCGCACCGGGGACCTCCAGCATGCGGGCACCAGTGGCGGTCACCCTATGCCGGAGGCCTCCGGTGATCCCCAGCTCCTGGAGATCCACCGTCGCTCTCGCTTTGGCGAGCACGTCGCCGTAGGTCACCCCCCTCTTGACCGCGTCCGGCTGTAGTGTAATGACTACAGCCGCGGTCTTGGGGGAGCGAAGCCTAGCCGCAACGGCTCGCTCCTTGCGGCGCCTCCTCTGCGCCTTTTTCCTGGCCGCTTTGGCCGCCTTCTTCTTCTCCCCGACCACCTGCCACTCGGCGTTGGTCGTGGGAGATTTGATTGGGGGAGGCGTAGGCTCTGGGGCCTTCCCCTCCCCAGCCGTTCTGCCCTTTTTGTGGGCCGGAGCCGCGGGTTTGGCGGCAGGCGCCGATTTTGCCGGCGCCGAGGCTCCGCCAGCCGACGTCGGTTTCGCCAGCGCCGGGGCTCCTCTAGCCGACGCCGGTTTGGCCGGCGCCTGGGCCCGGCCAGACGGCCCGGGTTTAGGGGCGGCAGCGGCCGCGTACGAGGCCGCCTTAGGCCCTGGGGCCGTCCTACCCGCCAAGGGAGGGCGCAGAACAATACCCTTCAGGACGGCGAACCGCGCCTGGAAGGTCGCCAGCTCCTGCCGAACCAGGTTCAGGACCTGGTTCTCCACCGGCACGGGCTGGCTTGGTGGTGGGATGTTCTGCGCTGTGCCGGCCGCTCGCATCCCTGCCAGGTCCGCTCGGAGCTCCTCGTTCTCCTTTCGGAGGAGCTCCATGGCAGCCGTCAAGCGGGCCACCTCCGCCCGCATTTCGGACATGCCGTCCGGCGGAGGCCCGAAGTGGATGGCCTCCGCTGCCGCCAAGATGGAGGCCTTGGCCGAGACTATGGCCCTGTTTTTCGAAGTCTGTAACTTCTTCAGGGCCACGTCCCGGATCGCGGCCTCCACTACCGCCGCAAACCTCTCTTTGCGGCCCGCATCAGGGCCGCCCACCTCAGCCGCCTCGTCGCTTGAGGTATCCGATGCGACCGCGCGACCAGAACCCCCCTCCTTTGCGGGCTCCTCCGCTTTCTCCGCCGCCTCCCGAGCAGTGAGCCCCCTCCCTACGCCTCGCTCTCGGGCTCCTCTATATATCGGTCTCCCACAAAGAATATATCAGAATTTATAATCCTCATATTTTTAAGGCGCCTTTGTGGAAAATAAATAATTTATTTGTTACTAGCTGCTCCCCGCGGTTTCACCAGCAGAAATTTCGATCCCGTAGGAATATCGGGATAAAAAGTATCCTATATGTTAATCCTGGTTATAAACCGTCTGTGTGCCAAATATAATCCAAATCAGTTCAGTAGTTTTTACGTGAAAGAGTAACAAGCATCCATCCATCCATCCATACAAACTTTTACGTTTATAATATTAGTTACCATTAACCTTTTTTATTATTGTAATTATCTATTGTATATGTGTATCCTTTGTTGGAGATTCTCAATAAATATGTTTTTTTCTGATTTGTCCGTCACCCAGAGTTATAGTTAAAAAAAACTGATGTTTCTGTGATTCCATCGGAATCACACAGTATCCTTTGCCTTTCCTTTGCCTGCCTTTTTCCAACTATGTTGGGGTCGGCTTCCAGTCTAACCAGATGCAGCTGAATCCCAGCAGACAGGGACCGACTGCCTATCTGAACTCCACAACCCAGTTACTGGGTAATACGATACCCCTTGGTAAGACTTGTTGTCAGACTTTCGGTCTTCTGACGACCCGTAACAACTGTCAAAGATCCACGAATGACAGCCTCTTCAACGGCTCTTCTCAACAGCTTAACGTGCTTTCCGAGGTACGGAGCGGTCTTGGTATATGCCACCCAACCACGAACCAACCGCGCCAAGCGTAGCTTAACCTGATCGATCGACCTGTGTGGATATTATTACTTAGCCCACAAGCCCCACAGTAATGCTAGAAAAATATTATACCGTAGCCAATATATTAACAAAATGTCTGAAAACATCTTTAAACGACATCCAAATTAAAACTAAAAGCCTACACCAGCATTCCTTCTGAAAAAAATATCATCTGCTCTTCAATTCCTCTCATTTCTCAGCATCACATAACACAACCTCCTACATATACGTCTGCCTCACGTACAAAATACATAACTCTCACACCTACGTACGTAAGAGACATTTGTCTCATAAAATATTCGTGTCTCTACAAGAAACTATTCAGACATCTTGAATTTCTACATATGTTCTTAGTATTATGTAAGTAGAACTGGAAATGGATTTTCTGCGTGTCTTATCATATCTGATGGCTTGAGTTAAATCATGAAATGTTTATGTGGGCCTCGGCACAGCTCAGTTATGTAAAAGATATGAAGTGTTTGGACCTTTGAAGTTCTTTTTACCAACTTCGGTTAAGACAAGCCCAAAAGCCGGGGTAGCGGGATCGTGCCGGGGTAGCGGGTTCGTTCGCTGCACTGGAACATAAAGGGCTAAGAAAGGAACACGGGTGGGTTTTAGTCAGTAAGAGTCTGACACTCCCTTCCGCTCCACCCAGAGCGGGAAGGGTCATTTGATGTTTTACCATCCGCAAGACAAGCCCAAAAAGAGAGCGCATGGTTGAACGACCTATATTTTCTTTATCCAACAAGCGGCAGATTTCTAAATTTTGACATTCAAAAGTGCCTTTTATGTGCCTATCATAAATGCTTTTTGAAAATTAAAAAATTGTTTACCAAGTTAGTACGTATTTTGACTTTCAGCTATATTTTAGGTTCTAAGATAATTTTGTCCTTCACTGTGTAAGAAAATATCGTTAGAAAACTTGGACCTAATTAACTATATCGGCATCATTATCCACAGCCCGACTTCTGCTAATGATATTACCTATATTTTGATTTAATAGAGAGTTAATGGAGCTTTAGAATGGCTAATTAGCATCATCTTTCTGACTGACCGATTCCTTGATAACTCAAAAGTTCCTGTAAATGGTTTATTCTAACTAATATTATAAATGAGAAAATGAGATCGTTTGTAACGCTTTCACGCTAAAACGCGTGAACGGATTTGGATGAAATTTGGCACACAGATAGACCATGACCTGGTTAAGGACATAGGCTACTTTTTATCTTGTATCACAGACAAAGTTGCGGGTAACAGCTAGTATCAAATATTTAAAAAAAAAAGTTAACTCCCTAAGTAATTGAAGGAGGAAATGATTCAACAGGCAACAGGCCTGTAATGATGTAATCTATCATTCTGAAAAATGACGTATAAATGTTATATTTAGCATGACATACTTATTACGTATTTTTTATCATAACTCTGCATGAGTTATAGTGTTTACTAGTTTCATATAGGTAATGCTTTATGTTTGATTTTTGTCATTCGCAAGATTCAATCTTAGTATCTCTTTATCATAAAGACTCTTAGGGTTGTAACTACAAAACTATCGACAATGAGCCAACACCATCCCATCCCTAGGTCAGAGGTCTGAAACCACAACGCAATTGGTGCTATAACAGAGGCTCTTGTAACAACGGGATCCCATTACACCTTCACGACCCTGTTTCACAACGGTTTGAATATAAAGGACAGACATTATAGGGTGGGCAGAGTGTGCATGTAACTTGTCTGTTAGTTTTTGGAAGATTTCTTGAAATAATCATGATCAGTGAGCAGTGGTGGCCCAGTGATAACGGCCTTGACTTACTAGTTGTAGGTCGTGGGTTCGAACCCACACAGCCGCTTTACTTTGTCTAAATAATTTCATCACCACTGCTCTCAAAACAGTGAAGGAAAACATCGTGAGGAAACCGGCATGTCCTAGAACCGGAACTAAAACTGGGCCCGCATGGTGGATTATGGCCCACTACCTCTCACAGAGAGGAGGTCTGTGCCCCAGCAGTGGGAACATTATAGGCTGATCATGCTGATCATGCTATGTGCAGAATTCTATACCTATCAATAACCGGTCATTGATGCTATAAAATTACACGATGAAAATTTGACATTCCTTTCGGTTTGATTGTTAGCTAAGGCAAACAAGTATGTAGCGGGATCGTCCGAAAGGGTTACCGCTGCCCTGGTACATAAAGGGCTAAGGAAGGAACACGGGTGGGTTTTAGTCAGTAAGAGTCTGACACTCCCTTCTGCTCCACCCAGAGCGGGAGGGGTCATTTGATGATTTCCCATCCTCAAAAAAAAAAAAAAAAGGCAAACAAGTATTCATACAATGTTTTCGTTTTCATGAATGGAGTAATAATATATTCGTTTATTTATAAACGTATGTTTGAATAATGTTGAGTACTTACAATTGGTTTTCTTCAATAAGTTATCAGTAACTTTGGAGTAAAATTGACACATTTAGTTGAGCAGAGGCGGCGATCTAAGTGGTCATACTCACGACCGACACACGTTAACGTCAGAGGCAACTGCAGTTGTCAACGTGTGTCCGTGCCGTATCGTACTCAAATAAAAGAGCAGCACATTGCCGATGACGCCTGTCACTCGTGTGTATGTATGCACACTAAGAGAGAAGCTTTTTCTACTTGGTGTGTCTAACGCCAGAAACTAACACTAACAGACAGAAATAGACATGTTGCGTTTTCAAAATAAGAATTTGGATATCAAACGAAAACAGCCAATGAAAATGAACTACTCCTTCCCACCTTAAAGTCAAAAACTTTACTAAATAGCCGTAGCCTGCAGACTATAGGCTAAATCCTGAAGTATTCATAGCCGCAGTGATGTCACGGGCCAGTAATAGAGGTACCGTCATTACATGAGAGGTGGCGTTATGAGCGTCATCAGACGCGGCGGTTGCTACGTATACGAGTAGTAATGGGATATGTGAGGTGTCGATATCGATAGTTTTGAAAACGGAATAGAGAATAGCGTTTTTGTGTTTCGATTGATTATTACCGTTAAATTCAAATCAGTTCATTAAGAAAACGCTGTTCAAACCAACTTATAAAATCGTTATCTAATCCACATTATAAATTAGCCACTTTGCGTGTATGTCTATTAGATCGCGTTGTTCATCTAAACAACGCAACGGTTGACGCGGTTTTCACCATCATTTAGAATTTATCCCGAAAGGTTTCTGTGTATAATACAACAATATAAAACTTACATGTATAAAAAATAAATCTAGATATTTGTTCAAATCGTTTGTGTATCGTTTATCCTATCCTTAAAAGGAACTGGGCATTGAAAACGTCATCCAGTAAGTTAAACATTTTATTTCAACATCATGAACGTAATCAGTCCCTTAATTATTTACCTGTCGTCTATTTAACCTGTACGAAACTCCATTAACGAAAACTACGAAAAGAGGTATCTATAGAAAGGGGGATGAACAGACACGTGTAGACTATATTCTACAAGTACATATTCTTTTAGTGAAGAGAGGAGGCCTGTGTGGTTGATTATGCTTATTGTTTTATAATCTTAAAATGGCAATCTAAATTACAAAACAATATTCAAAAGAAAACGTAACATTTCTTATTGTTTTTTTCTTTATTTGTTTTTATGTTCTTTCTTTCTTTTCTTTTCATAACATTAGATAGATAGATAAAACGTTTATTCAGTGCAACAAAAGACACAATACAAGTAAAGCAAGCAGAAAGCATTAAACAAATACGTAAAATTTAATTTGCTATAATATCATGAACGTTTGCAAATACTAGACTAACTAGGAAGAATATTTAATTCGTCCCCAGGGGCGAAACAACATGTCCCAAACGATGTGTTTAGAAAATAAACAAAATTGTGCCCGAATAGTTCGAATAATATCAGGTATTCCGAATGATTTTATAGTATATCACTTATCCGTTTTGAGTTAAGCCATTCATTGGTTTATGCTAATTTTGATTTTGTTTCCAATTGCTGTCAATAAGCTTATTAGCTGATTTAATTGAACGTGAAATTGTAATACGTTAAAAGCGTAAAATAATTAGATACTATATATTAACCCTATTGTCGTTTTTACCACACATCATATTTAATCGGCTTCTATTTGTCCACTTAACAGAATCAGTTATAATTAAAAGTATTGCAAAATTTCACAGAAATAATCGTAAAGTACGTTTGGTACCTACTATTTCAGTTTTCTTTTTGGACAGTACTAATTATTTTCGATCTCAATGTATTAGTGTAAACTAAACGAACATTTTGCAATAAGTGCAAAATCTTAAAAAAACTATCGATATATCAATACACAATCGTGTCCCAACCCTACAGAATCGAAAGGGTCCTACTACACTCATTTCACGTGACATTACTCGACTTGACCCGTCTATGGTCGTTGTAGAATGTCCGGTGTTTCAAGTTATAGGCGGTAGCGAGAGCGGGGTTGTAAAGGATGATCCAAGTTTTAATTGTTAGTCATCAAAGTTAAATTCTAGTTGTACAGTTGAAACAGTTAAGATTACATTTACTCAAGGGTATTAAGATCCTTTATGAGTATCAATTCGTAAGTTTGGGTGCCCTGGATAGTCAACCCTGCTGGCAAACGGCAAGAAGGTTGGCTGTAATATTTTTTTACTGTAGCCGGAGCAGGAGCTAATTTTAAACTATACTGCTAGAGTCCGTTTCACGAAAAAAGTTTCACAGACGCGGCGCTACGAGGCAACGGACACGTAATTCTTTATTTATTTATTAACCCCTGACGCAAAGACGACGGGGTGGTATAAGTTTGACGTGTCTCTCTCTGTGTGTGTGTATGTGTGGGGGTGTGTGGGTGTGTGTATGTTTGTCTGTGGCATCGTAGCTCCCGAACAAATGAACCGATTTTGATTTTGTTTTTTTTTTTTGAAAGGTAAATTTGTCGGGAGTGTTCTTAGCTATATTTGATAAAAATCGGTCCAAGATGGCCGCCGCCACAAAATGGCGGATTAAATTTTTTCACAACTCCCTCAATATGGGTATCAAATGAAAGGGCTTGACTAGTCCAATATGGCCACCACCACAAAATGGCGAATTACAAAAAACCTGATTAAACACCAAATTACCTGAATCTTAAAACGCAAGAAAATAAAAGAAATTAAATAATAAGGAGTCCCTACAAAAAGCATCAAATAAAAAATTTAATTAAATTTTTAAAAAACCCCCGACACAAAATAATAATAAAAATAGTATGAATGAAGAAGTCATAATTTCAAGGTTATTTTTTTCTTTCTATAGGGTTTCACGTTTATACCTTTGTTGTTCTATTTGTGGATATTTTTTCAATAGTTTTTTTTTTAAATTGTTTTAGGCTTATTACATTCATACTATTTTTTTGATCTCAACATTATATTACAGGCACTGGTTAGTAAAATGCATAATCTTTAATAGAGAAAGGTGTGGAGTGAGGTAGAAGGTTTGTTGTAGGAATGTTGCTAACTATATGATAAAAATTAGTTCAACTTATTGCCGTCAGACTTCTTTCGTGAGACGGACTCTAGCTGTGTCGCGCTATCAGGATCTTTTGGTGTTCGAATGACATTGACTGGAGGGCGCTGTTGGTAAACATTTGAGCAATTGTTTTTGTGAAATATACTGAAAAAACAAGATTGCGGTGTTAGTTCCGATGTTGATCACGCCTCAAAGGATCCTTTTACAATGTTGTCTAGGGTTTAATTGTTAGTGTGTTGGGATGTTATTGTTAGTTTTAAAAAGAATTAAACATAACTTTTCATCAATTTAATTACCTAATTTAAACTTTTCTAATAATGTGATCGATCTATCCGTTTATCTTAGCTAGTCTGCAAAAAATCGCAAGCCCAAAATATTTATCGCCAATGTTCCTCGCTTCCGCTTGTAACTCAAGCCCCATCATTACACGAATATTCGACAATCATTGGTCCGAAGCGCGGGCATTTTTTACAAATGCCCCGGATTTTGTCCAGGGGATAAAAATGGGCCACTTTTCATCGTCGTTTCACCCGTAATGGTGGGTCCTGTGTAAGCCCGGTATGATGTGGGTGATAATACCCATGGATATGATGGGACATTGCTGTTAAAGTGTAAATGGGAGTTTAGTTCATGTTTTTATTGTATAAGTGGAAATAATATCATAGATTCTATTGGCGCAGCCAGTTAAGCTAAGACAGTTTGATTTTGTGTTTCAGCTAGCAGAGGGCCTGGACAAAGTGACATTCTATCAGCAATACCGATTATGGAAAAATCAAAATTGTACTGATTGACACAAGCTACCGAAAGTTTAAATGTCCTGTAGAAAGTCATTGTAAAAATACGAAACAATTGCCACTTGTCTAAACCCTCTGATCAAACTAAATTTATCGACTAAGGGCCGATTTTTTGATTCGTAGTTAAACTCAACCAATTGTTAAAAATTGTAATTAATGCTAATGGTTAAATTTTTGCAAAATGTGTTTTTTGATCAATTTTTAGTTTATTGGATGGTTTTTTTTTTTAACTAATAGTTAATTATTTCACCATTAGCAATGATATTATATCATTAGATAAACTAAAAATTTATCAAAAAACACATTTTGCAAAAATTTTACCATTAGTTACTATTTTTAACATTTGGTTGAGTTTCAACACCCCGTCGTTTTTGCGTCGGGGGTTAAAAAGAAAGAAGAAGAAAATTTCATTTGCGGCAAACATGACGCATATAAAGAACACAAACAAAAAGTTTGTAGTTGGGTTGTGTTGTAGTTGTGTGTTATTGTGGTGTGTTGTGGTTGTTGTTGTGTGTGTGTTGTGAAGTTATAATTTGCACACGAGAAAAGTAATACAATACTCAATGTTTAATGGAAAATGAAATCAAAAAGAGAAACGCCATCGGGTCATCGCCAAGCGGTTGGTTGACTCTTCACGTGACCAGAAGACTGGCCTATTTGTAGCCCAAAGAATCAGCATTGCCATCCAACGTGGTAATGCCGCCAGCCTTTTGAGCACTTATCCCTTTGACAGTGATACGGACGAATTTTTTGATGCCCAATGAGCTTCTGCCTTTTTCTATATTTTTTCGTATTATATAATTGTATATAGTATGTATTAGTGTTAGCTTGTAAAAAAAGTAATTAATCTCTGTATGTTAAATAAATTATAATTCTCACAATAAAAAAAAAAAAAAAAAAAAAGAGAAACATCATACTCATAAAAAATGTTATTTACTTGAACTTGGAAATAAGTCCAAGTAAATAACAGTTTTATGAGTGAGATGAGAATATTAAAGGTTTTACAATTGGCACGAAGTCTATTAAAAAGTTTGTTGCCCATTCTATAGCGTAAGCTCCTAGAATGCCCCTAATTATATTTTCTAAAAGGACAATTTATTTATTCTTAATACTTTTGAATCCTTTGTTAAACGAACATAAAATACGATTCAAAATAGCCTTCAAACCATAAAATATACCTTTTAAAATCTCCAAACCTATAAACTTACGAATTTAACTGCAAAAATCAATCTAAATTAAAGTAACATAGAAGGAATTCAGCGGCCATTAGTCAAGATTACTAGCCTGCAAAGATAAGCGCTCACTATGTCTGGTAAGAGCTATTTTGTGGAATAAAGCGTTCATTTTGAACCATTTGTCGGACGATCACGATGTATGAACGGCTTATGATATTATTTGACGGTAAATTCTTATTGAACGTTTAGATTCGGAAAGAATTCTCTAACAATGATCTATTTTTGTTTGTCGAGAAAAGTCTTCGTTATAAACTGGACATTGCTGCGTTTGTCACCGTTTACAATGACAAATAGACAGTATATATATATATAGTTTTATTGCACTGAAGAATAAATCGGTATGCTAACAAACTGATAATCAATCTAAGCCAATAGTGATGTATCTGGTATGACGTAGATCATAATCAGCCTATAGTGTTCCCACTGCTAGGACACAGGCCTCTTCTCGGTGAGAGGGAGTGAGCCTTAATGCACCACGCGGGCCCGTGCGTGTTGGTGGATGTCACATGTCTTCGAATTTTTGGTTCTAGGACACGCATACGACATACGTAGATACCGTCACACAATAAGAGACTAGAGAATTAGAATTAGTAGGTCTTTTTGAAGGAAGTATTTCTGGGAAGTATTACTGCCATATCTATTTCTGTTGTCAAGCACCGTTGCAGAGTTCTACTTTTTTTTGGATAACAGTGTCGTTACAAACCCATGCGGCATTTTAGTGTTACATCTGTGATAGTATACACATACACTAAGCGGTGACCACTTCCCATAAAGTGGACTGCTCGCTTAAGCTCTAGTCAAACTGTTGCGAATCCCACGCGGGGTGCGGGACAAAATTCACTTACGCCGATTGTGTCAACTAACTTGTATGGAAGTGTTAAAGTCGCGTGACTTTCTAAGCATTCAAACAATCGACATACGCACGCGTTCCACGCGGTACTCGCCTCAGAAATAAACTAAGAGAGTAGTCAATAAGGGTCATTATTGATAAAAGCATACTCTTAACATACTCATATTTATCTCCAGTTTCCCAACGGTGATTAGATACAATCAATGCAAAACAGCAACTTCGCCAAACATCGTGTACATTCGGGGACAGTCGTAATTTCTCGGAGACTGTCACAACTTTCCGAAAGATAAAGTTAAGTTAAAGTTTCTCATTCGGAACTCATTAGCTGCACATGCTTATAGTTTACGAGCATGTTGGTACAAATGTGTTGGAACAAATATGTTGCTATGAACATGTGGACTTTGGGGTGCAATTTTGTACCGATGGTGAATCCATTTTTGGTAGAAATACCCATATTACAGACATGAGACTTAAACATAATCGGCGTAATATGGGTGTACTATCGGGTACACAACGCTTCGGGGATTACAGGCGTGATGTTATGTTCTTTTAGGAACCACAAATAGGACATAGGCGATTGTTGTACTTTGGAAATTCCTATGCCAAGTATTTTACAGCAATAGGTTGCAAATGGATGACTTTATGTTTTAAACTCAGCGTTAATGCAAGGCTAAATATTATTCAAAGTTATAGTGGTCTGCAAATAGAATAGATCCATAAACACTGACCCCAAATAAATTTGGATCTTAAATGGAGAATGATGATGAATTCGTGAAGTCGTGAGGAAAGTTTTTAGTATGAGTGTGGATGGATATAAGAGCAATGAATTCAAGAGTTACTCATCAAAATCCTACAAATCTTTCAAAAACTCAAACTACCCCATTTATCATGTCAAACTAAATCGAATTTTAATATACAAAGAGATCACGTGGCGTCCTCGTGACGTGTCCGTGTCGCATTTGCCTCGACACATGGAACAGTAGACTTGAGAATTACTCGTATAAGTCTTACAAATTATTTGTTTCGTTTTCTCAGAAAATGTGAAAACTTGTGATGTGACGTTTGTAGTATGCCTTTATTTTCTTAATGAAAACTATAATTACCCACTGCAGGACATTAGCCTCTTCTCATACAGAGAAGGCACGAGCATTGATCACCACAATTGCTCAAAGTCCAGGGTTCTTCACAATATTTTCCGATGTCAGTGATGTCAAAGATAACCTCTTTAAAACCTCTTTAAAATATTGTTACAAAGGTTTTTACCTTAATAGTCAAACAATATAATGGAATAAACTCTTTTATATTTAAGTGTCCTGTACCCTTATATTTACTCAAGTGCATCGCTGAATAACATTTTATCTTAACCGTTACATCCAGAGGTTTCTAGAATAGACCGCCGCAAGCGATATCACTGGCAAAAGTTTGTTTATACCTATCTTACTGCGGAGGATTTTTTTTCTGTGGTGGATTTTTTATGGAGCTATCCTTTGACTCTCACTGACTCTGACTGATGTTATTTTGATTAGTTTACGTTCACTAGATTATCCTACATTGCTACAGTAAAATATAGCAATCTTTTTCATCTAAGTCGTCGATAATAATCCAAATGCTTTTCAAAGTAAGAGTTCTGGTTTACCAGTAGTTCCCATTACCTCCTCTATATTTCAGTTGAAACGCGGACCTAGGTAGTGTTATATATAGTTTTTATTTTTATTTTAGCTTGAACACCAGTAAAATTTTCATAATTATGCTTTTAATACCAAATCGACAAACTCACTGACGCAATAATGTCAGCCCCAAAAATACAAAATCAAAATGCACAATTCGTAATAAACGTGAAACCGTCATTTAAATTCGCATTAACCCGGAACTAAACAGAACGGGACAAACACCGGAATAAATTCACGCTGAATCGGGAACATTCCCTTTAAAATAAATATAACTTTGGAAAACTATACCGTTTTGAACATCGACAGTTTTGTACAAACGAAGCAGCAGAACGAAATATAAAACAGTTTGGGACCAACGCTTTCGCTGGAAAGCAGCCAGGGTTAAATAAATATGTATAAACCACAGAGCACGGAGAAGACGCTGTTAGAGCTGGCATTGTCAAAACTTTCCATACAAACCAAGCGAGTCACCGATTAATATGCATACACACGAGCAAAACGCGTCAATGGCAGAGGCCACACGTCGACAGCAGCCGTCGAAGAGTGTCAACGGCCGCTGTCGACGCGTCGGCGACAGCGGCCGTCGTCGTCGAGCGGCAGTGCGGTGCAAAAATACACGAGCGGTACGTTATCGAAGTTTTGCGCCCAACGCACTTTTGACGCCCCGAATTTTATAAATATTGCCGTATCTAGACGCTGCCAGCCATTCTATGTTCTGTGGTATAAACCACAGTTGAATTACACTCGTTGGTAAAAAAAGGTTAAAAATCTTTTTTTTTTTTCGCCAAGTGAAAATTTGAAGGGACTGGATTTTTTGCTGATTTTGAAAAGAGAACGTTTTGTTTAATCAGCTGGTTTTGGTTTTTCTTTTTTAGAGGCAACTAAAGGAAAAGAGTATAATATTTTGTGGTACGAGAGAAGGTTGCCCTTCCCTTGTGGTAATACAAAATGTTTTGCGTAGCTAGCAAATATGAGTTTCCTTAAATAATGTAAAGGCAAGGAAAAGATGTGCTTTTATTTGGTCTTTAGGTTATTTGAGATCTTAAGCCAAGATCTATAGTCGTTACTTAGCTCATGCTTTCGCTTAAATATCTTTCCGTCTCTATCTTGCACTTGTAGTTCGATAGTGATAGGAATGACGCTTAGCCAATGTACTTACTAATTAACGTTTACCGATCTCGGCCTCAGATTGAGACTTTAGTTTGAGAAACGTTTTATTACAAAACTCACTAAGGTACCTATTAAAACAATTGATAAAAAGTAAGTAACCATTTTTAGGGTTCCGTACCTCGGAAGGAAAAATGGAACCCTTATAAGATCACTTCGTTGTCCGTCTGTCTGTCCGTCCGTCTGTTAAGACCTTTTTTCTCTAACGCGTAGAATTATCAAGTTAAAATAATATCAAATACTCAGGGCTGCAATCCCTTGAAGCAGTGAAAAAATCAAAGTTCTAAGTAAACGCAATCAAAAGATACGGGCGTTTCTGTTCCGTTTATGTCGCATATTTTGACACTCGCAAGACAATCAAAACCTATAGGGTACTTCCCGTTGACCTAGAATCATGAAATTTGGCAAGAAGCAATGTCATGTAGTACAAGTAAAGGAAAAATCCGAAAACCGTAAATTTGTAGTTACATACTTATGTACGGAATCCTCGGTGCGCGAGTCCGACTCGCACTTGACCGGTTTTTATTCAGTTCGGAAAATAGTCTCATTTACAGCAATGGACTTTTACGGGTTAATATTATAATGATTGATACAAGACAGTGTTGCCAACTTGTTACTGTGCAGTGCCAAAAATGTTATCGACATTCATCTTTTGTCATATGTATACAGTTGGTGGTAGATTAAATTTTGTGCTCATGAAAAATTATTTCACTTTTCCGACATTTCCATTCGGTCTAATAAAATATCGAAAATAATTTATTTGCACTTAAAATATATTTTTGTCACTAAACACTATTGCTGTTTAAAACCAAATGGACACCGGTAGAATTGCAGGCACAAAACGTTTCTTAGTAAAGTACACACAATAACTCAAGGATTGCATTTTGGCTACGCCGTAGCAGTCGTAGCTGTCACTGCTACGCATGCTACGGTGGCGTAGCAAGTAATCGATTCACTACGCGTTGTCACTTTGTGAACTTTGTAGTGACGTGCATTTTGTCTACTCCAACTAGAAATTAAACTCCAAAAATGGACAAAAAACATCTCCATACTTAATGAAAGCTATTCTCAAACTAACCACGAGCAATTTAAGAAAGCTAAGAGGAAATAATTTAAGCAACACGCGTTGTTCGTTTCCCGATAGAAAACTCCGGCCAAAGAATTTAGAAAGTTTGCCTTTAATTAAATCGGGGAAAAAGAAAATGTCGAGAACAATATATTAGTTAGTTTTAGTAACACTGTTTGCTGATCAGTCACTCGGAAAACAAACGAAATTGTTTGAACATGCATATTGTTTATTTTTTTTGCCACGTTTTATAGTTATTTGGTTTTTGGGGATTATATTTTTTACCAGGATAGTAGTTGTTCCTTTTTAGGGTTCCGTACCCAAAGAGTAAAAACGGGACCCTATTACTAAGACTTCGCTGTCTGTCCATCCGTCTGTCTGTCACCATGCTGTATCTCAAGAACCGCGATAGCTAGACTGTTGAAATTTTCACAAATTATGTATTTCTGCTGCCGCTATAACAACAAATACTAAAAACAAATATTTAAGGGGGGCCCCCATACAACATACGTGATTTTTATAGATAATGGTACGGAACCTTTCGTGCGCGACTCTGACTCGCACTTGGCCGGTTTTTTTATTATTATTACGATGTTTTGCCCTATTGTGGTTTTAATTAAGATGTGAAACGTAACATAAAACGAACTGACAGAAAACACTACGCTGCGCTCCAAAACGGGGATCCTAGACGTAGGCAAACAGGCTGCCAAGCTGAAATGGGATTGTGTACCGCTGGGCAACAGTCTCTACACGGTGGATGCCTGAGGATCGACGGCGCCACCGAGGCCGGACCAGGAAGAGGTGGCGAGACTATCTAGATGCGTACCGCGAGGGTTGGATCGAGGTGGCACTAGAAAATGATGCCTGGAAGGTCTTTCCTCAGCAGTGAGACACTGTAGGCTAAGGGCCGATTTTTTTATCAGTAGTTAAACTCAACCAATTGTTAAAAATAGTAACTAATGGTTAAAATTTTTCAAAATGTGTTTTCTGATCAATTTTTAGTTTACTAATGGTCACTAATGGTTATTTTTTAACAAATAGTTAAATATTTGACCATTAGCAATGATATTATAACATTAGATCGGCCTTAAGTAAACACACATAATGTAACATACGTTAAAACGAACATATGTCGTTGAACCTTCACACAATATCTAAACGTTTCAAGTTGTGTTACACTTTATATTACATTGCATATATTTCGAAGGCATGCTCGTTCCTCCAATAAAAAAGTTAGTTTATACATTGATTAAAGTTCTACCCCCTTATCAATAAACGCGGAGTAAAGTTATTCCAAACGTACCTACACCTCGTA
The DNA here is from genome assembly GCA_947507525.1 of Apamea epomidion. Taxonomy (NCBI): domain Eukaryota; kingdom Metazoa; phylum Arthropoda; class Insecta; order Lepidoptera; family Noctuidae; genus Apamea; species Apamea epomidion. The sequence goes on along the minus strand of OX382249.1, from coordinate 13,720,282 downwards.
AAACGTACTTCTAGTAGTTCTGAAGTTTATACTGATAGTAACTTTACTCCCGTTTATTAATAAGAGCGGCTAATGTATAATTCCCTGTATTTGTATAATTGTCTAGCTTTGCTTTAGATATAACTAGCTTTTGCCCGCGGCTTTGCTCGCGTATTTTAGCCAATTTACCCAATCCCACTAATATTATAAACCTAAAAGTTTGTATGGATGGATGGATGGGTTATAAACCATCTGTGTGCCAAATTTCATCCAAATCCGTTTGGTGGTTTTTGCGTGACAGAATAACAAACATCCATCCATCCATCCATACAAACTTTCACGTTTTTAATATTAGTAGGATTACTTACATCGTGTACTTTCTTAAAAAGCTTCGTTTTCTTTTCTTGTCTTATCAAAATCATAAGTCATTATTCAAACTAGCACTTTTTGAACGTCAAAATTACAGGAAGACACCAAAACACCCGCCCTTCACGCACTGTATCTTGTTGCTGTGGTGGAGCAGATATTAGTGTTACACCAGTAGGTTGTGTCTCCACATATTTTCATGTGTTTATTTCCACCATATTCAACCCACACAAAACAATTTCCTCGAATAAATCACCAACTCCGTACACAATTAATATTAGGGTGTCCATGTCCATATTTTTGGCTTTCCTCCAGAAAGTTTTGTGCAAAGCAGCGGCTTCAGCGCTTCAAGCCAACAGATAATCACTGCGAACCAACGTCTTGGCAGAAGTCGCGACTTTATCTTTGGCGATTTTCAGTTTTGCTGTGATACGACTTAAAATATTGTCTCAGCTAACTGATTTTTGGATTCACTTTGAGAGAGAAACTTCTTAATTTACACTGATTTGGAAACTTTAGTTTTCAAGCTATAAAAATATACTGTTGGTAGCTGTAACGTGATTAGGTGACAAAAACTTACAAGAAGATAAAAAGAAATTATAGTTTATGCCCACGCCTGCTACCTGCATGCTACTAAGGAGCTATTAAACAAGCTTGAGCGCTTGCAAAACCTGTGCATTCGCTTTGTTTTCGGTATTTGAAAGTATGACCATGTTTCACACCTTCGCAAGGAACTCAAGTGGCTCCCAACCCGCCTTCGCAGGAACACTCGGATTTTATATCTACTCTTCAACATCTTACACAACCCGTCTTATCCTTACTACCTGCGGGAGCGTTTTTCTTACGCTCGCTCTAGCGCCACACCGTGTAGATCACAACTAAGATCCATCCTTAAATCTCATCCTCATAAAACGAGCTACTATTCTTATTCCTTCTCTGTCCATGCTGTAAGATTGTGGAACTCACTTCCACCTAGCATTCGTGATTTAAAAACTATTTCTCTATTTAAACGTCGATTAAAAGAGCATTACCTTTCCTCTATACCGTGAGTATTTGTATATACATATTTGTTTATATACTTTTGTATTATGTATTTATTTAAATATACTTATTTATTATTTTTTACGTTATATGTGCAGGTATATTTTAATATTTTTGTTTTAGACTTCACACATTCATATTTTTCTCTTCTTGTTGTCACATACTATTGTCTACATTTCTTTTTTTTTTACTTCTCCTTTCGCAGGTCTGCTGGAAGAAATTTCTTAAGAAATAAGCAATACCTTTGTTCTCATATTAAAAATATGTCATATCAATATGTATTTTTCTGTGTGTACATAAATAATAAATTAAATAAAGAGAGAAAAGTTGGTGTATTGCTAAAGAAACGCGTGCATATAAAAGGATAATTTAGCTCGAGTAAATGATACAACAACACCAACATAGCTACCACCAACAGATTTAATTGAAAACGTTGTCATAAACCCGGCTTCCAGTCAGTTCTAATACAGATTAATCCTTCGATCCCAGGCCTCCCAAGTTATACCTACGATAGTAATTGTAATTACGTATATGCAGAACCCTCAAAGCCTGACAACTGGAATCAACTAGGAATGGATAAACTTGTAGGTAGAATAAAAACAATTTGGAATCTTTTAAAGAAACAAACTGAGAGGCTTACTTCTTCATCCATTCTATTTCTATACATACGAGTATTATGAATTAAGATAGCTTTTCGTACCTGTCTATGTGACCGCGTTGCTCTTCTAAACTATTTTGATGCGGTTTACACCATCATTTTTTAAGGAATTTATTGCGAAATGCATTGAGTTACATTAAATAACACTAATAAAAATAATCTCGATAATTTGTCAGGTCGTAAAAGCCCTGCGATGCAGGGGCGGGTTACTAGTTTAAAATAGAACACAAAATAAATATAACATTACATTTTAAGCACAGTCAAAGACAACGAAAATACCAACAAAAAGAGAAGATAAACACGCAATTTTATCTCTTAATTAGCCCCAAATCCTAAATACCAGCTCAAATGAGCCCGACACAGCGTTCAAAGAACAAATCTACAAAAGACTGCAACATACGAAAGCAAAGTTTATAATAAACCAACACTAGTGGAACATGCCCACACTGTAATTAGCTACAGTTAAAGGCAAAGTTGTATCTTTACAATTTTTAATTATGGACAAACAGTTTATTCAAGTTTAGTTAACTGAGCCGATTGAACTGGTATTTGTGTTGGACTTCATTATAAAACTACTAGCTTCGTCTTATTTATTTATGAAGTCATTTTGGCGCGTTAACGGTTTACTTTGCATATAGCAGTAAATGGTGATATTTATTTATTATTAATTAACAAAATACAATGCAATGTCAAAATACTTCAAGCACATAAATGTGCAAAGCGGTCTTAATGTCAGAGGCATTTTCTACTAGTCAACCTTTAAGTGATGCAGAGACAAACATACAGTGGTAGGTGCAATAACGAAAATTGAGTAATAAATATTTATTTAAATATTAAGATATACATAATTATATATTAAAACTATTAATAATATAATATATACCTCACTATGTATAAATATAAACAAAAAATAAATACTACAACTTAATACTAAAACAAATAACACAAACACCAAACACGTTGTGATGATACTGCCAGCTTTTTACATTGCTATGTGAGTGTAACACATAGATACCTCTACCTTCCCTTCGATAATATAGGCGTGGTGCATTTTATGCCTTAAGACGCTTCTGTGTCAGGATCTTTGGAACACATCTTGCAATGTCATAATACCAGCCTAATATTGTCCCACTGCGAAACAAAAGCCTCTATTAACTATAAGCCCACCTTTCCCCCACGATGTCTTCCTTCACCAATTCAGTCTTGCAATGTTGCAAGGGAATAATTTATACAATAAGTTTTGCGCTGAAGCTCTGAACTTCTTCGCGTGCCACTTGGTATGGTCAATGTTTTCAAATTACCAGAACTCTCCTCAGGGACTATTTGCTCGTCTCATATTACAATTTCAAAATCATCTAATTGCATGATTTGGTGATAAAGGAAGACTACTTAAAAGGAATGGTGTTCTTTTGATAGTCTAATATCATCATCATCTTTTTTTAAGTAGTTTGATGTTTTTCTAATTATTATAGCATAAATTTGAAATATTTCCTCCTGGGAGAGGGCACTGGCTCTTGTAACACAGGTTAACCACCTAGCACAAGTGTCAGGGACTTCATACAATTTGTAACCACTTTATGTAATAAAGATTATTATTATTATGTCGTTTATTTATTTAGTCGTCTTATTTTGTTACATTTTTAAATATTAGTATGATTAAATAAAAAAATAAAAAAAAAACATTTAAAAATATAAAAAAATAGTGATCCACCGGTGTCGGGAGCAGGGTCCAAGCTACCGGTGGTTAGGGCTCCAGAGATAGAAACCTCCTCACAATGCGAGCCGTATCGAGGAGTACTGCCTTCTGAATCAGGCCCTTGATCCAACCGCCTAACGAGAGCCTCGATAGATGTTGATCGAGGCTGTCGGCCATCAGGCCATTGGCCGATACGACAATCGGCACAATGACAGTTGAGCTCACATTCCACATGTCAACAACCTCGCGTGCTAAGTCAAGATATTTGATTTGTTTATCTTTCTCAGCTTTCACGAGGTTCCCGTCATGTGGAATGGTAACATCAACAATCATTGCGTGGCGCACTAATCGATCTATCACCACTATATCAGGTTTGTTGGCGACAACAGTCCTGTCAGTGATGATAGACCGATCCCAGTACAACGTGACATGGTTATTTTCGAGAACTGGGTCGGGCACATACTTGTAATACGGTACCTCTGAGTCGACAAGTTTATATTTCAAAGCAAGTTGCTGGTGAATAATCCTGGCTACTTGGTTATGCCTGTGCAAGTACTCGCTGTTAGCCAGACGAGAACAACCAGAGATAATATGTCTGATGGACTCACCCGGACGGTGGCATGCCCGACACACGTCAGCCGTCCCGTCCTTCATAATATGTCTCCGGTAGTTATTCGTCAAGATAACTTCGTCCATAATTGCACAGACAAAACCTTCAGTTTCCCCGAAGAGGTCACTGAAACGCAGCCAGGATACGGACGCTAAGAAATCTACACCGGGCTCATGAAGAGCCCGATAGAAGCGTCCGTGAAGCTCCTTGCTTTGCCATACCTTCTTGCGGTCATCGGTAGTAAGTACTACAGGTTTGCGCCAGTTCTCTTTCGCCATGGAGAGCGGGGTGAGCCCCTTGTCCATTGCGACCACATCACGGTGCATACCCACTTCGGCTTTTAAAAAATATTCCCTGAGACTGCACACCTCGCGGTTGTGGAGGGTTTTCGCATTTAAAAATCCTCGACCCCCACACTTCCGCGGGATATACAGTCTCATCACCGATGATCGTGGGTGATGCATCCGGTTTGCGGTCAGCAGTGTACGGACCCTTCTATCTAGGGCGTCGAGTTCAGTCTGAGTCCATTTGAGTATGCCGAAAGAGTACATCAAAACCGGCATGACCCAACCATTGAAGGCGCGCACCTTATTTCCGCCCGAAAGAAGACTAATTAATACCTTCTTCAGGCGACAAAAGAAGCGCTCCTTCAAGGATTGCTTCATGTCAGCATCGTTGATGCCTAACGCTTCCGACATACCCAAATACTTATAGCTTTCGGATGAGGAGAGGGATCTAAGGTGTATGGAATCCGAAAGTGGAATTCCCTCGGATTCCATAATCTTCCCCCCCTTTACATGCATGACTGCACATTTGTCCACACCAAATTCCATCCTGATGGCACTACTAAAAGTTTCAGTTACCTTCAGTAGCTCCATCAGATGCAATTTGTTAGGGGCAAAGAGTTTCAAATCATCCATGTAGAGGAGGTGAGATATGACCTGACCACCTCTCTTCAACCGATAGCCTAGACCTGAGTCCTCCAGCAGTGTGCTTAGAGGATTCAGGGCTAAGCAGAACCAAAGTGGACTCAAACTGTCACCCTGAAATATTCCCCGCTTAATCCATACAGGCTCATCATTCCCCTGGATCTGTCGACACCCTGGATAGCGAAGGACCGTCTTCCACTGTCTCATACACGACTCAAGGAAGGTGCGTAGAGTTGCATCTATCTTGTACAACTCCAGCACCCTCATGAGCCATGTATGTGGCACCGAGTCGTAGGCCTTCTTATAATCTATCCAGCATGTCGACATATCCTTGCGGGATCGGCGAACCTGTTGGCTAATGGCCATGTCTATGAGGAGTAGCTCCTTAGTACCGCGAGACCCATTCCTACATCCATTTTGAGAGGCAGACATAATCGAGTAACTGTCAATGTGTGTGTTAATTTTCGCTCTCAAAATGGATGTAAGAAGTTTATAAACCGTCGACAAACACGTGATCGGTCTATAATTCTTGGGTTCCGCGGGACTACCTGACTTATGGAGCAGGTGGGTAACGCCTGTTGTTAGAAACTGTGGTAGCGACCCAGACTCTAAGGATGACTGGAACTGAGATGCCAGGCAAGTGTGTGAACTAATTAGCCATTTTAACCAAAAGTTATGCAGTCCGTCCGGTCCCGGTGATTTCCAATTCGGTAACGGACGGACTGCTTTGGCTACATCTAATGGCGTAATTATGACTGGTTCCATTTCTGGTATAGTTCCACACACTCGCTCGATATCGCGCATCCAGCCACCCTCAGCGTGACAGACAGGCACCGACCAGATGCTGCGCCAGAATGCACTAGTGGTGGCATCATCCGGGCGGCACACGTCCATCACGTTTTGTTCAGGTCGCTCCCAAGTTCTATATACCCACCTCTCATCGCTCCGGAACATGCGATTCTGCGTGTACCGATCAACCCGCCGCTTATACCGCCGAATACGACTCGCCCATGCACAAACTTTCTGCTTCAGGAAGTCGATGCGCTCTGTGACATTGGACATGTATTCCCGAGGGCTGATTCCAGTCCCCGAAAATGCCTGTCTTACAAAGCGCATCACTCGTGGTCGTGTGTTGCCCTCCCTGAAGCAGTATAGTTTACCGATGAGTACCCTGGCCCCATCGATACGACGCTCGATCCTGTATCGCCAGGCTGGTACGGCTGGTTTTGGTCGAGTAGCTGCGTCACAATTTGGAAACTTGACGTTAGCTAAACGACATGCCGCCACAGCCGCGCAATACAAGATCGAGTGTGTATCAACGAGATCCTCGCTGCTCTCGAAGAAATTCTTGAGCTGCGAGTCCAAGGCACACACTAGCGCCCTATTTTTTTTGTGCATAGGTAGCCGTGGTATTCGGGGTCTAAGTTCGGTTGGAGTGGACCTATACTCGCGAAACGCATCTTCCAGTGCGCTCCTCAGTCGGACGTTGTACTGGCTACTTACTGTGTCAACCCTATCATCATCTTCTTCAACACGATTGGACCGCGGCGGGATGGCATCAATAGTTGACGCTTGTGCCGCGGTTTGTGCCAGAGTCGAGACGATTTGGTTGTTCAGTACCTCTGAGCGCAGCCTATCAAGTGCTATGTCGTCCAACCTGTGATTGCGTTGGATGACCCGCACCTGATCCGACAGTCGTTGGGCCGAGACGTTGACGGTTGGTTCCAGTTCCTGGAACAGAGACAGCAACCTATCACGGTACGCAGTGAGGTTAGTTCCCCCCTCTGTAGACCCGTAGTATGCGCGCATGACGTTCTCGTTCATAGACTGAGTCCATCTCATGCGCTGCACACAACCACCGGCAGCGGGGACCCGGCTCGGGGCCGGATGGCCCCTAAGTCCCAAGCTCCTCGGTGGCCGGCCTCTCCCCTGCCGACGTACAGGTGTTGGCGACGTCGGCGGGGAAAAATATTCGTCGCTCGAGCTCGACGCAACTGCTACGGCCGGTGTCACAGTACTCTCGATGGGGCTGGATTCCGGCGGCGGCAGGGCGGGGCTGAGCGACGACTCCGGAGGTGGTAGGCGTGCACGGCGAGCTGCTAATCTCGTCAACATTTTCAATATTTCATTTTTTCATTTTCACGTTTTTATCGGAGGTGACATGACAGATGTCACCTCCGGTTCGGCAGTTTTTGATGCAAGTGTAGGTTATTCATTGTATTTGTTTAAAATTAGGTATGTTTTAGTAAATTTGGTTTTTCCTGATATGGTTGCACATATATATGAATTTATAAACTGTTTATAAAAATTATCTAATAACAAATTGTGAAGAGACGACAAAAGAGACGTTGACGTTGACGTTGGTGTTGCTAGCTTTTATTTTTTTTCTTTTTATTATTATTATTATTATGTCGTTTATTTATTTAGTAGTCTTATTTTATTACATTTTTAAATATTAGTATGAATAAATAAAAATAAAAAAAACATTTAAAAATATAAAAAAATAGTGATCCACCGGTGTCGGGAGCAGGGTCCAAGCTACCGGTGGTTAGGGCTCCAGAGATAGAAACCTCCTCACAATGCGAGCCGTATCGAGGAGTACTGCCTTCTGAATCAGGCCCTTGATCCAACCGCCTAACGAGAGCCTCGATAGATGTTGATCGAGGCTTTCGGCCATCAGCCCATTGGCCGATACGAGAATCGGCACAATGACAGTCGAGCTCACATTCCACATGTCAACAACCTCGCGTGCTAAGTCAAGATATTTGATTTGTTTATCTTTCTCAGCTTTCACGAGGTTCCCATCATGTGGAATGGTAACATCAACAATCATTGCGCGGCGCACTAATCGATCTATCACCACTATATCAGGTTTGTTGGCGACAACAGTCCTGTCAGTGATGATAGACCGATCCCAGTACAACGTGACATGGTCATTTTCGAGAACTGGGTCGGGCACATACTTGTAATATGGTACCTCAGAGTCGACAAGTTTATATTTCAAAGCAAGTTGCTGGTGAATAATCCTGGCTACTTGGTTATGCCTGTGCAAGTACTCGCTGTTAGCCAGACGAGAACAACCAGAGATAATATGTCTGATGGACTCACCCGGACGGTGGCATGCCCGACACACGTCAGCCGTCCCGTCCCTCATAATATGTCTCCGGTAGTTATTCGTCAAGATAACTTCGTCCATAATTGCACAGACAAAACCTTCAGTTTCCCCGAAGAGGTCACTGAAACGCAGCCAGGATACGGACGCTAAGAAATCTACACCGGGCTCATGAAGAGCCCGATAGAAGCGCCCGTGAAGCTCCTTGCTTTGCCATACCTTCTTGCGGTCATCGGTAGTAAGTACTACAGGTTTGCGCCAGTTCTCTTTCGCCATGGAGAGCGGGGTGAGCCCCTTGTCCATTGCGACCACATCACGGTGCATACCCACTTCGGCTTTTAAAAAATATTCCCTGAGACTGCACACCTCGCGGTTGTGCAGGGTCTTCGCATTTAAAAATCCTCGACCCCCACACTTTCGCGGGATATACAGTCTCATCACCGATGATCGTGGGTGATGCATCCGGTTTGCGGTCAGCAGTGTACGGACTCTTCTACCTAGGGCATCGAGTTCAGTCTGAGTCCATTTGAGTATGCCGAAAGAGTACATCAAAACCGGCATGACCCAGCCATTGAAGGCGCGCACCTTATTTCCGCCTGAAAGAAGACTAATTAATACCTTCTTCAGGCGACAAAAGAAGCGCTCCTTCAACGATTGCTTCATGTCAGCATCGTTGATGCCTAACGCTTCCGACATACCCAAATACTTATAGCTTTCGAGTGAGGAGAGGGATCTAAGGTGTATGTAATCCGAAAGGGGAATTCCCTCGGATTCCAAGATTTCCCCCCCCTTTACATGCATGACTACACATTTGTCCACACCAAATTCCATCCAGATGGCACTACTGAAAGTTTCAGTTACCTTCAGTAGCTCCATCAGATGCAATTTGTTAGGGGCAAAGAGTTTCAAATCATCCATGTAGAGGAGGTGAGATATGACCTGACCACCTCTCTTCAACCGGTAGCCTAGACCTGAGTCCTCCAGCATTGTGCTTAGAGGATTCAGGGCTAAGCAGAACCAAAGTGGACTCAAACTGTCGCCCTGAAATATTCCCCGCTTAATCCATACAGGCTCATCATTCCCCTGGATCTGTCGACACCCTGGATAGCGAACGACCGTCTTCCACTGTCTTATACACGACTCAAGGAAGGTGCGTAGAGTTGCATCTATCTTGTACAACTCCAGCACCCTCATGAGCCATGTATGTGGCACCGAGTCGTAGGCCTTCTTATAATCTATCCAGCATGTCGACATATCCTTGCGGGATCGGCGAACCTGTTGGCTAATGGCCATGTCTATGAGGAGTAGCTCCTTAGTACCGCGGGACCCATTCCTACATCCATTTTGAGAGGCAGACATAATCGAGTAACTGTCAATGTGTGTGTTAATTTTCGCTCTCAAAATGGATGTAAGAAGTTTATAAACCGTCGACAAACACGTGATCGGTCTATAATTCTTGGGTTCCGCGGGATTACCTGATTTATGGAGCAGGTGGGTAACGCCTGTTGTTAGAAACTGTGGTAGTGACCCAGACTCTAAGGATGACTGGAACTGAGATGCCAGGCAAGTGTGTGAACTAATTAGCCATTTTAACCAAAAGTTATGCAGTCCGTTCGGTCCCGGTGATTTCCAATTCGGTAACGGACGGACTGCTTTGGCTACGTCTAATGGCGTAATTTTGACTGGTTCCATTTCTGGTATAGTTCCACACACTCGCTCGATATCGCGCATCCAGCCACCCTCAGCGTGACAGACGGGCACCGACCAGATGCTGCGCCAGAATGCACTAGTGGTGGCATCATCCGGGCGACACACGTTCGTCACGTTTTGTTCAGGTCGCTCCCAAGTTCTATATACCCACCTCTCATCGCTCTGGAACATGCGATTCTGCGTGTACCGATCAACCCGCCGCTTATACCGCCGAATACGACTCGCCCATGCACAAACTTTCTGCTTCAGGAAGTCGATGCGCTCTGTGACATTGGACATGTATTCCCGAGGGCTGATTCCAGTCCCCGAAAATGCCTGTCTTACAAAGCGCATCACTCGTGGTCGTGTGTTGCCCTCCCTGAAGCAGTATAGTTTACCGATGAGTACCCTGGCCCCATCGATACGACGCTCGATCCTGTATCGCCAGGCTGGTACGGCTGGTTTTGGTCGAGTAGCTGCGTCACAATTTGGAAACTTGACGTTAGCTAAACGACATGCCGCCACAGCCGCGCAATACAAGATCGAGTGTGTATCAACGAGATCCTCGCTGCTCTCGAAGAAATTCTTGAGCTGCGAGTCCAAGGCACACACTAGCGCCCTATTTTTTTTGTGCATAGGTAGCCGTGGTATTCGGGGTCTAAGTTCGGTTGGAGTGGACCTATACTCGCGAAACGCATCTTCCAGTGCGCTCCTCAGTCGGACGTTGTACTGGCTACTTACTGTGTCAACCCTATCATCATCTTCTTCAACACGATTGGACCGCGGCGGGATGGCATCAATAGTTGACGCTTGTGCCGCGGTTTGTGCCAGAGTCGAGACGATTTGGTTGTTCAGTACCTCTGAGCGCAGCCTATCAAGTGCTATGTCGTCCAACCTGTGATTGCGTTGGATGACCCGCACCTGATCCGACAGTCGTTGGGCCGAGACGTTGACGGTTGGTTCCAGTTCCTGGAACAGAGACAGCAACCTATCACGGTACGCAGTGAGGTTAGTTCCCCCCTCTGTAGACCCGTAGTATGCGCGCATGACGTTCTCGTTCATAGACTGAGTCCATCTCATGCGCTGCACACAACCACCGGCAGCGGGGACCCGGCTCGGGGCCGGATGGCCCCTAAGTCCCAAGCTCCTCGGTGGCCGGCCTCTCCCCTGCCGACGTACAGGTGTTGGCGACGTCGGCGGGGAAAAATATTCGTCGCTCGAGCTCGACGCAACTGCTACGGCCGGTGTCACAGCACTCTCGATGGGGCTGGATTCCGGCGGCGGCAGGGCGGGGCTGAGCGACGACTCCGGAGGTGGTAGGCGTGCACGGCGAGCTGCTGATCTCGTCAACATTTTCAACATTTCATTTTCACGTTTTTATCGGAGGTGACATGACAGATGTCACCTCCGGATCGGCAGTTTTCGATGCAAGTTTTTGTTTCTGTTCATTGTATTTATATAAAATTATGTTTATGTTTTGATAATATTGGATTTTCTGATATGGTTTTACGGATATATAAATATAAAAACTGCTTCTAAAAATTATATATTAGGAAATTGTGAACAGATGACAAAAGAGACGTTGACGTTGACGTTGGTGTTGCTAGCTTTATTATTCTGTCGTTTATTTATTTAGTCGTCTTATTTTGTTACATTTTTAAATATTAGTATGATTAAATAAAAAAAATAAAAAAACATTTAAAAATATAAAAAAATAGTGATCCACCGGTGTCGGGAGCAGGGTCCAAGCTACCGGTGGTTAGGGCTCCAGAGATAGAAACCTCCTCACAATGCGAGCCGTATCGAGGAGTACTGTCTTCTGAATCAGGCCCTTGATCCAACCGCCTAACGAGAGCCTCGATAGATGTTGATCGAGGCTGTCGGCCATCAGGCCATTGGCCGATACGACAATCGGCACAATGACAGTTGAGTTCACATTCCACATGTCAACAACCTCGCGTGCTAAGTCAAGATATTTGATTTGTTTATCTTTCTCAGCTTTCACGAGGTTCCCGTCATGTGGAATGGTAACATCAACAATCATTGCGCGGCGCACTAATCGATCTATCACCACTATATCAGGTTTGTTGGCGACAACAGTCCTGTCAGTGATGATAGACCGATCCCAGTACAACGTGACATGGTCATTTTCGAGAACTGGGTCGGGCACATACTTGTAATACGGTACCTCAGAGTCGACAAGTTTATATTTCAAAGCAAGTTGCTGGTGAATAATCCTGGCTACTTGGTTATGCCTGTGCAAGTACTCGCTGTTAGCCAGACGAGAACGACCAGAGATAATATGTCTGATGGACTCACCCGGACGGTGGCATGCCCGACACACGTCAGCCGTCCCGTCCTTCATAATATGTCTCCGGTAGTTATTCGTCAAGATAACTTCGTCCATAATTGCACAGACAAAACCTTCAGTTTCCCCGAAGAGGTCACTGAAACGTAGCCAGGATACGGACGCTAAGAAATCTACACCGGGCTCATGAAGAGCCCGATAGAAGCGCCCGTGAAGCTCCTTGCTTTGCCATACCTTCTTGCGGTCATCGGTAGTAAGTACTACAGGTTTGCGCCAGTTCTCTTTCGCCATGGAGAGCGGGGTGAGCCCCTTGTCCATTGCGACCACATCACGGTGCATACCCACTTCGGCTTTTAAAAAATATTCCCTGAGACTGCACACCTCGCGGTTGTGGAGGGTTTTCGCATTTAAAAATCCTCGACCCCCACACTTCCGCGGGATATACAGTCTCATCACCGATGATCGTGGGTGATGCATCCGGTTTGCGGTCAGCAGTGTACGGACCCTTCTATCAAGGGCGTCGAGTTCAGTTTGAGTCCATTTGAGTATGCCAAAAGAGTACATCAAAACCGGCATTACCCAACCATTGAAGGCGCGCACCTTATTTCCGCCCGAAAGAAGACTAATTAATACCTTCTTCAGGCGACAAAAGAAGCGCTCCTTCAAAGATTGCTTCATGTCAGCATCGTTGATGCCTAACGCTTCCGACATACCCAAATACTTATAGCTTTCGGATGAGGAGAGGGATCTAAGGTGTATGGAATCCGAAAGTGGAATTCCCTCGGATTCCTTAATCTTCCCCCCCTTTACATGCATGACTGCACATTTGTCCACACCAAATTCCATCCTGATGGCACTACTGAAAGTTTCAGTTACCTTCAGTAGCTCCATCAGATGCAATTTGTTAGGGGCAAAGAGTTTCAAATCATCCACGTAGAGGAGGTGAGATATGACCTGACCACCTCTCTTCAACCGATAGCCTAGACCTGAGTCCTCCAGCAGTGTGCTTAGAGCATTCAGGGCTAAGCAGAACCAAAGTGGACTCAAACTGTCGCCCTGAAATATTCCCCGCTTAATCCATACAGGCTCATCATTCCCCTGGAACTGAACTTATTATTATTATTATTATTATTATCTACCTAGCCATTTCCCAACAACATTGGTGTCGGCTTCCAGTCTAACTGGATGCAGCTGAATACCAGTATTTTACATAAAATGAGTATTTATCTGAACTCCACAACCCAGTAGCTAGGTAAATACGATACTCCTTGGTAAAAGTCGAATAGAAGAGTTCAATAATCTACTTATCAACATTCTAGAAAATACCTCCCGTGCTTTGCGATGCAGCACTTTCTTGTCATCACTAAAAAGTAAAAATCCAATCTACAAAAATGTGACTGAAGCAATTACGAATCATAATACATTTTCCATTACCCTAGCCTCCTTTTAAGGCAGGAAGCCACAAAAGCGCGAAAAAACGTCCCCAATATACCGCAGCTATTAATTTTACTTGAAAACCTTTTCATAAATTTACTAAATCCAAACCTCGATATTTTCTTTTGAGAATTTTTCATTTCATAAATGCTTTCGGGTCGCAAGTAGTGAGTAGACCGATGCGCTGCAAATAGGGAACGGATGGAAAAGCTGATACATAATTATGTCGTAGGCGCTTTGAGAGTTGGAGTCATCTCATTATAGGGTTAGAGGTGGTTAGGGTTCACGATACGATTTAAAAGAGTGGATGACGACTGCATTTAATTTAGTAACAGGAATATTTAGGATTGATTTAAAAGGTGATCTGCTTTTAGATGGTTGTTTAAGTAAATTAAGGCGCCTATGATACTATTGTGAATGCAAGCCAGAAGATACTAATTTAAACGCGGAGGATTTTAACATGACTACACAGGAGTCATAAAGATAACTATCGATAAAGCCATTTTTTACAGTGAGGTAATTGCGTAACAGACTATCAGTAGCAATGGCTTTTATTTTAAACAGCTCAAGAACATTAATTGCGTTATTTAAACAGCTCAAGAACATTAATTGCGTTATTTAAACAGCTCAAGAACATTAATTGCGTTATTTAAACAGCTCAAGAACATTAATTGCGTTATTTAAACAGCTCAAGAACATTAATTGCGTTATTTAAACAGCTCAAGAACATTAATTGCGTTATTTACGTTGCTGAGCATACAAATTTTTCGAACATGAAATGACGAATGATGAAGCAATGGATTAGTAATATCCTATAAACTTAAAATAATTCAGATTATGATTGAAAGTGTGTTACGCAATTAGGAGAGCCAAAAACTGAGCGGAAGGTCAGAAAGATAGAATTAATTAATTTGTTTACAGACAAATTCAAAGATTTCCATTTCGCAAACATCGTATCGTCCCCGTGTCGTCAGACCTAATCTCATCTGCAATAACGATCTCAGATCGAAAGTATTTCATAAATAACGAGAAGCCTCCGCGTAGCACTAATGATACTAGTTTGACGTCATTAAAATGAATTAATAGACCGCACAGTTTTATAAGTGATCAGAATGTTTTACTTCGAAGATATTCTGTAATCGTATGCGCGTTTGATGTGAATTTGCAATTATTCTGTGATCTTCGTGTCTATGTTTTTCTTGTTTGTTTACTGTTTTAATTATTTGTATTTTTTGTTTATTTACTGGTTTGGTATTTTGATTGAAACTCTTTCACTGTTTAGCGAATATTTGACTAATATCTTAACGTTCTAATTCAAATCGCAATCTCATGTCCTCTACCACCAATAATGCAATTGAGTAGATTTACAAGAGTTTGTAGGTCGTAAGTTCGAACGCAGACAGGCGCCTTACTTTGTGTATTTTTTTTTTTCTTAAAAACGTTGCGCCACACTAGGAATTTCTCCTGTATCGTGGGTGCGTTTATAAACATTTAAACTCACATACACAAACAGCCCGACCCGGAACAACTATTATTATTAATTATTTTATCACTGCTCACAAAACAGTAAAGGAAAATATCGTGAGGAAACCGGCATGTCTTATTACCAAAAATTCGACGACTTGCGTCATCTACCAAGCCGTGCTGGGCCCGCATGGTGGGTTACGGCCCACTCCCTCTAGAGAGGAGGCCTGTGTTCCAGCAGTGGGAACATTATAGGCTGATTATGCTATGCACCCTTGTCAAAGTCAATCGAGCGCCAAAAGATCGCTGTAGCCGTGTAATTCCAAGTCCTTTACAAGCGATCAATTTGGCAAAGAAGATGTTTAGATTGACACTACTATCAATTAAGTCCCTCAAAAATTACTAATCCCTTTATAAAAAGCCCAGAATTTAAGTACAAATTAGAACCCTGCTCACTGTTCAAAGAGAAAGTGCCGTGAAAATGAAAGTTAAGTCCGAAAATCGTTCAATTTTTATCGAAGACTTAACAAAATCAAATGTTAAAAGCCATTAAGAACTCCAAAAAGTTTTTTATTAAAATCTTTGTAAAAGAAATTGTTCTGGAACATTATTAAATTATTTCAAACGCCGAGTCTTCAATAATTATTACGTATATTGGAATTGGAGAATTTTACGTGATAAACGAACAAATCTCGCAAAAGTTTTCAAACAATGAAAGCATTGTGGACGGAGAGTTTTTTTCTATTTTAGTATCTTTTGTTGTAGTTTTGGAGTTTTTCAGTGAAATAGATTGGTTCTTGTGAAATAAAATATAGTTCAAATCGTTTAAAAAGTTTCTTTTGTTCATCTCTGCACATAAAAATACAAGTAATTTGAATATTTCTATAAAAGATAAATAATAATACCAGCCTATTATCGTCCCACTGTTGGGGAAAAGCCTCTTCTCACACAGAGAAGGTACGAGCATTGATCACCATGCTTGCTCAAGACGGTTTGATGATTTCAGACTTACATAAACTGTAAGTCCAGTTTTCCTCACGATGTTTTTCCTTTTTCCTTCACCGATGTTAGTATTGTCCAAGATAAACTCAGAAAAAAATAAAAATATTAAGAGTTATATGTTACCATAGTAACATAAATTCTAGGTTCAAACTTATTGTTTTATTATAGGAGCCGGTATCTCCGCCGGTATCTCTTCGTTTCATTTTTCATAATTATTACTTTTTTCACCTAGACATTTTTTCTTCAATGAAAGTATTCAGGGCATAATACTAGAAGGAATTTCATAAACCTTTATCACATTTTTTTCTGAGAACAGTGTACATCAATATCTACAAAACTTATAAACAAAAGACGCTCTTCGTGTTTGCCTGTGTGACCGCGTTGTTCTTGTGAATTTTGATGCAGTTTTCATCATTATTTAGAGAATTTATTTCGGAAGGTTTATGAGTATTAAACATTAATATTAAATTTACACACATATAAAGGAATCTCTGTGTTTTGTCAAGTCGTAAAAACAGTGCGAAGTAGTTGCTAGAAACTTGATATATTAAATACGGGAACATTTCAAGTTTTAAATTATTTACCCTGGAAATTCACAGCTTGAGCTAAGTTATGGCTTCCTAGAAACTGTTTTCTTGGTAAAAATTCAAGATATATATTACTGTTTAGATTTGCCAATGGCAAAATACGATGCATTGTCGGCTTGCCACTGACAGCCAGAGCTGTGCCAAACCGGCGTAGGGGTGGGACAGAGACGTTAATATTTTATATGCGTTTTTTTTATTTTTTGTTTTTCAATAATAATGTTGATGTTATTTATGGTGATGGAATATTTTAAGTGTACTTGACTTACTTGATTTTCATTATATTTATATACGTAACTTGACTTATTTGCTCATTAATGATATGCGTTAAAAGTATTAGAAGCACGAAGATGACAGTTATTTACCATTACTATTTGAAGTTTAATTTAAAATCACTGTATCTTGTCGTGATAAAAGTTAAATCCAAACACTATTTAAAAAGTTTACGAAAGGTTTAAACTTGTATTTAAATATTAAATCCAAGTTAAATTTATATTCACACCTCGCTCCTTTTCACCAGTTTAAAAACACACAAATAAATTCTGCTCACCACAACACAAATCCTGGCAAGCATCGATAAATAACAGAATATCGATAACCAGTCCCGCCCACCGCATTAGCGGAGTGCAAGACATGGCGATAGGCCAACGCGATACCCTGAGTTATCGATACAAACGCCACAGCACTAATGTGTTTGTGATCCTGAGGTACAAAGTTATTTGTTGTGAATGAAGTATGTTTGTATTTTTGTTCATTGTTTGGGTTATTTAGGGAGTTTTCATATTTGCTGTGTGGTTTTTATTTTTGAGGTAGATTCGAATTTAATCGATAATTTAAAGCAAATGTTTATATTCCAGAGGGGCAATTCTCGTAATTTTAAGAACGTTCACAGTTTGATCTCAGTCTCAATCTGTAAAAAACACCTTTAATTTCCCTACATTTTGACAACTTTTTGACATTTGTTTGTCGCCGAGATGAGATTGTGACTAGATTTTGAACGTTTTAAATTACGAGAATTGGCTTTCAGATCGTTTTTCCTGATTTAGATCAAATTACACTATGGTGCTGAACGTGAGCTGTCAATATTAGATACATACAACCAAAATTACTAAAAACTAAAATTACCAAAATCTGTGTTTTTTTTAATGAAAAAAAGTCTATTCGTGGAGATGCTGTGTTAAAATATATTTTATTTAGGTATTACGATTAAAAGAGTCATCATTGCTCTGTATGAAAAGAGGACTTTGCTCTGCAATGGTTACAATAAGAAGCTGGTATTTATTTATTTTTACAAGCTTTTATTTAAGTTGCGATGTATGTATGTATGTAACTGTGTTTGTTCGGGTGGACTGTTGCAACTTTTATTTAAGTTGCGATGTATGTATGTGTGTAACTGTGTTTGTTCGGGTGGACTGTTGCAACTTTTATTTAAGTTGCGATGTATGTATGTGTGTAACTGTGTTTGTTCGGGTGGACTGTTGCAACTTAATTTTGAAGCCGATATCTTCAACCGATTGTGCTGAAATTTGGCATGTGTCAATGCAAAATTATTATGACATGAAGCTGATCTGATGATGGAACCGGAAGGTGGCCATAGGAAGGTAGTTAGAGTTTGGACTCATTTGATCCATCTTGACGAGAACTTTGGTGCTAGATGGTAACCAGGGTCTGATGATGGAGCTGGAAGATGGCCATAGGAACTCGGTTTTTAAACGAAACAACCCAATCGAGTTTGGGCTCGTAAGATTCGTCTTGACGAGTACTTTAGTGCTAGATGGTAACCAGGGTCTGATGATGGAGCTGGAAGATGACCATAGGAACTCAGTAATTAAACGACATAACCCCATCGAGTTTGGGCTCGTTTGATTTGTCTTGACGAGTACTTTGGCGCTAGATGGTAACCAGGGTCTGAAGATATACAGGTAGCTTAAGTGCAGTAAACGCATATAACGGAAAAACACTGCCACACGCTATGAACTACGCCGTAGACAATCTCGCATCAAAAATACTAAAAAGTTAAAAATAACTTTAAAAGAAAAAAAAAACTTCTTAAAAACAAGCTTTTATTACTTGTTAATAAAAAGAACTAAAAAGTTAAAAATAATTTAAACCTGATAAGAAATAAATAAAAGCGTGTTACATTTTGATTGCAAAAGAAAAATAATGAAGGTGTAATACGCTAAATGTTCTTTAATGTAACACGCTTTTATTTATTTCTTATCAGGTTTAAATTATTTTTAACTTTTTAGTTCTTTTTATTAAAAAGTACTTAATAAAAGCTTGTTTTTCAAAAGTTTTTTTTTTCTCTTAATTTTATTATTATTATAGCCAAGTATACACTCGCCAGCAGCTTGTAAAAAAATATGTTTTCGTTCTCTTCTTGGCCCTATTTTTTTATGTGTCTTCCATGATCTTCCGGAAACCAAAACATTCACTGGTTGTATTGTTAAATTTTTTAGAAGGTAATTATTCATTATAATAAAACCCAGGTAAAAATTAAAGAACAACACAATGAGAAATAAAAATATTTATACACAAAGAAGTTATAAGAATATAATAATATAAAAGGTACCTCCATAAACGGAATATCATGAGTATCATTTATTTTACTCTTCATTTTTATCCCCCATTATGCACTTTTTTATTTGTTACCCTAAATGGACGGAGGCCTTGTCCCACTAGTGGGAGTGGGCAAAGGCCTCCCCTATTTCCTTCTAAACCTCTCTGTGTTGTGCGATCTCTGGCCAGGTTGGCCCGGGCTGCAAACATTACGCACTTATCAAACAAAACACTTTCCAAACTTACAAGCAATCCAAAACACAATTCCCTTCAGCTGCTGAACAATAAAGTGTCGTACATTCCGTAAAATTCCGTCTCTCCGCTACATAGCGAAGCTGCAAACATCTATTCCTTTATAATAATATATCCTGGGAATATTTGTGCTCTTCCTAAACACGGTGCGATGTCGCTGGCGGATGACGTCACGACTCACGCTTCACATTATTGAATTTCAGAATAGTTTTCGGATGAGAATTTTGTGTGGATGTATTTTTTGGTGAATGTTGTTGAAAGATGTGTTCATGAAATACATGGTTGCCTGTTATTCTTGTAGGGAAGTGTCTCACTTTAGCATAAAGGACTAATTCTCAATATCAAATTGGTTGAAGTGAATTTGTTGTTTTAAAAAAAATCCTGATCAACGCGCTAATTACGTAGCACACTATCAAACACAGCCTGCTCATTTTGAAGAACAGTGCTAACCCATTGCTTCATATGTTCGCAAAATTTGTCTGCTCAACAACGTAAATAATGCAATGAATGTTGTTGAACTGTCAAAATGCAAGCCATTGCTACTGTTAGTGTGCTACGTTATTACCCCGCTGTTCAATAATTACGCTTCAGATTTTTAACGGTGTTTTCTTCACCTATTTGTTTTTCGCTTAAACACCAAGATGTTTACATTAGCAATCTCATAATTCAAGGTGAAATATCGTATAAGCTTGTAACTTCATCGGCACCCATACCTTTTAGAGAATGGGACAGAGCATTACTTGCCGACAAAACGAAATACAATGGTGGTTGTAGACAAACTCGTATTTCATGGAGCTTTACTACTGACCACGGATATCGACGGATATGACTTGGGGGCGTGGCTCGTGCCGCCACGATATTATTAAATTGGTCTTAAATTCGAACAGCCGCCGTTCGAATTACGTACGCTTCATTCAGTCGCTTTGCAACTGCGTACATTGTACTATTGATGCGTAAAAAACTAAAATGCCGAGTTGTGCAGTAATTATATGTAAAAATAGGTCAAATACCATCAACCTGAAGACAAATGGCGTGTCCTACCATCGGTAAGTAAACAATGAAGTCACTGTTTTATATTTTTAATCAATTTTTAAATGTTTTACTAACTTACGTCCGGAGTGACACGAACTAGCCCGAACTAGCCCGAATCTTCCCGAACGCAACGAGCCTTTTAGATTTAGAGATGTGCAATCGCGTGCGTGCGGCTGATTTTATCGATATGCGTATTATTGCAGTTGAATATTTTTTACAGAACCCAATGGATATTCTCGTATTACATGTATAGTAAAAGAGTTAAATTAGTTATTAATTTAATGTTGTGTGAACCAAATTAAGATATTGTTATTTCAATACAGTTACTTGTGAAGTGTAAAAACTTAAATTAATATTATGCCTAAAGATTTTGACAAATGAACAGTTTTTAATTTATAGTACAATATGATAAGTAATGTTATAAATACCTATTATATTTCATCTAATTATTTATTTTTGGTCAAAAAATTACAAAAATTTGTGTTCGATATGCAAAAATATTCAATTTTTTTTTTTAATCCGGCTATTTGGCGGTTTCGTAAGGTGTTGTTTTGTTTTGTTGTATTGTTAAAAATAAAAACATAATATTTTGCGCAATATTATTGTATTGATCACTAAATCGCAAGCCCACCTTAGTCAATCATAAGGCCGAGCAGCCGTCAAGGTTCAAAGTTTGAATTAAAAAATTTGCGGTCCGTCGCTATTTTGTCAAATCTTTGTCTATAATACTGAGGGTTTCACATTTTATTTTATTTCTTTACAAATGTCGTATAACTCGCGTGAACATTGTGTTATTATTACGCTCTCGGCTCCAATCCGGCCTCTGACGTAGTAACGAACTTAGCTCACTAAAATAATTTTAGTAATAATAATTTAGTATAATAGTAATACCCACCATATAATTACAAATTCATTTTCAGTTTCAAAGAATGTGCTAAAATTAAATATCGATAAAAATTATCGACCATCGCTTTTGACTCCCTAATTGCATGCGTGTGCATTGAATGTTCGCAAATAGCAAATGTTTACAAGTGAATGCCTCGTCCATTCTTTGTATGTGTGCTATTAGAAATTGTTTTAGTGTGGCTTATTTCTTCTTAGTGAGTGTTCAAATTTTGAGTGTGTGTCGTAAGTACACTATTTGTTAATGTTGTAATTATTTGGGTGGGAGATAAGCGGCGTCACTAGGACTCCTTACTATTCCGCAATGAAGGCATATCTCCGGATATCTATGCTACTGACCCATAAATTCATATACTAACCTAATAAATATTGGTATCAATGCCAGCTGTTAACAGGGGTTAATTCACATTTTACAGTCAAACCAAATCAGAAGATGACACCAGTAAACTACGTTGTGTACGAGTTCATACAAAATAGTATAGGTACAACGTGTTCACAAATTCGCGGTATTTATTAGCTACATATACAGGGTGGGCTGCCGCATCGCGATAGTATCGCATTTGAATACAACCTGCATAGTTTTGTATCTGGATGTGACTGTATTTTTAGTTTTTGTATGCAAAAGATATTATAAAATTGAGCATAGTCAGAAAACTCATGTCATCTCGTCAAATTAACTACATGAAGGTCGTACTACTAGTGACGCGCAGAATGTGCACTTGGTGCTCGAAAACTATGAAGGTCAGTTCTTCTGGCCTTTTATATACACAAAAACTAAAGAGTTGGCTATTTAAACGCTCCAGAAGATATAACAACTGTCTACTTTTTGTTGCAAACCTACATCATAAACATTGACCCCAAAAACCCTAAAAACATTAGCTATAGTTAAGAACAAAAAAGTTTTAAAGCATCATTTTATAGAAGTATTAGGAACAGGATGTAAAGTTCACTCATTCCCCATAGAAAAGGCAGGATCCTCCGACCAGACGGGTGTTGTGTCTGGTTGGCTACTGCCCGACGATTGATGTCGGGACGTTTTATACCTGCTAGTTGCACGGTAAACTCAGCTTGCGCGATGTAGGATTTTGTTCTTCTACTATCTTGTTATGCCCGACATGGTACATAACGATCTCATTTAGTAAGTTACCAACTAAGTACACATTGTGGAATGCAATAAATGATTTACTATTGAATATTATGAACATCTTATAAAAACTCACTCTAGCTTTCCATCATGCAAACCTCTCCAGGACATATCCAGTGTGTAAACCTCCACCCGCCGTTAATTCAACAGTGTAACTGCATCAAGCCCTGATTATGTTCACTTATATCGCTTTAATACGCTCGATGTGTGCATTTTACTGGCTCCGTCGTTAGGGTGCGCTTATACGGGCAATGTTCAGCAATGATTGCTTGGCAACAGTTACTGGAGGTAGTGCAGTAACCTAATTTAATTTGAAATATTTAGCAATATTCCTTCATCATCATCTTCCTGCTTTGTCCTATGATAGGCGGGGTCGGCGCAACACATTTATTTCTACTATTCTCCCCTGCCAATTGTTTCTTATTCCATATGGAAATTAAATATATAGTGATCATATGACGTATATAATGATAATTGTTTCTCATTAGTCAATAGTTCAAGACTTGACAAGTTGTTTCATAACCACTCAATATGGTGTTAGGTTATCTCTTGCAACAATATTGCTACATGTGGTATAACGGACGTGTGTAAACGAGTTCATATAAAATAAACACACCGATATCTTTTTGTGTCGCTGACGGAGCACCGGGCACAGCCCTGATATATGTGGATAGATCTTTAAGCCGTCTTTAACGTCTCTCCTACTTTTTTGCGTCCGACAAGGTCCACAATAATCATGTCTTCGTGAACCTAACCATGTCGAATTGAATAAATTGATTGAATATTGAGATTTTGGCATCGCAGTCTATGCACGATGTGGTCGTGACGTCACATTTGACCAACATTGTCCAGAATAGAGCAATTAAAGTTTTCCGGTGTAAGCGCACCTTTAGCCTGGCTGACGGTGGCTATTTATACGGTGACATGGACAATTTGCATGTCCACGGAAGTGAGAACGTATCTGTTGGTTGTGGGCGCTGGTTTTAATGTAGCTGGTTTATTTTAGAACTAGATACAATACAATGTTTTACAGGTAATTCTGGTATAAGGAAACATTGTATGTTATTCTCTAAATATTACTTTGTTTGAGAGGTGTTGTTAACTATGTGGATCGAGATAAAAACGACGAACTCTGCAAACGATTTATATTGTAAATGTAGGGTTGGACACAATTTTTTAAAGGAAGAAGCTGTCTCTTAAGCAAAAAAATATGGCGGTCCCGGACTCGCCCCTCTACCAACTCATACCCCGCGCACTTCCTTTTAAAATTTCTTATCGCGCCGCTAACAGGTGTTGAGGTGTAAATCGACAATGATTTGCTTTCAAATGAAATGTGTTTGATTAAATTGTGTTCTGTTTTCAAGGTATTCGAAGTTTTTGATTTTGTTTAACATAAAATACGAATGTGGCTCTCAAAAAAACATGTCACTTCTTCACACAAACGTTCATAAAATGAAACTGAAATGATCTGACCTCCGTAATCCAGTTACTGGGTAATATGATACTTCTTGGTTGCTAAACAAAATAAAAATAAGAGTTTATTACAAATTTGCAAAGGCATAATCGCAAACAATAGCGAGCAGCTCAATCGCAAGAATGTATGAAGAGTTCCAGTTAATAAGATGGGCATAGCAGCATACTCAACCCAGCCTATTGCAGTCCACTGATGGACATAGGTCTCTCCCAGGCTGTGCCACAACACTCTGTCCTCCGCCTTCCGCATCCAGTCTGTTCCAACCACTTTCTTTAGGTCGTCCATCCATCTAGCTAGGAGACGTCCCATACTACGCTTGCCCATACGCGGTCTCCACTCCAAGATTCGTCTGCTCCACCGGCCATCGGTTCTTCAACAAAAATAGCTAGCCCACTGCCACTTCAGTTTATTGAGTCTACACGCTATGTCGGTTACTCCTTTGACTAATGACAAAAACTGTGATCGCTAGTCTGTCTGCAAATCAATACTAATAACAGTCCCTTCAGGCCATTCACTGTAACAATTTCAGCAATAAAAATTAATGGAATAATTGTACTAAAAGTTTCCCTTTTACTATCAAAAACTAACATCTCTTTACGCATTTACAATTCAACAAATTACCTAGAACACAGGTTATCTAAACATAAGTGAATACATTACCATCTAAATACCTTCACAACTTTAGTTAGGATTAATTAAAGCATTTTAAGCGAATAATTTATTCAGTTTAAGCATTTAAGTTTTAGCTCTTAATGTTTTAAAATAAATTCGGGATTATTACGGCTGGGTGCTTAAGATAAGTGCGGCTTGGTTAAAAGTAAAAAGAGTATGAAAACATTACCCTCTTTCTGAGACAGTCGGGTAAAAAGGCACAATCACTGATGTGACAACTTGAAGAGAAATACGAAATGATTACATCTTCTGCAAGGCACTATCCATACTATGCATAGTAATATTATAAATGCGAAAATAATTATGTCTGTCTGTCTGTCGAACTGTTTGTCTGTTACCTTTTGTTGTTATTTTGATGAAAATTAACACACAGGTAGATCATGACCTGGATTAAGACAAAGCATACTTTTATCCAGGTAGTATGTTCTCGTGAGATAATTTACAACGCACACGCGAGCGAAGCAGAGGGCAAAAGCTAGTCGACTAAAAACTTCAAGATGACTTGTACCTATATACAAGTGTACACCAACTTGAACTGGTTTTGCGTGGTGGATTAAAACCCACTCTCTCTCACAGAGAGGAGGTCTGTGTGTCCCAGCAGTGGGAACATTACAGGCAGATTATGTGTACAAATTTCACCCTTTTTCTTATTATTTTTTTTACCATGATGTATGTCAACATATAAATAAAAATATTGAATAAATAAAAGAACATGCATCAATACGGGATGTCTGCAAGGTTCTTCTCGTGACCTAGAAAGCTTTTGAAATGGCATCGGTCAAGTATTTGAAACGTGTCAGGAATCTGTAAAATATGCACTGACGTATTCACTAAAACTACAGCTGCTGTATATCTACACAGTCTACATTTTTATCTAAACATTCGGAATTATGACAAAGACAACTTCCGTTTGAATTTGGTTGAATGATTTCCATAGATCCTATAAAACTGAAATTATTTTCTTTGACTGGTTTTAGTATAATCCACTTTTTATTTGCCTTTCCTTAGGTTGAACGTCGCTTGCACGTCTTAAAATGAAAAGCTCCATTTTTCTATGTGATAATTAGACAGTTTCAACTCTAGTGAAGTTTCTATTGCATGGGAATTGTTGTCAAAAGAGGTAAAGCAATTTCAAGTGTGGTCAATTATTATCTTGTTTGGCAATCAATCAATGTACTTAGCCTTTACTCGACTTTGGGGTCCGCTTCCAGTCTAATCGGATGCAGCCACCCAGTTACTAGGTAACACGATACCCCTTGCTTAGACTGGTTGTCACAATTTTGGCCTTCTACCCGGAACGACTGTCGAAGATCTAGGAACGACAGCAAACAAAAACAAGAAATTATCTTCCCAAAAAAGTCAGTATTCACCTGTACAAATGACAGTTGGGACCAACGGCTTAACGCAATTTCCGAGGTACGGAGCAGTCTCGACATGTAATGGCTAGTCACCGTTATTATTTAGCCATGAGCCCCTCATTTTCTTGTCCGAAAATAAAGAAGATGTATTACAAGGTCGTGATACACGTGTCTGTCTCGTCTCGTTGACATAACACCACAAACAAATAAACATCAATCAAAAATAACATTTATTTAGGCTCGTTTTATCAAAATATATTATACCAGCTACTCGCCCCGGTTTAGCACGGCCGCGATTAACACCTGAAGGCCAATTCTTGTAATTTAAAACGTTCAAAATCTAGTCCCAGTCTCATCTCGGCGGCAAACAAATGTCAAAAACTCAAAATGTAGGGAAATTTGAGGTATTTTTGACAGAATGAGACTGTGAACGTTCTTAAAATTACGAGAATTAGGTACTTACCCTTCTGAATTCGGTATTCTGTTCACAACACGTCTTGCACAAGTTCTGCATACATACATTAAGTACTAGGCTTGCATGAATTCTATTTGATGGTATTAATGATGGTATTTCATTATTATTATTAAGTACTTCTCTTTGTATATATTTATCTGGATTAATGTACCTTTCCTATGGTAAGAGAATTTTCCAAATAGGACCGCTGGCCGGAGATTACCCTCCACATATACACAAACTAACAAAATTCACTCTCTCTCTTTGTTATATTAAAGTATAGATTTTGTGGTTTATTCACGTCTTACAAGAACGCGTACCATTCATTTCAAAACCTGCCCACACTCATACACGAACAATTCTGAAGACCAAGCTATGGTACAGTTCGCAAAGTTAGAAACGCGGCAGTAGGACACTAATTTATTCGTACACAAACCATGTGTTTGGCACTAAGCCGCTAGCTCATTGCGATGTTCTCATTTGGGGTAGGTCATACAGATAGCGAACAGCGATTATTGGGCGTAATTGCTGAAACATGTTAACATCAAACACAAGCTTCAATTTTCTAACAAACCGACTCTTTGACAATTCAAAAGTGCCTGTAAATGGTTTAATTGAAAGATTTCGAAGTGAATAAGCAACTCGAACTACAGAATGGTAGCGAGGTCTGGGTTTCTTGTGGCATTTTTTTTTTGTGTGAATTTTAATGGGAGTCACTTCACACTCAAATTAAGATGTAGTCAAATAAAACCTGCTATTTTTCTTAAAAGGAATATTCGGTCTGGGTTTCGTTGACTTACCAAAGACTAGGTTAGCGTAACTGAATATTGTTGCATACCAATAGTGCTACAGACAAGATAGTATTACCAATCAAGTGTAAAAACAAAACATACGTTAGTTGAAGTCCTTACTGTTCAACCAATACATACAAGATTTTAACATCTAGAGAATAAAATGCCATTACCTCTTTTTCGGGAACCACGCGGTGAGGTTCTCGCTCTGTCACCCGTTTTCCGCTCACAATATGACCTCACCCTCCTCTCCAATTCCAACCACGTTATACCCACGAACACGGCTATCGCTGTAAGAAGATACTTAATGGTCACATTAATTGCACATGAAAACGCTACAGCTAACTTGTTTTATTAAATCTGGCCCATTCAGTTGGGTTGGGCGATTTTTTTAAGCTGGCTTAGTCTGTAGATTATTTTTCCATTCTTTAATTATGTTTTATGCCATAAAGTGGTGGCGCCAATTAGGTCTCAACTCTGCTTTTTTTTATGAAATAGAGAGCAAGCCAAGTGTGGTACTTGGCTTGCTCTCTATTTCATAAAAAAAATTATTCGTACTTGTCATTTAAGGAGAACAAAGTGATAAGGCAAAAGAGTATAATGACATTTTTAGGTGAGACATTAGTAAACTCGCTCGCTTTACTTGTGGTTACAAAGTGTACAAATACGCAATAAAATAAAAAAATATGTTCTTCTGCCTATGCTCTCTATAAACTAAAACCTATTATAAATACCAATGCCCTTATAACTGCCTACCATGGTATAGTCGGCTCGATATAACTGCCTACCATGGTATAGTCGGCTCGATATAACTGCCTACCATGGTATAGTCGGCTCAATATTGAGGCTTGGAGTTTTATTTTGGAGAAACTGTACAAATAGAGAAATTATATATGTTTGGTTTGAAAATAACTGATAGTTGCAAACAGTATTTTATAAAATATACAATTTTAAGTCTGCCGTCCTTATTTATTTATGAAATAGCAATCTTTGTACAAACCAATCCCAACCTATTCAAGAAACTATCAGACGCATCTATTCGTAATCGACGGGATAATAATAAATTACGTGTACCAAAGTCAACCACGGCATTGATGCGAAAAAGTATTTTCTTTTAGCACCAATAATATATAATAAAATCCCTAAACCTATTAGACAAATGCCCACTGCTCTATTTAAAATACACAAAAAAATATATCTTGTAAATAAATACTATTATACCATATCGGATTTCTTAAATGAACGCAATTAATTAATTGTATTTTTCTGTAGTTACGTTAATTTGCATCTCAAATCTATAAAACCTAATCTGTACATTTTCTTCTTTTGTAAGTAATATTACGACGAAAAAAAAATGTTTTGTTGTTTAGACTCAAATCTTTTGTGGTTATTTTAAACCAAATATGTTGTTTTTGTACGCCATAAATGGCAAAACATGCAGATCTAACCATTATTATAAGACCTTGCACATGTTATGATGTATACTCATGTTTTACAATAAAAATATATTCTATTCTATACTACGCTGTAAGTGTGAAACAATGGTAAAGTGAAAAGTGTGTGTGTGTTATGTGCTGACGCTTCTCGTCTTCGTGGACACATTCACAGCGTGATTAATAGTCGTGTGTGTGGGTAATAGTCGTTTTTGTCAATGTTCCGCCAATTTCATTACTACCTACTAATGATCGTATTTAAGGTAAACCGTTTTCCAGCACATGAAATTAGAGACTATAACTTAGATGAAACAGTAACAAGTTTTTTTAGCCCCCTTAGCCAGCATCCTCATTAAATCCAGCTCCATACTTATCCGTACAATCCGAGGGTAGTATCACAAAGCTGAACCTCCACAAACATGATCCGCCAATAATTTAGATAATAGTTTTGAGTTGCAAACTCGCACACAATAATTCAAGAGACCGAAGTCCACTTAATGAAAACAGAAGTTGTTGTGCGGCTTGTAAGTGGGAGGGAGCGGGTGGAGAGCAAAATGACGGATTAGAGAGACGCTTGAATTTTGTTTAGTTAGGAATGAGTTGATGAGTTCAAACATAGCAATGATACGTTGATATTTAATGCGTTTAATAATGTGCTTTCTTGAGGATTTTGTTCTACTTGCATTAAAATGCATCCTAGAATGGTCGTTCAGAAACCTTCTACGACTGTCGTTCTCTACCATACCGCAGAGCCATCATTAGTCCCTTTAATTTACTTACTTAGTTTGAACGTTTCGTCTGTGAAAAATTGATAATACAAATAAAAGGACAGTCGTAACCGGCTCTATTGAATTTATATAACTGATTTAATATTAACACAATAAACACATTTAACTTAATTATATTATTTTGACGTACTCACAAACGGTGCTGCCAAGTCTTGAAACTTTGCAGCTTACAAAATGAATCGTCAATCCTTAACTAGACAATGCGAACTATTTGTGTACTGTGCACTTCAGCTTACAAAATCGCTCCTCTCCTAGCCCGAACGTAAGTCTCCCGTTTCGAAGACCCAGCTCGGTTCTCTGTTCGTTATTGCTCCAACTTGTGCAACCATGTTGCCCGGTTGCCCCGCCCAATATTGCTCGATTTAATTAAGTATGCTTCCTATCTTGTATACAAATCTCGCTTCCTTATGATTTTGTTTGTTGAGTCCAGCTGAGGAAGATTTTTTTTTTTTTTCTTTTACATTTTATTACAAGGCTTTCTTGGTTGCTTTGTTTCATTAACTTTGAGGTTTTACATCATTTAGGTACGTCAGTCTTATTTGTTATTTTTCTCGCTAAAATAAGCTTAGTTTGGTTTTTCAACTATCTATCTTTGACTTCCCCACTTACCCACATTTCATCATCATCATCAACCTAACCATTTCCCAACTATCTTGTGGTCGGCTTCCAGTCTAACCAGATGCAGCTGAACACCAGTATTTTCCATGGCACGAGTGCCTATCTGACCTCCACAACCCAGATACTGGGTAGCACGATATTTACCCACATTACCCACATATAACATCATTAAATAGGTATACATAAAACTTATTTTTATTACGGTAATTCCAAAAGTTTCCTATTAAAAATCTCAAAATACAAACTGGATTATTTTAATAGCTCCAGGAGAAATTCTGAAGCCATGTCAAGACTTTTGGGTTGCAAGGTGGCAATACACATACAAACAAGGCTTAGAACAAGCGAACAAGCTGAGTAGCTCACACCATTTGTCTTGAGCTGCAAATCAAAGCTATTATCTACAACTACAACATAGGTTGATATTGATCATCGAACTAAGGGTATTTTAGTTTGTAGTGACCTACTCTCATAAAACCTAAAATTTAATATAAATTATGTAATTGCTTAAAATTGAAATCGATAATAATTTATATACCTACATATTTACAAAGTAACTTAACAACTACTATTATATAAAACCAAAAATCAAAATAAAATATTTATGATAAATTTACATAACAAATATTCAACATACAAACACATATTTTGTATTACTAGATAATTACTTATCTGCTAACCGGCGGCGTAGCTATGACGCGTCCTTTGTTCTAGCGGCCAGCGGGCCCGCTACGTTTACGTCACACGAACCGGTTGCGTGTGCGCGACGGCACTATCGCTGCGTTGCGCTCAAGCAAGCGCGGTCCAACGTGTGGACCGCCTCGCTAGTAAGTTCTGTTCTGTTCTGTTATCTTATCGCGACCGTTGTCAATTTGAAATCATAGCTTCGCCGCGATCAATATTAAAAAGGGCAGTTGCACGCCAGACACAACACCCGTCTGGTCGGAGGATCTTCCCTTTTATATGGAGTATGAGTGAGCTTTACATCCTGTTTCTCGTACCGCTATAAGTTCATATATAACTAGCTTGGCCCCACATGTCTTAACACAAAACATGTCCTAAGGCACTCGACAATAGTGTAACTTTCTATCAGTGAAATATTTTTGAACTTCTTTAGCGGCGTTGTGAACTTTTTTTATGATGGGTACAAAATGTTAAACTCGTGTCAGGACACGTGACCTGATCGAAAATTCGTAAAACGGAGCTCGCGTCAGGACACGTGACCTGATCGAAAATTCGTAAGACGGAGGGAGAGTAGACCGCATTCCAAAATATAAAAAACGCACAACGTTAATATTCAAGTTTTCACTTCTGCCGGCACTCCCGGAGTGCAACCAGTTTCTTTTTTGTAAAGGTATCAGGTCTTCCAGAGATTACCCTCTTCATCATCATCCAGAGTCCGTCTTCACCCATTACATAGGCATCTCTTTTCGTGTGCCAAGCCTCATGCTCCTTTTTTTTTCCCGGGGTGGAAAGTCCTCATGGATGTCCAACGCCCTGGGGCGGACGACGGGGACTGTCAGACTCTTACTGACTAAAAACACCCCGGGGTGTTCCATCTCACACCTACGCCGGGGGTCGCGGGAACGTACGATCCTTCCGCAACCCCCGACTGGTGCCGGCCCGCCACCGCGGGCCTCCTCGGAAGCCTCATGCTCCTGTGCCAGGTTTAGCCCGCGATGGCAACAATGTCATCCGCCAATCTCACAGTCAGACGACCGGTGTCGATCTCGTCTTCCAGTCCTTGTAGGCCACTCTGTCGCAGCCTTACTCCACCTATCATCCTCCTCTTACAAATATAATAATAAACAAACAATTTCTCCTTTTAATAACAATTATTATTTCAATTTAGATTAAATATACCGTTTTTCCAAGCTTTTAAACCAGCTAGAATAATAATATAACAAGCATCACTTGCTATTGTCCAACAAAAATCTTTTGCTACTGAAAAAACTTGCAATTTTTAAAACAGTTGCAAGCTCTTGTACAATGAAAGAAAAAATATATGCAAAATGGATGTGCTGAATGTAGTTTTTATTGAAGCCACGATTCTATTATGCAAGCAGTGCTTACATCTGTAGGCAAGCAGTTTGTGAAATGGGTACATTGTTTGTTCTTTACAAGTTAACATGAAATATCTAATGTGTCTTTTAATTATCTACGTACTTAAAAATACTTCAGTACTGCCAAACTCAAAGACATCGCTAAAGAATAGATAGATAGAATAAACCATATAAATTACCGATATTAAAATAGAAATTAACGAACCACAAAATTATTATTTAATTACATTAACAAACACAATTTAAAAAAAATAAAAAAACTATCACATTTGTGACCACCAAACCTGTTTTTTGAAGTGAAAACTTCTTAAGCGGCGTTGTGCACTTTTGTTGTGATGGGTAAAAATGTTAAACTCGCGTCAGGACACGTGACCTGATCGAAAATACGTAAGACGGAGGGAGAGTAGTAATGAATATTGTATTTTACCACATAAATGATAGTACTTTTATACTGATAATTAAAGCAATTCGTGCAAAATTATTCCCTAACCATTCCAAAATTTAAAAAATGCACAACGTTCACATTCAAGTTTTCACTTCTGCCGGCACTCCCGGAGTGCAACCCGTTGATTTTTGTAATGTTTTATTACTGACAGCGATCCAATAAGTATATACTATATTATATACTTGTCCGTTAAAATTAATCGAATAATTTTAAGTTATTATCACATATCATCATATCGTTTATCAATATTCGTATGTACAGTCAACCGCACGTCATTAGTAACTAACACTTGAACTCCAAAAACCTACTGTTACTGAATAAAGCCGCTAACCATCATTTAAGCCGAAAGACGTCCACTGCTCGACATAAGTCTCCCCCAAGCACCTCCACTTGGACCGGCTCCGTGCTTCTCGCATCCAACGGATTCCTGAGGCCTTCACCAGGTCATCGGTCCATCTGGAACCCCTCTTAGTCAGTCCTGGCTTGGTTGAGAAGCCGCTAATAAACTCAAATTATTACCAAGGACTTATCGTTAACTGTACTTTTTAAAAACCCAGTTATCAAAAATCATAAAATACGCCAACAGCTTCCAAACTCATTTAAAAACACGTATAAAAAAGCCTTTATCACCTTTCTCATTACTCTCCACTCATAGCACGATGATGCCCCAACAGCAATCAATGTTTGTCCTTACAAAATTATACCATAAAAGCCTCCATATCCAAAGTTAATTAAAACCCCTGAATCTGACACGAGTTAATGAAAATCCAGCTTTAATTCAGGCGAAATGCTTAAAAAACTTAATTATCCGATTACAGAGACCCCTTGTCAAGCGTATGACAAGTTAGCACCTTATTAAATGTTCGTATATGATATGGGGTAATAATGTTACGCAGGAATTTTTTTATTATGTTGGTAGACTGGTTTTAATATGGCGTCTTATTTTTTTGGTGTTGGTGTTTGAGAAATAGTACGACGGAATGAAATTTAAAAAAAAATTAATGTTATAAACTATATATACTTATAGTGCTTGACTGCAATCCCACCTCATGGAAAGCAGTGCTGCAATCGTTAATAGTAAAGCGCACTAATTTATTATGCGCCTATTCACTCTAGCCTTGAAGACACTTAAATTATAATAATCGGAAGGGAAGACCGCTGCAGGCAAACTGTTCCAGTCCTTCGATGTACTTACGCGGAATGAATCAGTGTTTTTCTCGAACTTAACCTTAAAATATTAAGTAAATGGCAAATAAATACGAATTACGGGAATCTGAAATGTAAATAGTCCTGTTCCTACTAATATATATATTATATATAATATTATAAACGTGAAAGTTTGTATGGATGGATGGACGGATGGATGGATGTTTGTTACTCTTTCGCGCAAAAACTACTGAACGGATTTGGATGAAATTTGGCACACAGGTGGTTTATAACCAGGATTAACATATATAATACATTTTATCCCGATATTCCCACGGGATCGAAACTTATGCGGGTAAACTGCGAGGCGCAGCTAGTAGTTAATAATACAGGAAGAATATGGAATTCTCCGCCAAATACACTAGGTTTTGTTGTGTCAGCGGACTTTTCGTTTGGTACAGGGCGCCCTATATTTGATGGCATTCTCCTTTAGGTAATTAGTTGGTAGTAAACCATTAAACTTATCACAAACCTGGCGACATGTGATGGTACTATAGTCTGTTCTAAACGTATCTGATGAAAGTGTAAACAAAGCCTGTTTAGGTTAAATCACACAATAAAACAATTGTCAAAGGAAAAAACTCTTTAAGGTGATTTAAATTAAGAATTTCGGGTTTAAGAAATTAAATAACCAAAACGAAGCACTCAATTTGTAAGTAGCACTACAAATTGACATCTTTGATACTTTTTGAACTGACCATACACACAGTCTCTTGCCTAACAGGCGTGATGATATCAACAATATTGTTCCCACCGTCTTGTGTATAGCTCTCCATACAATCCTGCTAACAGACGTTAATTCCCACCGCGTTGAGGATAATAACGGTCAAGTGGGAGTCTTGACTTAGCAGATTATATCAGGGAATTAGGAATATTCAGATGTTATAGTTATAACTTGCGAAAGATATTTAGGAGGATTGAACTAACGTAAAATTATGTATAGTAACGTTTAACGTTTTCGAGAAAAGATGACATAACTCTTTATTAGTTTTTTTCGTTTAGTTTGTATCGACAAGTGACCATTAAAACGTTTTTAATGGATGGAATTTAAGAGAGACTTTGACCTCCCAATTTGGTTCGGTATTTTTCTCAGAGTAGTCGTCTACGAAACACCGACCTCATTAAGTTTTAATAAATTAGACCCCTACAAATGAGTGTTAAATTGATCCCCACAGTTTAGATATTACTGAAAATTTCCGTATACTTCAATTGTATTCAGTCGTGAGAGGAAATAGTCATAATTATCATGATTAACATGATGTTACGGTCTGACCTAATTTTTTAACCACTATAAGATTTATCCACTTGTGTGGGAAACAATAACAGACTTAAATCAAGAGCCTATTTTAGTTGCAAAACTGTATTCACTACTGAAGCCATCGCCTTATGCTGCGAACCCTTACTAAACTCCATACGTGCATCGACTCGGAATATTGGCAAAGTTCGGTATTGTCAAAAGGTGGAAGCTAAAGGATTAAGGACGAACATTTTCCTCCTCCGAAACAAGGATTGGTAGAACTAAAGCTTGTATTGAAAAATATTCATTCATTCCTGTAAAGTACCCAAGGAGTTTCTTGCCCATTCTTCTCCATAGGAACCTACTACGCTTTTAAATCGGCAACTACCTTCATCTTTCTGACTGACTTCTTGACAATTCAAAAGTGCATGTAAATGGTTAGATGAAATAAATACTTTGAGTTTGATTTTGAGAGGATGGTCTAGTGGTTGAAAGCGTATCTGCTCAGCGTAAGGTCCTAGGTTCGATTCCCAAGTGGGGTGAAGTGTTATTGGGTTTTTCCAACAAAACATTCTCAGTAGGGCTCGGATTTGTGCTTGGTTGATGGCAATAGCGTTTAACATAACTGACTACATGTGGATGGACCTACTACTTTATGCTTCTGCTTAACTTTTCGGATACGACAAGCGTGATGTTTATGTTATTATTCTTTCTTTCAAAAATCTGTTTTCAATGCAGTTTCGAATGAAATTTTAAGTTCTCCTGTATGTTATTATTATGTTAACGAAATATATTTTCCATTAATTAATCATTTTCACTCTTTGGCTTCATGAAATCCGGTACACATCGTTGATTTTATGCTATAACAGCACTCGTGATATTAAATATACATTATTTATGCTTAATATAATTCTGTATTATTTATTGCCCATACTACATACTTTTATTTCAATATAGGTAAAGGTTAAAATGGAGTTTCTGTTTTGCGGACATTGTACATGAATAGACAAAATCACAAACCTCTATAAAGACAATTTGTCACTATTCCGATTCGTCACCAATCTTGTATATGATCTGATCACAAAGTGCGTTTTCCCTTTTTTCACATGTAGTAGCATACGATTTTTCATAGTTTAAAATAATAAAAGCAAATCATAATTAGTTGTCAAATCATCAACACAAACACATTAATAATTACCAAACAAATCACTATTGCCAACACCAGCTGCTGTACATACTAACACTAAATTAATATTAGCAGCCATCTTCGTAATCAAAGTTAACGAAACTTCACCTAACTTTCCAATATTAGTGTGTACAACAGTAAGGGTCCAAGTATATTACCTTGAGGAACGCTTTATGCTTGTAACAATCTGTTACAAGTTTCTATGGCAATTTAATCAGTTCTTTATCGTTGTTCGGGAGTCATATTGGTTTGAAAGTTTGGTTTAGTGCAATTTGAAGGGTAGGACAATACCTACCCTTCAAATTGCACTAAAACAAGCAAATGACACTTTCATGTACCTCATACCCTGCAATGTGTCTCAAGTAATCAAGGACAAAAATTGTTTTGTCCTTAATGAGACACATTGCAGGGTATGAGGTACTTGAAAGTGTCATTCGCTTGTTTAAATACGTCATACTGAATATTTATGCATAAAGATTCATTTTTACATGCGTTTAATCCTCATTTTAAAGTCCAATGGAACCCTGGTAAGCTTTGGAACATTTAGTTTTATGCAGTCCTTCTTGCTCTTGTAATCAGCAAATTCAAGTTTGATAGCACGACCCTAATTTTACTCTAAAATTATTTATAAATATTATATAAATATAAATTACACATGCATGGTTTATTAACAATGACTAAATTATTAACATTATCAGCTTATAATGTTCCCATTGCTGGGACACAGGCCTGTTGGTGGACGTCGCATGTCTTGGTATTTTTGGTTCTAGGACATACCGGTTTCCTCGCGATGTTTTTCTTCACCGTTTTGCGAGTAGTTGTGATGAAATCATCTACACAAATTACAGTATCTCGGTTCAAACCTCGCGTCCGTTTCCACTGGTCTATCATTGCTCTAAACTCTAAAACTATTCACAGCACGTAACATCAACTCAAGTTCCCAATTTGTGCATAAGCAACGACTCAAAGCCTCCATTGACTTCCAACTCCAACAAAAAATTCTTAGCGGCCTCATAAAAGCTTATCTCTTCCTCAATGACGCCTTTAAGGCCATCTGGTGCCAATAACCATTCGGCTTCCTAAAAACCTGGGACATTACCATTAGGTTCCATCATTAACCTTTATTTTCATGAAAATCTATAGATCCTACATTATGATTGTTTAATCAGTATTGGGGAGGAAGAATGTCATTATTAGCATCGTCGAGGTTGTTCTGTTTAAGTTGTACTTGATTGGCTTCATCTGGTGAATAGCTTAGTGTTCTACGTTCGATTCCTGGGTTGATCGGAGTGGTTTTGGGTTTTTGCAGTTGGATAGTCTATGGTATCGCTGTGCCCGGTTCGTGGAAATAGACTTGCCCAGTATTACATTGATTTTATAATACGAAACGTAACAGATCTGCCTACTGCTCCGGAGAATACAAGCGTGATCTTATGTCATAATGATGATTTTGAGTAAAAAAAATGTTGGTGAAAAGACGAAGATTGTTTGATCCAATCTAACTAAGGCCATTCAGTATCACAACAACTAGGTAAGTGAACATAAATAAATTAATAATTCAATCATAGGTAGTATCGATCCAGCCATTTAATATTTGCTTCAGTAATTAAATATTAACTGCAATTTTCATCTTCGCAAATAATTCAACACCATGATGGTTAAATAATTACACATGAACAAATTAATAGGTACACAAGTATACTAGGTTTCAGAATTTCGACCAATTAAAGCAACATAAATAATTTAAACTTTGAATCAATTGAATAATAATACCTACACATTAACGATAGTTTGCACCATAAATCACTAAATGCGTTTAGCACTAATTATTCATTCAAACCATCATTCTTTATGTGACATTTTCAAACGATTGAAAGAAATGGAATTTTTTTAAGTACGTTTAGCGCTAAGTTCATTTAATGATTTGTGGTGCAAGCAGGCCTGTTTGTTTTCCTATTGTATTAGACACACAGAATGCTAGCAAAAAGTGACAAAAATACAATATCGCTTATAGCAAATTATTGTTAGAATGATCATATCGCTTATAACTGTCATTGTGCTATAAAAATTACAACAATTGTGCTATAATATAAAATAACTTTGTGCTTTATAGTATTGTATTGAAGCCAATTATGTACAATAAAGAATATCTATTAATCTACATACATATGAAGCTAGTTGCCTATTCCAAAGCGTAGTGGGTTTCTATAGCGAAGGATAGGCAGCAACTCCAAGGACACTCTTTTGAATCAAAATATTGTTATTACAGAGAATTGATAATGTATGAAATATATATTCTACATGTTGTGTTGTTATACATAAAACAAGTTGTAAAGTCTAGTTGTTTCCAAAACTTGTGAAAACTTGTCAAAAAGATAAACAAAACATGTCTGAAACAACATTACTACATACAGCGTGCCGCTTTAATGGCGACATTAATTTACAACACGAATACGGCTTCGTGTTTTCGTTTTATGAACATATTTTAATTACATTAAATGTTATTATTTATTTATTATCAATTTTCTAAAATAGCATCTTGGAGTAAACTGTACTTAAAGAACTGTAGC
This sequence comes from Apamea epomidion, assembly GCA_947507525.1. Lineage (NCBI taxonomy): Eukaryota > Metazoa > Arthropoda > Insecta > Lepidoptera > Noctuidae > Apamea > Apamea epomidion. The sequence continues at coordinate 13,681,228 of OX382249.1, read as the reverse complement.
GCAATCAATGAAATTAAAACTAATAACGTGCTCAGAGTAGGCGAATTGTAGGAATGAGAGAGAGCCCTATGTCGGCGAGTGGCGCAGGCAGTAGTTTTCAAATTGAGAATGATTTTATGTTGTTATAATTTATATGATTACAAGCCACCAGCCCTACCCATGTGTTAAATTAATGTCGCCATTGTAGCTGCACGTTGTATATGATATATGTTTTATACTTACAAGATATGTTTTTGTCAATAAATTAGTCTTTTCTAAAACTAATTGAAAACAAGAATCACCATTTGCCAACGTTAAGAATATTTTTTCCCTTTCATTAAAAATCTTTTGTTTATTACTTCCGAAACTTCCTTCAACCTAATTAAAATTTCCAACGAAAAATTTCGCCAAAATCATCTCTTCGGGGAATATCACCCGTCGGACATACATTGGCTGAACAAAAGTTTGTAGCGTCGCGTTTATCCGTAATTAGGGAGAGACGTTACAGGCACATGGCGTACCGAATTTATGACGACCCCTAAGTGAGGAAGATGGTGGATTTAATATATGGGCCACGGTTTCAACAAGTTGTGGCGGCTATGGGTACTGTTGTGGTTGCTTGAAGGTTGTGGTGGATTGAGTGTGGAATTGGTGATAGTTCTTCTATCAGATTGTTGTATAAGCGTAATAATCAATGCTCACTGTTATTTGGAATTATTGTAAAAGAATAACGAGTAGATTCTTGCCGGTTCTTCTTCATAGGAAACGCAACGACCAGTTGGAAACTTGCACCTTGCTTCTGAGATTTTGATTCTAATATTTTGGTTTGATTAGACTTGATTTGCTCGTGCCTTCTCTGTATGACAAGAGGCCTTTGCCCTGCAGTAGGACAATAATAGGCTGGTATTATTATTATGATCATTTTAGATTGTTTTATCAGGTTCGAATTGTTATTGTTTGCTTCGGCGTTGACAAAGAATGCTCCTAAATTTAAATATTCTAACCACCATTCCAAGAGTTTGTGACAACCTGTCTGTCTTAAAATCAAAATCAAAAGTCATTTATTCAAATTAGGCTGAGAATCAGCACTTTTCGAACGTCAAAATTACAAAAGACAGTCCCCCAAAAGCGCCCGCCCTTGACCAATTCCTAGTGCTATCGCTGGGAAGAAGAAGTGGCGCAACAAACTCCCCAGCAGCACAGCTGTCAGGGAGAATGATTTGGTTAAGAAAATAACTGAAGGTACCATAATTTGAAGCCGTGGTCGACATTTCTTTTTCATGAATAAGCTTAAAGAAAGAAAGAAAATACTTTGATTTAGCACAGACCAAAGGGCACACAAATAAAAAAAACTCTGAAGTTTGAACTCACTCAATTGGTTCTCCTCAGGTAAATGGTTAAAAATCATCTATTGAAATTGTTTCAACAGTATTTACCAAAGTGTCTAACGTAATAATCCTAATAAAAGTAGCAAGTTTATTTTGACCATTAAAGTGAACCCTGATACAAACGAATAAGAGAAGCAAACCCAATTATATTATTGCATCTCTTAAATCGTGGAAAGCGACTAAAGTAATTCTATTTATCAGTATTTTTGATCACCAATTCTCCGGGATGAGCATTTTGAACAGTTATTCGTATTCACTATTTTATCCCCGCAAAAGAATTTCAGTTCGAAACATATACGTAATCTAAAAAACTGTATCATGCATTTTCGAATCGATTTCACAAACATTTTATTTTACTTCGGGCAATACTGAAATGTGAATCTGTGGCCAGACAAAAATAAACTCTGTCTGCGATAAAATAAAACTGAAATCGAATTGTAACACATTGCTCCTGTTTTCGACGTGCATCCAACCACTATAACTCACTTTGGAACTTGACAAAAGTTGAAATTTTATCGTAAACTCGAAATATTTCCAAAACTTATACGAATATCGGAACTTGAGTGATTTACTGTACAACTTGAGAATATAAATGAGAGCGCCGGTGTACAGTCGGAGGCGCAGTTTGCGAATTGCCAATTCCAATGAATATTACAGCAGTTTTTTGTGATAAATCTGTGTAAATAAATTTTCAACAACAATCTGCATTTTTTAATAAATTTGCTGTTTTTGCTGGCGTTTTTCGGTGAAATTATTTATCAAATTGATACAACCTGTAAAATTTAAGATACCTATTTTTAATAAATTTGATTATTACTAAACGTTTAATTATGCCAAAATTCAGAAATCACAAAGAATAATAGGTACAATTTGAACAAACAACATATTAATAAATAACTGAAAGCCACATCATTTTAAAACCGTCAAAACACCCAAATAATTCAATTCCAACCACTCTAAATCACTGAAATCAAAACTAGCCTCGCAAATGCTAATGAAACACGTCACGAACAATTGGACAAAATAACAATTAAACATACCGCCGAGTAATAGCTCCCCTCATAAACGCTCACTAACTGACAGATGTCAACGCTGTCAGTTTTCCCGCCAATTTCACTGTCATGGCGTTGGGATGTTTTCATTGTGTGATGGTTTATTTACGCAATAGTTTAGGTGAGTATTTTGGGATTAGGTTCAGCTTTGTTTAGTGATATAATATAACACAGACTTAATACAATGACAGTGCCACCTGGATACTACTACTACATAGTAGGAAAATAAGCCAGCATAAACAACATGCGGTGTTACTTACCTAGCAGCGTCAGATGTGTTGTCTTTATTAATTTATCATTATTAAAGTATTTTCAATTCACTACTTTCTAATAAAAGTTATTCGTTCATAGATCATTGAAATAGTTGCATGTTTGACGTAACAATTGACTGACACTTCATAACCTCGGCAGGGTATCAGTGGCTAGGAGAACATCATTCTGCTTTCTAGGTCACCTGTAACAGAAAAATCGATTTCTTTATAGAATAAGTTGTAAATCGCCCACACCTATGTAAGCAAAGACATCCATCAAAGCTTTAACTATTGTAATAATCTCCATCAAAACCGGGCATTATTGGTTACTATGCTAACAGCAATATTGTGGCTTATTTAGACAACTTGTGACGAAGGCTTGACGGTTTTATCGTCGTAGTGGTGTAATAAATTAATATTATTAATATCTGACTTAGTGCGGACACCTTTATTAATTGTTTATCCGTTATTCTAACATGTGAATGAAAGTGTATGTAGCTTGGTAGTTATATCATCTTGATTTTTTTTTTAAATTTAATTTCTTATAGAGTGCCATGTTCAATCTTATAACAACTACTAAGCTGTATTATTATGGACCGGAGAAAAATAAACAACTGCCACTCAGAGGCGCTTTCTTGTTTGTAAAGAAACAATTTAAACATTAATATCAAGTAAACTCACCTGCTACACAAACAAACAAAAGACAGTCGCAAAAAATATCGGTCTAATATTGCGTATCTGTCAAAATTCCCGCGCTAATTCCCAAACTGTCATGGCGCCGCAATACCTGTCAAAACTGACGCGTTTATTTTATTAACAAGGTGACAAGGGCAGGGCAAAGGTAATAAGATATTATTTTAATGCTATTTTCTTCTTGAGCGACGTTATTTTGATTTTTGGGAAATAATTTGAAGAGGTTCCAAGGACTTTTTCATGGATCATAGATATAAATTGGTTTGAGATAGGGAAAATTTATGTTTTTATAATTAGGTAAGGTTTATGTTAGGAAAATGACGGAAGAAAATTTAGATTAAGACGTTAATACAGAACTAAATGTTATTAAATTGTTGAATAGCATGCTTATGTCAGGAAAGAATTCGATTATATTCAGTGCGTTAATAAAACTTCGCTGATCTAGTGGTCGCAAGCACTCCTGCTGAGCATGCGTTCTGGGCTCGATTCCCGGGTCGGGAAAACTGTTATTGGGTCTTTTCATCTGGAATTTCTCTCTACCAGCCCGGAGTCTGAATTTGTGCCCGGCTGATGGCGATAAAGTCACCCTTATTACATAAGACTTAAACATCACTGGCGAAAGATCGGTGTACTATAAGTACACCTCTGCCTAATCCAACGGGGAAACAAGCTTAATGTTATGTTGGTGTTATGTTTTCCAGGAAAAATAATAAATCCAAACACACGATTCAATGAAAACTCAGAAGCCAAACACAAAATTCAATCAAAATAAAATACAAACACTTTAGCAAAATATCTTTTGAAAAGATTAGAAAATAAAAGTAAGAGAAAGTCTTCTAATAAAATTAAATTGATATTTACTAAAGGAAAGCGTTTACCACAGTGTTTACACATAAAATAAGTTAAAAACGAACGCTTTTCAAACAGTTCCTCAGTTTGCCCTATTACTCTTTGAAGTCTGATAGACATTAATAGTGTAGTGTTTATTGTGTTTAACATGTATCGATAAATAATATTAAAATAATAAAGGAATTTACGCAGTTCGGCTGTACTGATTGCTGAAAGTATGACAAAAGTCTTACAACTAAATTAATATTGCTATTTTTAGGAAAAGTCATATAGCCATATCAATAGCACGTCCATAATAAAACTTCGTCCATACTTGATAAAAAGATTAAAAAAATAACGACACAAAATTTTGTAAAAATAAAAACAATTTTGAACATAGCATTCATTAAAACAACTTTAAAAACTTACCAAGTACTATAAACTTTATCTCCAACGACCTGCCATAACAAGGCATAACATCATTATCGACATTCCCGATTTTCAAACCGCAGAACTGCAAACAACTTTATCACTTCAACATTTCATTTTAACAAACAAACTTCACGCGCCACCAAAAGATATAGCGAGGTGCAACCAAATTATCGATAACCGCAACTTCGAGTGGACATTTACGAAGTTTATCGATAACTATGTATCGACATTTCCCACCACTAGGAGGCGACAGATAAGCATCAGTTGCACAAATTTAATTAAAAGTCGGTCTGTTTTAAATTAATTAGAAATGATACAAGTATTGATGTTTAACTGTGTTTTAACAATTGTTAGAGTATTGTTGAAAAAGGTTTTAAAAGTGGATTTTCTTTCCATTTAGCAATGAAAGCTATTGTGAGTGCATTTTGGAGTTTTATTTTAGTTTTGTGTTGTGTAATCAGTTATTTTGTTAGTTTCAAAATAGTTTTGGAGATTTAATTGAGGTTAAACTTGTCCAGTGTTTGAACAATCTTGGTTTTGTTCACAAGTTGTTCACACAAAAAGTTAAAGTTTTTTAAGTCGCTGGTGGTTAAAATACATAGGAATTTATTTTGGTGATTGGCTTATCTTTTTACGATATCATGAGTTATTCATGAAATAACTTTTAAACTCATGAGTGAGTGTAATTTGATTTTGTTTCATAATTTACATCCATTAACGCCAAATAAAAAAGAGACGCGATTTTTTTATATTTATTCGATAATAATATGAATATGCAATGACAATTATGCAGGACATACAGGGCAGTAGAATCAATAATTATTAAATTATTCCTTGCAACGGAAAACTATATTTTATTAAAACTAAAGTGGTGCATTCGTGTCGCGACAAATCTTGTACATTAACGTAGGTACCTCGACTATTTGTCTGTCGGTATGTATGTCGTAATGTCTTTGAAACGAGATGGTGGTATAATTCTTATGCACATTAGCCATATCTATTATTGCTCGCAAGGAGGTTGAAATGTGAATTCATGAGCGTATGTAATCTGTGGAGTCAGACATGGAATCCATTTGTTTACAGCATCATTTAATAATTCCTTCATCGTGTAAGGCTATTCCTGATTTTCCGTGTAACGTTGTATTTCCTGATAACCCTAACCCCCGGCTACATAGTATAAAACAAAGTCGTTTTTCGTGTCAATCTGCGCGACCGTTGCTTATTGACTATACAATGGATTTTAATGCAATTTTTATCAACCTATATAGCAAGTAAACGAGACAAAAGGAGTGTGTAAGGATTGTAGCTGGTGGCGTTCTGTCATTTCTGCCTAGCCCCATGGGAAGAAGGCATGAGTAAATGTATTTACATCATTTATTACAGGAAGATTTATGTGGACATAATAACATAATATATGAAGCATAGAAATCTTGAAGTCTTAGTGTAATTATAACAATGAGTGTCTTTTACACCATGCAGTCCAATTAAATTACTACCTCGGAGACGGCAAATCGTTTCTTAAACAACTATTCAGCAGTGTCACTATTGATTAATACTACAGTTTGCAATTTCCAATTAATTGGAAATTCAATTGGTTCTAAATATTGAAGTGAAAATGTTAGATATTGGTTTGTGGTCAGCGTCGAGTGCAATAGTCCAGACTGGGAATATTACGTTTCGGAATTTCATAGCTTCTTCAATATCGGCATTTTGCCAATAATAATAATTGCTACGTTTTTTATTATTTGAAATCTCGTAATATATCTGCGGAGTAGTTGCATAATAAATTATCAGTAGCAATGGCTTTCATTTTGACAGTTCAACAACATTCTTTGCGTTATTAACGTTGTTTAGCAGTCACATTCTGCAAACACATGATGCAATGGATTAGCAATATCCTTAAAAATGATTCAGATTGTGATTGACAGTGTGTTAGGCAGTTAGGGTGCTGGAGAAGCTCTCTAGATATTTTACTTTATATGTATATTTTTTTCTATTTACTTTCTTGTTTTTTAATGAACAGTATCCACAAATAAAATACTATAAAACAACTTCAGTTTTAAAGATTACGTGGTAAGGAAACTTTATACATTTCATTGAATTTCGTTAGCAAAGAAACCAACCCCAATAAATACCGATAAAATACTACCAAAATTATCATCCCTTCATGCAACTCGAGCCCGAAATGCATTGTCACGTGAAAAGGCATTTCAATAAACACTCTGACCTGTTTTCGCGACAAAAGTCGACTAATGAACAGGCAGCTTTACAGGCTTACATGTACAGTCGGATACAACAGTGGGAGACAATCAGCTAACATTATTACGTCATACGAATTGTTTGGTACAGGTGAATACTGAAGTTTTTGGGAAAATAATTTCTTGTTTTTCTTTGCTGTCATTTTTAGATCTTTGACAGTCGTTATGGGTAGTCAGAAGAGCAAAAAGTCTGACAACCAGTTTTACCAAGGGGTATCGTGCTATCCAGTAACTGGGTTGTGGACGTCCGATAGGCAGTCGCTCCATGTAAAATACATACAGTATTTAGCTGCATCCGGTTAGACTGGAAGCATCATGTTTTGTAAAGAATTAAATCTATAATGTAGTGTCATTGATTCAGTAAGTATATAATAGGAGAATAGGTCCGATAGTATATTTTGCATGGTTTTTAAAAAATGCTTGAGGTAGGGTAGAGGTAGGGGTAGGATAGAGGGTAGGGGATGACTTTCATGTTTTGGAAAGAATTAAATCTATAATGTAGTGTCACTGGTTCAGTTAGTATACATATGTATAATAGGAGAATAGGTGCGAAAGCATATTTTGCATGCTTAAGCATTCTTTTTAATTTATGCATATGAAAGAAAAATAAAGAAATGTATGGATTTATCTGACAGATATGTTTACATACACTTATCCGAAAGTTTGCCTTTTATTCATTTTTTAAAGTGACTCCTCATAAAAAGGCTTGATTTATCGCAAAATATAAGGTTTGATTTATCGAAAAATAGAGTAGGCTTTCCCTACTCTTGATTTCATCAATTAAATTAAATTATGACTCTATTATATAATTGTCATAATTTTATTTCCTCTCGAGAACTGTTCTACTGATGAAAAGAATAATGAAGTAACATTTGTACTCTACAATGTTTTCACGTTGTTTGACAACGTGCGACTGCGTGTTAAGTGAGCTAATGAGAAATCGGAATAATTCACTTTTCGTTGACGAGCTTCTTTATTAAACTGATTACTGATTGGGGTAGCCAGAGATATTTGCTACTGTTTTTTTTTAAGTCGTTGACGGTCGATTTTCTTATTGGTTGGTTTGAGATTAAAATCAACAGTAGTAAAATAGTTTCAGTAACATCTGGGTTAATAGACTCACCCACTATTACTTGAGTACATAAACGTACTATCGAAAAGTGGGTACACTCACGCTTCTGCCGATACCTTTAAGCAATACAGTCGTATCGTTCTATGACCTTCATTCCCACGATAGTTTATTGTGTTGTTCTGGCTATTCCGGATTTTTTACTTGACACGTGGGCACAAAGGCACAGCTGTTTTCACCAAATTAGTTCGTCTTAAGCCAACTAGATGGCGCCACACATTCTACCCTCAATTTATTATTCAATGTGGCGGTTGCCCCGATTATTTTCCGTGGTAAGTGATGAATCGGGTACATATGTTTGAAAAGCCCATTAGTGTGGCGGACCCTTGGGCTCAAATTAACGGCTTTCCCGTTTCTCTATTTCAATGAAAGGGATTTTTGTGCGGACCTACATACATCGACATACATCCGAAATAATTTGGTTTTTATTGGGTAGTACCTATGTATTTGTAATGTATACATAGACCATCAAGTAAACTCGAGCAAAAAACCTCATTCTTTGTTTGCTAAAACATTATGTTTCTTACACGAATTATCTTTATTGTGACATTAAGAATACTGTCTGAAAAGTCCATTGCGATATTGTGTGGATTGCATAGTGTTAATAGACGTGGAAAACTACTGCTTTTTGGAAAATACACAGTAAGAATCCTGAACACCACCATTTGCCATGTACTTAACGTCAAATAATATCCTCCTCTTCTTTGTTCACAGTAAAACCGAAATCAGTGGAAGTGGTGACAGGCGACGGGACTACCCTGGCTGATGCAGCAGTGTTCGGACCCTTGCTGGAGAGGGCGAAGGTCAACATCAGCTGTACCGTGAAGGAGGGCAAGCCGCAGCCGAAGGTCGTGTGGTACTTCAGGAAGAACCGGGGCGATGACATGAGGGAGTTGAATGGTAAGTGGGTGATGAGTTTATTTAGAAGGACACCTTCTTTTATTTTCGTCGCTTCTGCAACAATGGCGATCATTAACGTTTCCTTAGGTTCTCGTTATCATCAGCAGGTGGCATTAGAAGCATCTTAGAACAATATGTTCTAAACAAATTTCTGCCCGCGACTTCGTCCGAAGAACCGACTTCGACCGACCGACTTCGACTCCGACTTCGTTCATTCGTGAAGTTTCTTGTGTTTCTCTATGCATATAAGAAGTATTCAAGTGGCGAATTTTTTTCGGTCAGATGACAACGTCGAGCGTACCAATGCGTACCAATGTTCAAAGATGAACCCTTCGGAGTAAAACGACATTCAGTAGGGTCATTTATCTCCAGAGGTACCATACTTTCTGGTTTAAGTTTTTGGCATAATACTCCTCGTTTGTTAATTACTTGCCCCCAAGTGATAAACGAATGCCTATTTAAATACAAGCACATTACATAACTTATTACCAAGATGAATTTGAATCAGATACAGCTAATATATTATTCCTAGCCGCTTTAAATCTCCAATCTTGAACTTACTGACGATCCTAAATTATGCTAATATGATTTTCGTGTTCATTCTGTGTAAATAAAGTATGACTTTGACCACTAATCTTGTGATATTTAATCACTCTAGTCCATCAACAACCACTAAATCTAATCTAGCTGACCAACCAAAACAAGCTATCGCAACCACAATCCAAATACAAAATCGTGTCCCAAAATCTATAATTTCGTTGAACGTACTCATAAATTAATCTGCGTCAGTAATCAGTTAAATTAGAGCAAAATTGAAGGCTTTGCCGAGATTTGTGGTCAATCGTAGGCATTAAATCAAAACGTATCCGGCCCGGTCCGATTCAGGTGGTTTTGACCGGTCCGGTCCGTATAGATTTGTTGCGGTTTCAAATATAGAGGTGAATAGGATAGAGCTGTTCTTGTTTATGTGCTTCAGACTTGTGCTGGTATATGATTTTGGTGACAATGGCGGAGTAACTTGAAACTCGATCTGTGTTGATGCGTGATTGACTGATTGTACGTCCTACCTACATATTGTAACATTCTAGAAACCTAAACGGTGTTAAACCAAAACTGGTTTTAACGTTGTATTTTGACCTTTATTACGAATACCGTAAAGTTCCTATTACTATTTAATAAGCAAATTTGATTCAATTTTAAAGTCAGTTGTTGTAATTTGAACTTATGAATTGTCGGAATAAAGTCCAAACTAAAAAAAATGGCTCGTTGGTTGAAACCATGTCAAAGGAAAAACCTTGTTTAGTAGACCGAAATAGTCCAGATAATCCAATAGGATGTTCTCCAAAAATAAACATAAAAAATTAAAAGGTAGAAAAAACTCTAGATTTTATTAAAACTCCTAAGGTTAATTTCCAATTAAAACGATTTGAAGTTTATCTTAATACTTTGGTAGATACGCTGAACAAATTACAGTACTTACTTAAGTTTATTATCAAGTTTATTATTAGATTTTTCCGAAAAACAACAAAGTACACTTTAGATACTGTAAATAATCTGAGGGTCAGTTCTCGTAATTTTAAGAACATTCACAGTCCGATCTCAGTCTCAATCTGTCAAAAATACTTCTATTTTGCCTATATTTTTGACAGGTTTTTGACATTGATTGCCGCTTAGATGAGAATTGGCCTTCTGATCAATTTAATTGAATGAATAAGCCGCAACATACAGACTAACTGTCTAATTTGGGGCTCAGTTGCAAATAATATATTAAACAATAAATTATATTTTGTGAGTTTTCAATATATTTTATTAAGTCTTTTATGAGTAGCTTAAAATATTTTAAGGTACTCAAACTCTTCTCAACTTGTTCTTAAGCCGTAAACCTGCTGAATGAATTGGACAATAAATATTTTATATTTCTAAAACATAACTTAACACTCTTATTATTTAACACTCTTAATCACAGGTTTACTTGGCTTAACGTAAAGGTTTTTAAAATACATTGAAAAATCACGTCTGTCCCAAAGAGCCTCCCCAAAAACCGAATTCAACAGATCTCCAAAGTATCCAGCCAGTCTTTTGTATTCAAATCTTGTACCAGCATAACCACAAAGCAAACGGTTTAAACGCTCGCCGGTAGCGGATTCGATTCCCGAGCCGTATATATTTATTGTTTGGGTGGCAACGCTGAATGCAAAACAGTATTGAATCTTTTTAGGGTTCCGTACCCGAAGGGTAAAAACGGGACCCTATTACTAAGACTTCGCTGTCTGTCCGTCTGTCTGTCACCAGGCTGTATCTCAAGAACCGTGATAGCTAAACAGTTTAAATTTTCACAAATGATGTATTTTTGTTGCTGCTATAACAACAAATACTAAAAACCGCCCCTTTTTTTACTTTACATAAACGACCTTCCGAGGCAAATAAAACACCCCATGGTACTATTCGCCGATGATAGCACCGTAATTATTAAGTGTGATGATCCCAATACTTAAGAAAGCGAAATAAATATGACATTAAATAAAATTATAACATGGTTTGAGAACAATAATCTTATTATAAACTTGGAAAAAACTAAAATTATGCACTTTAATCAGAGAATACCAAATTAAATCTATGACATTAGCTATTTAGGGACAAAAATAGAATCAACTACTACTACTAAATTTCTTGGAATTAATATAGATAACAATTTGACCTGGAAACCCCAGACAGACGAAATATGTAAAAAACTAAATCGATTTACTTATGCACTGTATAAACTATCAAAAATAGTGAGCCTTGAATCCGTACTGACAGCCTATCACGGCTATGTTTCATCAACACTCAGATATGGCGTAATATACTGGGGTAATTCAGTTGATAGAGAACTCTTATTTAGAGCCCAAAAAAGATGTGTGAGAGCTATGTGTGGCCTAAAAAGCACAGACAGTTGTCGACCGTACCTTATACGTTTAAAAATACTTACGTTGCCATCGCTGTACATATACGAAACAAATGTATTCGTCAAATCTAACATTTCACTTTGTAAAATAGCTACTAAAAGTTACTACAGAAAATTACGTGACAGAAATAAGTTAGAACTCGAAGTGACTTATGGCAAAACTGCACTAATGAACAAAAGCACCTTCTGTATGGCCAAAAAAATATTTAACAAACTACCGGAAAAAATAAAAACGTTAAATCTGGAAAATTTCAAAAAAAATTTATTAAAAATATTGATAAATAAATGCTATTACTCACTACAGGAATATCTGGACGACAATTCTATAATTTCTGCTTCAGAAAATTGTAACTACATCACCTAACCCATTTTGACAATTTAGAATTTTATTTGACATTAGCATTACTTTGGACGGCAAATAACTTTATCTCGTTGACATTTATTGAAATTGATTAAATCCCCAATTAATATTGACATGCATGTACCTATTTCTTAATATTGATTTTATTATTTTATTAGTTTACATAATTTTATATAATTCTACTCGAGGATATCTCAATAGTTAAATTGGTGCTAAAGTAAAGACAATGTTAATTAAATATATTTGTACGCCTCTGGGCAAAACATAGAGGATCTACCTATCTGTAACATCATTATTGTAATTTGACCTATGTTTACAAATAAAGCATAAAAAAAAAAAAAAAAAAAAAAAAAAAATATTTAAGGAGAGCTCCCATACAACAAACGCGTTTTCAATGGCAACAGTTACACACTATATAAAATATTCACAAATATTCACAAAATACTCAGTTGTATTTTTACTTTAATAAAAAATAATAAAATTAAAATAAAATAAATATTTAAGGGCTCCCATACAACAGACGTGATTTTTATAGATAATGGTACGGAACCCTTCGTGCGCGAGTCCTACTCGCACTTGGCCGGTTTTTTTGGTCTATTTCTAGGTCAGGTTTTTGGGTCTTATCTAGGACGAAGTTTAAGGAATTGCTACAATTAGACTAACATTGAAAACATTAATTAAGTACCAGTTTGTTAAACCTATTGATTGCTTAAAGATACTTTAGTAAGTGATCTACATAAAGCTGAGAAAATTAATTGTTTATCCAATTATTTACCAATTTAATCCCTCTCAAATCACAACCGCAAATTGGCGTACCTAGTCTGTCAATTTGATATACAATTAATTTACCTCACTGGACCTACCTTAGGAAATGAGTTCAGCTTCTTTTATGGTAGCTAAATGGACGATGCACATGGTTTTAAAGGAATGAGAATTAAAATCTTGCTAAGGTCATTTCAATGTGTTAAAAAAATTGTTAGTGAATTGGTAATTGCTTCTCTTATTGAACACCCTAATTGCGTAACTCACTATCAATCACAATCCGAATAATTTTGAAGAATATTGCTAATCCATTGCTTTATATATTTGAAAAATTTGTCTGCTCAAAAACGTAAATAACGCAATGAATGTCGTTGAACTTTCAAAATGGAAGCCATATGTGTGTTACGCAATTACCCCGCTGGTTTGAGTTTATCCCATGCTAAAACTTTTATAGCAATTATATTCACCAAAATAAACAAAAGAATGTGCTTCTGAAACGAACTATATGATGCTTATATGAACGTATGGTTTGAATGTTAACTGAATGCCTTCATTTGTGTCTTGGCTTATTTGAGACCTCAAACGAGTTATGCCCGACTTCTCCCTTTCAACTTTATAATCTGCCAAGCCTTTGCCTATTTTTGTGTCGGCTGCCAGTCTAGCTGAATACCAGTATTTTACATAGAGCGTGGTTTTGAATTTAGGCAGGCGCTTTACTTTGTGTAAAACTTTACTTTGTCAAAACGGTAAACGAAAACATTGTAAGGAAACCGGCATGTCCTAGAACAAGAAATTCGAAGACATGTGACATTACCAACCCGCACTGGGCCCGTGTGTTAGATTATGGCCCACTCCCTGTCAAAGTGAGAAGGCTAGTGTCCCAGCAGTGAGAACATTATAGGCTGACAGGGAACGATTGCCTCTCTGACCTCCATAACCCAGTAGCCTTCCAACATGACATCATGTGACATTATTATTTTTTGAAAATACACAAAACTAAATAACTGAAAGAGTGCACCTTTCTATATTAGATATACATCCACCTTTTTCCCTCAAAAGCATGAACTCGCGATGTGACAATCCAATTGATTCTATAGACATTTGAAATGAAATCAATTTATTCCCGGCACTCCACAGATTGGACTGAAATACTTGGACTGAAAATATCTAGGATTAAATATTTCCGCCTAGAATCGCGGAGTGGAACTGAAGGAATTGACAGATGAGACTAACAATACGGGCTGAAGAATCAAAGTTTAGATAGTAGAATAGGAATAGATTTTTTTGACCTAATTTTCGAAACGGTGCTCTAAATAAATGTTTCAATGGGAAAGATTGAGCTGTGCTTGCCACGACCAACTCTACGATGGTTTACCATTATTTAGGTGAAGTTTGCAAATACTTGGTTATTACATTCATCATTATTATTCTCCTCTTGCCCTTATCCCAATTGCAACATTAATCTAAGTAAAACCCCCCATCGTCTTTTAAGACCCAAGTAAAATTCATTTTCTAAAAAAAAATATAGTTCCTTGATTATTCCAAGTCCTTCTATTCCAGGATGACTGATTGACTCGGTGTTTAAGAAGGGGGATGAAAACACCCAGAGCACCATAGCTTGGTATTTCGTTCCAGATATGGCTACTACTACCACCACTGCTAGCCAGCATCATCCCACTGCCTGGCATAGGCCTCCCTCGCGACTTTCAGCTTTTTCGATCCAGAGCCAACGTGGATTCCAGCTAGCCAGATAAACCTAGTTAGCTCAAAATACCCCCTACCCCTAGCTCTTTTCTCTAAACCTTGATGATACTATCAAGCATCAGAATCGAGCACAATATGCCCCACTTCAGAATTCCGCAGCTATCTCTGAAACCATTTGTATGCGGAACCCGGCGCAGAGTGATAAATTACACAGCTTGGCACGTGAGCTCTATGATGCATTCATATCGAGTTTTTAGGGTTCCGTGGTTATTTGGTTAAATGTTTTTTTTTAAGTTTAATGTGGGAATGAAAGGGGACAAAGGTAGATGACACTTTTACAAAGGACACCGCCGGAATTTGCTGTGCCCTAACAAAAAATATTCATATAGGTACATTGACATACAGCACGTCATATTAAAGTTTAAAGATACGTCTTTACAATAGTTTGGTTTTATGATCAGAGCAGAACCGAGAGATACTATAATTAACATACAAAAAAAATGTGACTAAACATCTTTGTAAAGCAGTGACCAAAAATTCCTAGTCTTATAGACGAAACAATATCTGACATACAATAATTATTATCAATGACTGGATATCTACGAGTATGTGTTGAGGAAAAAATGGGCAACTTTCTTTTCCCAGTAATTTATGTTTTGTCAAGGTCGTTATGACATGAGTCTCAAGAAGATATTTAAGCAGTTCCAACTGGTGCATTCAATGTAACTGTAAAGACCAATCAATTCAACAAGTGTGGTGATTGTCTCCAATGCTTATACCGGTATGTAAAAGGGAGTGGGCCGATTATTTAACTTTTTCGCTCACGTTAATACGATTTCATTTACCTCATGAAAACCAAGTTTAAAATCTTGGTAGGTAAAGTATCAAGGCTGTACACACAAATGCCTGACGAAGATAGAATAATACTTAATACTACTTAAGTCTGATGATGCGGGGTAAGTTTTCTTTACATACGGAACCAATAAATAAGGTTCATGCTTGACTGCTCAATGGATACGTGTCTTATCCAACTCGTTTACGGTATTAGCAGAGAATTTGATACTTTAATGTAAATTATTGCAGACGAGAATGACATTTACATACATAATGCCGCCAGTTAACGTTAAAATTAATAACGTGACCTGTGGTACTTAAACATAACTGGCGAAATCTGGTGGTAATATAGGTACATCTCCGCCTAACCCTTCGGGGCATACAGGCGTGATGATGATGTTATGAACTAGGTTTTGTTTTAATAATATTATGTTGTCCAGTAGGTATACTCTCGTTTTAGATTCTAAACCAATTAGGATCATAAATCTGCAATCGCTAATTCGGCTTGAGCAAGCGTGGTGATCAATGCTCGTGCCTTCTCTGTATGAGAAGAGGCTTTTGCCCAGCAGTGGGACAATACTAAGCTGATATTATTACTATTAACGTTACATATGAAAATAATCATACAAAATCCTGTCAAATTCGATGCAAAATCAAAAATAGTAAGGCGTTTCGGTGATACTTATTCTGTACCTGAGCGACCAGCCCCTTTTTCACAAAGTTTTTACGACTTGATAAAACATCGGGATTTATTTAATTAATATGCAAGTTTAATATTAATGTATTGTGTTTAGTTTTTGTAATAAACACAAATAAACGTTACGGAACAAACGCTCTAAATGATGGTGAAAATCGTATCAAAATCCGTTGCATTGTTTAGAAGAACTACGCAGCTACACAGACAAATATTTTTATTGTTTATAGTCACAATATTAGGTGTGTCAATAGTTGTTGCATCTGCTCGGTTGGTCTCGTGGTCGCAAGCGCGACTGCTGAGCCTGGGGTCCTGGGGTTGTTTCCCGGGTCAGGCAAAAGGGTTATTGGGTTTTTCAATTGGGAACTTCTTAGTAACAGTCCGGAGTTCGGAAATTGATTGTGTGATACCGAGATTTATGCCTCGGAAAGCACGTTAAGCCGTTGGTCCTGCGCGTTATTTTTCTCCGGTCATATCGGATTTCCGAGGGAGGAGTGAGTGCACCTGTGTCTGCAAATACACTTGTGCACTATAATATCTCCCTCATAAATGGCTAGTCTCGTTAAGATTCAGAACTATTATTTGAGATAGAGGTCTATTTTTTTATACATATTAAAACATTTGACCAAATCCTTTGAGAATATAACACGTAATATACATATGTAGATCATAACATATTATTATTACAGCTAATAAGATAAACACCAACCGACCAAGGGACACCCGTAGGATATTATCAACTTAGATTAGATTAAACTATCCCAAAAGTCTGGACTGGTTTCAAACAGGGTTCCATTGAGTTCAATATTCCTCTGGGGAGTTGGATTATCTGTACGTACTTTTGATGTGTAGTGTCTTTTTTTTTCTATATGAGAATTTGTTTTGAAGGTTTTCAAACTGGTAGGTAATAGTTAATACTGACTGGTGTGCGCAACTCCCAACAGTGAACAGTTAATTTGGCCTTATCCAACTATGTTGGGGTCGGCTCCCAGTCAGACCGGATGCAGCTGAATACCAGTATTTTACATGGAGTGACTACCTATCTGTCCTCCACAACCCAGTTACTGGGTATTTATCACCGTGTTAATTTTTTTTTCTAAGCCTCGAGCATTGCTGCTAATATAACATATCATGCTTTAATGAAAATATGGAATTATGTTATGAATAAATATATTATAAACCAGCAAACTTTTATTACTAAGCATAGTCCCCTATTACCTCTTAGATTCGTAGTTGAAACCGGCTGTTACTATTTGCCTCATGATAGAAAAATCGGATAATTTGTTACGACATTCAAGGCTATGACCAAGCTATGAACCGTTACACCAAATGCCAAATTCACGTCGGATCCTTTCGAAAAAATAGTGTTAATAATCTTCATCACCAATATCAAAGCTACCGTTAATAGAACCAAATTCATTCCATAGTCTTTACCTTATCGGGTCAATATTCCAGTCGGGTCGCCCCAACATATAGGTATTCAGAATTAAATAAATCGAAACCCATTCGTAGTAACAGACAAGCTCAGATATTCATAGAAAACGTTTGGAATATAGTCGCTACATCTACGGAATATATTAGCTCTCCTAGTGTAGAAAAGAAAGGAATTTCAACCTTACTTAGATAGGGTAAAGTTTTAAATTGGATGGAATGGGGTGTAGTTTAGAAAAATCATTTTGAGATATTAGGTATTTTGGCCCGATGTGGTCTTGTTATCTGGTTACAATTGGATGAATAAATAAAGTAAGGGTGAACAATTGAACTGAATTCACAGAAAGGTTAGATATTGCTATTGGAAACTGCTGAGCATGAGGTTCTGGGTTCGAATCCCAGGTCGGACAAAGTGTTGTTGGGGTTACGATTAAGAATTTCTCAGTAGCAGCTTGAGTCTGGAGTTGTGTCCAGTTGATAGCATTAGGGTCTTCCTCTATTACATGGGACGTAAACATTACTGACGAAATGTCGGTTCACTATAGGAACACCTCTACCTAACCCTTCAGGGATTACAGGAGTGATGTTATTTTCTGTGATCTGTTTTGTTGGTGAAATGAAAGCATCTCTTAATATCATGAAAAGCTTTTATCATAGAAGGATGATTACGTAACACACTTATAATGGCAATGCCATTCATTTTGGTAGTTCAAAAAAATTCACTGCGTATTTTACGCTGTTGACTTAAACATTACTGACGAAATGTCCATTCACTATAGGAACACCTCTACCTAACCCTTCAGGGATTACAGCAGACGAACTTTACAAACATTTGACATATGAATTTCCTTCAAAATCTTTTGAATTGTGATATAAGGTGTGTTACGCAATCGGGGTGAAGACTAGTCCAAAAAAACATTCATGGAGCCTATGGAGCAGCTGATTTATTGTTCCTTAAATTAGATTAATTTAAATGAACAGAGATGGAGATTCTTGCGACAGGTCAATAATAGTAATGGACGTCTTTTTACTGAAGATACTGATGATTCTTCGAGGAAGCCCGTGTCCAGCAGTGAACAGACAGGCTTTTGGCTGATTTGGCGATAATAGCTGATAATGTAGTTTTTTACCACTTTTGATCACAATTTTTGTATTGCCATTTTAACGTCAATAGAATTTAGATTTAGTGAATTCTATTGTCGACCACGCAAAAAAAATCCTTCATATCCTCCAAAAAAGTACAAATAATATTTCTACACTAACAAAAAAGGGTCTGAATCCCAAAATAAAAAGTCTAGCCCAATCGTTTCCAATCTAGTCAGCCATTGGAATGAGTCCCCACAGAGCGATATCAGTAAATCTGTACTAACACATACATGTATACGTAGGAACGTACCCATACGTACGACGTGTTCCGAATCGTTAGTCGTATCAATTGTCATGGGATAAACTGACGTCAGAGACCCATCACTCACCGTTTAACTTGACTGAAAAGCTGTAAAGTAAAACTTGTATTCATAGACTTGAAAACTGGATTCTCAAAAGTATGATTTTTTTTAAATATTTTTCTAACATAACAAGAGTTATTAAATGACTTGCGATTGCTTATGCTTTATTTTATGTTATCTATGTACTCGCATACAGGGTGGCACGGACATCGAAGCACAACCTGTTATCATGGATTCAGTACATGGTTCTGTAATCTGCTGTTCCCACCAACGCAGTCAAAATGTATGGAACAGTTTTTTTTTTTTCTTAACCATAAAATAATGTTTCATAGTATAGTACTACATGGACGGAATACGCGGGCAGGTGCTAGTGTGCAGTTAAAAGTATTATGACGTATCTATCAAAGCTAAGGAGTGTTTCTATAGTAACTAATACTAGAAGATGTTATTTCTACCCATCCTAGAGTTGTCCGCCAGAAATCACTGACTGCGATAAGACCGCCTTGTTCACCCTTTTGTATCTTTGTTTCTATTTATCTATCTACAGTGTTCGATACTGTTTATATATAGGCCTACCTATCTATTAAACTCAGGTCAATCAATAATGCAGGTTACACATCAATTTTAAGCACGATTTCAAATCGACTCTTAGCTCCAATTGTTACTTTTCTTACTTCACTAAACATGAATGTTCTTTTATTTTTGTACCTCTTATTTTAGGTACACAAAGTTTCTATTTTCATCAAATTATTTGTTTCGTCCATTTTATACGTGTGTCCGTTTTATATGTGTGGAGAAACTAATACGACAATAAATTAAAACACTGGCAATTCTAATGAATAAGAGTTTTTTGGAACTGACAAATACCTAAGTCTTAGCATCGAAATTAAAAAAAGTGTTGATTTCAAACAAACTAAACAGTGATGGGCCGACTATGGGTTTTGCCAATATTTCTGACTAAACTATTAAATATATTAGATTGAATTTTCGTATGCAGACTGGGGAGATCTCCACCTTGTATAAGCTTAGAATTTATTACTTAAAACTCAATTCCTATTTACTTTAGCTCAAACAAACGCATTACGTACACAGGTATTTATAACTACATACGTAATTAAATTTGTAATAGTAGACACAAATCACAGGATTGTTAGCATTTGTATGAATGGTTTGTTCTTTTATATTGTTAATAAACTTTTTTACTTTGCTCTCCTATTGTGAAGGACTAACGTATGTTTCTGTGAGTGTGACTTAGTGCTTTCATGTTCCGGGTCGTTAGCTGTGCCATCAGTTGTCATGGGATCTCATCATTCATGGTGTGCATTTAACTTTAGCAAAACTAGAATGGTACAGCTAACGACAGCAATACTAGAATGGTTCGTTGTTATATTGTTTTGAAGATTCGAACCTAGTTTATGCCTGGCTAGACATTTTGTGCCCAGTGATAACGGTCGCGACTTAAGAGTTGTAGGTTCGAACCCAGACAGGCGCTTTACTTTGTGTTAATTATTTCGTCACCACTGCTCTCAAAACGGTGAAGGTAAACCTCGTGAGGAAACCGGCATATCCTAGAAACAAAAATTCGAAGACATGTGAATGTGACATCTACCAACCCGCACTGGACCCGCGTGGCGCATAACGGCCCAGTCCCTCTCACAGAGAGGAGGCCTCTGTCCCAGCAGTGGGAATATTATAGGCTGATTATGCTATGCTAGACATTTTGTTGTAATGGAAGTTTAGATAGACTGTGTGGAAGATGATTTAGCTAGAAAGGAGGTGAGTGAGATGACGTCTCATAAAGAAGTATGTAATACTTCCCCAAACTAGGAATTTCTCCTGCATCGTGGGTGCGTTTACAAACATTTAAACTCACAAACACAAACAGCCAGACCCGGAACAACTACTTGTAGGTCATACAAATATTTGTTCCGTGCGGGAATCGAACCCGCGACACGCAGCGCAGCAGTCAATCGCTTAACCATTGCGCCAACCGTGTCGTCAAGACATGTTGCGCTGATCCCAAGCAAATTGAGATAAAGTCAAGAGAATGATTATGATTTGGAAGTTTATAGGAGTATGTATTTTTATTGTATAACGATCGCAAAATCTGGGCGTACGACTTTTTTATTATAACAGCTCCGTATTTTAAAAATCCCTATAAAATAATTCAATATTAATAAAATTCATTCTTTCTGCACCTTACAAAAATATATTTCCTGTACAAAATTCCTTCGATGACAAGCTAGTAAGACAATTCCGTTCAATGGACAGCCGACGAGAATACACAATGAGGTGCCTTCTATACCCACCTGCCCGGGACTATGATGTCATCGAGGAAAAAGAAAATATATTCGATGATAGGTTCGAAGTGGAGCAATGTTTTCACGAGTGATTTTTCAATGTTATTGTGAAGTCAGATAAGTCGCAGGTTGAGATTGGTTTATAGAAAATCTACTTTGTATAAATCTTAAATTCACTCACTGGCAGATAACGCACAGCCTAAACTACTGGTTCTAGAATCATGTTGCACAAGATTTCCTTATCACCATTCTCATCTGCCTAGCCTTTTCCCAACTATACTGGGGTCGGCTTCCAGTCTAACCGGATGCAGATTGTTATTATTATTTCTTATGTCTATGAGATATGTAATATCTCAGAACCCTGGAGACCCGGACCTTTGGCAGGCGTACCAGGGGCCGAAGCCAACTCGCAGAGGCCTCTTAGACAATTTTAAATGATAAGGATATTATAATTATTCCATTCTTCTTATATTATAACGAATAATGAAAATATGTAAGGAATTTTAACATTTTTGCTGATGAGAATTCCTATTTCGAGCATCAGGCTTACTTCATAAATCGAAAATGATCTAAAATACAATCCTTTTACCTTAAATAACAGCCACGATTTTTAAATGACACCATCCACGACAAAGCGGCGGCTATAATAATTTGCGCTCAGAAAATTTCCCAAGCTGGGACTATTCGAAAGCCTCCAATCTTGGCTTGGAATGCTCGCAAACCTTCCAGCTGGGAAGGCTACGATTCCGGGTATTCCGGATGAAATCCCACGTTATCCGGATAAAATAATGATTCGGATAGTCTGATGTTGTCTTAAGTAGCCTGTTCTTAGAGACTTTTAATCAAGATTGTTTTAGGTAAATTTTGTAGAAATTATATCATAAATGAGATGACTTTTAAAGCAATCAAATGAAGTAGTTACAGTAGATTGTTGGCGGATTGTAATTGATTGCGGCCTGAGTGTATGACCAGCTGTATGAACGTAACTGAAGCAAAAGGAGTTTGTAAGAATCGTAGCAACTGGCGTGCTGTAGTTTCTGCGTACCCCCATGGGAACACTGCGTGAGTTTATGTATGCATAATTGATTGTAACTTTTTACGAGAGTTTTTAATTAACTTACTTACAGCTGCTTTATGTAAGCTTATTGAACAAAGAACATAAGTAAAAAGAAATGTTTTCGATAATATTAATAGCTGAACTAAATAAATGTTAAAATATGCATCCACTGTATGGAACATTTAATAAACACATATGAAAACAAAACAAACTCTACACCAATCCTTTACGAAAAATAAATCTGTTTCTCAACTTCACATGCATAAAGCATTCTCTTTTGAGTTCAAAACGGTATTTTATTTAAAGTTCTGTTTGAAGATAAATATTGTGAAGCCTAAGTGAGGCGTCAAAGGGTATCAGCAGAGCTATATCTCACTGTCGAACCGCCAGATGGTCAAGACGTCGGTACATTAAACAAACATTTTTCAAACTTCAGCGAGATCAGTTGGGAGGATATATACACTATTTCTTTGTTGGTACATTGCAAATATGTATCAGTAGTGTAAAGGATCTTAATATTGATCGAGAAAATAAAGAAATAGTAAAATTGGGATTGAAGAATTCGTTGTATTGGCAGCAATAAACACCTTTTTGTAATTTTATCACAATTTTCACCTTAACAATCGTCTTTCGTGTCTCCCCCTTCTCCTCGTCTATGCCCGTACGTTTTGTTCGGAAACTATTATCAGCAGATTAAAAGTATTTAAAAAAATCAAGTCAGAAATAACACAGAATCAACTAAATTTACTAATTACCATAATATATTAAATAGTTAATAATATTAAATAGCCCACATGCATCACGATATAATATTCTTAACAACTAATATAATGATTAGGTAGCGAACTATTGAAGTTGTTTGAAAGGATAACTATTATTATTTCTATGATTAATTATTTATCTCGTTGTCATGTTTATGCCCACTCTATGATTAGTTCTAATAATATAATCATAATTATAACTTTCTGAAGCTCTAATTATAGAACTGTAATAATAGCTCCGTCTTTGATTTCTGTAACTATTTTAGTGTTCGCACCTACACTATACGTTCGTTATTCAGTATCCGAACATGTAAACAAATGTGTGTTTTTGGATAAATAACTTTAATACCCACATATAAAGTTCAGTCCGCGCTTTTTATGAGTTTTGTCATTTTAGTCATTCTGAAATCGACTTCATTGTTAACTAACGTTGACATTTGCTTTCGTAGGAATGACGTCAATTAGAAACAAGAAAATAATATGTTAACTTTGACTACATTGTCGGTCGTCCTTTGTTATATATTAATTAGTATCTTACTAATAATAAAATGCTTATCTTGCTTTCATTGACCTTCTTTCCTTTACCTACAAATCCACATATTTAAAGTCACAAACTCCACAACTTTCTCTGCACACACAATTTTCTCTTCTACTTCAACATCAAAACTCCTTTCATTAAGAAACCTGAAACTAACACCAACTTTGCTTACACAAAATTACCCATCTTCTACGAAATCACTAGCCCCAGGTACTAAGACTGCTGGTTGCGGGTTTTGCCACCAAAAGTAACCACCGCTAATACTTTGGCCGAACTTTGGCATTCCTTTCCTTAAAGTTTCCGGTGCACTTTGCTACGGAATCTGCCTTTGGGAATAGCGTTCCTTTGTTTCTTGCTGGTCTATTTTTAATTCTTTATTGAAAGTGGGAAAGTATTACTTGGAAGGGTTGGTGGGTTTTGCTTTTGAGTGAATATTTTTTTAGCAAAAATTGTTTTTTTTATTTAACCATTTATGTATACAAATATAAGCAGAAGAGAAGAAAATTACAGAAAAATACGTACTCGTACAAAGGTGATGCTTATTTCTAAAGAAATCTCATACAGCATTTAACATTTTTTTTTAGGTTTGAAAAATGCTGCACGGTAAAACAAGTGAAAGAGTAAACGAGAAAATAAAATACAAAAAAAACATACATATTTAAAAAAAAAACAAACAATATGATAATATACTTATGTACATAAACTAATACGTATAATTGGTGTTGTAGGAATATCTATAGGTACAGTGATTGTGATGTTTTCTGAACAGACAAGTCAGGTGCCCGATGGGACTTCCCCTGCGCAAAACTGACGAACGTTCACACAAACTTTCATCCCCTATTATCTTATGCTTCCTTAGTACTCACTCTCGTTACTTAAGGAACTAACGGTTTGGTCTGTGCATTGCCTGTCAGTGAAGGATTTTGACTCAATGAAATCAACTAAAGAATATTCAGTATGATAGTGTGTTATCTAGATTTCGATTTTTCAGTAAACATGGTTCTTTGTGTTGCCTTTATGAATAGACTACCCCCGTTACTCAATTAATATGTATGGACGCCTCTGATAATAATAGATTCCTATTATTAGAAATTTTTCTGGGGTGCCCAAACAATGACAGCTTCTGTAGAATAACTGGATACTTCAAAACTGTATCAATTTTGAGGCACTGGAACTGTATCTGTCGATGTTTCATAGAATAAAACAAAAGCAACGCATTTCCCACGGCTATCAGACTCAAGGCAAAAACGTTATTCGAATATTTTCCAACCAATCAACTTTATCGAGGAAAAAACCTCAAACCGGCTGGCTTGTATCAAAAGAAGGGAAAACAAACACTATCACGGCTGATACCGAAAAACGATAAGAATAGGCATCGAGGCGGAAAGCTTTAGGGCTGACACAGACCAGGCTAGTGTAGCACAGTGTAGTTTCAATTTGCCAACAGATATTATGCATCATCATCATTGCAGCCACTGCTGAACATATGCCTCCACCAAGCACCGCCACTTCGACGGGCTCTGTGCTTCTCTCATCCAGCTAATTCCTGCAGCCTTCACCAGCTCATCGGCCCGCCATGTGGTAGGCCTTCCAACGTTAGGTCTTCCGGTACGCGGTCGCCAGTCCAGAACCTTTCGGCCCCACCGGCCATCTGTTCTGCGAGAAATGCGCCCTGCTTTATCATTCATAATAAATACAATTTAAAAAATACCAGCCTGTTACTGTCCCACAGCAGAGCAAAGGCCTCCCTTCATACAGAGAAGGCACAAATTAATTTTTAATTTTCACGTCATTAATCATAAAGCTTGTTCAAGGCGGATTGGCTGTTTCAGACTTATAATTATTAACTATAAGTCCGGGTGTCTTCGCGATATTTTCGTTCACCGATGTCATTGATGTCTCAAGATAAACTTAGGAAGTGCATGTGATTTGAAAAAGTCACATTCGTACTTGCCCAGATTTAGATCCACAACCTCGTTCGCAAGGTTTTAACCACTGGGCCATCACGACATGCACTACAATATCAACCATGTACAGTCACGAGCAAAAGTATGTATACACTCGGCTTTTTTCAAAACCGATTTACTCCCGTATTTTTTTATGAAATTTCATGTTGTCACGAACATAGCATTTTCGAACCCATAGGTTTATACAGGCTGATTTTTTAAAGACCAGCCAAATTTAAGGATGTGGTACAGACCATCAAACTGAACAACTTTCTCCATGGGACAAATAGCGTAATCGCGAAAATTTTATCAACTGTCCCATAGAAAACTTCAATACCTACTCGACCTAAATGTATGGAACGGCTGAATTTTTATTCGCGATTACGATGTTGGTCCCATGGAGAAAGTTGTTCAGTTTGATGGTCTGTACCACATCCTTAAATTTGGCTGGTCTTTAAAAAATCAGCCTAATAATGTGTCGTATTTCAACGTTGCATTCATTATTTCACGAAAAAATCGCAATTGAAAGTTGCCAAGTGTTGACATATTGGTGCTCGTGACTGTACTAGTTGAAATGAAGTTGAAAATAAATAAACATTCAATAGTCGAAGAGCAGCAGAGGTTCGTGATTAAGGTTATTTATTTTCGACTTTATTTAAAGGAATGCAACGTTGGAATTTCTTTGGCATTAAAACCGCGCTTCGATTGGTCTGCGCCGGTCCTTACAGGCAAAATTATTGGTAGTTTATTTCCAAACGATTTGAGAATGGCGAAACAACATAAAGAATAATATATAGGCAGAGAGTGTCAGTTGCAGTATCTTGGAAATATGAAATTTTAATGCTCTGCCGTGCAAAAGTTTTGAGATACGACTGTAAATATAGCTCTGTCGTAACTTACTATCTTGTTCAAAGTTATTTGGAAGATTGTGAATGTGTTATCGTAACATTGTGCTTCCGGATACTTTGTTCTCGATATGCTCTTGCTCCTGTAATATCACGTATTGAATACCTAGTGTATAAACGTGTTCCCAATTTATTAGTTGGAATATTCTATTCGCCATGGCCATGGGTTTCAAAAAGCTGTTCTATCAACGAATATAAAACGGTTTTGGCATTTGTACCAGTTACTTATTCTAGAAAAAGTATGCTCTCTGATATTTCCACCACTCATCACCAGTAGGTTCTATCATAACGGAGAAAGAAAACAAACGACACCGGGCTGCTACTGAGAAATTCCAGATGGAGAAACCTTTCTTTGACCGACTCGGGAATCGAACCCAGGGGGCCTCTGTGTCCGTCCACGAAGATACGTGGGGCCGTCCGAAAGTAGAGCCTTCAAAACCAGTGTCAAATACAATTTTGCGGACGGACAAATACATATCGCGAGTGGGCTGTAGGAACAACTATCAAATCATGTCGTCGTTCATTCTTATATCTTTCTCCGAACTAACCAATAATACGTCCGTAAGTGATACGTAGAACGAAACATCCGTAACTTTGGCCGAAACTACGGATTTCGTGCTTAGGAAGTTAACCCCCAGGACCTCATGCTCAGGAGTAACGCTTGCGACCATTAGACCAAACCGTCAGGTACAACGATATCAGTGGTCTCAAAAGGTCACACTGCAAAGATATCTCTACCATAACCATACCATACCATCCAACGTTAACATTTAAAATTAAGTTCCGATCAATGGCGGTTGTCAAAAAATCGATTTGGTTTCGACGACGAAGCGTAAAGCGGAATTTGACAAGCACACTCGTGTTGCAATGGACAGCGGTTCTCAAACTATTTTAAGAAGGTCAATGATGCAAGGAAGTTGAAGTCGCGTTGGGTTTCATTGGACGGTTTGATAAGCGACGGTGGACTTTTTACTTAGAATTAATCGGTAGAAAATTAGAAGTTTGATTTGTTATTACGCCTATAGCAGTTTAAAGTGCGGCCGGCGAGAGAATGTGTCCTTTACAGCTGTCAATTTCATACCAATGAATACGTGTTTTAAATTTGATATTAAAATTTATAAGCTACTTGAATTGTCGCACTGACAGGTGTTAGAACCGCATTCTCTCGACGGCTGGACTGCAGTGTCCCTCAAAGTATTATGTTATAATTGTTCTTAATTGATGCAATATTGGATTAGGTTATTGTGGTCCATGTCTAGTATTTATTAAAAGTATTTATTGGAAAGAATCATAGTTATTCCTTATCTAACAGTTAAAATTTGGAGTTGATAATCATCTTCTACATTTCAGTATTTTTGCTTTAGGTTTTAATGTATTTTTAAATCACTTTGAAATGATGAAATAAGAAAGAAAAATAGTTTTATTTGTCACAGAAACACGTGCATACAAAAAATAAACAACGGGTTGCACTCCGGGAGTGCCGGCAGAAGTGAAAACTTGAATATTAACGTTGTGTATTTTTGATATTTTGGAATGGTTAGGGAATAATTTTGCACGAATTGTTTTAATTATCAGTATAAAAGTACTATAATTTATGTGGTAAAATACAATATTCATTTCTACTCTCCTCCGTCTTACGAATTTTCGATCAGGTCACGTGTCCTGACGCGAGTTTAACATTTTTTACCCATCACAACAAAAGTGCACAACGCCGCTAAAGAAGTTTTCAGTTCAAAAAAGTAAAATCAATTAATAAAGAAAAAACAAACAAAATATACACCTATGTATAAAATCACGAGCACAAAACATAAATAGTCGACAGCTGCACGTCGTGACGGTGACAAGAAGGCTTTCAGTCAGCATGATGCCGTGCTATGGGGGACCCACGGCAATAAGAGAGTGCAATATTGTTTCCAAGGTCATACATTCATGAAACTTTGAGCACCGCTGTCAGAACCAATCAACGGGCCGTCAACCACGCGATATGTGCTGGTAGCGTATCGTTAACCAATCCCATGACAGCTGACGACCGATTTGAAACACTTTTCAAAAAAAAAAAAATACTTTGCAATCACAAACGTGTGATCAGATTACAAATGGTTCCTTGTTTCTTTTTTGTCTATGCTTTGGTAGAAAGCTTTGATGTATGCGGGGATTTTTTCGATTCCAATTTTGAAAGCTGCTAGTAAAAATAATGGTGGTACAGTGAATATTTCATCCGGATGAAATATTGATGATGGATTTGGTTTTGGGCGGTTCGTGTCTCTGGTTTTGGGGCTGTTTTTATTTTGTCGATTTATTATTTAGTTTGCTTTTGGCTTATAGTAATAGACACATTGAAAATATTGGTTGTGGACTGCTATTAAATGTGGTTTGGTGCTATTTACGTCTTATTTTATGCCACAAATAAAAGAAAAAAAACTCAATAAAAACAACGGATCTCTCAACCTACAGCTACATAAAAACAGTCCTAATCAGACTTATGTACGAGTATATTATAGATGTGACAGTTTGTATATTTGTTACTCAATCACACAAAAACGGCTGAACGAATCGTTATGAAACTTGATAGATGGATAGCCAGGGACCTGGAAAAGGACATCGGTTACTTTTCATCCTAGACAGACGAATTCGTGACAGCAAGTCATAAACAATTCAACAGAACGCTATTGCTACATTAAAACGCCAAATCATAAATTATTCAACACAACACGATAAAAAAATCCATGAGAACAAAACCATAAAACTCCCATAAACCAACTCGTGCAAACAGATTAATTATAAACAAGTTAATTATTAAATTTAATTGGCATTTGACCGTAACGTGCCTGCGTAACTATAAAACTAAAAGTTCCACTCCAGGGGTCGCGTTCCATTAAAATTTCTAAATTAAAACGCCAATAGTTTGTCACCCCTGTTTTGGGAGTTCGTTGGCGAAACGTTCAGGAAAACTCTTGTGCGAGTAAAAATATACTCAAAATCAAAATATTTTATTTCACTTATACCTACATGGGAACTTATGAAACGTCAGAGGCTAGGTGGACGGTTCCAATTGATCGTTTCCTATGGAGAAGAGTCGGCAAGAAACTCTACGGTAACTGTTTTAAAAATAATAGCTTTTACGTACGTAGTACTTCTTTTATTTAGGAGAGTTATACATAACAACCCATGACTCGATGGGATTCTCATTGGCAAAAATGACAAACTTTCTGATTCCGTCAGGGGGGAATTTTCTAAAATCCTTTCTCAGTGCTCGTTTTTGATAGGTATAAGGAACTCTGTGCTATATGTCATTCTTGTAACAAGACCCAGCTGTTTAGGCTGTGCGTTGTATGTCAGTGAATGAGTTTAAGATTTTTATTAAGTACCGGTCATTTCTGTAATATTTAATATGCACGAAATAATAATGTCCCGTTCCTTAAGAATAAAGTTAGCGGTTACAGGCCAAAACCTAAACTATATATTTTTTTTCAATTCAATTATGAAAGAGTTTGTTTTCTAAATACGTTTTATAGAACTAGTATCAAGAATTAATCAGGTACATAACAATAGAAGTTCAAAAACTTCAGCTTCAGCTAACCAAGATCAGCTTCTTAGAAAATACATGTTAAAATATTGAAAAGTAAAATTGGTACTTGCCATTATTGAATCTACAAATGTATGCTTTTAAAGTTTCTAAATGATAAATGAAAGATAAATGATTTTATTTCTGTAAGTAAGTAAACACTTTTACATGTTAATCATATTTTAAAAACTAGATGAGTTCCGCGTTTACTATCCGATTACTCTGAGAAGAAACACCGAAAAAATCTCGAGATCTCTTCACCAGTCCTAGTCCTTATACCTCAACAACTATCTATATATATAAAAATGAATCCCTATTTCCCTTGGTCGCGTCATAATTTGAGAACGACTTTAGCGATTTCATCTATCTTTTTTTTAAAGTTTTCTAATACTTTGTAGAAGGTTCTTACGGAAAAAAAAATTAAGAAAGTTGCTTCACGCGGACGAAGTCGCGGGCAAGAGCTAGTATGAAATAAAATCGAAAAACTGAAGAAAAAACAGTTTTCAGAAAGAGGTCTAACCTAGAGACAAAAAGCATTAGATAGTTTCTCATTCCAAATCTAAAAACTTCTCCAATTAAAATACGATGCGGAGAAATGTTAGCCGAGACAACGCTTTACAAAACACTTATGCAAGAGAGAGACGAAGATAATGAAATAGTTGCAGAAGTTGGCACATTGCGCGATTTAATTAAGCATTTTAATTCATTTTAATTAAAGTTTGTTGAGCGTGATTTCCCCTGTCGCAGTGTTTTGTTTCTGAATCAAACGATCGGTGTGGCTGTCGGGAAGCAATGTATGTGGGCTAAGTGATTTGAATACAGGTTAAATGTGTAGATAAGGTGGAAATATATGGGCTTAAATTTATGAAAATGATTGTCTCTTAGTACATACTTGAATATATATAGTTGAAGAATAAGAAGGAACATGTAACGCAAAGAATTTTCTATAAAATTTTAGATAACTTCACTAACCAGTCTTACCAAAAGGTTTCATGTTACCCAGTAACTAGGTTGTGGAGGTCAGCTAGGCAATCGCTCCATATAAAATATTGGTATTCAGCTCCATCCGGATAGACTGGAAGCCGACCACAACATACATAGTCGCAGATAAGTCTAAGAATAGAAACTGATATTAAAGAGTGGGAAATATTGCACTGTACCAAACGATAGAGATGCATGAAAAAGACATGCCATACTGAATAAGCTGAGCCTAAACTCAGAGCATTTTTTTCAATTAAAATATTTACAGACTCTTTTCAGTTATCAAGGAGTCGGTCAGTCAGAAACATCAAGCTATTTGCTCATTCCAAATCGTAATTAATCGGTTTAAGGTCATGACATTGATGATATTTATTACGAAAATGCCTTGTATAGGTACGTATAATACATAATCACTCTATAATGTTCCCACTGCTGGGACACAGGCCTCCTCTCTGTGAGAGGAAGTCGGCTATAATCTACCGCACAGCCTCCAGAGCGTGTTGGTAGATGTCACATGTCTTCGATTTTTTGGTTCTACGGCATGCCTGTATAGGATTCCTCACAATGTTTTCCTTCATCATCTTAAGAGCAGTGGTGATGAAATAATTTGGTAACGGCTGTGATTTACGAGTCACGGCCGTGGTGACCACTGGGCGACCACTGGTAACAAATGCCTTACTATTACAAAACTATGAATTGCATTGCCTGCATTCATGCACCAAATACATAAAAATAATTCAAGCAATTTCACAATGCCATAAAACCGACGCGATTATTAAAATAAAGCCCTCCCATATTAAAATTATCATACAAATATGTATAACATACTGAGTTTTAATTAAACACACGACTAGTGATTTCCCCTGTCGCTGCGGCTAGTTCATATCGCTGTGTTGTTCAACTTGAATTCTTGGTACCCTGTGTATAGCTACCTTATATAAGTAATAATACAGGGTACAAAACGGGGACGAGATGTCATACTGAAATATACAGGGAAAGATAAAGGTGGAGGACGATGTACTGGAAGAGATAAAAGAGGGGTTACTACACAACGTAATCAGCTTATAACGTTCCCACTGCTGGGCATAAGCTTCCTCTCTGTGAGAGGGTGTAGCAGTATATGTAGGACTGTATATTTGCTGGTCGCTGAGACAACTATATTAGATTTGTCAGAATGTGAAAAACAACAGTCATCTTTATAGTAATAAAATAAAACATTATGCCAATAATAACGTGATAAAGGTCACAACTGAGAAAGTGGCCATAATCCACTACGCGGGCCCAGTGGGTTGGTAACAAGGGTTAGATTTTGACTCACAAATACAGTAGAAGAAAAAAATAAAATTGAAATGGTTTAGCTAAATAGAAAGGTTTAAATAAAGTTATGAATGAATGAATGACGCAGTTTTAGAGGCTCATTCACGTGACAACTGCATTAAAACATAACATACTAGTACGTTAACAACGGTACCAGATGCTATAGTAATGTAATAAC
Organism: Apamea epomidion; assembly: GCA_947507525.1. Taxonomy (NCBI): domain Eukaryota; kingdom Metazoa; phylum Arthropoda; class Insecta; order Lepidoptera; family Noctuidae; genus Apamea; species Apamea epomidion. The sequence continues at coordinate 13,648,592 of OX382249.1, read as the reverse complement.
CGTTTATGCCTTGAATGTATTTTCTTCTCAATTTACCTCCTGGAGGGACTATGGTCTATATTTTATTCTTCTTATATTAATCTGTACTATCCCAGTGCTGGACAAAGGGCTCCCCTTACTTCGCCATTCATCCTTGCCTGGTGCCGTTTCCGACACAGGCAAGAAGACGGTGACAATGCCCGCCTTCCGCACCCAGTCCGTCTCAGCCACCTTCTTTAAGTCACCGGTCCATCTAGCTGGGGGGCGTCCCACACTACGCTTGGCGATACGCGATACGATATACGATACGATTTTGGATACATAAAATGAATATAATAAATGGCTTATTATTTTCATGTTCTTTCTTTTGTTTCTATTGTCTTTTTACGAAAATCAAGTAACGATGGTATGTGAGCAAGAGTGGTGAGCAATGTTCGTTCCTTTCTCTGCTTAAGAAGATACCTTTACCTAGCAGTGAAACAATTACAAGGTTTACCATACATACAACAGTAAATATTAGGCCAAGATCTTCCTGTTACTGTCGGACCGACGAAATGACTTGACAAAAGGAACCTACCGTTTTTGCCACTAACATCCCAAAACGGCCAGTTTCCCTACAAATAAAAATATTATATACCTACTTCAGTAACTGAAAAACTGAAACGTCGGGAATGTTTGAAAACTTTCTACCATTATAAACAGTTGGAACTAATTAAAATGGCCGTCTCATGGGCTGAAGAAATGGGAACAGTCGCGAAACAACCCAGTATTTAGGTCACTGGTTCATTTTAGTATTTATTTTTTTGAGAAATGAGTAGGTATCGATTTCGGCCTTTCTCTTGAATTTAATACTGCTTTTTTGCAACGAAATTGACATTGTGACACTGGGAAAAAACTATTTTGTGCTACAGGTGAGGGCTGTTTTCTTTGATGTTAATCTAGAATTAAGCGCGGTTGCTGACATGGTGTCCTTGATTCGATTACCTGGTCTGGGCAAAGTGTGGTCGGATTTTCCGTCGGAGGATTTTTAGTAACGGTACAAAGTCTAGATTAGATAACATGGAACTAAACGTAACAGACGAAATGGGAGCGTAGGATCTATATTGCTTTACACCTTCGGGAAAAACATGCATTATGTTAAATTATGTTGATGAAAGAGCGTCCAAGGAAAAAGGACCTCTAGCGTTTCCAAGTAACTAGTTGTTCTCTACACTAAAGCGCGAGCTATTCTTGAATAGCTCACAAGAAATCTTAGTGCTACACAGTACCAAGATTAACAATACATGCAAGGAAACTAGCAACTAACCCAAACACTGGTTCCAACAAAACATGGTAGAATGGACAACGTAGCGGCAGTACCATAAGTGTTGGTCCAATAATAACGGGGGGCTAAACAAACCAGGGGCTAAGTTTACGAGGGAGGCTAAAATCTAGCCAAGTCTTCGTCAAACGTGATGTGGTGTAAGGCATGGGCTGTAGCGGGCTTGAAAGTTAATGTGAGTCTTTGTTGCATACTGCGAGTTTTATACAAGGCGCTATAAGGAGTGGACCATCAGCGTCAAAGACTAGGATCATACTACATAGAAGGAAACTTAGATCATATTTGCAGAAAACAATAATAAAAGTTATTATCACAATAATGCCTGCAAACTTAGTTAAGACAGCGATCCAGTGGTGGAAGTTTATGGTCTCATACGTTGTTAATCTCTCAGCAGGAGACTCATATTTTTGTAAGCATTATGTACTCTTTTTTTTGATATTATTAAATGCAAGCTAAAAAAGTTGTCTGTATTCAGCTGATCAAAATCTGCATGTAAATATACAAAAAGCCTGCAACAACTTTAACTGTCTGTGCCATGTGTGGGTATAAAAATATTAATTTGTTCGACTCAGGAATCGGCGATTCTGTGACTACGCAGCCACTACGCCCAGTATCCACATGTTTGCAAGAGATAGGCATTCATCTTTTCTTGGCCCGCTCCGCTACCGCTCATTCTTGACAACGCCCGAACTTGTATTACCACAGGAATCTAGTGACAAAGCCGCTGTACACCAACTCGATTACGTACTAAGTGCGCTTCCACTAACATACTATTTACACACTGTCAAACTATTTGTACGTCAGAGTATAAGGAACTGACTCGTTGCTCTAGTGGTCGCAAACGGTACTGCTGAGCATGAGGTCCTGGGTTCGATTCCGAAGTCGAGCAAAATGTTACTGATGTATGGTGTTTTTTCAGTAGCGGCCTGGAGTCTCGATTAATGCTCGATTGATGGCAATAGACTCGCCCCCTATAACATGGGACTTAAACATAACTGGCAAAATGTGGGAGTACTACAGGTACACCTCTGCCTAACCCTTCGGGCATTACTGCAGGCATGATGTTATATGCACTAATAGTGTGTTAGTGATGCTCTCAAAAAGATGCTGGAAAATATCGTGCATAAGCGATATGTTCGAGAACTAAACAATCGAAGTGATGTGACATCCACCACCCCGCACTGGGCCCGCGTGGTTGGTTTTCGGCCCACTCTCTCACACCGAAAGAAGGCCTGTGTCCCAGCAGCTTACAGGCTGAGTATGCTTCATCATCATCTGCCTTGCCTTTTCCCAACTATGTTTGGTCTATGCTAGTTATGTTTATACTATACTATTTATATTGCTACCAGCAGCTTGTTTTTCGAAGATGATAAATGATTCCGAGTTAGAAAATAATGTGGTTGTAAAAGTTTCCACTGTAAGTAGAACTACGGAAAATACTTTTCATTATGAAAACAATTTTTTATATTTTTGTTCTGCGATGCATTCATCGCCTTTCTTTCGGTGAAAGAACTGGAATAACTATTCTCAGTATTCTTTATTTTTTAAATGAATTCTAGGTATTTTTCTAGGTGGAAAGATAGCAGAGAGGCCTTTCCCCTGCAGTGGGACATCACAGACTTTTAAAAAAACCTACCCTAACCTACCTGGAAAAATTATTATAAATTGTTAAATAATTTTTCCAGGTAGGTTAGGGTAGGTTTTTCTAGGTAAATTTATAGGTATAACTGTTTTGATTATTTTAAAACTTACAATGTTGAGTGTTTTGTAGCCTATGCCTATACTATCCCACTGCTGGGCACAGGATTCCCCAAAGTCCTTCCAGGAACTCTTTTCTTTTCCATGTTAATTATTTTGAATGCCAAAGTTAATCTGTTTATTATTTAAAACCCAAGTTTTAACGAATGAATTCTGATGAAAGATTGTAGAGTAATACAGTTAGGGAAATTTATTGTCTTTCAAATTAACACCCTATGTCTATCTGTCGCGTAATACAACAGGGGCCTGAATCTCTATGACACAATGAACGAAACCGCGCGAAATGAACGCGGGATTGGCGGAATTTGCTAAGGAATTGACGTGGTTTCGAAGTAAGGAATCGTTAAGTGGTCATAGTGAATAAGGGCCCAGTCAAAGTTGACTGTGGTGATTTGAATATACGGCCAATTTGAGTTGGTAGTCAATTTGATAATTAAATTCCCTGACCAGTTAATATTCATTTCTGAAAAGGTACGCTTGGTACGACTCGTCGTTTCTAGATTCTAAATAGCCCGTTATAATTGTAATTAGTATAACTCAATTACCACTCCTAAATAAATTCACTTCAAAACTACAAAGAACTACTTTCGCCCCTAACCTAATATTTCACACTCGCCCACTATCACTTCACAACCACTAATAACTCTCAAAGAAAAATCACCGTTCCCGCCAATTCCATCTCAAAAGCAATCGCTTAAATCGTAAGTACTTTCCACCAATTTCACGTTCATTTGTTTCCGAAAATTCTGGAAAGTTGTGCTTCCGAACTCAAGGGAACTCAAGCCCCAGAAAATAAGAGAAAAATCAATCACAATAAGTTGGTAGAACTTGGTACTTAAGGGCCTGACTCAGTTTAAACGTTGAGAAAAGGACTGGCTGAGTTTTTGTCGGATGGCTGTATGCGATAGCTGGCAAGTTAAAGTTTCGAACACGGAATGTTTTTTTTTTGCGTTTGAATTTGGTGTTCTGTTTCTTCGCGCCATTTTTTCCTTGTTTTTTTTTGCATTATTGATGGTATTGGAGTTGGAACAGTATTTTTTGGAATGGAGAAGTAATAAAGGAGGAAAAATAATTATGCCTTTTATTATATCGAAATTGTGTTTTACGAGTTTAGAGAAATTCAAAATCATCATCATCAGCCTACAGCCTCTCCTATTGCACGCCATTCAACTTGATTTTTGGCAATTCTCATCCAGCTGCTACCAGCCATCCTGCGAAGATCGTCGCTCCAGTTAGGATGAGTCTTACCAAACAAAAAAGAAAAAATGCACGAAATAAATTACTTACCAAAATTTTTTTTTAAGTTGTTTGCCCGTAATGCATTATATATAACTTCCGTCTCTAAAACGAATAAATTAAAACTAATAAGTCAAGCCGTCTTTACACTTTCTCAAACTACCATAAAGGTGTTTTCAAATCGCCTCTCCTCAAAAACATATTCTTCTCTATTCAACCCAGACGTAATAAAACAAAATTTCTCTCCAAACAGTTTCCTTAAAAGACTATATTATGTTTATTAGACTCGTATAATATATTGACCAATAAAAATGGTAATTTCGCGGACAAAATGAAATTAAACTGAGGGGCTATGTACCAAGAGATTATCTTCCGCGATGAGCAATTTGATATATTAGAGCAGTTTAATTTATGACTCGCGCAAAGTAAAATGATTCTTAAATCTGCTTATTCATCTTTAATTTTTGGGAGGATTATTGTATAGCTGGATTTTAGGTCGAGGGAAATATAATAAGGAAACCATGATTATGTTGTAAACAGATTTTAGACACAAAAAAGATTATGGGTTGAAATTGTTGATAATTTTTGCTTGGTCTTATTTTTTTAATGATTTTTATTGCAATCTACGATTATCATTCTTGCAGATATTGAGCAATACGTTTCGTGTTACGTATTGGGTTTGTACGGTAGGTGTCCAGCGACTAGAAGGAGGCCGCCGAGCGGGATCTGGAGAGGGCTGATCCTGCTCGGAGAAGGAGGCGCCGGGGAGGCCTTGGCGCCTAATACGCCAAAACCCACTTACTAATTAAGGTAGGTGGACCTTTGGGGTCGCGGGCGCATAGAGTGGGGACTCTGTCTGCCTACCAAGTGACCCCAGGGAAGACGGTGGCACAGTGGTCACGTGCTGCCGTGCATAGCAAGGCTTAGGGGAGGCCCCTTTACAGTCTCCCCAGGGATGTGCCTTACAGGCGTTGCGCAGGGATGGTTCCGGAGTTGGTCTTTTAAGAGGAACCGGGACCACCTCTATGCGCGGATGGTGATCACCGGGGTGGTTTTAGTGAGGTAAAAATCCCACACTCCCCGACCCCTCTCCCCGGAGGTCGGGTGCCTTTCGAAGGTTTCCCCCCGAAAACAAAAAAAAAAAAAAGGTGTCCAGCGACTGCTCCGCTTATTATTGTAGCCTCTTAAGATCTTGAGGAATCTTTCTTTTTTAGTGAAATTTAGTTTTTGATCTTGATTGAGGTTGATTTGAGCTTGACCCTTCTCTGTTTTCAAAGAGAAAAATTCGGTATTTTGGTCACAACCGTTACAAACGAATATTTAATAAAAGCATATACTTACCTACTTGTTAAATTGCAGACAGGACTACTTACTAACTATGTAATTATTGTATTATAATGATCTTAACCGCAGCTTCACTAAATGATCATCCATGGGTTTACATAATGTGCATGGATAAAAGATATTTAGCCTATATGTCAACCCAAGCGTGGCTGTTGGCTTGCACCAGCGCTCAGCACTCAGTCCGTACCTCTTCGTGCTGATAATGGATGCTCTTACATCGGACATCCAAGAGGAGGCTCCCTAGTGTATGCTGTTCGCCGATGACATTGACGCATGACAGCCGAGAGCGGCTCAGAGGTCCAGAGCAGATTAGAAAGGTGGTGGAAAAGACTCGAGACCGTGGGCCTGAGAGTAAGTAGGACCAAAACTGAGTATCTGTTTTGTGATTTTGGCGGTCTCTCCAGTCCTAGGCCCATGTCTCTCGCCGGAACGCCCTTATCGATCTGCTCCGACTTTCGGTACCTCGGGTCACTTGTCCAAGGAGATGGCGAAGTAGACCGAGACGTAACGCACCGGATCAACTCAGGATGGATGAAATGGCGACAGGTCACAGGAACAACTTGCGAACCACGGATGCCCGTCAAGTTAAAGGGGAAAATTTATAAGTCCGTGATAAGGCCTATCTTACTTTATGGATCTGAATGCTGGGCTGTGAAGAAGACGGATGAAAAAAGATTGCATGCAGCGGAGATGAGAATGTTGAGATGGATGTGTGGAGTGACGAGAATGGATAAAGTAAGAAATGAGTATATAAGGGGAAGTTTGAAAGTGGCGCCAGTGACAGAAAAGTTGAAAGGAAATCGTTTGGCTTGGTATGGGCATGTGATGAGAAGGGACGAAACGCATGTGACTAAAAGAGTGATGAATATACATTTTGATGGATGGAGAGGGAGAGGAAGGCCGAAGAAAAGATGGATGGATTGTGTGAGGAATGATATGAAAGAGAAGGGAGTGAATGATAGCGTGACGGTTGACAGGGGAGAATGGAAGAAGAAAACGTGTTGCGCCGACCCCAAGTAACATGGGATAAGGGCAGGAAGATGATGATGTCAACCCAAGACTTCAGGTCATGCCCTTTTTTTTGGGTGGGAAATCTTCATATGACTCCTCGCGCTCTTCGTGTCAGACTTTTACTGACTAAAACCCACCCGTGTTCCTTCAGTTGCCTGTACCGGGGGCCACGGTATCCCTTTCGAACAACCCGCGGCCCTGGCAGTTCAGGTCATACCCTGACAATACGTGCTGGAGTAACAAACATTTTCACAAAGTTCACAATTTTAATTACCAGAATAACACCAACATTCCATTGGAACATTTTTGCATTCAAACACCTTTAACAACCGAGCCATATCTGTAGATACCAACATTTTTCTTCAACTAAAGTCAATAGGTCCGTCCTACATAACATGGTCCTCACTTGAACTAGTGTGCGCTCCATTGGTCCGTACCGTCACACTTATACGGCCAGGGGAAAGGATTTCTGTGTCTTCAACTAAAGGCAAGGTTTTTTATTTCGGCTCCTAGGTTCCGAAGAAATACGGGGTTATATTGCACAGCTGCAGGTACTCACATTGGTAATAGTGAAGGTACGTGTAAATTGTCATCTGTTTAGCGTTTTCCAAGTCATTTTGAAAGAAAGAAAAAGAAGAAAGAAAATACATTTATTTGGCACAAACTAAAAGACACACGATACACTAGATATATACATCAGACAAAACAAACAATAAGATTAAAAAATAAATAAAAGATTAAATAAAAAATGTGAAGTCCGATGCAAGAAAATTATCAGGAAAGTGTGCCTCACGGCTGCGCCAAGAAGGCCCAGTTCAGCAAAAATGCCAGACAACTAGTGCCTGACGCTGGTTTTCAACTGGACCTGATGTGTGAGGTGAGAGATGTAAATCAGTTTTATACTGCAACGTGACGTGTGTATGCATACTTAAATATACTTAAATATATATGTATATAAATAAAATAAATTTGTGTTAGATAAAAAACAGTAACGAATATGTGAATATTATGTCTAAATGTGTGGTATTGAGTAACATTGCAAAAATAAAAATAAAAATGATAATACTGATAAATAAATAAATGAGACCATGATAGACCTTCCCATGCAAATAAAGAAATTCCTATAAACGAGTCAGAACAAAAACCTGTTTTAAACGCTGCCTGCCACAATTTATCAATCCGTGCACTTTCATAAAATTATAGCTATTTGGTATACAAGCTAACTTTCAACTACTGTTAAAAAATGTTGTGGATACATTCGGTACTCTTTTAAGTATGTACCTAGTCTTGCCATAAATATTGTCACGAAAAAAAAATTTTTTTTTATTGCAAATAATATTTATTACTTTTACAGTGTGTTATTGAATACATAAATATAAAACAATTTAAAAAATAAAAAGCTTATTCGAAGTGGTCTCCATTTGCTGCAATACAGTCCTTTAAACGTTGAGGCCAGTTATCAATAGAAGCACGCACTCTTTCCATGAGAAAATTCTTTACTGCCAATCGTATGGATTGCTTTAGGGACTCCAAATTATCATGGCAATTAGAGCAAGCCGTACTCTCTAAAACTGATAAATCATAATCCAGCGGATTAAGATCGGGACTAGACGACGGCCAGTCTTCAGCTCTGATGAAGTCCGAAACGTTCACTTCCAACTAAGACTGCGTGGACCGAGCTTTATGACCCGGCGCCGAGTCTTGTTGGAAGGACTATACTTGGTTATTGAACATGGTGTTGTTAAGGGGCTTAACTACCTTCTCAAGAATGGTATCTTGATACACTTGTGCCGATGTTTTGATACCTTTTTCACAAATATGGCTCAGTCACTCCTTCATAGCTAACATCCCACCAAACCATCATTGAAGTCGGATAATGCCCACGTTGCACTCTGTCGACTAATTGGGAAGCTTCCTTAGAGCTTTGAGCATAATTACGGTCATTTTGTTTGTTAAAATGTTGCTCAATTGTAAAGATTTTCTCATCCGTAAACAAAATTTTTCTGTGACCTCCCTTTGCGTACCGCTTCAGTAGTTGTTTCGATTTTACCACCCTATTCTTTTTAAATTATCAGTTCAAAAATGACCAGTGCGTCTCTTATAGGCTGCAGGTCCTAAGTCATCTTTTAAAATACGCGACATGGTTCTGGGTACTATCTTCATCTCCCGAGATAAAATCTTTTGCTTCGGACAGGATTTCTTCGAATTCTTTCCCTTACTGCTTTGACCACATTTTTCGTATGAACACTACGTGGACGCCCAGATCTTTTTCTGTCACAAACAGAGGAGGTCTCATTGTACCTATTAATAGCCCGGTACACAAACATTTGACTAATACCAAGCGTATGGAGAGTTTTAAAAATTGCATTTGGCTCCATACCAACTTTGTGTAATGCAATCACAGCGATTCGGTTCTCTTTATCACCCCACTCCATTTTAATATCGCAAAATATTGTACAATGTATTGGCGCCAAAATTAGAAAACTCAATGAAAAATCGTATAAAAATGACAGATTCTAAATTCAAATGTAATATCTTTCTTATTTTTAATTGTAACAGTATTTATGGCCAGACTGTATACCATAAGCTACACACAACAAAAACACGCAAACACGCAATAAAAGTGAAAATTGGCAGTGTAGTGGGTAAACGCACATATTGCCTGTAGGTACTTACATATTGTGTCGTGGTGGCACGAAGCAAAATCAGCCTATAATGTTCCCACTTCTGGGACACAGGCCTCCTCTCGGTGAGAGGGAGTCGGCCTTAACCCACCACGCGGGCCCAGTGCGGGTTGGTAAATGATGTCTTCAATATTTCTAGGATATACGGCATTATTTTTGTCACTCAACACAAGGTTTCCAATTTTAATCACAATAAGACGTGTCTTCCAAAGTAACAAGTCACTTCGTCGGAAAAATTTTAATGGCCTGAAATCGCTGAAATGCTAACATGAAATGTAAGCGCATACGCAAGCAATAAAGGCTTTTGCCTATCATCATTATCCACAGGCCGACTTTACCCACTGCTGGGCATAGGCATCTCTTTTCTTATGTGAAGGGCGTTTTGGGGGACTGTCTTATGTAATTTTGACGTTCGAAAAGTGCTGATTCTCAGTCTAATTTGCATAAATGACTTTTTGATTTTGTGCCAATCCACTTTTGTCCATAGGTGGCTCAAATACTAGCAAATTCAAATTGCTATTATAACAACACCCTAGAATGGAAAATGACCTATTCTTCACCAAAAACCACAGCTACTCTTAAACCAATTATTTTCCGTAGCCCTCTCAAAAAACGACCTAAATAAATAAATTAGCGATCGCCAAACATTATCGAGGCACGCATCGAGCACAATTCACAATTAGGCCTCGCTTCCGAAAACGGCTATTAATTTGTGTTGCCAGCTATAAATTCTAGTTAAGCCACACACTGCCGTAGTTTCGGCTTTCCTGTTTTTTTTAAATGGTAGTTGATTTCTTTTGCGGGCAGAATAGGAATGGGTATTTATTGTGAAGGCTGTGGGAAAGAAAGGTTCGTGTTTCGAGTACTTTTCTTTCGGTTTTTTTTTGTGCTGGTGTATAGAATGGAGTAGTTGAGGGAGGTTCAGCTCGTTTTTCGTTTAAAATATTTTTATATAAACCAGAATATAAAAGGGGTTATGGTTAAATTTAAAGTCTAAAAATGAAGTCTCATGTTCTTTTAATTTTCACGTGCACTTTTCAATCCAGAACACAGGTAGCCAAAATTGGTATAGCTTAGTACTTCAAGGGAAAATCTTTCTCAAGGAGGTCGTTAATAAGCAAATTTATTTGGATTGCAAGCACTGTCAATGGTGCCAACCAATCGAAACGGTTTATAATAAAATTAACAATGTACAGATGTCAGCACATCAAGCTACTACAATCTGACAAATTGTTTTGATAGATTTTCAACTTTATCGCTAGAGCAAGGTACAAGTTTGATTGGGAAAATTTGACAGTTTCGGGTAGCTTTACCTGCTGGCGTCTGTACAACCCACAAGAGTTAACTTGAGACCGTAGCGGTTCCTCCCGACCCCCGCTCTCGCCTATGACGCCTCAGTACCGCGCTCTTACGTCATCCGAGCAAAGTCGCAAGTTACCTCTTGCGGGCTGTACACTCACTAATCAAACTTTCAAAAACCAGGGTATGGTCCCAACCCAACCGTACTTATGATGCACTTAATTCCGGGACTAATTAGTCCAAACCCAAATTAGAAATTACGAATATAATTAATCGAAAGGTGTAATCCCTACATCAAAAAGATCTCTCTCAATTTTCCACAGGAACCCTTAGTACAGGTATAGTCGACCTCGTTATTTCTTTACTACTTTTGACAATAATTCCTAGTAAATTTAAACTTCACTAAGTTTGAATCTATCTAACTGTCACTTAGATAAATAGAACTTATCGTTTTATGACGTGCATGTAACATTCTACCTTAAAAAAAATCACATAGACCTACATGGCCACTTATGAAATATCAGAAGCTCGGTGCACGGTCTCAATTGGTCGTTTCCTATAGAGAAGAACTGGCAAGAATTTTTTTAAAGAGGAACTCTGAGATACTCTTTTAAACAAATTGTTAGGCTTTCACAATGTTTTTCAAATTACAGTGTTAATGGATATGTGAGGACAGTGTAGGCCTGTCAACAAGTACTTAACCATATTTGTTGACTATTTTTTATTTTGTTGCAATCTAGGAAATTATTTCTAGGTTTAATTATGAACTTACCCAGGTTCATAATTAAACCTAGATATCATTCACACTTATAATGAATGCAAATATCCACTTTATTTTGTATACTAATTGTATTTTCACATCTTTCTTAGATAATTACGTAATTTTTTGATGAATACTGCGAATACTTGAATACTGACACGGCACTTATATTTGATTATTATTTTCTGTTAATTCTTTGTATGTATTGTTAATGGTGTACCAAGTAAATAAACAAATTGTATCATCTAAGAGCCTACAAGGCCTTAGGATGGTAAAGGAATTTCGAAGTCGACTATACCCATAGCACAGGTACTTTTAGCTAACGGTTTTTGATACATATTTCATGAGAGCGATCCGTTCACCAGATGGTGAAGTTTTCACTTCATTGCGTTGGATTTCGTTACACCTGACGGGATGGGTGTACGGTTCAATTGAAACGATTTATTTTTAGTTTCAAGGATTGAGATCGTTGAATTTGGGTTTGGATAACGTTGTGTTATGTTATGTTTTAGGCGGTAGGCAGAGAGGTTTTCAATATAGTAAGAAATGGAAACGGAAGGGGGTTTTTGGTAGAAAAGGCTAGAATTATACCTATAGGTCATAATTTACGCTAGACGATATTTTAAACAAGTAGGTAACGATAATGCGTTATTCAACCGACTTCTCAGCACTGACCCTTACAATAAATACAGATTTATAATTTAATTCTGACACAAATGCATATTAAATAACAACGTCACTAAATCAAATCAAATGTCCCTATAGTACGTACACATAAATGACTACCAACTCGAACAAAAACCATCTGTTTTTCTTATAAACCCTAAACAATTGCACAACGGTAACAAAACATTCATTTCGAATAGATTGTGCGGTCTAAAGTACCTGTTTACCTACCTGTAACCAGCCATCCGTGAAGCATATTTCATATTTTCGGAATAACCCCCCCCCCCCCCCCCGCGCTGTTGTCCAAATACCTTCCCATTTGGTGTAATAAACGGGTCTTTTGTGCCCGTATCAATACAGGGTTAAAATACGAGTGGTATCTATCAAAATGATGTATGGACGGTGGTGGGTTATTTTTTATTTTGCAATTATGGATAGCCTTGAGTAAATATTGGGAAATAGGAAATGATTTTCGGCCTTAGTTCTTGAGTATAATAACTACATACATAGGTTGCGGGTTCACCTGGTGGGTAATGTGGGCATGCGAAGTCAGGAAAATTAACTGTTAAACAAATTGACACCCTACGTTCGTTTTATAACCATTTCGTACAACTGTCAAAGAATGACAGTTGTGATTTGAATATACGGATACGTTAGAAATCAGTACCCTATCCCCCAAACCTCCGGCGCACCCTGGACACCTAGCACTCGGTAACGCAGAGTCTAGGTGACTAATCCTTGTACCACGATGGCACGAACCGGTCTTTCTCAAGATCCATCCCAAACGGCTCTTTTGAGAGCCAATCACCGGACCTTAACAACTCCAGCCCTTTGTGTTATTTCAATAAATATAGCATATATCTTACTGAAATACTTCCTTCCTCCGAGCACGTTTGCTCTTGCGAATCTCCACTCAAGCCAGCCAATAAAGGCAAGCCAGAGGTGAGGAACAAGACTTCTCCCGGGAGATAGGGTCCGTGGGATCGCCACTGCCCAACAGCTCGCCACATGCTGCCCAACAGCTCGCCACATGCTGCCCTGCGGGTTCCTGTATCTCTCTTGGTCAAGCTCTTCGCCCTAGACCTGATCCGGCAAATTAAACTCTTCCATCACAGACCTAGAGTTTAGAGCGCGCTGGCCCCACCACGACGTCAACGTAGAGATACGGCGGTGGGGTTATTATTATTATGTCGTTTATTCATTGAATTCTCTTATTTTATTATACTTTTAAATATTAGTATAAAAACAAAAAAAAAACACATTTAAAAATATAAAAAAAATAGTGATCCACCGGTGTCGGGAGCAGGGTCCAACCTACCAGTGGTTAGAGCTCCAGAGATAGAAACCTCTTCACAATGCGAGCCGTATCGAGGAGTACTGCCTTCTGAATCAGGCCCTTGATCCAACCGCCTAACGAGAGCCTCGATAGATGTTGATCGAGGCTTTCGGCCATCAGGCCATTGGCCGATACGACAATCGGCACAATGACTGTCGAGCTCACATTCTACATGTCAACAACCTCGCGTGCTAAGTCAAGATATTTGATTTGTTTATCTTTCTCAGCTTTCACGAGGTTCCCGTCATGTGGAATGGTAACATCAACAATCATTGCGGGGCGCACTAATCGATCTATCACCACTATATCAGGTTTGTTGGCGACAACAGTCCTGTCAGTGATGATAGACCGATCCCAGTACAACGTGACATGGTCATTTTCGGGAACTGGGTCGGGCACATACTTGTAATATGGTACCTCAGAGTCGACAAGTTTATATTTCAAAGCAAGTTGCTGGTGAATAATCCTGGCTACTTGGTTATGCCTGTGCAAGTACTCGCTGTTAGCCAGACGAGAACAACCAGAGATAATATGTCTGATGGACTCACCCGGACGGTGGCATGCCCGACACACGTCAGCCGTCCCGTCCTTCATAATATGTCTCCGGTAGTTATTCGTCAAGATAACTTCGTCCATAATTGCACAGACAAAACGTTCAGTTTCCCCGAAGACGTCACTGAAACGCAGCCAGGATACGGACGCTAAGAAATCTACACCGGGCTCATGAAGAGACCGATAGAAGCGCCCGTGAAGCTCCTTGCTTTGCCATACCTTCTTGCGGTCATCGGTAGTAAGTACTACAGGTTTGCTCCAGTTCTCCTTCGCCATGGAGAGCGGGGTGAGCCCCTTGACCATTGCGACCACATCACGGTGCATACCCACTTCGGCTTTTAAAAAATATTCCCTGAGACTGCACACCTCGCGGTTGTGCAGGGTCTTCGCATTTAAAAATCCTCGACCCCAACACTTCCGCGGGATATACAGCCTCATCACCGATGATCGTGGGTGATGCATCCGGTTATTATTATTATTATTATTATATGTTTGTGTTGTCCCACTGCAGGGCAAAGGCCTCCCTTCTCTCCTTCCACTTTTCCCGGTCTGCTGCGATTGTGGGCCAATCTTTAAGAAGGAGTCCAGCTCATCCTGCCATCTCTTTCTGGGCCTGCCCCGCTGTCGTTTCCTGCAATTTGGGATCCACTGAGTGGTGGCTTTTGCATATTGTTGCTCGAACATGCGACAGATATGGCCAGTCCAGTTCTACTTTAGCCCAGCAGCTGTGCGACCAGCGTCCGCTATTTGTGTTTTGGAACGAAATAAGGAGTTCTTAATGCAGTCTGTGAGTTTGACACCCAGTATACTTCGTTTCATAGCCCGTTGGGAGACTCCAAGTGCGTACTTTTGACGCTTTGTAAGAGACCATGTTGGCGCTCCGTAGGTGAGGGTGGGAAGAATGCACATGTCCATGAGCTTTCGTTTTATTGAAAGCGGGAGAGGTCCTTTCATGACATGTTTCATGACCAATAGTTCTTCCAGGCGTTGTTTGTGCGTCGAGCGACTCATGGACATATTCAACCTGTACACCCCCAATTTCTACGTTGCGTTCGGTGCTGTTCGTCATCAGTCATCATTCAGTCATCTTATGTATGTTAAACATCGAATTTTATAGAAATAGATTGCGACATAGATATGAGTGACAGAGACGACGCTCTACAAAGCAAACATTTTCTAAAACTCAATCTAGCAGAATGTCTGCGCTCTAGTACGGAGGATAAGTAATTTTTCACTGCTCTTCAAGTAAAATAGCAACATGAACTTATTTCTCCTCATTACAGTTGCCGAGATAATAATAACAAACATCTTTCAGACAGATTCCATTTCAGCGTGCAACAGTAGAAACGTTATTATTAAACTAGCTTCTACCCGCGGTTTTGCTTGTGTGGAGGTCGGAAATTATACCACGGGAACTTACTACCGGAATAAAATGGTCTACCTGTGTGCCAAATTTCATCGAAATTCGTTCATATCAAAAGTCATTTATTCACATTAGGCTGAAAATCAGCACTTTTCGAACGTCAAAATTACAAAAGACAGTCCCCCAAAATGCCCGCCCTTCATCACTTCCTAGTGTTTTCGCTGGGAAGAAGAAATGCCGCAACAAACTCCCCAGCAGCACAGCTGTCTGTTTAGTAGAAAACACTTGATTGTATACAATACTGGGCAAGCAAAAACGTTCAACCGTTTAGGCGTGAAAAGGTAACAGATAGAGTTAACTTCGCATTTAATTATAATACAAGCTGCATCTCGTGGTTTCCCCAACATAAGTCTCGATCCCGTAAGAATATCGGGATAAAACGTATCCTTTGTCCTAAATCAGGTTATCGTCTATCCTGTGCCAAAATTACATCGAAATCTGTTCAGCCGGTTTAGCGTGAAAGCGTATCAAACAAACAACCAAATTCACTTTCGCATTTATAAGACTCGTATAATTATAAGTTAGGATTATGACAATGTATAGTATGGATCCAGACTGAAACTCAAACAATGCCGTAGAAAAAGCAAACTAGTGAAATCTTAGCTTGTTTCTCTGTTTCAGCACTTTTCAAGCCGAAAACTAGGCGTTATGAAACTTTGCTGAATCTCTGTTTGCAGATCGTTATGGAGCTTAGAAGCTAGATATTGTTTCAGTTCAAATATATGGCTTGTTTCTGTAACGATTTTAGATCGTATTTTGTTTAAAATAAGAATTATAACTACTGTGCCTTAAAAGGAAAAACTAAACCCTTTTAAGATCACTTCGTTGTCGGTCTGTCTGTCCGTCTGTCAAGACCTTTTTTCTCAGGGACGCGTGAAGTTATCAAGTTGAAATTAATATCAAATCCCTAGAAGCAGTGAAAAAATCAAACTTCTAAGTCAACGCAATTAAAAGATACGGGTGTTTATGTTCCATTTATATATTTTGACACTTGCAATGGTATCAAAACCTATAGGGTACTTCCCGATGACCTAGAATCATGAAATTTGGCAAAAAACTATTTCATGTAGCACAAGTAAAGGAAAATATCCGAAAAACTAAAATATTTAGTTACATAGCTACAAAAAAAAAAATGTATACAGAACCCTCGGTGCGCGAGTCCGACTCGCACTTGACCGGTTTTTATAACTATGCAGAAGACTGAATTATTTCCATCCCCTTTGTCTTCAATAAGGCAGCTAGTATATCTCTCTTAGTCCAGCTGCTGCAAAACCGAATTGCAGCCAATATGTACCTTTAAAAAACCCAGAAAGACCAGTGAAATTTTTAACCGAAAACTCTGTATGTCGTATCCAGCCGGCCTGTTTGATCGGAATGGGCAGGTGCTATAAATCTTCAGAGTGTTCCCGTCCTGTGGCCGACATTTATTTTGTTTTGTGTGCTACTGGAAGTACTGGGTTTTAATCAATGAGTGCGAATTTTCGACGTTTTCGTCCTTTACTGGGACAATTGCGGGCGGGTTGAAGTGGTGCACGTTTTTATTTTGGAGGAGAATTTAAATTGTTTGAATCAAAGGCCTTAATTTTTTGATTAGTGTATATTTTATTGGTGGTCATGACTAGTCTTTTGTTATGTAGTTGATTATCACGTTCTTTCGTTCGACTTTCTGAGGAGAATAGTATGCATTATGATACCTATATACACCAGTTACTCCATAATATTTACAATCAGTTACCTGTTACCTTAACTATCTGGCGAAATGTGTGTCTACTATAGGTACGTATATCTCTACCTCACCCTTCGGGGATTACCTGCGTGATGTTATAGTATGTGATACCCTAAATTTGGTTACATTGTGTCTATTCGAAGAGAAATATTTCTGTGTTTTTGTTTAGCTACAGGTCATATGTAAGTTATTCTTTTTAAAGAAACAGGAAAAAATGCCTCGATATCGTGACATCTCAATCCTGGCCTGAAATCATTTATCGAAATAGTCAAAGCCCGTATAACTTTATCTATGTATCAACTCTTCACTAAATCTAAAACTAATATTATTGAACGTAAACTCGAAAGCAATACCAATACACTCGTCAATAAACGGGTTAGTGGCAAAGAGCCTCGTCTTGAGATTCCCCCGCTTAGCTGGTAAATTAAGAGCTGAGCGAGCTGTGGATAAGGCACGCATACTAAGGAGGGATTATACTGTGGATAGACTTGCGGAGAATAAAAGTACGATGTCGGGTAACGTTGTGATTACGAAAATGTATTAAGGTACCAAGTGTTTGTGTTTGTCCGGTAAACTGCTTAAACCGCCACTAATTTTGACGTTCGTCAGAAACACGGATTTCTGATAGCTGGACTCACTTTGAACTGTCAGACGAGACAGAGTCACTATGTGTACATTTCATATTTACATAGTTACTTCTTTTTTTTTTTTGCCATGTTCATTATGATTGTCACCCATGTCACTGTACGACAACGAGCCAAAAGACATACCTACACACAACACGACATCGCATCCCGGTATGTTGCGACGTCGTGTCGTGTGTATGTGTTTTGTTCTAACAACGGTAGGCGCTCCTTCATTTTCGTATTTTCGGATCAATGTGGACACATCTTTCGATAGGCTCTACACTGAAATTTTTAAGTCGACGGTCGACTTCTTTGTCACGTTAATGGCATGACGGTGTATAACATTAAAACTTCGCAACTTCCACGTGTAAGTGACGTATAACCATCATCGGGACCTCTACCCACATTTTGCTAACACCAAGTAACCTAATATTAATCTTTTATTCTATCCCTTGTCCACAGGAGAGACAATTACCCCAGACAACTCCACCATCACCCGGGTGCTGCCGCTCACGGTGACTCGCGAGGAGTTGGGGGGTGAGCTGACCTGCGTGGTGAGCTCCGCCGCACTGGATGCTGATATTGTGAAGAAGATCAAGCTGGATGTTCGAGGTATGTAGATGATGAAGATAAAATAGACAAATTGGATCAAGGCGAGACTGCTGAGCCGGGATGTCGTGGGTTTGATTCCCAGGCCGGACCAAATGATAATGGTTTTTTAGAACCTATATTACCCACACTGTTCCATCTGTACATGGATGCACTCATCGTCGCGCTCAGTAGCCACCATGTTGGCTGCCACGTTGATGGAGTCTGTGTAAACAATCTGAGTTACGCAGACGACATGGTACTTCTGCAGTGCAGAAGCGGGCATTTATAATCTTAAAGATTGTGGCTGGCAGGGTGTCATCTCCGCTGTGGAGGTCCCTTGTTAAAACAGTTATTTAATGATAATTTTGATTTACATTTTATTTTTATTTTTCATTATCATTTTAATCTACATTTTAATTATTATTTTTATTTTTGTTTGTGTAATATTGTTATGCATGATGTACTAATCTATGGATCCTTGATATCTGAATTAAAATTATTTTATTTTATATTAGCCGTATATTGTTACTATCGACATGATACAAGGTGCAGTTTTGGACGGGGCAATAAGGGCAGATACCTTTACCGTTGTAGCTACAGGCAAACGTTCTTAGGAGACTTACCTTAAATTTTCAAGTAATTACTTGCATTCATCATTCATTGCCTCGTCTCAAAAATCAATCCTGAATATAAAGGAAATATATTAGGAAACTGGGGAAACTATTCATAGATGAGTGTAAATTTAGGTGAATGGTAAGTCAATGTACTCGCATTTACGGAAATTGCTGGAAATTTCACTTTAAAATAATAATGTTCCTAGGTTGTTCGGAGTTAATTCGAGCTACAAATACTAATAACATTCATCGTAATCTAGAAGGAGTTGGCTTTTTCTCACAAAATCTCACAAATAGTGTAAGATCGTACCCAGATGTGGCGTCACACACGAGTGCACACATCGCGCGCGGCGTGAATTCAATACGCCAGCGTTTAACGCGCGTGAATTATGTTGAAATTTCCAACAGATAGTCGCTTCATTGCGTTTAGTATGTACCTTCTTTACTTATATTGACCGTTTTTGGTAGTTTATGAATTATAAAGCTAGTTCATTGTAACCTAACAAGTTGGGCGTCGATGTTCCTGCCACCCTGTATACACAGATTGTCCTGAGAAAAAGACATGCTTAGTTTAAAATGACACATTTCAAACGCGCGACAATAAAAAACCGCTTCATCTACTCCGTTTCTTAAATTCCCAATACCACCAAGCCATCAAAGTTTCAACTCAAATGCCATTCAAACCAGCCCAAGAGACATACTTTTATTCAAATCCAAAGAAAGTTGTGTGAAAGTTAGCACAAGTTGGAACTGCGGTGAATCATGTTAAAATTATATGGCAACTTACCCCCGAGTGGCCGGGGGTGATTAGAATATTAGACGTTTGTTGGGTAGAGAGGAGACAAGGCTAGGTTAGTTAGTTGTTATAGTGATGTTTCTCGAGAGTTTCTATGGTTGGTCCTTTGGTACTAAAATACCATAGATTGATTAGGGGTGAAAGTAATAACGTTGACGGCACGGTTGGCGCAGTGGTTAAGCGATTGACTGCTGCGCTGCGTGTCGCGGGTTCGATTCCCGCACGGAACAAATATTTGTATGACCTACAAGTAGTTGTTTCAGGTCTGGCTGTTTGTGTATGTGATTTTAAATGTTTGCAAACGCACCCACGATACAGGAGAAATTCCTATTGTAGGGCAACGTTTTTTTAAATAATAATAGGAATTTTTACTCGCGTGAAATTTCTTGTTCCCCCGACCCAACTCATCGCATCGCATCGCCTGCGCGCGCTGTTACTTCGTTTACACTTAGCGCTCTCGGTAATTTTCATTTATTTTGCTCGGCTCCTAAGGATCCTAGCGTGATGGTAAATGTCCTACCTAGAGCCTTCCTCAAGAATTGGGATATCAAATGCAAAAAGATTTTGTTAAATTCGACTGGGAGTTCCAGAAATTACGGCGTTCAAGCAAACAAACAAACTCTTCAGCATCATTTATTAGTATATACTTAGATACATTACTGTAGATAAGTGTGTAACAGTCCCACTTGTGGGTTATAATATAATAATGTAAGTACCACTGCTAAGCAAAGACCTATATTATCATAATATAAGAATCGGTAGGTATTGATCATCAATTTATCACGCTTGATCAATAGTGGGTTAGCGCTGTCAAACTATAATGACCGATTTTTTAAATTCAGCTTATTTATTTTGAATGATTACTTTGTTCAATAAAATACATTATTTTATTTAATAGCTTGATAAATAATACGTGTGTTATCTTTATTTCAATTTTAATAAAGAAAGAAGAAGAAAAAAACATTTTTTAAATAGTGTTCAAGTAATTTAATAGCAATTATGCGAACAAAATATCCTTTATATAGGTCCTTCCAAAAAACGAATAATTCTTTCCCAAAAACTCAATAGCTATTAAACCTTAAAATTGGCTCCAATTTTTCTAGCAACCGCCATCTTACAGCGTTGTCTGTATAATTGAGCACATTAATAAAACGGTATCAGCAGACTAAATGAAAATTTATTCCTTCGCGAAATTAAACACGAAAAAGTTAACGAATTAGAGTCAAGGGCTTATACGATTTAGATGTTTTGGATGAAATTTAGTGGAGGTTTAATCGTTTTTGAACAAAGAATCTGTGAGAGAATTAGTTTTATTTTGTTGCAGTTTTAAATTACCACTGAGTTTGAGAGCTAAATTATCAGAAAATATTGTAACATAACACAAAATTACACCTGCAAGTATTGTCAAAGGTATTAAGCTTAGTTAGTTATTTTTTATCGTACTTACTATAATACTATACTATAATGTTATAAAATTAATGTGAAAGTTTGTATGGATGGATGGATGGATGTTTGTTACTCTTTCACGCAAAAACTACTGAACGGATTTGGATGAAATTTGGCACACAGATGGTTTATAACCAGGATTAACATATAGGATACTTTTTATCCTTTTCCATTCATCCTCATCCATTTTAACCGCGGGGCGCAGCTAGTATCCCGTAAAGTTGTAAACACGCAATCAACCAGACATAAATTCAGACTTTGGGCAAAATCAAATAACACTTTGCCCAACTTGGAGGGCGAACGCAAGGCCTGTTTAGCAGTCATCATTGTGACCACTAGACTGGCATCTCGAGGCAGTCTGAACATAATCTGATTTAGAACATCTAATTAATACGCCAATTATGTCACAATACGGTGGCAGGGACATCGACGCGCAAACTGTAACCGTGAATTCAGCACACGATTCTATACCCTAGAAAAATCAGCTGTTTCATAGAAACGTGCAATACTTATGCGGTCAAAATGTACGGCAGACCTTTTTTTTTACTAACTGACGAAAACTTCAACGCATGTTCAGAATCATGTACTGAATCCATGGTAACAGGTTGTACGTCGATGTTCCTGCCAGCCTGTGTAATACTAAAAGGATTGCGCTCTAATTGCAAAACAGAGAAAAAAATGGAAAGACGGAAGGGGGCCCTTGCCCTGCAGGACACAACAGGTTCATAATAATAAATAATGTCACAAAACCTAAACAAATCATTACTTAGCAAATTAACTACAAAACATACGGCTATAAATAGCACATTCACACTTGTCCAATTAGAACCAGAACCTATTACCCAATCTCGAACAAGTCTATAGAACCCAAAACATGTACTCATTCCCAACATCCACGTACTTTGTACCCTCACAACCAAGGGACCAGTTTCTAGTTGTACAAACCCGGTCTAGTTGTCCAATGGTTGTTTGGCAAAGTTGTTTATTAATTGACAATTTATTGGCTAATACACTGTTATTGGAAAGGGTGGAGGGATGTAGGGATGTTAGGGCGGTTCGCAATTTTGTTACAGAGTTAGGGTGTAGGCACACTGAGATAGCAATGAAGCTATTTTGCTGTGAAAATGCCATTTTTCCGAAGAAAAATCATGAAACAACACCCTAATTGCGTCACACACGATCAATCGGAATCTGAATCATTTTGAAGCAAATTGCTAATCCATTGCTTCATAAGTTCGCGAAAAATTTGTCTGCTCAACACGTAAATAACGCGATGAATGTTGTTGAACTGTCAAAATGAAACCGATTCCGATTGATCGTGTGTTACGCAATTAGGGTGCTGTTGTAAAATCCTGGAGTCTGGATTTGTGCCCGGTTGATGGCAATTATAATAGCTCGCCTTAATACATGAGACTTAAACATAACTGGGTGTACTATAGGTACACCTCTGCTTAACCCTTCAGGAAAAGAGGTGAATGTTATGTTTATGTTATGTAAAAATCATAGTGAATATTGTTTCATGGATACGAAAAAAAAACAAGCACACTTCCTCGCTCGCTCTTGAATAGCTCACATGGATGTAGACCGCATTCACACACTCGAATCGTGTACAATTACGAATATATCTAAAAACAATATTCAATACGTTCAAAATAAAAATGAATCTTCATGACAGATGTGAGTGTGAACTGTCCATAAGTCACTTCACGTTTTTGCTATACGTTTGAATTGATTTCTTCATCAAATCCATTTAGAAAACCATCTTAGTAGGTACCAAATTCTCCAACATTTTTGTTAAAACTAAAACTATCCTCAATTTACTCTAAAGCAATTAGCCCCCTCCCACACCCACAAAACACAACACCCTACATTTTACATGTAGGGCCACATTGAACCATCGCTTAACTAACTTCGGCACTACACTGGCGAGCAATTTTCAGAGCCCAGCCGATAAATTGCGAGACCATATAGCTAATAAGTGGCAAGATAGTGTACTGTAGTGTTGGGATGAGTGATGTCGATAAATTGTTTAGTGTTTAAACAATAAAGTAATTAGTATTGATTGCTTAAATTTAAAAAGAAATGACAATTATAAGCTTAAATGAAGATCATAATCATCGTCTTAGACAAAGAACATCTACTGCTGGCCACCGAGCTGAGGCCATCTGCGAATTCGCGCTTATGTAAAAATAATCAGTATTTAAATCAGAATATTAACAACGAAAACTTTAAACCATTTCAACCAATAAAATTGACAATAAATCTTCACGACATAATCCCTTTTACAAAACTACTACTTATAAATAAAGCTAAAAGATTAAATGAATGCGGGTCAAATCACAAAAAGCGGCTTATATCACAGGCCTAATTTCTCCAATCGCTTTTACTTATCACAATAAAAAATAGGGATAAAACCAAGGCCGAAATCTCACAAAAAATGGTCTAAATGTCCCCCCGAGATCCCTGGACACAGCTATTCACAATAATTAGGTTAAGTAATGCGTTTCTAGGACGTCGGTACCGCAAGTTGACGTTTAAGATCCTTGGCTGTCATCCCTACGTCTTGTGGCCTCTAAGCGACCAGATTATGGCCCTTACTTATTAGTTGTAGAATGGTAGTGTTTTGGAGGCCAATGTAGGATAGTTCAACTTTGTGAATCTTTTAGCTTTCTTGTGTTAGTAACAAAATCTTGTTTTATAGGTAAAACGTTTACTTAACAAAAAAAACATTTATGATTCTATAAAAACTGCTACAAATCCAATCCGATAGTAGTCTTTGATACAACTTCTACTGCTCTTATCTCTTTTAAGCCTCTTTCAAAAAACGCCTGTTATCAATGTTATCATCACTACATATAAAAACTGATAGTTTTTTTGACATATAAACTAGACAAATATCTTCATAAACTAATAAGCAGCCGTTTAAAATATTATTTAGTTAAAAAAACTACATCTCGATAAAATAATAATTATCGTCAATGTTTTTTTGATTTTCTTTTTTGTACCTTTCGATGGATATCGACATTCCCACATCACTAGAAGTAATGGGGTCGGGAATTTTACCACCTTGCAATATTGGGGGTCGATAGGATCTCAGGGGTAGGTCAGCCAATGTTGGACACCACACGAATATGTATGTACGAATATTTGAGTTGTAGCGAGTAATGGGTGCTAGGATTGTGGCGAACTTACTAGACGGTGATTAAGTTCGATGAGTTCGATTATACTATAATTGGTTCCAGTAATGTAGGTAAGTCTGGGCTATGAACATGATGTAGGTACACATTTTAGCTGTCGTACAATAGGTGAAACTTTCGTCAATTAGTACCTATAATAAGACTAACTCCACCTTTAACATTTTTTTGTAAAACGTTACCCCACACTCTGAATTACTCCTGTATCGTGGGTGCGTTTACAAACATTTAAACTCACATACACAAACAGCCAGACCTGGAACAACTACCTGTGGGCAATACAAATATATGTTCCGTGCGGGGAATCCAACCCGCGACACGCAGCGCAGCAGTCGATCCCTCAGCCACTGCGCCAACCGTGTCGTCGACATTGATCATATAGTTTGCTTGAGAAATAGTGACCCATTGGTATTGGATGCAACTTTCGAGTTGTAGGTCGTGGGTATAAACCCAGGCAGGCAATTTACTTTGTGTAATTAAATTTTTTATCACTGCTCTAAAAACGGTGAAGAAAAACGTGAGGAAAATTCGAAGACACTTGTAACTTTACCACCCGCACTGTGCCCGCATGGTGGATTAAGCCCACTTCCTCTCTCAGAGAAGAGGCTTGTGTCTCCACATCAATGGGAACGTAATAGGCCGATGATGCTTATCTAGTTTGCTTACACGCAATAAAATAATAGTTTTAAACAAAAACTTTTAAGCCACAAATAATATGTTCACGCATCATAGTATGCCCTGGACGGGAGTCAACAGCCGACTCCCGGCCACCGTAGGCGTGGGCTTGCGGGCAGCTCACCGCCCGGTAAGGACCAGGCCCGGGTCGACGGCGCGTTGTGTTCCACGTGCGCCTCAAAGAGATGTCAGCACGAACTGACGGGGTCCGCTAGGGCCGATGCCACCGGGGCTGCGGGTTGTTCCAAAGAGATACCGTGGCCCCTGGCATAGGCAACTGAAGGAACACGGGTGGGTTTTAGTCAGTAAAAGTCTGACACGCCCTTCCGCTCAGCCCAGAGCGGGAGAGGTCGTTTGATGATTTCCCACCTAAAAAAAAAAAGGCATCATAGTATAAGTTTTTTTTACATATATTGTTGTGACTATCAGATACATAGGTAGTTATAAAAAGCCACCCCATTAAAACGATGTAACTATAAAATAACCCATACACTACAGTTCCGAGAAAAAACTTACAACATTTTCCTTCGCGAGCTCGCACATTCTTCACAAAGTTATCCCGCCTCCAGAATACTTATTAGCAGTATCCTTGCTAATTATGCCACGTAAATTACCCTTCCGCAAGAAATAGGGTAATAGTGCGCACGATGGAAAGGCTACCTGTTACTTTAGAGGTGCTAGGTTTAAAAATGGAACACTTGGGAAGGAATTTTGGTGGTGGCAACTCTATTTTAAGTCTTTGTTATAGTGTTGTAATTATGTCTTCCTGTGCTTTGTGTAAGGTGTAGTTAATATCGCGTTCTGAATTTCGAAACGGATCGTTTTCATAATCAATCTCATTTAGACTCTTAATGAGTTAGTATTTTGTAAAGATACTTACTACTTTTTCGCGGTTAAAACATGACGATGATAATATTCATAAAGGTCCAGTTTCCATTTCCAAAATATGTAAATATACCAAGTGTCACAGGCAAAACATACCTATATTATTTAACGGTTCCTAAAATTTACTACCTAATTTCGATCAGGTTGAGCATTGCTGTAACTAGAAACATCACCAAAACTCCAATTTCCCAGTCAACCCTCGACGTAATATAGGAAGCACTAAGGATAAATGAATTAGGGCCCTTAATATACACCAATTTGTCGTCAGCGTAATAGATTCCTCCCAGTTATTATCGGCCTCACTTAATCTGTTACAGAATGAAGCGGAAAAAGTAAAACTAGTTGCTCTTTGATTTTTAGATTGTGATAAACCTCTTTTAAGAGCAGTGGTGGTCCAGTGGCAACGGCTACGACTTAGGAGTTGTAGGTCGTAGGTTCGAACCCAAGCAGGCGCTTTACTTTGTGTAAATTATTTCATCAGCACTGCTCTCAAAACGGTGAAAGAAAACATCGTGAGGAAACTGGCATGTCCTTAACCAAAAAACTCTAAGATATGTGACATCTACCAACCCACTCTGGGCTCGCGTGGTGGATTATAGCCCACTCCCTTTTATAGATAGAGGAGGCTTGTGTCCCAGCTGTGGGAACATTATAGGCAGATTAGCAACATTAGAGGAACAGATTACAAACAAACGCACTTATTTTATCTCTGTTTTATATTAATATACTAGCCTCTGCCCGCGACTTCGTCCGCGTAAAATTTCTTGTCCCCCCCGATCCACCCCATCGTATCACACAGCCTGCCCGTGCTATTACTTCGTTTCATATAGCGTTCTTTCTGACCATTTTTAATTTTTCTCTCTCCTAAGGGTCATAGCGTGATGTTAAATAGCCTATAGCCTTGCTCAAGAATTGGGCTATCAATTGCAAAAAGATTTTTTCAAATCAACAAACAAACTCTTCAGCTATATTATTAGTATAGATAGATTACGTATTACTTCGAACATATTCACTTCGCTCTCTAACATTCAGTACTCCACAAAAATACCCGGTCAATTTCTCATCCAATATTCTTCTCACAGAATGTAATGAGGTATTAATTAACCATTGAGGTACTGAAAGGTATTTCTTTCCTTTCAATAACACTATATTATGTCACGTCGCTGATTAGTGATCACAGTCAATCAGAGGGACGATAATGGGTGCCGCTACCCTATTAGTTGGTATCTATTACTGATATTGAAGGCGTGCTAGTTTTGTCATAGTAATAAAAGATAGTAGTGTGGAAATGAAAGCATATTTTACTTATATTTCGTCAAAAGATGATATTAGTGTTGTAGCTGAAAGTTTACGAATCACAAATAGGGGATGGTAATCAAAATAAAATTGAAAACTCACGGTTTCAAATTAATAACTGAGTAATCACAACTTTTTGAATGGCATACATATGTATTTGCAAAGGACAGACTCGCCAGCAATCGTTTTTCCATGAAACTCTATGTGCTTTTAAAAAGACATATTTAGGTAGGTCTATAGCTACTTACCAAGCCTGACTATTTAGTTACTTCCAATGAAATTCTGATCTTTATACATATTTTATTCAATGAAAAATACAGCTGAATAACCAAAACATTCACTTATAGAAAAGAAAATTCAAGCGAATTAAATTATATAAAAAACTTAGGGTACTACAAAAGTTGGTCCTTTTACTCTCGAAGGACCAATCCCATCTGAGGACGAACGATGAACCAAATGTAATACTCTCCTTATATAGTTTAAGGGTTTGTGCACGGGACTGGCGTTTTTTGGATCATCATGGTCATTATAATTATCACTGCTATACAATAATGACTGCTATACAATAATGTTTAAAATAAGAATTATGTTTGGTTTTGTGTTGTTTCTTGTTCTGTTTGTTTGTTAAAGTTTAGTATTTAGTTATAGTTTAGTGGATTAGTTCTTATTTTTGTAATTTTTGCATGCCTACTGGTAAAATATGGCTGAACCTATTTCCTTAAAACACCATGTACTTTACCCATATTTGCAAAATAAAATATCTTTATCTTTTATCTTTACGTAGACCATCCAATGACTACTTCTTCTTCGTAGCATTCTTGTCACAGCGATCGTGCTCCTCATGTAGTTTCTTGTCTAGGGGCTGATGTGATTCGCCTCACGATTTCTCGTCACCTACTCCGATTTCTCGTATTTTTTGTGCAAACATACAAGGGTTCGCCCACTGCGGATTTAATTTGGTCAGTCCATCAAATGGGTGAGCGTCCGCGTTGTCTAGTGCCCTCCACTATACCCTGAGGCGCTTTATAGAGTCTCCCTCACGCCTCGAGACATATCCGAAGTATTTGAGGATGCGCGTTTGAACCAGAACAGATAGACGCTTTTTGATTTTGAGTTCGTATAGAAAACCAATACGAGTCAACAGGAAAATGCCATGATTTTTTTTATAGATGGCTTTTGATGGATGTTACTAGCAGACACGGGATTTTACCTGATGTAGTCGAAATCCCGTCCTTGCATATTTTCACGTTTCACAAGTATGTAACTGCAAAACGACATCATAATACCAGCCTATTACTGTCCCACTGCAATGGCCTCTTTTCATACGAGCATTGATAACCGCGCTTGCTCGAGACGGGTTGGCGATTTCAAACTATTGTACTCAGGTTTCTACACGATTTTTTCCTTCACCGATGTCAGTATTAACCAAGATAAACTCAGAAAGTATATATGAACTGAAAAAGTCACATTGGTACTTGCCAACCTCGAAAAACTACGTTACAGAGAAGAAATTAAAAAAACTATAGAAAACTGTGTGAGAACTCACATTCCGCTAAACGCTTCGCTACCTCATAAACGCAGCCTAAACCATAAACCGAGACACTGATCAAGCATATTTTTTACAACGGCCAAAAATTGGATAGATCGGTGTGAAGATGTGATCTCAGGATTATTTGTACGTAGTGTCTTCAAAATAGTTTGCAGAAAAAACGCTAACTTGAAAAAATAATTTAATTTTCTGTGAGAGCAAATGCAGCAGAATTTATTTTTAAAATTGAAATTTAATTTTGTTTGACCTAAAATCAATTTGTTATAAGTGTTTTTTATCATAAATGGCCAGTGCATTCATGAATATAATATCTATTAATATTGCTTATTCGTGTATCGAGAGTATATTATACGCTTAATACACGAGTAAGCAATATTTCTAGTGCCAAATCCAGTTATAAAATCCATAGAGAGTGTAATAAATGACCACTTATAGCTTTTTCACAATTGCTAAACTCACATTTGACCACTATCACAGATTATTGCTACTCTTACCATAAACTTTTACAAAGAATCCAAGTATAGTTGATAGTGTTTACCTAATAATAAAAATATTACTTTCTTTCTTCAAAATGGCGGCTTTCCTCACGACCAATCCATGACAGATGTTGTTATTTATTTATAAACGTTGCTTGAAGTTAAGAGACGTTTAAATGTAAAAAAAATGTTGGGCAAGTCTCTAATAATTACTTAACTCTAAGCTACGTTTATAAATAAAGGGGTTTATAACAAACTATTTTATTAACTGTAGTTAGTGTTGCATCAATAATGTTTTAGTGAGTAAGTTTTGCTAAATAAATAAATAACCACGATTTATTTTTTTCTTCCAGTACCACCAAACAAGACAGTAATCTCTGGAGTAAAGGATCACGCCACACAAGGAACTCTGCTGACCCTCACCTGTACAGCATCAGGTGCCAAGCCAGCAGCCAAAATTGAATGGTACAATGGTACACAGAGACTGAGCCCGGAGGACCAGAATATTCACGTGAGTAGTCTTGATTATGTTATAGCAGTAACCCCACTGCTGGGCAAAGACTTTGAGCGAGTTTAGCGATGTTATAAATTAAGGTTGAGTGTCAAAAACATTATATACTGTATTTCAAGCTTCAACCCCAGTGAGGTGATATTTGTTCAAGAACAACTGAGAACAGATGAGGCATTGTTACTTTGACTAAACCTTCAGGATATTTAGGTACTGTACCATATTTTAGGACAGCGTCTCAAAGATCTCGTCTCAAGATGTGGCATAAAACACGGGCATATTGAATTGATATGTAGCATAATCTGCCTATAATGTTCCCACTGCTGGGACACAGGCCTCCTCTCGGTGAGAGGGAGTGGGCGATAATCCACCGCGCGGGCCCAGTGCGGGATGGTAGATGTTACATGTCTTTGAATTTTTGTCACTCACGATTTTATCCTCCACCGTTTTGAGAGAAACGTGCAGATGAAATAATTTTCACAAAGTAAAGTGCCTGTCTGGGTTCGAACCTTCGACCTAAAACTCGTCAGTCGGGGCCTTTACCACTTGGCCAGCACTGCTCCATATTACGTGGTAGCACTTTATGTTAATTATAGTTTAGATGAACTTAAACAACAACAACAACGACACGAGACTCAGACACCCCATTGCTTACTACGATATTTCCAAGGACAAATATAGATAATCCTATTACAAATCGAAGTACATTCCTCCAAAAAGTACAAAAAAGGTGAATCTCAAGATTGTTTACAGGAAGATCTGAATAAGGATATACTTCAAGATCAGGAAACACGGTGGATGTCAAAATTCCGGTATTAACCAGGGAACCAGGGGAGGGGAGCTAGGGTTGCCACAATTAGGAGCAAATGCAAATACATTTAATTGGTTTGACGCTTTCGAAGACAGTTGAGAATGAAAGGGAAGTCACTTTATGTTGTTAGGAAGTTATTCGGGTTCGTGGTGTTGGTGGAGTGGTTTATTTAAGGTAAAGGTCAAATGAGAACTTCTAATGTGAAAATTATTAAGAGTTTTGTATAACAAAGCAGCTTGCAATGAGCATGGGTTAACGTGAAAGATTATAATAATATATTTATCATAGTTTTGTAAATTATGTACCCTACTAAATTATTTGTCTTTAGCTTCATCTAAAGTATAGTATAATTTATAATTTATTAATGGACTAGCTTCAAGGTAAGTAAGCATAGTAGGCAAAGTGAAGTGTCTTCGTTTCAAGGTCTTTCGTAGGACTGCGTCTAGTGGTGTTACTGCTGAGCATGAGGTCCAGAGTTCGATTCCCGGGTCGGGCAAAGTGTTATTGGGTCTGTCCATCTACAATTGCTCAGTATATCTCCAGATCTATCTATCAGTGTTCTATGTTCTATGTTACGGGTTTGGTTTCCGCACTTAGTCCCTCAGGTGGACCATTGTGCGTGGACCATGGCGGCCGTCGGTGGTTATTCCAACCAGCCCACCTCCTTTCAGAAGCTTATTAGGTCTCCTGGTTTGTCGAGAACATCCGTGTGAGATCTGGGTGTCCCGAGGGTTTCTGGTCTAATCTGGGTGACACCTGTGCACTCAAAGAGCACATGCGCGATGGTTTCATCAGCCTCCATGCAAGCTCTGCACAGGGGGCTGTCAGTTATGCCTAACGTGTGGAAGTGTTTGTTTAGTGAGCAGTGTCCCATGATGGTCCCCGTCACCAGGCGCAAACCTTTCCTATCCAGGCGTAGTAATCTTTTGGTTAGCTTGCCATCTAGTGATGGCATGGTTTCCTTGGACTGCCTGCAGCCCGGTGACGAGGACTACCAGTTCTCTGCTTGTGTGTCGGTGTGCTTCTGTAGCCACCTGCGTAGTTGATTAAAGGGGATGGGCACGACTGGTTCCGGTCCGTAGACTGGCTTGCTGGATGCCCTTCTGGCCAGCTCGTCGGCCGCGTCGTTGCCTAGTGATCCACTGTGTCCTTTTATCCATTGTAGTGTCACTGTGTTGCGGTTCGATACAGTTACCTGTTCAAGCGCCTTGTGACATTCTAGTATTAGATTTGATGTGATGCATCCCTTCTTTAAGGATTGGAGGACTGAGGCGCTGTCAGAGAGTATACGAACATAAGTGTCCGTAACTCTTCTGGCTGCTATGGCATAGGCCGCTTGTATTATAGTTATAATTGCTCAGTAAGTAGCAGGCCGGTGTCTGGATTTGTGCCTGGTTGAAGGCAATAGGGTCGCCTCCTGTTACATGGGACTTAAACATAACGGGCGTAATGTAGGTGTACTATAGGTCCACATCTGCCTAACCCTTCGGGGAAAACAGCCGTGATGTTATCTCAAAATGTTAGTAGGTACGTATACATGACATAAATATTTAAATTACCCAACGTTCATTCATCTGCAAAATTTATCTTCCACAAACAAAAACCTAGGACCACCTCATAAATAATAATTGCCGTTATTTTCTCAATTTGACAACCCCAAACTCGTGCACAATATGCTCTAGCCGTGCCGTATTGCAAGCAGATAGCGAACGTGAGTTAGTTTAAATTCGGTAATGAAGACAAATTCGTGCCGATGTGACAGCCCTGGTACTGAGGAAATGAAACATTATTTGTTTATGGTATAAGCTTTAGGTACCTACTTGAATAGTAATAATGTGTCATGGTGCTGGAGGAGTGTGTGTCATGAGATTTATGTTCTTTTTGGGCTGGTGTACGTGTTTTGTTTATGTTTTCCGTAGGTGTCTTAAAAGCGACTCGTTTTCTGTAATACCATATTCTTTTTCGCGAATTGAACAAAAATTTTTTTTTTTTTTTTGTATTTCGTTATAACAACATAAAAACTACCCTTTAGAGCGATGAAAAAAAACAAACTCAAAAAAAATGTAAAGGAGTAAAATGAGTAAAAAAAAATTAGGATCTGTTCAATTATTTTAAGCAATCTTTTAAAACTACTTATATGTATTGTTCGTCGAATCGTCGAGGTCCTTCAGTTCTGAGTTAAGCTGCATGATTACTGACAAAACTTATATGAATTATTGAAAGTTACTGAAAAGCAGAATTAATTAATTATTAACAAAATACATTTTTATTTATCAACTTTCAACCACCCTTTACTCAATTTAACTTGACTTTACCTTACCCACTACAACAACGTTACAATTCTATTCCAGAACACTGCGAGAAAGTACTTCACAAAATCCCCTATTTTCCCTTTTTCCGAAAAACTTTCAGTAATTGAAAACTGAATTGAATTCGTTTCAGCAAATCCTGAAAACTCCTAAACTTATTGACGTCAGTACCTGTGCTCGATGCGTGGTGCTACGGAAGTTTTTTATAAAGTAAAACAAGCATTAGGAAAGCCTAATTAATTTTCCGGCCTGTGCAAATATTTTGGAAAGTTGGTGGAGTACGAAAGAGGTGTAGAGCGCTGTCAAAACTATTAATTCATATTTGTAGATAGTTTTATGAAATTTACGGCATTAGACGTTGACTGATATTGAACCCACCTGCGTTGAAATCTTTCAACGATAATTAAAAATAAAATTAGCTCTGCCATACATTTAGATCGCGTAGGTGTTGCACTTTTCTATGAAACAACTGATTTTGTTTATGATAACCGTCAAAAAAATTGTACGCTAGGAATTTTTTGAATCATGTGCTGAATTCATGATTACAGTTCACACTGGTTAAAAATGTATCCTGTAGAAAGTAAGTTACTATTGTACTATAAACAATGAAGTGAATCTAATGGCTGATTATCAAATAATGAATTATCTAAAACATCATGCCACATGTGTACCAATATCTAAAAGAAAATTGATCTCAAAATATGCCACTATTATCAATTCAATTCAAATGATTTATATCAGATAAAAAATTAAAAAATAAAACCATAACTCAATTCATTCATTATATTACTTCAGGGTATTTTTAACAGTCAAGAATTAGCTAGTACTCCTATGTTAATACTAAGTTTCTGTTAACCTGTGACCTCCTCTTTTTGCTACTCAAGGACGAAACCTGAGTAGCTGTTGTTTGATCAGGAAACGGAAATGGTACTCAATTTCGTTAATGAAGCTGTTTTTGGTGAGATCTTCCTTAAAAAGGGCTCGTCAGCCTAATTCGACGCTGATCTGGTAACAGATAAATAGATACGGTATTATTTTGTTGTTTTTATAAGAGGGTATTAACTACGATCCCGGTTTAGATATTGGAATGATCCGGGATGAAAAATGTGATGTTGAGAGGGTTTTAAAGTCGTATTAGGTCAAGTTATAATAAGTTGCAGCATAATTATTTTGTAGACTGATTTAGTTGTTCGCTGCAGAGAAGTTTGTTGCGCCACTTCTTCTTCCCAGCGAAACCACTAGGAAGTGGTAAAGGGCGAGCGTTTTTGGTGCACATGCCTTATGTCATTTTGACGTTTGAAAAGTGCTGATTCTCAGCCTAACTTGAATAAATAATAAAACAAAAAACCAAATCTTTATTGAAATAAATTAGTGTTATAAAACCTATGAAGCCTCTGAAACCCAAACTAGGTAAAAACCTGTATGTCAGATTTCAGATAAATAACTTTCGATATTGCTACTTGACAGTAATTCAGGCCGCCTCGTTAGTCTAATACTTGCAGGCATGACTACTAAGCGTGAGGTCCTGACTTCAAGCCCTGGGTCGGGTATTATATCTGGGTTTCATTAGGAAATTCTCGGTTTCAGCTCCGGTATCTGAATTTGTACCTTGTTACCTAATGACATTAGGGTCGCTCCTCTTCATATTGATTAAGCCTTTGTTGATCAGAGGTATAATGTTAAATACCTAAGTACTAGGTTTGTAGAATTAAGACAGGTAGGAAGATACAACTAATACAAAAAGTTTTATTAAAGGTGATGATGACAGACAGTATTTTTTATGATCAGGTGGAACCACAATTATCTTCCTCTGAGATGCACAAAAGTTGTTTATTATTTTGTATTTAAGATCGCAGTAGACCGGGAGAAGTGGATAGAAGGAAGGGAGGAGTTTGCCTTATAATAATAAAATAATAATCAAAACATATCGTCATTCTCCAAATTGTTTATATAATTTTACTCCCACAAGCCTGCACCACCCCGCCAGAGCTACGCTATACTATCCCAAGCTATACATCTTTTGTTGTAATTTCAAATAGCTGAAGAACAAAATTTTCGCAGTGACTGCCCACCTGCCACCGCTACCGGACTTGGAATACTAAATGGAGTGGAGTCGTTTTCATATATATTATTTCTTTGTGCTTTATTTTATTTCTTTTTTGAAGTAACGTTTCATAATTTAGTGAAACTAAACTCTTGGCTTGATTAATGTCAAGCGAGTACAAGATGGGTTGCTCCCAAATATTGTAATGTAATTTTTTCCGGATAAATGCAGCCGTATTGTAAAGAACCAATATTGTCAACAGAAGCTCCTTATTTAGTCATACTTACATTTAATGTTATTCCTCATCCTCCTTTTTATTGTCAATAAGAGCTGATGCAGCGATAAATTCTTGGTCAAAAGATTGCCTGGCATTAAAGGCCAATGCTCATGCATGTACGGAATCCCGTACCACGCTGCATCAAAGTTAAACTTTGTTTTTTATAGACTACACTTATCATTATTAACTCCTACAAAAGTTCTTTCTGTATACAAAACCCGGGTTTCGGAGATTTTCAAAAAAATCTAAATAACCTAAAAACTAGGTACTTTATTTTGTTTCACATGTCACACGACCGGCCATTATTGCTCTAAAAAAATGATAATCGTTTAAATAAAAATTCTATTCTATTTTATTCTAGTTATTTTTAATTAATGTAGAATCGGCAAAGTCTAATTTTTTTACATGTTTTTTGAAAGACGTGATCATGACACGTTTAAAATTCAAGGTTATATTAAGCATATCGTTTAAAACGAAACGTCATGTAAAGTAAATAAAACAACACTGTCAACACTTTTTTACTTTAAATTAAATTCCCTGTTCAAAAATCAAGTACCCGACGAGTAATGTCGTAAAAACTTATGAAAATAATTACTATAATATTTTGATCTTGATGCATGAGACTTTTTGGTACCACTTTTAGCCATTGTCTTTTGGCTGCCCATTCAGGTTGCTTACAATGTACCTAATTATGTAAGTTTCGTCTCTCGTGAGCTCCCTCCAACGCAATCAATAATGGTATTCTCTCTGTTTTAAAAGAAAAACTTAAAATACCAAAGCATTTTATCGAAAAAAACCCCATTAAGAAACTAAACTCATTATCCCAAAAATAAACCAACATTTGAATTCCAGTAACAGTTTCAAACGTACATAACGTCTTGTTTGTAGTAATTAAAGTTGTCGCCTCGTTCACAGCGACAGGTAAGTGAAGTGTCTAGGTGTTACATTGTAAGTTAGTATTTAAACTTAACGTTTTAGACCTCAATGTCGTAACATTTTCACTTAAGACTGTAAAGATGTGTTGTATATCAACTTTGGCGTGACGTATTTTACGAGTTATTTTACTTAATGTTACCATTGAGCTTTGAAAACTGTAAAACGTCTAGATGAAGCGGAGTAGGTTATAGGTTCAAAACCTGGCAGCACCATGAAATTAAGGCAGTGTGACTGTTAACAAACGTTGTTGTGAAGAAACCAAAATTGTATTCAGAAATAACTTGCCAAGAGGTAAGAAAGAGTGGTAAGCAATGCTCGTGCCTTCTCTTTAACAAAAGATGCCTTTACTTTGCAATTTCTAGTCCAAATTCATCCATGAAATTTTCAAATCAAAGACCTATTATTAATCTGGAAAACTAACAAGCTTATTAAAAAAAAATAACAAACGAAATCGACTCCACCCCACTCCTTTCCAACCAAGGTGGCCACTCCAATAATTCAAATTCAATAATTCCTACAAATGAAACGCCTCCGCTCGCGTCTCCAACAGTTTTATATTTCTACGTCGAGAGAAAGCTTCGAAACTTTCTACCTTTTTCTACCCTCACAGTTTGAAATGGAAGAAATGTTTTCCAAGTTGATTTTAGAAACTGACTATTGATTTTTGGTCAATTCCTTGAAGTTTATACAGCCCTGGTAGTATAGAAAATATTGTGGTAAGAATTTTCTTGCTTAAACTATGAAATATCATCATTAGTTTAGCTGGATTCGTAGAACTACGGACCTGAATATTATACAGAATCAATTGTAAAAAAAAGTGGTAAAACAGTAGTAGATTCTGAATCAGCAAACAGTTCAACTTTCAATAATATTTTTTTGTTAGATGGTGTTAACAATTTTTTATTTTAAGACTTATACCGACATCTTCAAGAATCAGTTAGTTTGTTTTGCTCCTTTCATGACAACTGAAGCCTTTGCCAGCCAAGAGAACTACCTTTTACTTTGGCTGTATTGACCCCAAACTCAGTAAATTACATATTACTTGTTCAGTAAATGTTGCATGCCAAATGGTGAAATATGGCTGAACTTTAATGTATTATAACATCTATCATATATATATTTTTGAACACATGAAGCAATGGATTAGCAATATATTTCAAAATAATTCAAATTGTGATTGTGAGTGCTAGTAGAGGTTCGATTAAAATCACGCTATTCCCTTTTACCGTAGATGTCATTCTTCATATCGAAGTGATAGAACCAGTCCTGCTACATGAGCCAGTTAAATTTGAAGCTGACCACAACATAGGTGTGAAGGCAATGATGCTTTATATACCCATATTTGCAATAAATGTCTATTCTACTATACTCTATTCTATAGAATAATAAATTTTTTCACGAGAATTTCAGTACCCTCTGCTTCTCATATAAAAGGGTTATACATACAGCCTAATATTACCTACAAACATATAATTATGAGAGCCTCGCATAAGTGAGCACGTATGTAGATGTTCGCGATTATTAATTAAACGTGTGCAGGAAATGAGCACGTGTTTGAACATTTACAATTTGTTTCATCGTTACCTGCGAGTACGATCCTTTTGTGAAGATCGGCTTGTGACTAGATGTGTCTGTGTTTCATGTGTACTTAGTGACTTGCGTGAACTATCCCTTCTAGTTAGACATTTGGCTGTAATAAATCCTACAAGAGTGCCGATTGGTACTTATTACCAGTGGCCTTTAGGCAGTCCCACTACAGACCGTGCTAAATAGCTAACCTTTTAACCTAAATGATAAATGATTTTATTTCTGTAAGTAGGTTTCTACAAACACTTTTACACGTCAATCACATTTTTAAAACTAGATGAGGTCGGCGTTTCCTATCTGACTACTCTGAGAAGAAAGGCCGAAACAACCTCAGAGGTCAAAGTCTCTTTTAAAGTCCAGATATAATTTTGGTCAGATCATATGAAGACCATCCAGGTCACTCAGTTTTCAACTTCATTAAATACGTATGCACCTTAGATAAATTAATCTTGCCTCTATCGACTTTTCAGGATAGTCTTAAACATTTCACCCCAATTAACAACTAAACCACTTCACTATTTAATCACACAAAAAATGCCCGAAAAAAAGATGAAAAACTTCTAAAAAACAATCCTGCTGATCGCCCCCCGTCTGTGGGATTGATGATAAAATAATACGGGAAGGTACCGGTTTTTACGTTAAACCGACGTTGACAGTGAGAAATGGCCAGATTAATTTCTTCCCCGTTTATTTGTTGGAGTTACAAAGTCCCTTAGTTAGTTGAAAAATTTTCGAGTCGTTTTTTGGAAGGCGAAAAAATAAGGTGGGGAAGGAAGCGGGAGGATATTTTTTTTTAGTTTTCTTTGCTAAAAGAAAATTTTGGGACTGAAATCTGGGAATGGCTGTTAGTAAACGATAAAATAAAAGTAACTGAAATGTCTTATCAACGTCTCAGAGAAGATAGTGGGGTCAGACTTATGATGCCAAAAGCAGCAAACCGGATGGTGAGACTTAAATCGGGTAAGACTTATGTCCAACAGTAAATTATTATACGCTGAATTGGCTTGATTGTCTGAAAGACAGTACAGAGTGCCATAAGGTAAAGTAGACTTGTCCTCGTTTTCATTAACACTAGCAGACACCTTAACGAATCCATAGGTATACAAGAGCGCACTATTGGATTTGCAACGCTCGACTGCGCGGATTCACACCTTTCGTATTTCCAAGTATTTTTGACTGCAATAGGCTGATTTGATTGATTGAAAATCGCATGTTTAGCAGTTGATATATAAACTTGTGGCGACATCTATACCAACACATACAAACTACAAGTGACGTATATCTTACATAGCGACATCAGAGGGCCATTCCCGTATTTTTCAGAACGTTCGCACTCTAATCTGTCTTAATCTGTCAAAAATACAATCATTTTACATACATTTTTGACAAGTTTTTGGCATTGATTGTCGTTGAGATGAGATTGCGACTTGAATTTAAACGTTTTTTAACCCCCGACGCAAAAACAACGAGGGTTAAAAAACGTATAGGTTGTTATAAATTTGACGTGTCTGTGTGTGTGTATGTCGTCTGTGCATCGTAACTCCCGAACGGTTGAACCGATTTTAATTTTGTTTTTTTTTTGTTTGAAAGGTGAATTTGCCGGGAGTGTTCTTAGCTAAGAACACTCCCGGCAAATTCACCTTTTTTTTTTTTGTGGCGGCGTCCATCTTGGACCGATTTTCATCAAACATAGCTATGTTTGATGAAAATCGGTCCAAGATGGACGCCGCCACAAAATGGCGGATTACATATTTTTTCACAACTCCCTCAATATGGGTATTAAATGAAAGGGCTTGACTAGTAGTACTACTACTACTATACTACACGCTATGATAAATGTCAAATCCAAGATGGACGGCACCACAAAATGGCGAATTACCAAAAACCTGACTAAACACCAAATTACCTGAATCTTAAAACGCAAGAAAATAAAAGAAATTAAATAATAAGGAATCCCTACAAAAAGCATGAAACAAAAAATTTAAAAAACCCCCGACACAAAATAATAATAAAAATA
This sequence comes from Apamea epomidion, assembly GCA_947507525.1. Classification (NCBI taxonomy): domain Eukaryota; kingdom Metazoa; phylum Arthropoda; class Insecta; order Lepidoptera; family Noctuidae; genus Apamea; species Apamea epomidion. Next base: position 13,608,860 of record OX382249.1, on the reverse strand, counting down.
GGATGAATGTAAAAAGACTAAACAATTAAAAAAAAACCTATTGAAAAAATAGCCACAAATAGAACAAAAAAGGTATAAACGTGAAACCCTATAAAACGAAAAAAATTACCTTAAAATGATGACCCTACGTAAGTACGTATGAAATTTTTTGATTAAATGTTGTCCCGTCGGGGGACCGCTACTATTTTAATATTTAACAGAACGATAGGCTAATAATTAGAGCGGTCCCCCGACGGGACAACATTTAATCAAAAATTTCATACGTACTTACGTAGGGTCAAGGTTATTTTTTTCTTTTTATTAGGTACGAGAGTTGGCCTTTGGAATTCTCGGCGAATACATCCCGACGACAACCATCGGGCAGTAGCCAGACACAACACCCATCTTGTTTGAGGATCCTCCGCTATCAATGGAGGACGATTTACTTTCCACCCTGTCCCTCCTAACACTAAAAACTAATAAGAAAAAACACTTAAAAATGTAAATATCACAAACAATACATTTCAGGATAAAAAGGCCTTTTGCCGAGATAAATCGAAGCTCATCAGATCTATTTACATCTAACTACCTAACAGCGAACACAATGGATGTACGATGTCGTAATTTTGAAAGCCTGCAATAGAACGGACGGCTATAGTAATGCCTTCGTCACAAAAAATACGAGAAACGAGCAATTCTCTCGATTTTAACACAATAGTCTCGGTGTTTGGTCCAAGTTGTACACGGAAGGCGATTGTATTGAGAAGCTTTGTCTGCAATGCGAGTTTTACAATTGATTAAACCTGTTTTACAAAAAATGGTACCTATAACACCTATACTAATATTTTGTTGAGCGTTTTATGGAACTACTACTTGTACTACTTGTGGACTATTTGTACCTACTTAGTTTTTTTGTGTTAATTTTATTTGTAAAATTACTGATTATGTCTAACATTAATTGATATCAGAACTGGTAACTTAGTAGTTGTGTGAATTCATTATCAACAATACTTTCAGGTGTTAACCATCACTTTCCATGGGTGTGCTGCAACAGCTGGCAGCTTTGTTTCTCATCCATAACCTGAAAAAATAAATATTATCCCGGCAAAAGTACAAATTAAACTTGTATAAAAAAACATGACAATATATATTTTGTTCACATTTTGACAAGTATTCTACCAGTTTTGTATACAACTCATTTTCACAACTTGTATTAGATGTAAACAATACAAGAAAGCAGTGAACACAACATGTGTAGAATACATTTTTAAATATCTTAGTGTAGGCGCGAGGTTAGAATTTATGCCGCTGTAAGCTCACACTTTACTCCACATCCTAACACGGACAAGCAGAGAGTAAACGAAAGAATGAGTAACGCGGCGCAGTTTCTAAGATGTCGTCTATTAAAATAATTGCACAAAAGTTTACGCAGTAAACTATGTGCTGTTATCTCTTGCAGCTAGGGATGGGACCGTGTCGATAGAGTTGCAAGGTCAGATTGTTTTATTTTTTCGAGTTTGTTGATGTTTGTTTGACTCTTTAGTCTAGTGGTCGCAAGTGCTACTGCTGAGCATGAGGTCCTGGGTCCGATTCCCAGGTCGGGCAAAGTGTTATTGGGTTTTTTTTATCGTGAATATCTCAGTAGCATCCCGGTGTCTAGATTTCTGCCCGGTTGTTGGCAATAGGCTCGCCCCTTTTACATTGGAATAAAAAATACAGACCGTCTATGTAAATATGACACCAAAAAAAAACCGGCCAAGTGCGAGTCAGACTCGCGCACGAAGGGTTCCCGTACCATTATTTAGAAAAATCACGTCTGTTATATGGGGGCCACCCTTAAATATTTATTTTATTTTGTTTTTAGTATTTGTTGTTATAGCGGCAACAGAAATAATTTCAACTGTCTAGCTATCCTGGTTCTTGAAATACAGCCTGGTGACAGACAGACGGACGGACAGACAGCGAAGTCTTACTAATAGGGTCCCGTCTTTACCCTTTGGGTACGGAACCCTAAAAACAAACGAGACAAACTGACCTTTTCAATAAAAACCATAACCTATTAGCTATCTACCCTTAACAAAATAACGACTAATATTTCTAACATGAATAATAGTAACCCCATATCTCCTTTCATCGCAATATAATGCAAAAACAAGCTTGAACATTTTATCGACGTTTTTACAACGTTATTAGGGCCCTACCCTTAGGCACTAAAATATTATTGCCCGTTTACTTTGCAAAGGCCATATTTTATATAAAAACCTTTGAAAAGAACCTTCCCGATCTCATTACGTTTTGTTTGTACTGTTTTATGTCAGAGTATAATAAAATCGATGTAATAGATTTGATATTTGGTTTTGAATCTTAATGTTGGAACATAGATTTTTTTAACAAAGATGAATTGATTTTGTGTTAAATATTAATAACTATATAAGCATGGTTACTATGATCCTGGTATAAAGGCTGAAAGTCACCCTAAGAGCAATAAAGAGGACTATGCCCGGAGAAATGAAGTGATCCGCAGGAGAACCAAAGTAACCGACATAGCCCGAAGAATTGTCAAATTAAGTGGTAGTGGGCAGGGCACATTGCTCGCAGAACAGATGGCCAATGAGGCCGAAAGGTTCTGGAGTGGCGCCAGCGTACCGGAAGACGTAGCGTTGGAAGGCCTCCCACAAGGTGGACCGATGATCTGGTGAAGGCCGCAAGAATCCGCTGAATGAGAAGCACAGAACCAGCGGAAATGGTGATGCTGGAGATGCGATGTCCATCAGTAAATGTCTTTCAGCTGAAATGATAATGATGATCGGCTTATACACAAGTGTCTCACTATAGCAAGGGCCTCTTTTTATACAGAATAGAGAAAAGTACATATATATTTACCACTAAAGTCGTACAGTCCTTTATGTTGCTTTTTATTTAACTTTTAAGATTCCAAGATCATTAGTTTCTTCTTCAAGATTTCTTACAAAATAAGTCATTGGTAACAAAAGGATATTATAATAGCATTGTTTTAGTTACCTTATTTCTGTCAACTTTTTCATAGCGTATCGATGGCACAACGTTCAAACAAACTGTCAATGTTTCTAACAAACTACGTTTTGTTTTGATCGTAATTTACATATAAACTAACCTGACACGAGGTTGAAAGTTCCTTGGCCAGGAAAACAGTTTACATATTCACACAAATTATCGGAAAAGAGTTTTTTATATTCTCGGTACCTATCTAAAACAACCTTGATACGACCAACGTCCTTTACTACTAAACCAATAAACCTATTAATCATATTGATATGGGTTTCTTCTCTCATATTGGCACAAATTATTATAGCAAAAACTCCTGCCGTAGCTAAAATATTAGCCAGCCAGCAAAGCGGTAGCACAACTTACTGGCAAAATATTTAAAAAACAAGATTAAATGAAAAAACATTCGTTCATTTGCGAAAAATTCATACAAGACACAAGTCAAAAGCATTTGGTTTTAAGTACTTTTAAACATCGATATCGACAACTCCCAAAGGCACATCACTATTTTTAATTTGATCACATTGCACAGCGGACAACAAAGGAGGTTTTCCTTCACTTTAACGCTCATTTGACTTCAACCCAGGACCATGAATCGTCGTATCTTTTTAACTTTTTTTCTTTTAACTTTGCAACTTTGTCAAGCCCTCGATAAGAATTGCGCTTGCAAAAATATTATGTTGGTTCTTTAAGGAGTGATGTTTCCATTGGAGTTACAAAGGCTAGCAAGAGTCTTTTATTTAGTATCATTATAAAATGCTATAGAGGCAATGGTCCGTTCATGTAAACGTTTTAACATCACTAATGACGAGAAGAAACGACTAAGACGTCATAGCACAACAACAAGCAATAATGTTTGGCCCAAAACTTCGCCACGTCCACGGCATCGTCAGTAGCAGCGCAAAGGTCGCTACGGCTGCATTTTTGCGACACGGCGAACAAGAACACATTTTATTCCTCAAAAGTTCAGCGGTGATGAGTATTTCGACTATATCACCAGTTGTTTTAGAGTCACTTAGGGGGGGATCAGTGGCGACTTACGGGTTGTAGGTCGTGGGCTCAAACTCAGGCAGATGCTTTAATAATAATAATAATAAATTTATTTATTTCAGGTAAATAACACCCATTTATACACATTACACTCACATGAAATAAAATCAGATAAAATTTAAATTAGATAAAATCATTACAAATCAAATTAAACGGACACAGAATAAATGGAATTAAATTAAATCAAATTAGAATAAATAATCAAAACAATAAAATTAATATGGAGATAAGAATTAATTAATCAATAATCACAAAATAAAATTAAAATAAAATAAAATAAATTAAAACTTTACTTTGTGTAAATAATTTTACCACCACTGCTCTGAAAACGGTGAAGGAAAACATCGTAAGGAAACTGGCTTGTCCTAGAACAAAAAATTCGAAGACATATTACTTCCACCAACCCACAATGGGCCAACGTGGTGGATTACGGTACACTCCTTCTCTCAGAGATGAGAACTGTTACATTATAGGCTGGTTATATTAAGGGGACGAGACCGTTGGTATTAACTGGGCACAAACTCTGGCCTGCTACAAAATACTGAGAATTTTCAAACAGAAAACAATCTAACTCTTTGCCCGCCAAGAACCCTCCCAACATCTTTTATTTATGATCATAGCTCACCCATCATTCATTCCACCTCATTCATTACTCATCGTCATACATTTAACCCCGTACAAAATTCTAAGCTACAGAATTTAATAATAAAGCATATATCCTTGCTTCTCGCATTAGGAGACATCAATCGACCTATAGGCACGTACGTATATCGTGGCATTCTTAATTAAAACATCGCACCACCAAGGAAAATTGAATTTTGCAAGAATAAGGCTCACGAGGAGTTATGGGGTGCTGGATGTGGCTTCAGACTTTTAAGGACTGACGTAAAATTGTTAGAAGCGTTTTGTCTCTCTGTGTCTGTTTTATATTATTGTAGCTCCTAAATGAATGTCTGGTGACGTAGCAGTACCTACCGCAGTTTCAAAGCTGGGTTAATCACGATGGTTATAACCAATTTTAATTATTGGAATAAATCATATTAAGCATTTTAAAATCCTCTGTTAGTAAAACAGTCTATTTATATTAGGTATACAACGTCTATATACATAGGTGTAAAGTACAAAGATTAGTGACAGACTGGTTATGTGGTTGTAAGCGTGACTACTGTTGTGGAGCCATGGGTACGATATCCAGTTTGGGCAAAGTGACATGGGGGCTTCCGTCAGGAATTTCTCAATAGCAGTCCATAGTCAGGACTTGCGTCCTCTTAATGGCCACAGGCTTGCACCCTAATACTATATGGGACTTTAACATAACTTTTGAAACTATCCCTAAATTATTTACCCCTGTTTAACTACCTCTACGGGGAATAGAGCTGCAGTATTTGTGCAGTGACTGCATTAGTCACTTCCAGGCACCCCACATCAGTGTAGGGCTAATGGTGAAGGGAATTAGGTCGCACTCCGCCATTTTTCATTCTGTCACCACGGGAGTTCTTTCACACGCCTCGGAAAATTATGGCCGCCGATACCGTACGGTGATACAGGTACATGTAGGTACTGTGTATAGGTAGGAGGGTATTTTAACTCCCCATAATACCGACCCTTGTTTTTCAATTGCCTGATCAAGGCTTTGTCAGTAAATTCGCTGTGAAATCTCTTGATATTGTGGTTAGTCGAACGAAATTACACGCAATCGAATCATGAACGATTAAATTTTCTTTTATCTATAATCGTTTTTGTTAGCTTGATCAAGTCTTTGATCGGTATCAGTAGCTATTCAATCTACCTGCCTTCTTTTTTGGCTTCCAGTCTAACCAAATGCAACTGAATACCAGTAATTAACATGGTGCGACTGCCTATCTGACCTCTACAACCCAGTTACTGCGTAACACGATACCCCTTGGTAAGACTAGTTGTTAGACTTTTGGGCTTCTGACTACCCGTAACGACTGTCAAAGATCCACGAATAACAGCCGGAACCAATACCCTGAAAACATAACACCGCCTTTTTTGGACCGTTGGAAAAAATGCGACCCAAAGATTCAATAAATGAGCATCAATTTTCTTATTACTTTTTGTAAAAGAAGCAGTCTAAAGTGCGTAGTTATAAATTAGAAGAACTTCTGGCAAATCCGTTAAACAACACTTTCTGCATAAACAACCTAAGCAAATACCTCTCCAAAATCAAAAGCAAGGGATAAAAAATGAAAATAAAACCAACAACAGCCTGAGTGTTTTTGGCTCAATACTGGAGCCGTTCAATTATCCCTACATTTCACTCTAACATCGTATCTCAACATTTCAAACAAAACTAAAAAACCTTCCATCACTCCAACAAAATGTAAAACTTAATAAAAACTCCACTACAACTATGTATTTGTAATAGCCACCTACGTACATAAACTCTGGTACACCTGCGCTATACATAATTAATTATTTTAATTCTCGTGTTCGGGCTCACACGGACTTAACGTTAACGTACATGTTTCGCGGCTTATAGTATATGTAGATGAATAGTTTCCGGGTGAATTGATTGATCTAAAGCGCTGCAGCAGTTAGATGAACAGTGACCATTCTTTATACAGCATGTATCAGAAAGGTGTTGTCAAATTCAAGAGTGTGATACAGACCATCAAACTGAACAATTTTCTTCACGGGACCGACATTGTAATTGCGAAAAAATTATCAGTCGGCCCATGCATAGTCTGTATCACACTCCTAAAGTAGACCACTCTGGCATATAGTGACCTTATTGATTATATTCTTCAGAAAGGTCAGGTGCGGAGTACTCGCAACCCGCGCTGCGTGTAAGAACGTAAACGAAGCAAAGGGAGTATGTAAGTGTCGTGGCAGGTGGTGGCCTGTAGTTTCTGCCTACCCCCATGGGAAGAAAGAGCAAGTTTATGTTTATGTATGTGTCCCTCTGGATAGTCAATCTTGCTTCCACCTTGCTGACTGGCCACTTTTTATCATGGAGCGTTAGAATGTTGGCCACCAGTACTGAAACTTTTAGAGTAGTAGTGGCCCAGTGGTTATTTATTTATTATCCATTTATTTGAAAGAAAGAAAGAAAGAAAAAGTATTTATTGCGACTCGCACAGGATGATCATGAAACTAAACATAAACAAAAATAAAAATAAAAAAACAAGCATCAAGGCCCATATAAACAACCATACAATACACCACACCATACAATACAATATTAATATAACTTTAAAATACTATAAATACATACAACATTATAATTACACTAAAAACTAACTAACGCACACGAAGTGTCTGCGTCGTGTTTCGCTGACTGGTGTCATATAGCCGACCACGAAACCGGCTGTACACAACATCCTTCGGCCAATACTCTTCCATGAGGAACTTTTCGAGATGATTTGTCGGAACACGCACCACGAACGACTTGAAATTCGTGTTGTGACGCGACTCCAACTTCTCGAGCCTCAAAGTCCAGTTGGTCTTCACACGCATGTACTCCACGATCTCCTCAACCTTCGTGGAATGGCCACGACTTATGAGTTGGTCGTAGGTTCGACCCAGTCAGGCGTTTTACTTTGTGTAAATAATTGAATCACCACTGCTCTCAAAACGGTGAAGAAAAACATCGTGGGGAAACCGACATGTCCTAGAACCAAAAATAGAAGACATGTGACATCTACCAACCCGCACTGGGCCCGCGTGGTGGATTACGGCCTACTTCCTCTCACAGAGAGGAGGCCTGTGTCCCAGCAGTGGGAACATTATAGCTGAATATGCTGTACTGAAAGTTTTTGCTAAATTTTCGACACAAGAGACATTTTAATATAACATCGGATTATCTATGCCACAGACACACACAGACAACACAGACGTTCCAAAGTGCTACGATTCTACAGACAAAAAAATGCTCCAATCTTAAACCTCCATGAAGGATTAAAGAATACATTTATTTTTTTAAATCTCAAAGTGAATTTAAAGAGCAATAATATTATCTCCACAGTCATAATAGGTATGTAAATGCAATAGAATATAATTATTTAGGTTAACATATATCTACAACCGTTCGTAACCTCTTCTTATCAACCCTTAAGCGTATTTGCAAACTTATTTATTATTTATATTTATTACATAAAACACGAACCTTTTTTAACGGGGTAGATATTGTTGTTAATTTTAAAATAAACAATATTCAGTTTTCTTTTTAAACGTTTGCGTAAAGGGATGTACCCTTGGGTGCCACGTTTATAATTGTAATATGTGTGAAAGGCACCCATTTGAAATAAACTGGGTGCCTTTCACACACAGGTGACTACAAAAGGCTTTTGATAATAAATGCCTTTTAATGTTGCCAGGATATTTTATGTAATGAGACGAAAATAGAGTCCTGTTTTTCATATGGTACGGTGGTATCGTGGTTTTCGGTTCTAAATAGAACCGAAAATAATAAATACGCGAATGAAACAAATTATTTTCGGGGCCAAAAAGGAAAAACATGTGGCGTACAAGAAATACCATGGGTATGTGGGGCCAACAAGAAACCATGGATATGTGGGGCGAACAAAGAACTATGGCTATGTGGGGCGAACCTTGTAAGGCCAATGCGGAACGAATCATAAAATTGCAGTTTATTTTTGAGATTAAAGCTTCTTCTCATACAGAGAAAGAACGTGCATTGATCCCTTGCTCACTTCTGTAATCATATCGGCACGTACCACAGGAGAATCAGGTGCAGAACCAACGACATAACGTGCTTTCCGATTCCGAGCCAAGGGGGTATCACACCGCCAACTTCCAAACTCCGGGCTGTTGTCTCCGGTCGTGTTGGCTTGCGTGCTGTCCCATCAGACTATGAGAGCGAGGGAAGAAAGCCTGTACCTGTGTCTGCAGACACACTTCTGCACTATAATAGCTCCCACGCCGAAGGCTAGTCTCCGTTGAGATTTGCCGACCTGGCTGAAATACGGTGTGGAAGACTATATGTGTATAGGAGAATTGCCTGCTCATGCCGTATTTAAATGTCAGCAAGGTGTAAGCGGGGTTGATTGTCCAAAAGGCCTAGACCAGTGACAATCGCTTCCAAAGCGTATCGTATTTCTATAACAACTTCCAACAATATTGACATAAGCTTTTCGGTAGTGTATGTCACTACCATACATTTTTAACTTTTCCATCTTTTTCTTCGTCGTGTTGATAGCAGGACAGTGTTATAAATCTTGTTGGCCCGAAACTTTGCCAGTTCCACGTTATCTTCAGTGGCAGCGCACAGAGGTCGCTATGGCTGCATTTTTTGAGGTACAGAGAACAGGAGAGGGGGTATCGTTATCGCTGATAGAATGTCACTTTGATTACGCCCTCAGGATGCAGTAGACGAACTTACATTAATTAAGTATTGTCACTCGGAGGCTATTCTAATTAAACTTGCTGCTAAAAAAAGCTGTCTCAAAACTCTCAAAAGCCTAGGCAGAGCACATCTTACGAAATAATTTTCGTAATATAATTTCATGAATACCAGTATTTTACATGAAGCGACTGCCTATCTGACCTCCACAACACAGTTACTGGGTAACACGATACCCTTGGCAAGACTGGTTGTCAGACTTTATGATAGTCGGGATTAACTGCTAAACGTGCTTTCCGAGGCACAAAGGGATCTCAGTATGTAATAGATGGTCACCCAGTCACGGACCAACCTCAACAAGCGTTGCGTAACCTTGAAGAAAGGTTACTGTTAAGGTTAAAGTTCTTCTATTATTTAGCCACGAGCCTCTTAATTTTCGCAAGATATTCTTTTGTAATTACTAAACTTAGGAAAAGTATGGCTTTTGCAGAATGTTATTAATTAAATATTAGAATCCTATTAAGGGCCATGTTAAACATTTTCAATGTAAACAGTGGAGCCAAAACAATCGCGACGCGATGTAAAAAGTCTTTAATGTACAGTCTAACTACGGTAATCCGATTATAACATAGTGATGGGACACAAACTGCATTTTTATCGATAAACGTTATTAAAACAGCATTTATTTCAGTAAGTATATTTTATGTCGCTTTCAGTACCTACTTAATTATTACAATGATTTTGACGTTAATTTTTCTTTTTCGTAAATGATGTGTGGAATATTTATATAAACCAAAATAAAGCTAATTATTTCCCACGGCTTTATTTTTTTCAGTTGTCATGGTTTGGACATCTAATGCGGAGGAGTGAACAAAACGTCGTAAGGAAAGTTTTGTTTATGAATGTGGATGTGTACAAAAGTAGGGCAAGACCAACGTAACTATGGCCTGTATGAAAGATGATGTGGCTAGAAAGGGGGTGACTACCGAGATGACGATTATTAAAGAAGTATGGAAGAAACGAATATGTTGCGCCGACCACGAATTAATTGAGATAAGAGCAGGAGAATGGTGATTTTAAAAAAAATATATATAGCGCAAAAATGTGACCGGTTTCCTCAAAATATTGTTGGTTATCTTAACTTTTTATCAACAAAATACTAGGTACGAAATTCTCACTTCATAGTTTTTACAGCACCTTATCATTTCGCTTGCCCGTCACACGCCAACATGAAATATTTATCGGCGGCGCTGAAAAATTGTGTTTACGTTTACAGAGTCACAAGTAAGCTGAAATGGCTGACAAAATTTCTTATATAAAGTAATCTAGTACATTATTATGTATTATATATAAATTCCTGTCATGTCCTGGGCCTAGGATTTTTCTTGTATCGTGAATATTGCTTGCCTAACAAAAGATATTCATAACGGTAAAACTCGGTGTCAGTTTATCGGATCGTAGATCGAGCCTAGGACCTTTTGACCACTAATGGCTGTAATAATCTACCATTCGCAAAATTACATCTGGAAGTATATACGTACACACATAAACTCAAGCCTTCTTCCAATGAGGGTAGGCAGAAACTACAGAGCGATCCTTACATATTTTTGCTTTATTTAGGTCTGATAGTATTTTGTATAAAAAGAGTAGTCAAAAAATCATCATCAAAATGAATACAGCTTTTTTTTTAAGAATAGGCACGTGCTTTCCGTACCCTATTGCTGTTTTATAAGTAAGTTTATCGATGAATCCCGGTAGGATTTGTGCATCACATCACTAGACCAGCAAAAACCCTCAAAGTGAATATTCCAACCAATTAAAGGCTTAAAGCGAAAAAATTTCGCGAAAAAAAAAACGTAACGAAAAGTATAATCTGCGCTTATAATTCCTCTTTGTGAAACTCGTTGAAAATCATACAGATGTACAATAAGAAATAAAAAGAAAGTTATTTAAAACTCGAAATTAACATGAAAATTCGGTAGCAGTAACATTTTCTGAATTGAGTGAAGTTTTGGCAAAAAGAAAAGAGAAGAGTTTGGTTACAGGTAATTAAGAGATTTTTCAAACAATTTCAGCAGTGCCACTTCAGCTCGTTGCAGGTTGCGCTGCTAGCACACGTACCTACAGCGTGTACTAATAATGTCTGGTCATATTTAATGTGTATCAGAAAGGGTCCACACCATTTCATACATTTGGGTTGAGTAGGTATTGAAGTCTGACTAACTGATTATTTTTTTGCGATTACGATGTTGGTCCCATGTACAAAGTTGTTCCTCCTCCAATATGATATTTCTGATAGACGCTGTATATAATCCCATTTATACGTCGCCAGTTTCTTGTTCATGGCATGTAATGAAAGGACATTGCTCTGCGCCCATACGTTGTTCACCCTGGAATCAAGAGCATCGGAAAAGTATGTGTTGTATTGTCAATCATTAGTAAACTCCTATAAGATCTTATTTGTATACCGGACTACTAGCAGAATAGATAATAGAATACTTCAAAAAAAAATATCAGATTTTGAGGTTATAATCGAACCATAACAACGAATATTAGGTATAGTTTTTCATAGCTCCAAGTGTTTTTTAAGAAACTAAAAAACAATAACGTAATACATTTAGCAATTATTTGTACCTACTTAGATAATTAGGTATCTATGCAGTTTTTTTCTAAAGCCTAAGTGAATGTAATTGCTACGTTTAAATGCATGCATGCCTGTATAATGCATGCCTGTGTTCTTAGCATTGGTTTTGGAATGACATAAATTTTTTGTGTGTATTAATGTAAAAAGAATAGAAACAGCGCGCGCTTGAACGGCGTCACTATAAAACGCGACTAGTATCTAGTGCATTGTCAATTGTGGTATTCAATTCTATTGAATTTACTATTTATTTATTTTTCTTTGTCTATTGACAGAGAAGACATATTCTTCATTAATGCCATTCTTGTGCAAAACAGCGACGAGTTGCACCACAAATAGTAAGCTTTTGTTTCCGTTTAAAACTATTTACATTTATAATAACTCTGTATAGAAGAGAAGGTAGACATGCCATTTGGCGAAGATGGCGGCGATTAATGTTATTAGTCGCGTAAAATACTTTAAAATATTCATTTTGGCATGCAGCTAGTCCGTGTTACAAAAGTATTTGCAACTAATATAATAAAATACACAATCAATTATCGTGTATGTCCGATATTTCTTGTGCACAGATTGATTCCAGACAATGTCCTTTAAGCAACAAATGACTTACATCGTCTGAACACAGACAGACAACGTTCACACAATGCAACTTTTGTTGTTGCTTCAACTTATGGTATAACTCAGGCAATAAAATCGCACTGTGTAAATCAGGCTTTACTGTACGTGAATTTGAATCTTAAAAACAGTTTGTAGCTTAGTAAAAGAACCTTCATGTTGATAGAACTACGTATAGAGGCTAGCGCTAGTACCTGCTAATGAGTGATAAATTATGCTAAGCATCGTCTGCAACTGAAAATTTTGTATTCAACTTTAACTATAGGTATCATCAACTGCCTAACCTTTTCCCAACTATGTTGGGATCGGCTTCCAGTGTAACTTTCCAGAATATTGGCAAGAAGACAAAAAGACATTATATTAAAAACACCACAAACAAGAACACAATTTGCCAGTATTCAACTTTGGAAACGATCTGATCAGCTTTATAACGCTATTAATAAACACATTTACATCTACCCTAAGAATAGTTATGAATGCAAAAAACACTCACGGAATGGATATAAAATCTTACCTACAGTGAGACTTCTATAACAAATACACTAACATAAATACTGAACATACACACACACACACACCATATCACTCAAATCACCTTGTTTTGATTATGTACTCGTATTGGTATAATAGTTTAATAGACACTTTTCGTTTATGAAAGAGCGGAGTCTCCTAATAAAGCGTCTTGTGCTTAAAAGGAGGCTTCAATCTCAAATTTGTTGTACAAATATGGCTGCAGCATGGATGCAGCTGGATGCAGCTAGTATGAAGCGCCTGTCTATTCATATTCATATATTCATCAAATATAAGTTAACAGTTTAAACCAAATCGCTTATATCTATGCTAATTCTACAAAATTACATTAAAACTTTAATTAAAACTTCTAAAGACTAAAAAAAAATAAAAAACGGAATAGGTAACACAAAATCTGTAAACAAAAACAACCTTATACATAAAATTAGAAACTAAACAATATTTTTTTATATTTAAATAAATATACACATGTTTAGTGATTATCCATTGAGAGTCAAAAAAAAATCTGCTTCAGGAATGTGTTTTAGAAAGTAATTTATTAACTTAATTGCTCTGGCAGTGGGAGTGTTGTTGGTTCGGGGAGCACGCTATGTAGGCGGGTAGCAGAGGAGTCTATGTTGTCGTCCTACAACGCCACGCATATACTGGTCAGGAACATAATAATTTATTGATTCTCGTAGAACGGGACCATCTATCTTATCTACTATCTAACCTCCACAACCCAATTACTGGGTAATATGATGCCCCGTACAAAACTCAGTGGGCCAAACGAATAATAAATCACTATAACTGTGCAAGTAAAATTATCGAGACAAATAAGCTTATCTTTTTCTTAAAATTCATGAATTTCACAACCAGTCTAATTAAACAATAAACAAACAACAATAAACAATATTTATTTGTTCAAGACTTAAACCTATTTACAATTATTGTATCTTAAATTAGACTTTACAACTGAAAGAAAGAGTTTAATTTAGACTCGTTTGGAACGTTTATAAAGTTTATTTTCACATTGCTCAAAAGGCAACATCCTAGAATAGCAAATAGTGTTATCAACTATACTATGCTATATTATTCTCATGTAGATAGTACCCATCCAGTAGATATAATCTTTTGGTCCCCTTTACGACTCCCAGAGGAAAAGATAGGGTGACAATTTCTTAGTAAGAGATCTTGTGGTACAAACATGTAGCATAATATTACTATCTATGTGTATATGAGGCAAATACATATGTATATCTTCTTTGCTGATTTTCACCCGTTTCTAGTTGATATTGAAGCTTAATACAGCCAGGGATATTAATTGTTTATGAATTTGACATTGCGTCAATTTGCCGTGTTACTCACACAGAACGTATATACCCTTATAGCCATTTCATAGAAGTGTCAGAGAATGACAGTTTTGATTCGAATATACGGACAATTTAAGTCAGTAGTGAAGATAAACCACTAGTTTCCCTAACTAAATAACAGTACAATGTGATCAAATCCAAATTCAAGCTGATTTATCGACTGAGACATTAATTATTCACTTAAAGAAAAGATGAACAGATTTTTTGTAATGATACTTGATTTCGTGATTGATGTATGACTTACTCTATGATTGAGGTAGCATCGGCGCGAACAAAACTATAAGAAAAATCTTATAAGATTCTTTTATTTTTTAGAACGCCTGCCACATTGCCGCTTCATTTTCATATTACACTCTTACTACAAAATTATTCTAAAGTTACCAACGAAAAAAAAGTCTCAACTACATAAAACAACAAAAAAGGCAGCCTTTGACTAAAAATTGAAGCGTCCCCACTTTCTTAATGCAACGAATACGAAAAAAGGCAAAAAAAATCGAACTTGGCCGCTTCCCGCCTTTTTCGCGTACACCATTTATCGTTCGCGGAGGCGCGTTCGTTTCGTGTTCACTTACATTACGTTACTTTTGCCAAAACTGCTGCAACTGACGTTTTATCTTTATGATTGAGCTTGTGACTTTTGAACGTGTAATTAAGTCACTCATAGCCTTTTATGTGCTACAGAAGCTTTTTTAAATTGTGTATGTTTTATTTTCGGAGATGAAAATTGTAAGCGTTTTTGTGATGCTGTTTTAATAAGTTAAGCCTGGTTTTACACGTTACATATTTTTGGTTTACGAAATGTTTTTAACATTTTAAACCCTAAAAGTATTACGCCATTCTTCATTCATTTGAAATGTTGAAAATATCACAACATTTTAAAACGAATATCTACGTAACCGTGAATCCTGCGATTAAGTACTTACGGCTTAAACTAATCCTGATGGAGGTTACTACCAACATTATCTTTTTTAATAACTTGACACGATCAACTTTCATATCCAAGATCATGTTATCTATTGAGTAAAATTTATTTAAATGTATTAGGTATTTCTACCTTATTTCGTCGAAGAAGTGTTGGGTCGT
The DNA here is from genome assembly GCA_947507525.1 of Apamea epomidion. Taxonomy (NCBI): domain Eukaryota; kingdom Metazoa; phylum Arthropoda; class Insecta; order Lepidoptera; family Noctuidae; genus Apamea; species Apamea epomidion. The sequence continues at coordinate 13,593,259 of OX382249.1, read as the reverse complement.
AAGTAATGCTTATAACTTACTTTATTAATTACATATGTTATTGCCAAGCACATCGGCAACGTCAAATCAGACTAGAGTTATTAAATTGATGTCAGTTATTTTCTTCATATTTATAACTAAAACGTGGTAATACAATTAGTGAGTTTTCATTGCATAAAGTAAACGCGCTCTGAAAAGAGTCTGCTTAAAAGCTATTTTCATTAGGTACTTTGATCTCCACTATTTTATTTCATCACTTCGAATTAATTAAAAGGATATTTTTGGTTTAACATCAAAGATACTAATAGAACATTTGCTGGGACTTTTAGATTAGAATTCTTAAAATTCTTTTAGTGTTCTAAAAGTGGTTTTAAAAGTGAATTAATTTTACTATATTAATTCTGTATCTCTAATCTATACATAATGTGTAGAAATGACTTGCTATTTACTTTGCCTGAAAACTTTAAGCTGACTGCTGACTGCCTAGTTGGTGTAGTGGTTGGAAACTCTATTGCTGAGCGTGAGGTCCTGGGTTCGATTCCCAGATCGGGCAAAGTGTTTCTCCTTAGGCGTTAATCCACCACACAGGCCCCGTGGTGGTGGGTGTCACATGTCTTCGAATTTTGGGTGTAGCACATTCCAGTTTTCTCTCGGTGGATGTGTGTATGTGTGTGTAGTCTATCCATAGATACTAATTGTTACATTTTCTTTTTGTTTCATATCGGACAACGCAGCAAAGAGAAGATGAAAAGGTAAGTCCAATATTAAAACTAAGTTTTCTTTAGAATTTAGCAATCTAGATTCTACACTTAAATCCTATTTTCATGCTAATTTAGCGATAAGACGAGCAGGTAAAAGATAGTCATTAAGAATCTTTTGAATCTGGGGAAGTATGAATTGAAAATCAATCCACTATTCAAGAAGTTTTCTATTCAAGCGAATTAAGATTTTGTTCCGTCCGTAAAAGATAACCTAGAGGAACTACTATAAAATTAGATTCGATTTCAAGAAATATAATAATGTTATGGTTCTTTAATAGCTTATATTTTTATTTAGCTTGTTTCTTTATGGTATGGTGTGATACGGAGGGATGAGAAAAATGTCGTCAGGAAAGTTTTGAGTATGAGTGTAAGGGAAAACCAAAGAACCGATAGATGCACTGTGTGAATGATGTTATGGTTGGAAAGGGGGAGACTACCGAGATGACGACTAATAGAGAAGTGTGGAAAAAAAAGATAGGTTGCGCTGAACCCAAATAAACTGGGATAAGGACAGGAGAATTATGATGAAGCTTGTTTTTTTTACCTCACCATGGCCACTTATTTGTACGTAAGTACTATACTCAAAACGTGCACAATACCATCACGAAAATTACTCTAGCAGCCTTAAGGCACTGTGTACATTTTTATAAAATTCAACCCACAACCTAAAGCGTAGAAATTCAACCATGTAACTACTACGCCAATGAAAAGACAAATAAAAAAAATGGAAGGATGGGGTAGAAAAGAAAAGCTGTCGTAACTTCACGACATCGCAGTTAAGACCCACATAAAGATCAGTAATCAAATTGTAGAAACCAACTCAAAACAGACCAGAACCTCACAAAAAAACAAGCTACAAAACAAGACATGATAACAATTAACAACAAAACAAAACATAATAAACTTAAAGAAGGAATGTTTTAAATATAATGAGCTAACAATAAAAAGACTCGCACGACAATTACCGCCGCTACAACCCTAAGGCCTGTTGTTTTCTATGCATATTTAATTAATAAGCATTTAAATTGCAAATGTAAAACGGTATAACTCGAGGAGTTAGTTTTCATAGAAGAGACGTTTGGGATTTTCGGAATTCATGCTGGGATTTATAATGTACTGGAATGTACAAGTTGGACGATATTAATAAGCGTAGATTATTACAAATTACAAGATAGCACTTTCGAGAGTAGACGCACGGACGACCTAAAGAAGGTGGCTGGCACAGACTGGATATGGAAGACAGAGGACAGCGCGTTGTGGCGCAGCTTGGGCTATGTCCAGCAGTGGACTGCAATAGGCTGAGTCGATTGATTGACAGTTGAGTGTTATGTAGGATACGTAGGATATCACAAGGGGTGGCCTTCCACGCGCGCCTCAAAGAGATGTCAGCACAAAGTGTCAGGGTCCGCCAGGGCCAATGCCTGCCAGGGTCACGGGTTATTCGAAAGAGATACCGTGGCCCCTGGCACAGGCGCGACAAGAATTTAATGATTGCCCACCCAAAAAAAAAGGGATGGCCTTATCGTTAAAAGGATCTTTTACAGATAACCTTTCGATGGACTTGATAAAGAAGGAGAAATACGATTGATATATGTATGCTTGGGGTGCATTAAAATAGCCTCTACTAGCGGCAACACTAACTAATATTTTCAATGCGAAAGTTAGTTTGTATGTTACGCTTTCACGCTAAAACCGTTGAACGGATTTGTATAAAAAATGGCACATGGCAATGGTTATGGTAGACCATGAACTGGATTATTACATAGGATACTTTTTATCGCGATAGTACGTTTCCGTGGAATAATTTCCGACGCGAGTACTAACACACGACGCACCCTAGACAGTCAGCCCCGCTATAATCTTGCTGACTGACTTTCTTTTACAGCGGCTTGAGTTATTCTCACCTAGGCCGAAATTGGTATTATATATAGGTTACCTAGCACGCGCTTTGGCTTTAGTATATTCTCGTCCCTATCTTGCACTTGGAGTTTTAATGTTGTGTGACTGTGACAGGAATAATGTTCATGTTCTTTGTTCTTGCTTTAGCTTACTTGTGGTATGCCACAGGCTACTGATTGTGGATTCTTTAATTCTATGACTATATCCGGCATTTTCATTGGATTATATTGTTACGATTCGTGAATCTTAATAGCCATTATCAGATAATAGGTCTTATTGAAAAAGGACAATCTATGTTGACAGGATATTATCAGTGACCTTGTAGTTATAATTATTCATCATCTGATAATCGATCACTTTTATTTTAATCCAGTAACAATGATAGTGGTATCAATGCTCGGAACTAAATCATAATCATGACATAATGTTGTAGGTACATGAATTAAAGCAATCAGATACGCAATCGCGCCATGTACAATACTGGTAATCTGCTGCATCTGGTTAGACTGGAAGCCAACCGCAGGAAAAGGCTAGACATACTGTTGACATGATTAAAAGCAAACACTAAATCCTTGTAAATACTTGAGAAAAAGCTATTATAATGTCACAAACTGTCTCAGCTGTTTCATTTCTCTAGCTCTTTAACTTTTTATCCCTTAAACTTCCTCTAACCAGTATTATGAGCGAACTTTAAAGCACAAGCAATTTTTTTCTTACAAACACGTCCTAAGCCACTTCAAGCCACTTTATATCCAAACTAAACTTTACACAAAGACGCTCTGTCACTTTGAGATTGCCGGCGGGGTGAGGTGAATTTAAAATTTTACTGCCTTTTACTCCTACAGTAATTATGTTACAGCCGTTTTATGAACCATAAGTAAAATTAACATTATAACTATATTCAGGGCTCTATGAGAAACATAAGCTTCTGTTTATAGGTAATATTATTTTAAGACTTTTAGTGAGCTGTATAAATTATGAATAATAAAGCTTGCAAATTTAATATTCATAATAGAATCTATCCGTCTCTATAATTTGAGATGAACAAGAGTTCTTTGGCTTAAGTCGCTTTTAATTACGTGCTGGATGGTTAACCACAACTCTATTCAGATACCAAATAGTATTACAGATTCAATATTTAATGATGAAGTCTCCTATTAAACGCTATTGGTGACATCAGAATACTTTTGAAACTGCACTGAGTTTTTCATGGAGAATGAAGAGTGTAGTGGCAGGTGCTTGCAGCTTGACATGGGGCAAGACACTGACTGTGGCCGATAAGGTTTAAAGGCGAGCTCATCCTAACAGATTTGTTAATTTGTACTTTTGGAATAAGTCTCGGCGTTTCATCAATCTCTATTCATTCACAGGATGACACCACATTTGAAACCAACTCGAACTTCACCTTTGAGGCGACTCGCTTTGAGAACGGGCAGAAATTCCACTGCGAAGCTTCCAATGAAGTGACTGTGGAAACTAAGGATCAACCGATGCATGCTAACATGGAGCTCGAGATTTGGTGTATGTATTTAGATGATAATATTCATTGAATTATGACTTGTGAGGTTGTGATCAAAAGAATTTTTTTAAACATATTTTATTTTTATAGGATTGTGCAAGTTTTTAATATAGTAACACTAATGCAGCCTTTAGCAATGAAACTGTCAATCATTATATTTTCTATTTACTGACGAACGCAATCGTTTTTATATTTTTCAAAAAATCAACCTGAACTTTCATATCAAATATTTATCCGGCTTTTTTAAGAACTTTATTTATACTTTTAATACGTGATTTCCAGATCCCCCAATCGTCCGAGTAGAGCCGAAGAACATAACAGTAGTAGAAGGATCAAAATTACTCCTCAAATGTGAATACGAAAGCAATCCTTCATCTTTGACCAGTGTTATTTGGTAAGTCATTATAATTTATTTATTTTCACTTTTCACTTCAAGACACAAACATAATCAACAACGACAACAGCCTACAACGTTCCCACTGCTGGAACTCGGGCCTCCTCTGTGAGAGAGAGTGGACCGTAATTCACTACGCGGGCCCAGTTCGGGATGATGGATGTCACGTTATGTCCTTGAATTTTAAACTTACTTCTTCTAATGAAATGTCTTTTTTTATCGTATATATTAATTTTTGGTAGCATAATCGAGATTATAAATTGTTGACAGTTATTAATCTATATAATTTTCGACAGTAATTAATTATGCCACTTCAGATTATGTTTAATTTTCTTTCCGGTATAGATTGACTAATTAGCACCTAGGGCTTAATTACTAGTCCTGAGATTATTAGTTTCAGTAAATCAACTACCATTTGATTAAAGATGTCATCAAAGCCAAGCGGTAATCAAATTATATTTACGTTGTGACTAGTTAAATGCCTTACTTCCATTTAAATTATTCTATGGAGTCTTTCGGACGTAAGTAGGGTACTATAGGAAATCTTTACGAGCTCTCAGGGAACCGGGAGGAATTAATTAAACCACGGTTCAACGCATATGTTCATTAATTATCCCTAGAAATCGTTCTACGTGTTTTACATCAGTTCCTTCTCTTATCAGCCGAATCTGACGCCTACTGGCGTTTATCTTATAATTACCAAAAAGGTATACCAACGGAATCCTGTAACTAAACCTACACAGTCTGTACATACGTCTGTCCGTAACAGAGCTGTATTATTGTGTAACTGTAACAGGAGCCATTTGTTTTTTTGTATGGCATACCTGCTCCTAGAGGGTAAACTATTAAAGAGATAGTGATGCGGAAAACTCACCTCGCGAGTTCGACTTGCACCCGATAGATTTTTACAAAGATTTTTCTCATTCCATACCATTCTACATTTCAGGTACCGAAACGGCGAGCGCGTTCCCGTTCATAACACGACTCACTACGAAGGAGGCACTAGTGACCAGCACTCCCTCATCATATTGGACGCTATTGGTGATGACATGGGCAACTACACCTGTGTGCTCGGTAATGCTGTCGGCAATGGGACAAGCGAAGAGAGTATTGATGTTAATGTCCTGTGTAAGTTTATATTCTTTGTTATTTAGCTGTCTTTTCCTTGAGCATTTTTGGGTGTTTCCAGGTTTAAGATAAAATCTATATAGTCTATCAATTTCGTTCTACTCCTGTTCATTTTCGATTCAAGTGAAAGTAATTATCGTACTAATAATAATCATCAATTACTCAATTCCAGTCAAACCCCAAGTCCGCCTCACCATGAGTTCTCCCAGCCCCATCTTGGAGACAGACCACAAGAACGTGACCCTGACGTGTGAGGTGGTGTCGGGAAACCCGCCGATACTGGATGAAGTCATCTGGTTCCTGGATGGAGAGGTGCTGAAACATTTGCCGGAATGCAACGATACTGAGGGTGACGGTAAGACAGAATTACAGTCTAAAATAGTCTAACAAAAATAAAAAGATTATAAGCAACAAGTAATAGAGAGCCAGCCCAATAGTTATTAATCTATTATTAAAAATTAAATTATGAAATTTTTAACAATAATGTTGGATAATGTTATTACCTTGTCCAACCGAAGGATCTAGTCACACTAGCGACTAGGGTAGTTATTAGAGAATAAGTAGGTTAGTGCTACAGGAAAACTCTGGGTCCAGATATTTTTATTGTATAAAAGGAAATTAAGGAATAAATAGTTACTTGGGAATATTTTTTAAGACTTTACGTCAGTTTTTCACAGCGTCAAATTCTTAAGCTATTCTTACTTTCAAGAAAACAGTAAGACAGCGCTCTATATTGTAATTTTCCACCTGTGCAGAAAACCTATGCAATGAAGTGGATCCCTCAATGCTGTTACTCCAAGACACGACAAAGAGTTTCCATGGAAACTACTCCTGTAAAGGCAAAAACTACGCTGGATGGGGCAACGTGAGCGCCAAGACTGAGCTGATTGTCAATTGTAAGTAAACCTCATATTGCTTTTTTGGCATTTGAATGCCTACTATAGAATAGCGTTCAAGATTACTCCACTTTCTAGAAGTTGGAAAAAATGCTGGAGCAAGAAATACCTAGTTTGCATTTAACTGTCCAAGAAATTAAAATCTAATATTTTTGGTAAAAGATAAGGTTGATGAATAAAAAGATGAAGATAAAGTTGAGACAGACAGACTAATTCCTGCTGAGCCCGACAGGGTATGTAACACATATGAAATGCAAGAAAGGTTTGAGTATTGACAGTAGCGTCTAGTCTCCAATGCCGATAATGAAATTGTGTTCTGCATATAAAAGTCGATGTAACAAAAACTTTTTTTATGGCCTGTGGTCATTTTGACTGACTATTTTAATAATAATAATCAATTAGGCATATTATCTCCGGGTGTTCTCGTCTAGCTAACGGACTATCCGTTAGCTAGACGAGAACATAGCTAACATAACTTGCATAGACACAACCTTGTAGCCAGGATAATCCATCAGCAACTTGCTCTGAAATACAGCCTTGTGGAATCTGAGGTGCCGTACTACAGGTATGTGCCCGACCCAGTTCTCGAAAATGGAAATATCACATTGTACTGGGATCGATCCATCATCACTGACAGGACTATTGTTGCCAATAAGCCTGATATAGTGGTGGTGGATCGATCAGAGCGGCGCGCAATGATTGTTGACATAACCGTCCCGCATGATGAGAACCTCGTGAAAGCCGAAAAATATAAACAAATCAAGTATCTTGACTTGGCTCGCGAGGTTTTCGACACGTGGGATGTGGACTCAGCGATCATTGTGCCGATAGTCGTGACAGCCAATGCCTAGCTAAGAGCCTCGACCAACACTTGAGGGGGCTCTCGTTGGGCAGCTGGATCAAGGGCTTGATTCAGAAAGCGGTACTCCTGAACACGGCTCGCATTGTCAGGAGGTTCCTCTCTCTGAAGCCCTGACCACCGGTAGCTTGGACCCTGTTCCCGATACCGGTGGGCTACTATTTTTTATATTTTTATACTTTTTACGGGTATATACTAATATTTTAAAATATAATTTATATGTTTTCATTGAAATAAAGGCTATATAATAATAATAATTTATTTATCCAGATCATACAATCCAATTTGTTAGTAATAACATGCACATCTTAAACACTAGTGTTAGTACTTAATCTGCATTCGAGACATATTCGCCAAAAATGTAAACAAATATGAGTTTATGGAAAAATAACTTTAATTCCTACACAATAAAGTTCAGTTTACGCTACAACTTCAAACATTTTTATAACGTTTTCAATAGTGCTAGTCACTCTGAAATCAACTTAATCGCCATTAAAATAAAGTTGATATTTGTTTAACTTGAAATAACGTCAATTTAAAACATAAATAATATTTGAATATAGGTACATTTGACAAATTATGGAAATAATTACCAATAATGTCAAAATCACCAATAAAAATGTCAAAATCACCATTAATATTGACAAAACTACCATTGATGTTACGATTAATTTAATTTCAGATCCACCCGGACCTGCTAAGCTGACGTACTCTCCGTGGCGCGTCGTGAAGGGCAAGAGTTTGGTGCTCAGTTGTAGCATCAAGGAGCGGGGACGACCTGAAGCTCACAGGTAACAAATAGCCCGGACATGACTATTTATCCCATAAGTACTAAACACTGTTATGCAGTTAGCAATTATCCGTTCTGTGATCTTTGACATTATGACACTTACTTGATCGTAGGTAGTGCCTCAGGCAGGCAAACACGTAACTACAGACTCACATGTGACTAGTGATTGACACTCACATGACCACTGATGGACTCAAGTGACTCCCCTCGTCGTCCTCATTCCTATTCATTTTCTAAGAAAAACTCTTTCTTCTGTCAGAAGTTTAACGTTGATAAACAAAAAAAATTCGAAGATACGAAAGATGCAGTCTTCTAGAAGACAGTCATAAAGTTAAAACACTATACTTAATAATGTTGCTTATGAATGAATGATCTTTATTTTGTCCGTCCGCAGGTTCCGCTGGACGCGCGGCGGGCGGCCGGTGAGCGACATCGTGTCGCAGAACTGGACCATCGACCCGGTGACGCTGGACCACCGCACCAACTTCTCGTGCTGGGGGACCAACGCGGGCGGCGGCGGCGAGCCCGCGCACACCTCCATCGACGTGCTGGGTTAGTTACTTGTACAGTATGGTGTTTACATCGGTTTCCTAAAAGCTTGATCAAGTCTGCAGCCTTATTACATATTATGAAGTCTGTGTTAGGTAAATCTACTATCAGTGTTAAATCACATGATATCTATATTGACCTGCCAACAGATTGGAGAAGAGGGCTACAAATAATATGAAAAATATTTAACAATTTTACTAACGGCAACGTCGAAAAGATCGTTACTTTATTCACTGAAAGAGCGAGAGTGTCATTTTTCCCGTAGCAATATTTACTGTTCTGCTCTTAATTTTCTGCATTTTCTATTTCAGCTCCACCAAGCTTTAAATATGCGATGAACCACTACAGCGGTGCTTTATACAAATCACAGGTGAGTTTAAGAATATTATTTTACAAAAATTACACTACAGGTAATCCGAGCCAGATTGGGTGAAGCCAATAAACTACGGACTATATAGAAAACACGATACTTTAATATTTTGATTTGATGACTGTATCAATGCTTCACTATATTGCTGAAACACTCCGTTCGGTTGTGGTAAAAAATGGAGCTGTGGTCTGTAGATATCAAGGAATAAATCGCTGTGACTGGCATCCAACTATGTAAGGAGGGTCGTCATTGAAACGAGCTTCCGAAAATCGATTCCGTTCATCGCTAATGCTAAAAGTATCGTGACTTCTATGGTCTTAAAAAATAATACTATGCTTATAAACAGTCGATTTCGTAATTGCTTCGCCACTCTAAGGTTAAATGTCCCTTTCACGTCATAAAACAACAAGGGCTATTTGTCTATGTCACAGTTAGATTCAACCTTATTGAAGTTTCAGTTCTTGTCAAAACTGGTAAAGCAATTACGTGGTCTATTACCTATGTGTCGTCTTGTGCATACATCATCTCCATCATTCTCTTGCCCTTATTCCAATTTATTTGGGGTTTGCGCAACATGTATTTTTCTTCCATACTTTTATATTGGTCATCTCGGAGGTCACCCCGTTTTTAGCCATATCATCTTTCGCACAGCTCATCCATCGTTTATTTGGTATTCTCCTTCTCTTAATATAGCCGCCTTGTGCACTCAGAAAACCTAATTCATTAATCAACGTAAAAACAATTTCAGAACATATCTCTATCCTGCACGGTGGAATGTGCTCCGCTATGCAGCGTTCAATGGCTGAAAGATGGATTCGTTATAGACCCTGAGAAAACTGACAGATATTACGTGGTGGAGAGGAAGATTGAACCTCAAGTTAATAGGAATGACTTTGAAGCTACTGAGTCTACTTTGGTAAGTATTGCAACGATTAATGATAATAACCAGAGAGCTGGCACTTCAAGAGACAGCGTCGAACAGCAAAAACAAAATCAACTTTATTTACACACACGTAATGTTGATATTTTTTAAATCTATTTAGCGTTATTTTCGTGGCCCGTGCACAAAAGTATGTCGTATGTTAGTTTCTAGCAAGAAAAAGAAAAAGATACGGCGTAAGTGTCGTAAAAGATAACCAAATTATAATTTGATAAGAATGACTAACAGACGTTTCCTGACTTTTTTTGTTAACAATATATAACGGGTGCTGAAGCGGCAGGCCCAGATGGAGATGGCGGGATGAGCTGCACCCTAATTGCGTAACACACGATCAATCGGAATCGGTTTCATTTTGACAGTTCAACAACATTCATTGCGTTATTTACGTGTTGAGCAGACAAATTTTTCGAACTTATGAAGCAATGGATTAGCAATTTGCTTCAAAATTATTCAGATTCCGATTGATCTTGTGTTACGCAATTAGGGTGCTGGACTCCTTCAATAACAACTGGTCCACGGCAGCTTTATACAGAGAGAACTGGAAAGAGAGTAGGGTGGCCTTTGCCCTGCAGTGGAACATCACAGGCTTTTAACAATGAAGCGGATACTGATCGCTTTACCAAGCTTAGTGATTACGACCATAATCCCTCCACTATCTTTGATGTTGGCTCTCCAGTTCAAATTCATGGTCTATAACTGAAATGAAGAAATAGGCCTATTGACTTACTTGATTTTTCTTTAACTAATCCTGACAATGGACATAGAACCCCTTTTTTAATTAAGATGAAAAATTGTATAAACTTATTTGTTTATCTTCTAGCACTGGAACATGTCCGCATGGCCGTCACACGCCCTCGACCGAGCTGCTGATACTGCCAGCTACACCTGCAGGTCTTCAAGGAACTTGGCAGGCCCACCGGTCAACAGCACCACTAAGTTTGCTGTTGAATGTGAGTATCTTCTTCTAAATAAACTTCTTAAAATTTACGTAGAGATAACAGACAACCTATACCGCTGTGTCTAGAAGCATGAAATGTTGCACAATAGTTCGTTGTATAGCGAAAGTAAGCACTAAGGACGGATTGAAGGGGTATCTAGGGGAGGAAACTTTATATGGAAATTCGTCATATTCGCCGATGGGAAATTCCATTGGGCACACGGTACGGTTGTTTTATAATCAACAAGCTACCTAGATTATGGAACAACAATCTCAATGTGATACAAGACAAAGTACAAATTCCATTGCAACCAAAATATTGTTAGGACTTTTATTACAAATGGTCATTTAAATATCAACTTAGCTACAGTCAGTAACGCTATAGTTGATAATTGGATGAGTGGCAATAAATGTAAATTATCTAAGATTCTGGCATCAAGTATTCAGCCTATTGCAGTCCACTGTTACATAGGCCTCTCAATTTGCTACAAAGTTACGATTCTTTGCCTTCCGAATCTTTTTCTCGTCACTTTTAAAGGACATTTCCATTATTAGGGTTCCGTAGTCAACAAGGAACCCTTATCATTTCGCCATGTCGTCTGTCTGTCTGTCTGTCTGTCCGCTGTTTAGCTCAAAAACTGTTGGTACTAGAATGTTGTAATTTGGCATGAGTATACATACACGTTAATAACGCCGAAAAAGTGGTAAAATAAAATTTTGAAAAACAATATTATTTAGGGTCCCTCCTCCCTTGCATCTAAATTGGGATGATTTTTTTTTTTCGTCCTTCCCATAGCGTGGGATATCGTTAAATAGGTCTTTCAAAAATATTAGGGGTTTGGGAAGACCGTTGTTTGATTAAGTAAACCGTTCGTGACTTATCAAGCTTTAAATTACAAATTTTCGTTAGAGTCAAGTGTCCCCCCCCCCCCTCTACCAACTAAACGGTTGTAGTTAGAAATTCAAATGTCACGGCAGTAGTACCTATATATAACGAAGTTTAAAGGAAAACTATCACACTCAAGTGGGCTTTACAAGTTTACGAGTAATAGTCGACCAATTGTATTAGACTCGAAAATTTCGAACAACTCCATAGAAATGTCGATAGATGGCGCGAAGCGTCAGTTGTTTAGCGCTATGGTTTCATTCCTAAATACGTTTAATAAAATAATAAAACAGTTGCTACACCGGCTACGACAAGTCTTATCCAAATCTCAAAAAAAAAATTTAAACTTTCCGTGCAAAATTGTCGGATCAGGTGAGGATTTGTATAGGAAGTCAAATTAGGTAGGTAGTCATGTTTGGCTTTTAGTTAGAGCATGGTACGAAACTATCAGTCAGCGAATACGACCTGCACTTGGCTGTTACAAAAACTATGGAACCCTACACTGCGCGTGGTCCGACACGCACTTGACCGGTTTTTAGCAATAAAATTACAAGAACTCAAAGAGATTTTTTTTTCAGACGAACCAGAAAACGTCAGGGTAGACCCTGAAAAAGTAAGCGTGACCGAAAATGAAATACCGGCTAAAGTAGTGTGTTCCGCCAGGTAAGATACAAAAAAAAAACTTTCTATCGTTTGACACAGTTATTGCAAGAAACAATTAAGACAAATGAAAAATTCAGAGAACATTAGTAGAACTTTTGTCATTGACATTTCTCAGGACCCTGGGGTCCCGAACCTCTGGAACACGTACCAAGTTCCGAAGCCAACTCGCCCTTAGACAATTTTTAATGATGAGGAGGCACCAAATGATTATGAATGATTACTTCAATTGTTCACCTAGAACTAGTTATCTAGTCATCTCCCCACTGCATCATCATCTAGCCTAGCTTTTTCTCATCTATGTTGGGGTCGGCTTCCAGTATAATCGGTTCCAGCAGAATACCAGAGTGAATGCCTATCTGACCTCCACAAAACAGTTATTGGGTAACACGATACCCTGTCTTCGCGCTGTGTATGAAATGAAACAATGACATCTTCACTAACTTCACCATTACGTTTACAGAGGTTTTCCCATGCCCTCGTACGCGTGGCGTCGCTTGCAGCCCAGCAAGGCAACCGCCAAGGAACATGGCAATAATTCTCTGATACTCTCATCTTCTAACACATTGCTATTGGGACCCGTTCAGAGGAAGGATGGAGGCAACTACACGTGTGAGGCGTACAACAGACACGGATCTGTTAACACTTCTGTATTTCTGGATGTTTGGTGTAAGTAATTATAATCATTTAAATAATATTTGACTCTCATATCCATAATTTTAACATGAATGATGTTACAAATATTTAAAAAAAATATTTAAAAGGAAGTCCATTGAATTTATTGTGCGTTCTTCTCTATGCGCAGGCATGTTCTGGAACTAACTTTAACTTTCTGAATGATCGAGTCCTTGGCAATTCAAAAGTGCCTGTAATTGCTTTAATTTAAATAAATTCTTTGAATTAGTTAGTTCGAATAATTAAAAAAAAAAGTGAATATATAGAATAATACAAAAGTATTCATCAAGTATTCATACATCAAGTATTTTTTACTTAAGTCAGGCTATTGATATTGTTAATCAAGGTCTTATTTGAAAAACAACGACTTATCTGCTGTAAGTTTGACGCCTACTGTTTTGTTTAAATATACAAAACACCAATATACAAAGTAGATTTAAAATAATGTTAGCTGAGTAGGAATCAAACTGCACTATAAGTCTAAACAGTTTTGGTTTATCACAGAAAGCATATTAAGGCCATGTATATTTGTCATCACATTAATTCTATTATTTTTCATAGTTGCATCTCGTGACGAATATTCATTGATAACATTGCCAAATGTTTCCTTACAGTTATTCCTGAATGCGGCATAAAACAGACCGAAATTAAAGGAGCTCAAACACTTGTCTGCACTGCACACGCTAATCCAACAGCGGTAAATATGTTTGAAGAAAATTATTAAACTTCCTTCTGCGCAATTTTTGTTAATAAGTTTGTTTGTGTAATGTCCCTCATATCCCTCATTTTGGAAAAAGACTGCGTCAGTAAATTCTTTTAACAATGAGGAAATTTATCCTCAGTAACTAATCTAGTGAACCCCGACCAAACTGTGTCCAAATATATCCAAGTTGGTCGCAGTTAATTGGCTATTAAGAATTTTAGGACACCAAAATGAGAATTATTTGAGGCTCATAAAAAAGGGCACATTTTGTTATATTAAAGTATTCCTTCATATTTTTTTAAGACATAAAAATGGGAATTATTTAGGGTACGATTAAATACATGCCTTAAATTTTCCACCAGGTCTCCTTCACCTGGAAACTGAAGAACGACAACGACAGCCTGACAGACGAGGTGATCTATCAGTCAGGACCTCAGAGCTTCCTGGTTCTTAGCACCAGTGTCGATGTGTACAGGACCTACCTGTGCTATGCCAACAACACTGTGGGCATGTCCCGCGCCTGCGAGCGTGATGTTATGGGTGTGTCCATTTTTTTATAAAGATCTATCACACACAAGTACAGGTTGAATACTTGAGGGTCTTGAAGAACCATGTAGGTACTGTTTAGGCCGAATATTTCACCAAACATTTGATTTCTGAGCACCACCAACTTTTGATAATAAGAAAAACTTTTCATCAACCAACATTATTTTTGGTGGATTTTTGGTTTTTAATCGAAGACGTTTCAGTCATTGTTCAGATTATCTTTAGAATTATTCCGTCATGAAATATGTGTGGTTCATTAAATCTGGACAACAAATTAACGAAGTTAGTGAGTACATATTTCTTGGACTTATTCTAGACCAGCACCCTAATTACGTAACACACAATCAATCAGAATCGGTTTCATTTTGACAGTTCAACAACATTCATTGCGTTATTTACGTGTTGAGCAGACTTTAAGAAGGTAACCTTTTTCGAACTTACATATGAAGCAATGGATTAGCAATATCCTTCAAAATGATTCAGATTGAGATTGATTGTGTGTTTCGCAATTAGGGTGCTGCATTGTAACTGGAAATGACGACTGACAGACAGACTACCATAGCAAAATTTTATACAATAGCACCAAATTCAAAATTACGGAAATAAACTCTCTTCACCTACTAGGGTCCTCATTTTTTTACGAATTATTTCCAACGTTGATTGAGGAGAAGATATAAAATTGTAATGTTGTCTCGGAAAGACGTTTCAAAACTATCATTCATTCTGCCTTCACACCAATTCGGTACTTTTGTTTTGGACCAAAATTTGCATATAGCCTTCGCTCCTCTCACCTATTGAAGCATCCACAACGTTTAGAAAAAGTATACCAAATTATTAGAAACTCTCGACGAATTAATCTTTAATGCAATCCATAATCTACACATACAGGTGATAAGTTTTAATTAATAGAAATAATTATGGACCCTGTCGGGCACAGCAAAATGTTGAATAAGAGAGGAAAAGCGCTTTTATGGTTTTCCTTATTACTAAATATTTATTTTATTTCCTTTCTATCTATTTTTGTTCTTATATTTTTTATTTTTTTCTATTTTTTCTTATATATTATCACTCATTTATTTATTCTCTGAATATAATTTGTGGAAGTCAATCTATTTATTTATTTTTTGTATAAAATTATATTATTAATATTGCTTATTCGCTTAAATATTTTTTATTGCAGTTAGTGTATTTAGTATAGTTATATATTTAAATTAATACTTAACACGTTTCTATATTTTAACTCATTTATTTATATTATTTTACTTATCTGGTAAACAGTTGTATCTACATATTTGTTATTGAATTTATCCGTTAGATATTCGGCTATTGTGTAATAACTTTTATTAATTAGGATTGTTTTAATTTATTTAAAAATATATTGGTTTGGTTTTCGTTTTATGTTTTCCGGTAATTTATAACATATTTTTATTAACATAGTATGTAGACTAGAAAAGTGAGGTTTAAGACCTTATAAGACGTTAATGTGACGTTAATGTGCGTGTGATGTTTTAAAATAAATAAATATAATTACTTATGTTATTATATTCTGTAGTAAATAAAATTTTCTGGTTTGCAGCCAACTTGGAAAGTTTCGGTAAGTTCAGCGGTCATTTGGGTTTCAGCAATATTACAGCATTTATTTAAAATGGCGTTATTTGTTTATTTAAAATATTTGCGAAAATTTTAATAAGTATTAACTATTTTTTTAGGAGACAATTAAGAATGTATCTGCTTGTTACAAGCTTTTATTTAATTAATTTGCTTCATTGGTATTTTCGGTTCAAAATTTTATCAAATTTAATTATTTGAAACTTTTACAAATCTAAATTATTATTTAACTGCACAGCATAATAGCTTAAAGGGAATTGAAGCACACTGGTTTTTGTGTTTTTACTCATCTTTAGAAAATATTTTGGAGAAACACAAAATAAATCTTCCCCTTGTTTCATAATTCATCGATTATTAAAATATAATGTACAATATTCCATCGACTTTTTTACTATTTTCGATTCGTATTATTTCGGTTCAGTGCTGAGCAACTCTCACTATGACTTTTAAATGCTCACGGTTGTTTGCTATTGTTCCAATAATATTATTATCTTCGAGCCATATCATGTTTTCTTCAGCCACGGGACTTTCCAAATCTTCCTTTTGGCTTCGCTCTTGACAGAGTGGTCGTGGTCACGATGAATTGAGTCCAATCCGCAGAGCACGGACACGCCTCGGCGGACATTGTTAGAGGCGACATTGTCAACACCAAGCGTGTCACTGTTTACTCGCACTACGACGTAAATGACGTATAGAAACTGGCGGTTTTAAATGGGGAAGATGAGAGAAATTGTGCGCTCTACGCTCTTGCAGCGCTACGAATTTGATTTGTACTGTCGTCGCTAAAAACTTCAGGTGCGGCAAATCCGAGCTCTGTGTTCCAATCACTGCTGTTCTCGTAACTCCGTCTCACTATCTGTCTCCATCTATGGCCGTTCCAAAAATATCTGATGAAAGTGATAACAAATCTTTTTCAGGTCAAATTCTTATGCAATCACTCACTAAAGGAAAGTTACACATCTATATAAAAAAGGTTTAAACTTAATACGTTTTCTGATCCATCAGTTTATATTTTCATCAGATATTTTTGGAACATACTGTTTTGTTAGCGACAATCCTTCTAAATCAAATTATCTTAAATTGTTTTTCTATCCCCAGGTACAAAAGTATGGTGGCGTGACCAACAGAAGCTGATGCTCATTGGGGGCATAGCACTCGCCATATTGGTGATCACCGTGATCCTGTGCATCATCATTATCTGCATCTGCCGTCGAATGAGGGCCAAGTCCAAATGTAAGTCCATCCCCACTTCTGCTGTTGTCGGTCTGTGTGACAGGTTGTACCAGAATATTTGGAATGTAGTATATGTAAATTGGAGATCAAAACCTAAAACACTTGCACGTAGTATACGCATAATAAAATAATACTTAATGAGTAAGCCTGTAGGGCACAATTTTGTAGGTTTCGTTATTTCCTTTCCATTAAAAAAAAACATTCTGGTTTGTAATTTTCAAAAATATACTAAATTTGCAAAATACGTATGTTGGAGTTCTTTCTCAAATTCTGCGACATTTTTTTTAATAAAATAGATATTTAAAGCCTTAAAAAATATTGCCAAAGCCGGGAATTTGATAAATATGGCTCTATCTCAGCGCCGAACTTACCCCTACATACTTTACAGCATAATTATTTAGTGACTCTATATTAAAATGGATGTTACATACGGAAACAATTTAGATTGTCGACTGCAACGTGTCATATAGACTGATGTTGATTTTGGCTTGAATTTTCTTTTTAGTGTTGTATTTTTTTATAATATGTCGTCTGTAATATAAACATCTAAATGTTGAGTAACTTATACATGTTTTTAAATATCGTCTTTATTTTATTCGAGCATTGTAACAAAAATCAATGTTTTTCATAATTTTTATAATACTTTACAAATTCATCTGTAATCTTTTTTCAATTTGTCTCATTAAAAATACTCATTTTCATCGTCATGTAACATTAGTCAAATGTTACTCACATTTTTTGCATTTTTTGTTTTTTTCTTTTGTTGTTTTGCAAAAACTAACGTTTATTTTTTCTTCATCCTGTCTTTCCCGGATGCTGCTACTAAACACAACATCATCAACTAACATACAAACATAGACAATAATCCGGTCGAATTAGAGGAACGTGAGAAGTAAGTTTTTCTTTTCTTGTTTTTTTATTATTTTTATCTCTCTAGAATGTCTAGTACTAGTCATTGTATACATCTCTACCTATAGATTTATTTTTTTCGATCTTAGGTATTGTTAGAAAGTTTTTTTTTTCATTAATTCATTTTCTCACTTTACAGATTTTGCTATATTTTTTATTCGAAAATTTTAACTGCTTTGAAAACTTTCTAACAATAAAAAGTACCCATTTTTTTTATAGAATTACAAAAATCCTGAAAGTTAGATCCCTAAATAAATGATATTTTAAAACCAAAATATAGTCTGTAGAGTTAGTTCTTTATGAGAAAAAACATTTTTAGCTATTTTTATTTCATCACACATAATTATTTTATTTTATTATATTTTTATACGTATACCCCTTTCTATATTTTATTATATACTCATGCGTTACTAATACCTGTTACAAGAAAAGAAAAAAGAAACACATTTTATATTTTGTTTATGTAGTAAAAAATAATGAAAATTTTGCAGCTACGCCATTGGTCCGAGCAGATTCATGGCATACGTTATCAATGCCTCCTTCAAGGTCGCCCGTAGTTGTGCCCATGACGAGGTCATATCATTACGACTAGAAGGTCAAGGTCAGACGTTCCCAAGGTCAAAGAGTTTGAGTTTGAGTGAAGCGCTATAATATTGTATGCTTGGACCAACGGCTGATAGATTTTGTTTAAGTCTTTGTGCGCTAAAATGTGCTGACAGTAATAATATTAATGGTTTGACAGTAATGTCTAGTAGATTACATTAAGCATTAATAGGGCAATCTGGAAACTCTTTTCTATGGTGGCTTTTAAATATATATATATATATATTTAAATTGCAATAATAAAACTAGCTGTCAAATCATTAAAACTAATTCAGCTACAGTTTAGCAGCTAAGTTGGGCTTGATAATAGAAAAAAAAATAGAGGCATGTTTTTATTTTATACTCTTGACAAAATAACACTGGTTTTCAAAAATATATTTATTATCATAATATATTATTGTGTACTATTATTAATAATCATTAATGTGTAGGTTCCTAACCGCACTAACCCCGGACGTTCTCAGATTGACCACAATTAATACTTCAGGTACATTTTTAACAAAAAATGTTAAAAATATTAAAACAGTTTTCAGAATTTTTATTTTAGTTGGAGGATGCTTTCTTATTATTTAAATGCTGTTTGGCTAGATTTTTTGGATATTTGGCGTAAAGTGTGACCACTGTAGAAATATTTCGAGTAGTCGATAAAAATTATTTGTACCAGTATTTTTTTTGAGTGATGCATGATATAAACGAGATTTGGAAAGCATTCTTCTTGGTACTTCACTATTTTTTTATATAATATCTTATATCTAAGTACTGTTTATGTAGGTAGTTTATATATAGTACATTTTTATTTATTTATTTTGGTTTGACTATTTATATATTTTTTTGTAAAATCGTTACTATTACATTTTTATTATATTTTCCGTACGATTAGGATTAGTCCTCGTTATAAAAAATCACGAGTAGGTAAAATTCGCAAATATTTTGACGTATTGACCTCAGAAAACATTTATACATTCCTTAGTTTACACATACACCCACCGCATGTACATAATCATCATTTTTATTTCTTTTTATTTTCAAATTCAGTCCGGATGGTAGCTGTATCAATGAGGTTTCGATCGCGCAGTCAATTATATCACAAGCTTTGCCTGCCTTATCGCCTCGTTTAAACCTATCGTTCAGCCCCAAAACATGTGACAGAACAAGACTAGTCGATTCACAAAGCTACCCACACAACTTAGAAATGAACAAAATGGAAGACAATCAAGCTACGCCAGGAAACACCACCCAAATAGAAACGAATCAAGAGACTGAGCTACAAACACCGAAACCCGAACCTAAAGCGGATGCCAATAAAGTTCAAACTGTTATAACACCAAGCAAGTGGCCATTGAAACCTGGAGTTTTAGTGCATGTAAACTCAAACCATACTCTAAGTCCCAAAAATCAAGCAAGATTACAAGCAGTTACAGCGGCTGAAGAATCTAATTTGGGACTTCTAGAAAGAAATAAAAGTGAAGATAAGTCACCGCCGAAGGTTGAATACTCAAAGAAAAGTGGAAAACCTAAACAAAATGTTGTGACGGGCATTTTCAAAAATTTGCGCCGAAAGAGCGAAGATTCGGACGACGATAGTGGAAAATATAAGAAAATTAATAAAAGTAACAAGAGGGCAATGTCACTAGTGAATATGAATAAACCGGGTTTTGTAGTGCAAAAGAATCGACTCAGATCTTTGTTCCAAAGCGAAAAACCTAACATTATTGTTACTGAAGGAGGTAGTTGTTATTTTTAACATAATTCTTTTTTTAGATAGATAATGAGTGAGACAATAATTTCTCATGTTGTTCATGACCGATATTCTCCTCCAAATATTTCTTAGGACTATTCAACTGTTTACATAAGCCTATTATATTATGTTTTGTCTGCATTATTGTATCACACATTATCACCAAACACTACACTAATATCACAACATTCCAAATCTTCTTCATTTTAGAAATTCTCTTTGCTTTTAACATTACATTGCTTAGCATGAGTTTTTACGACGACTGTAGAGCCACAATAGTGATTAAAAAAAAACTCTAGTTGAAACTAGTTTGGTGTTTCTCCTCCTTTAAATTTTATTTTAATTGAGTTAATTTAAAAAAATTATAATATTTAAAGGGAGCTCATCAAAATAGTTAGTAACAATTTCAATTTAAGAACCTCGCTTTTGCTTCACAAGTACGTGTTATGCTTTTACGCTTAAAGCACGATTTTGTTTTGCAATGTTTTTCAATGTGAGCATGTTTTTAGTTGTGTCGTTCAAAAGACCTGATAGGATTGTCACAACTAGTGCCAAAGTTAAGCCCTTTACTGATGAAGAACCGAGAAATACCAGAAAGCGAAAGAAACCAGGTGACAGTGAGTAGAGCATGCTTTTTTCGCTTGTTTGATGTGTGTCTGTAATTTTTTTCTACAACATAAGATAATAAAATCCAGTAAACTTTAGCAAGCAAAATAAACAAAAATAATAAAGTAGTAAAACTTAATAACATATTCTGATTCTATAAATGTAAAAATGAATCGATAATTAAGCAGTACTTTCAACTGCATAATTTAAACATTACAAAAACCGATCTCGTGAACATGTTTCACAATCTAGTTTCACGAAGCCATACGTACGAGTGTATTCTACTTCAATAGTTCTCATTGTGTTCTTATTTTCTACAGGCCCACCTTCGAATGGCGTAGATAATGCAGCAAACGGCAACCTTGGAGCGGACAACCCGGGTCTCTACGAGAACCTGCCGTTCCATGGACTACAACAACCCCCCAATAAGGTATGTGTGGTGATAATTTTGAAAATGATACTGTAGTATGACAAGAATCTAGTTTGGTCTTTCAGTAATGCTTATACAACGATTCTAAAAAAGATGTTTGGACAACACCGAAAGAGCTAAAAACATCTTGCGTTGGTATAAACATAATACAAAAAAATATATATTGTAGAGACAATAGTTTAACAACTCAAAAAAAAACCACAGACGAGAAGTTGATTTGACTTTCTTACTTTTATAATTTTATACATGTCTATCCGTTTCTAATAGAGCAAAATATTACCGAAAGACTATTGTGTATTACCCTATCTAATAAAACTACCAAAACTTACAAATTAACTGTTATGTTGTGCTATTGTTTTGCTTAAATTATAATTTGCATTTTTGTTTTTGTTTCATGTTTTTTAATTTGCATGTAAAGCCTGTCCAAGCTATACAACCTAGGGTTATTGAAACCAACCCTAAAATGTCGAAAGGAATCGCAGCGTTACAGAAACAACTGACTACTAACCCATCGTTTACACCAAGACTCGTTTGTCCACCATTCGTTCAAAATGCTATAGGATATCCCACGGCTTCAAACTCGCAGTACTCCTATGGAATACCAGTATTATCTCCGATACAACAAATGTATCCATTACATCAAACGGTTTTACTTAACCCATACTTACCACAAATGCAAACCACGTTCTTAAAACAATTCCCAACTATTGATGAAGAAATCCCTGAAGGGGATAAAAGAAAATTTTCCTCACTAAACACGAGGGTGCATAGAAAACCACCGCAGTTCCAATCAATGAGAATAGTAAGGAAACGCAATATTGAAAGATTTTATCCTAACACGGAATACGGAGAGAATTTCAACGAAATCAATAACAATAAAAATGATAATCCTACACCAGTTAATACAGAAGATACAATTTATGTGAACTGTCCATCTTTACTCAGAGTCAAATCTAATATCAGTGGAATAGAACAATTTGAAAACCTAACCGATTCTATTCAAGTGTGTGATGAGACTGATCTAAATAAATCTACTACTTCTTTAAATAGACCTGTACCAGCCCCCCGGACTAAAATATCACCGTTCGTTTCACCTTCTAAAAGTGATCACGTTTACGTCAATCTCTCCATGCCTTTGATTAATACTTTTTTTTCCAAATCCATTGATACTATTGACGGCCCAGTACGGCCAACAAAATCCGCTGAAGATATATCCAAAACAAAATTTGAAATCTTTAAGACTGAGGAACAATATGACAGTGACGAAGAAAAGGACACTGAAGAAACCAAAGCTGATGTCTCTAAACCAAATATCATAGGAGCAACTCCTAAAAGGAATCTATCTGTAATTTTACCATCTACTTCACTAGTTAAGTCAGTGGTGAAGCAATTAAACGATGAGGGAATAAACAAGGTTGGGTTGCCAAAGAAGCAAGTAATTCCACCAAATAAAACATTACAAATACCAAAGCTGACGGAGAAACCGGTACCGAAACGCTCAGTAGTTAAACGTAGTCACTCAGTACAGAGTAGTATCACAGTGGACAGTGATAACGGTCAGGTATAACGCTTATTATCTTTCATTTTCTGTTTTATGTTCCTTCTGGCTACCGTGTGTGTTCTAATCACTAACAAACTAATTTCCTTTTCAGAATACTAACATACTCCAACAACAGTACATGCAAAAACGTAACCACTTCACAAACTTAAGCAACAAAGGGAAGAACAAGAAAAACTTTCAAATACCTCTACAAAAACATCATAGCTTTTGTTACTTCCAACCCATAAGAGTCGATAAAAGAATCCCTGTTGATCAGGAGAGGTCGTACAACAACACAATAGGACCTCTCATCTACCAGCCTTCAGAAGCACAGTACTACACAAAAACATTAAACAGGACGAGAGAAAAGAACAGTCAAAAACTAAACCGCTTGAAAAAATCTGAAAGCTTAAGAGAAAAACTATCATGTGTAGGAGTTTATGATAATTATCAAAAACCTGACTACCCAGAGCCTGAATACAATGAATCAGAAAGAAAATCATACTTGCAATTGTTAAAAGGCAACTACATATCAAACTCAACGAGAAACTTAGGACCCGAAAATTTCACCTCGAACTATTCGGGTCCAAAAGATGATAAGCCTAAACAAAAAAAGTTAGTGTACGCTGATTTAGCATTAGGAAACCATAATATGAAGTTTAAAAACACTGTCAATTCTAATAGACATTTGTATGATACGTATACAGTAGGTTCAGATAGTGCTAACAAAGATACTAACTCTAGTTATAATAAGAATATGTCTAGTACTACTCAGAGAAAAAGTGGTCACACGCAACCTAGAAGTGACTATGCTACTCTGAAATTCAATGAGATCGATGTCTGAGAGGTGAGTTTCATCTTATAATAATGATAAGTTTTAAGGCTGATTCTGATGCTTCTATTTTAAAACCCAATTCTTGCTTTTATGTATCAGAATGAACCGATAATGTTTTAGTTCATTGAGCTATGATTTAAATTCAGATTCTGCCTTCAAACTGAGCAATAGTTATTTTTTCGTCGCTGTCCGAAATAGGAGGTGTCATCTGTTTTCAGTCTATAGAAACATTCAATTACTATGAAATTGTTTCTAAAACAAAACTTTACAGCATAAGCTTATAAAATCATTGTATAAAATATTGTATAAAAAATCCTAAAACAAATATTTTCATGGTAATATGTGCCTAAGTGGAATTCTATCTGCTTTCACAGCATGATTTTTCCGACACACCATTTAAAAAGCCTGATAATAAATTGCCTACTGAAGTACCTATTTAAAATATAATACTCATACATTTACATCATTATTAAAAATGCAGTTATATTAAAATGCTTTCTAATTAAAACTGACTGCAGAAATCGACTAAAACATAATTAATTCCGGCCTCATTTTAGCATTGAAGCTGCTTGGTTTTTATGGACTTTTGATTTTAGAAAAATATAGTCACAGTTCAATGTCCATGGGTACAGTTCGACAGCTGTCCAAAATCACAGCGGTATCTTTTCGAACTTTTTTAAATTCAATTATTTGATTCCCATGTAAATGTATGAGATCCCAATGAGCATGTATTCGCAATGTTGTGACGTTTTTATATTTTCTTCTAGGAACGCTTTACCAAGAGTGACACGTACATTTTTTAAAAATAAGGTAATCTTTTTTTCAAAATTCATTCCGGATTCATTTCGCTTTTTTAGTTCAACGCTTTCTAAAATTCTCATTTTTTTTTAATAATTTTTACTGAAACTTTGTTGGTAATTTAAAATTAAAATATAAACTAATGGCGACTAAAAATAAAATAGAACTGGGCTTTATATTAAAATTTAATCAATTAAAAAAATAAAAAGACCAAAATTTATTTATCGTAGCTTTGCACTTAACACATATTACCATTGTATTTTATGTATGTTTTTCTATATATGTCTACTCATCCAAAATAAAACAAAAAAGAACTGTACTCTTAACATTTTTTCATTTTTTTTTCTCAGCCGTTCAGACCCGAAGACCAATTCATTTATGCAGATGCTGACCTCAAAGACTATGGGCCTATCAATTACAAAGCAGCATCGATCTACGCTCAAATGAAAAAAGTGAAAGAACAACAAAAATTACAGGAAATATACGATAAAGAAGACATGCTGTGATTACGATTTGGTTTTCAAAGAAAAAAAACTTTTTTTAAATATTTTTTGCTATTTTTGTGACGAGATATTGCGTGTTTTCAGTGGATTAATGCTGTTACTAGTTTTAAATTGTTAGAAATAATGTTAAAAAACAATCGAATTGCCAAAAAAAAGTATATTTTGGTGCGTAAAAAAACCAGTTGACCAACATTTTACATCCTTATTTCGCATAATTGTTTGTTTATTATTTAAGCAACGAATCTTATCGCATTTTTATCGTTTTCGTATTAAGTAATTAAACTTGTTGACTTGTCATTAATTAAATGTATTTTTTTCTTGTCACTTACTATGTTTAAAATCCCATTATATACTTCTTTATTTCTTCGTGATTTGTAAATCTTTGGACAACCAAGTGATCAAAGTTGAAAAATAGTAAAAAAAAATATAATGAATAAAAACTATTGCTGGAGATATCCTGTATTTGTACATTTTAGAAGGTTGTCGTAAAAATTGTAAATAAAAATAGATTTCTTATATAAATGTAACTACCGAAAGATCTAGTTGTCAGTTTAGTATGAATTTTGTGCTAAATGAACTTTGTTTTAAGCTGAATATTTTAGTACCTAAATAAAATAGTTGTTTTCCAAATATTTTTGGACAGTTCCCTAAATATATAAATGCGCAATCTACTAATTTCAAACATTTAAAAGATAAATAATTAATTAAACGTGCTTAAAAACAGTTGCAGATAAAAACATATTTTTAACAGTCCAAGTTATATGCAATGTTATAGGCAATGCTACCTGCGTACCTAGTTTTTAATATTACGCATTTTGTTTAAAAACTTACCGAGTTTCACATCCGAAATTAACCGTTAACAAGATAACTGAAATTCGTTTTATAAAAGTAAAAAAAATAGTTTTGCATGAAAATGCACACTACTTTATTGAACGATGCCTGAAAAGTGCATACATCGTTCATTTAAATCCGCTTATGTCGTAATCGATGCTCATCTGCTCATTACATAATAAATATGAGCGTGGTTATTACTGTACATTGTGTATTCATTTACCTCTAAAAATTAGCACATTAGAAAAAAGAAAGATGTTTTTAACTTTGCCTGTTACTTGGACAATGTTTGTTAAAATTCAGTTGAAGGGAAACTAGCTCTTATTTTAAACAGGGTATTCAGTTGAAACATGAATGTAATCATTACGTCAAATATTTTTAATTAAGCGGTCTACTTATTCTAGCAAATCTACCCAATTTAGTATTATTTCTAATTATATTATATTTATCAGAGAAAGCAGTAATGAAAATAGCCAATTACTAGTCTAATCTTTTTTGTAGCTCAAATATCCATGATTGTAAGCCTGAAGGCCACTTTTTACTATATTTTATTTTGAGCTACAAAATGGATTCTGAAAACAGCACAGCAAAGCTTCAAGTAGGTTGACAACACATAGAGATTTTAATATCCGTCCAAGCGGGAATGTCTACAAAGATTAGTTGATTTTTAGCTAAAAACCGTATCTTTGTAAATTTTAGTGTAAATTACATTTATCGTGTAAAAATATTAGTCGAAACACCTAAGACTATCCAAAGATAGATGAATTAGGGAGTGTATTTGCACGAAAATTGTGCAATCGTGCGAAATTGCACGATCGAGTAGATGTGTTCACAAAATAATGTTAAACAATGGCCCGTAGCGCAATCGGCATTTATATTTTTTACTTTTATTTTATTTCTCACCGATTTTTGTACGATTTATTACAACGAATTACATTTTTTTTATCTTAAGTTACACTTTAGTGACATTTTGTATTTTAAACATATCTTTAACATCGCTTTTTAATAACATTTTTGATGTAAATGTGATAATAGTCTGAAATGTTAAACCTTAATTGGTTCCGTTAAAACAAAAGTGTTTCCTCTTTTTTAAAGGCGCCTTTACAGCTTCAACCTAAGTTTTTAACCACTCTACAATCGTGATTTAAAAAAACTTTGTGAGACTAAAACAATTTTTCGTACTTAAATAAGTTTAACTGTCGTACTAATGTAAATATAAACAGGGAGAAAAAATTACAAAATATCGGCGGAATGATTTTCCGACTTTACGAAAAAAATATCAATATGTTTCCCTTTTACTTTTTTTTAAGATTTTTTTTTTTTCGATTTGGAAAATAATACTTATGATGTATTTTTCGCCGATATTTTTCTATTTTTCCTAAATAAATAAAGCACTACAATTGCGCTCTATGTGAGTGCTGTGACAAGAGCGGAATTTATTTCACTATTTTAACAATATTAATGCAATAAGTGGGTTTGTTAAGTTATATTATATTATTGTAAGTATATTTTCTCGATGAGCAATGGACTTATTAACATGTTGTGCAACCGTAGTTGTTCACTCATTAAATAGTTTTTTACTCACTAATTATTATCTTTCATTATTTTTCACACCGTAACTCATTTTGGTATAATATAATACGTACTTTGGTACGTAATTATTCAGATTATTGTATTCAATCAATCAATCTTGTTTTTATTAAAACATGGAACATTGTTTTGGTGCAACGTCACAAATATTTACAAATTATTTTATTAAAATTCCAAATAATAGTGAAATAATTCCGTCATGTCGCCACAACGTATAGAAACAAAATATTAATAAAGGTATTAGATGAGGTTTTGTACATACAAACTTGTTATAATATGTCGAATAGTGTTATTAAATTAATTTATGGATTTTTAAACGTCGTTTTATTTCGTTGCGTAACCTTACTTATGGCTCCGCCCTGAGCGGTGTACCTACTTACAACGCTACAACGCGCCAAAATCAGAACTAACACCGCCATCTTGTTTTGTCAATAAAATTTCTGTGACAATTTCACAAAATTTTGCTAACCAAAGTCCTTTTAGCACTCGAGGTGTAAACTCACACTCAAAAACTCGCATTAGTGCGCATATACCCGCCATTGCATTTACTACCGCTATCAAATGCCGGGTAAATTCGCACTGGTGCGTATTGGCGTGAATAACCTCAAGTTAATGTGTGAGTTAACACTCGTAAGAGGGACCTAGTGGTAAATTGGCACGGACAACTAGGTAATGACAATCATGAGCACTTAAGTCTCACAAACTACTAGGTGGCCGGCTCGAAGGACCAAAAAAAATGTACGACGATAGTCGATACACTTTGTTCAAGCGTACGATGATTGTTCTGTACACTTGTGATGATGGGAACCCGGGGATAAAGAAATAAACCGCCCGCGTTGAGTGTGGTAAAATCACTGATTTATTTTACTTAGCAGGTTCACTAAATGATCGCGCGTATGCAAACGCTGATGTAGCTTAACCTACTTAATGTTACGAAATGTGTGGGTTCACCGTACAAGAAGTAAGTATTTATCCTTTTTGAATGCTTTAAGATAATGGTATATATAATATACTGAAGGAAAAGACATGCTGCGCCGCCCCCAAATAAATTGGGATAAGGGCAGGAGAACTTTGATACTGGGATTCGTATCTCATATCGTCGCACGCACGTTAGCGTGGCAATAAAGCTGTCCAGTCACACTTTTAAAGCTGAAAAATGCTTAGAAAATATATTTTTTTAATTTTTGTTATGGAATCCTTACTCCTACCATAGACAGCCCACCATGTCTGCGCGCTAATAACTGTCATTGCGTGAATTTGTGTTGTCCTAGTAAAAAGCAACATTTATAAAAAAATCTTTATTTTCCACTTCAGCATAATGTATTCCTTGATCTTGGATGAACCACAGAACCGGTCGTAGTGCCGGTGCTTGGGAGAGCAGTTGGCGGCGGCGGCGGTTGGTGGCGGTTGGTTGGCAGTTGGCGTGTTTTGGCTGAAATGACGATGATGATGATAATTTAAACCCATAATGGGCTAATGGAAGCGATCAGCCGTAACGATTATAATCAAATCAAATCATTTATTTGCATAATACACCTTAAAAAGGTGTAACAAATATAAAAGGTACATTATATTATAACCTACGGAGCTGTGCAATTTAATAAATTAGAAACAAAATAAAATTTTAATTGATTTACATTAAAAAGTAGAATGTCAAATTAAAAAAATTCATATTATTACACAAGTCAGATCAAAATTTCAATAATAATTATACGAGTGCCATTTCAGATAAAATCGACTCATCTTTCATTTAAATAATCATTAATTGAATAGTAACATTTTGCAACTAAGAATTCGTGCAAACATAATTTGAATTGTTTCATTTTGTGTAGGTCTGTGATATTTTTTGGAACTTATTGTATACTTTTGGTGCCATGCCCAAAATGTTTTTATTTAATACTGCTTTTTTATGACGTCTTACGCATATTTTATTTTTGTGTCGTGCGCTTCTTAGATGAGTATAAAGATGTAGATTCGCTTTGACAAAGATCGCCATTTCATATACAGGCTGATTTTTTAAAGACCAGCCAAATTTAAGGATGTGGTACAGACCATCAAACTGAACAACTTTCTCCATGGGACAAATAGCGTAATCGCGAAAATTTTATCAACTGTCCCATAGAAAACTTCAATACCTACTCGACCTAAATGTATGGGACGCCTGAATTTTTATTCGCGATTACGATGTTGGTCCCATGGAGAAAGTTGTTCAGTTTGATGGTCTGTACCACATCCTTAAATTTGGCTGGTCTTTAAAAAATCAGCCTGTATATAAAGACACGGAAATGTTAGTAACTGGAACTGTTGAAAATGTGGCTTACAGCTTTCTGTGCTTTGTATGCCACACATTGCCCTTATGCATTGTTTCTGGGCTTTGAACGCCATTTTTCTGTCTGGTGAGTTCCCCCAAAATATAAGTCCGTAGTTCCCTCAAAATAGTAGTCCGTCCCCAAAATATAAGAATACTGGCTAAGCTTTTTGCATGTTTTCAACATGTGTTTTCCAGCTCATATTTTTATTTATCCAAATACCTAAGAATTTAGTGTGTTCTGCTTCACTGATAATTTTGTTACCGTAACGTATATCCGGTTTTTTATTGTGTGTTTGTTTATTTGTTTATTCAAGATTAATTTGTAAGTTGTTTAAGTTAGCCAAGTTATTATACCACTGAAGTTGTCGTTTATTTCTTTTTCGAATGTCACATCATCTTTACTTTTGATTAGTATTATGCTGTCGTCAGCGAATAAAACTATTGGATTATTAATAGTTTTAGGCATGCCATTAATATATATAATGAATAATAATGGAGCAAGAACACTGCCCTGTGGCACATCAAATATGCATTGTCTATGTGTAGAGACATAACCCTTTTCAGTTTTTGTATAGAGGCAGATTTTATTTATGTATGTAATTTGTTCTCGATTAGTCTGATATGATTTGATAAGTTCAAGGATATTGCCTCTAATTCCATATTTTTCCAGCTTGTTTATCAGTATTTTATGGTTAACATAGTCAAATGCCTTTGACATTTCCATAAATAATGCAACTACAGGAGTTATATTGTCAACGTTAGTTAGAACGTGTTTGTAAATAGCAGTCAATGTTTTTATTTTTTCTGAAACCATATTGTTTGCTAACCAAAATGTTGTTAGTTTCTAGAAATTAATATAATTATGCTGTTTTGTATTACTTTTTCAAAAAAATTAGAGAATACCGGAATGAGCGCGATTTGTCTGTAGTTGCTAGGATCTTGCTTATCGCCTATAAGTTGTGTAGAATGTTATAACACCAGTGAACCAGAAGTTCGTCGGACACTCATATATACATCAAATTTCACCCATGTAGGCAAGTGAGTTCATTTGATTTTCAATTATAGTGGCAAGGTGAAATTAACTACTGTGATAAGAATCATGAAGAAGATATTAGGGTGGGCAGAACTATCAAATTGTAAATAGAAACAAACTTTATGCGTCAGACATAAAGTTTCTTTATAAGAGAGAAGCATAGCATATATAATAATAATAATAATAATAAATTTATTGCTTCAAGAATTACAGATATATAACCATTACGTAGAGGTATTACAGAGTAATCTTTTTTATTTTATTTTATTTTATTTGGAACAACAAACAGAAATACAATATTTTATATATGGAATTACAATAAGACAGTTTTACTAATGTATATCCAACTACGTTATTCACAGAATATCTAGATTGTAATCCTTAAAACTACGTCATGCTGGTTTTGTATCATTATCTACTATACCTATAATTATCAGTTAAAAACAAAATTAACATGGCAATCAAAAAGGAGGAGAAAATACAAGAAAAAAAAAACATACATTGGTTAACTTTTGAGTTAAATAAAATATTAATGATGTTAGGTAAATTCAGGGGGATTCTATGGAGACTATTATTTAAATTACATGTTTTCTAAATGTCCTAGCAGAATCGGCAAACAAGTCAAGATTCTTAAAATACGTATTAAAATTACTTGTAAGTCGTCGCAAAAGCACACGTAGTCCTGCATTTGTCTTACATGACGATACGGCAAATACAGGTCGTTCACGTACACTACGCATCATCGCTTTTCTAGGAACCACATAAAACAACTTATTGGTAATATCTGGACAATCGTAGGAATTATTACAGATATCAAACAAAAACATTGCATCCAGCTGTAAGCGTCTGCTTTTTAATTCCATGAGTTTGTACCTTTCAAGTAGGCTTTCGTAAGGCAAAGTA
The DNA here is from genome assembly GCA_947507525.1 of Apamea epomidion. Lineage (NCBI taxonomy): Eukaryota > Metazoa > Arthropoda > Insecta > Lepidoptera > Noctuidae > Apamea > Apamea epomidion. Next base: position 13,561,297 of record OX382249.1, on the reverse strand, counting down.
CATAGATCGAAAGCATCGGTAGTGCATAGTTTTTAAATATTTTCTTTGAACTTTCTCGATAATGTCAGAGTATTTGTTATAATGAGGGCTCCACACTGAAACTGCGTACTCAAGTTGTGATCGAATTAAAGATTTATAAAGATACAGGTAAGTATCCGGACTCTTAAATTCTTTTGCAGACCTCATAACAAAGCCATACATTCGGAATGCATTACCCACGATGTTAGCAATATGAGTATCAAGGTGTAACTTCTCATCTAGTAACACGCCAAGATCTCGTACCATTGACACTCTATTGAGGTTTATGTTATTTAGAGAGTAAGGATATTTTACAACATTCATTTTCTTTGTGAAGCTCATACAACAACATTTTGAGATATTTAGCTGGAGTTTATTTTTAACACAATAGTTCGAAAAATTATTAAGGTCATCTTGAAAAAGATAACTGTCCTGGATGCTTTTAGTTTGTCTATATATTTTAAGGTCATCGGCATATAAAATAATTTTTGAGTTCTTGAAACAGGTGTGTATGTCGTTAATAAATATAATAAACATTAGGGGTCCTAGGATAGACCCTTGCGGGACTCCGGAAGTTACATTTATCGTTGGTGATTGGAAACCGTTGGCGACAACCCTCTGAGTCCTGTTAGAAATATATGAGGAAAACCACCTGAGTAGATTTCCACGTATACCATTGTATGCAATTTTCTGTAATAGTAGTATATGATCGACCTTGTCAAATGCCTTTCGGAAATCAGTGTACACGCAGTCAATAATAATATATAATCTTATAAACAATTGGTGAATATATGGTGATGTTCACCAATACTTTTACTAAAGTCGGAAGGCCTACGCCAAATGGAAAATAAATAAAAAACTAAAAAGGGGGATAGGTATTTTTAGTTAGTTCTTTCTGACTTTTTTTTCGACTCCTAAGGGTCGTAGAGTGATGTTAAATACCTTTTTCTAGAATTGGGCTATTAAATGTAAAAAGATTTTTCAAATCCGAATGGTAGTTCATTTGTGTCGGGTAGGTATGGTAAGTTTTGTATGGGACAGTTGATGTTATTGTACGAGGTTAGTCCCATGGAGAAAGTTGTTCAGTTTGATGTTCCTAACCACACCCTTAAATTTGACCAAACCTTTGGTACGCACGGCTACACATCAAGCTATAAATTATCAGTATAAGCTGATTTCCTTGACTCCTGACATACTGCATCACTTCATGGGATGGAACGCTTAAAACTAACCTTTTAGCACTTGAAAGGGCTCAAAGGATAGTCCTTAAAGTTGCACTATTCCTTCCTTTCCGTCATCCCACTGTAGAAGTTTATAAGTCTGCTAAAGTCCTCTCAATTCGGCAGCTTGTTATTCTCCATGTTGCTTTGAAACAACGATAAAATACCGACCATAATTCTGACATGAGAAGCAGAAGAAGTAATATGTGCCAACCAAAATTTTTCCTGAAATCTTTTCAAAACTATATCTTGACATAAAATTACTACCTTTGCAACGCACATACCAGTACCCCAAACCACACACACACTCACTCCACATCACACACACTCACCCCACACGCTGTCACATACATTCATATACACGAGAGCGATGCGAGAGTGGATGATTTTTATGCCATTATTCGAAAACGATGCGCTTCTCTCCGGCACAGAACAGATATCAGCACCCACGGCATGTTGAGAGCATTGAGTGACCGGTGGGACTGCCCGATGCTTGGTCGATGGGTGAAACTGCACACACAGATCGGCTCTAGATAGCTATATGTACATTTTATTTTATTCCTATTATGTTATTATTATTATTATTATGCCTAATTGTGATTTTTATGTGTGTGTATTCTGTTATTTTTATGTTATTTGTGATTTGTTTCTATTATGACATTATTATGTAATTTGTGATGTATTTCGATTATGTTATTTTTGTTATGATGCTTATTTTTAATTTATGAATATGTTTTGATGTCAATTTTTTTTTCTTATCTAATTCTATGGACTTCAACGTCTGCAAATAAATAAATTATTATTATTATTATTATATACATCCTCCCTTGCATGTATTCTTAATAAATTACTTTATTTTCACGATTTTTATAAATCAAGTTTAATGAGGAGTATTACAATATTATAATGTGTGAGATTTTTATTTCAATATGTTATACGAACCAGATCGTTTCCAGTGCAACAAAAATAATGTAGAAGTTTGATTAGGGGGGGCCTGGTGACCTGACATACAGGTTTTGTAAAAAACTTAGTTTAGGCACCAGTCTTCCACAAATTAATTATGAAATTGTGTCTGTAGACTACTAATTACTATCTCTGTAATTTGTGGTAAGAAATAAATAAATGAATATTATTAAAAATTATTATTACTTCTGATTGTACGAAAAACTTATACGATACGAGGTCCGCTAAAACTGAATACGATGCTGCTGGAGCTTGATGAATCGCCGTGTTTATAGCCTGTATTAAGTATATGTAAATGAAGTAGTCACTTTCTTAGGTATGTTAACATCTGAATATTCAAAATATGCTTAATTGAATGAAACAACAGGTTTATTATCTATCAGTTTCATATTTTACTTTATTCTTCCTCTTCTTACAAAATCATTAATTTCGTACACTTAATTATTGTACACTTACATTAATAGTATTTACATTTTCTTTCTTTAAAATTACATTACAAATTTTTATTATCACAGTTTATTTTTGAAACAAATTAATTGAGTGTTCATTCCTGAATTACTAAATTTATACAATTAAAAAGACAAATTCTAATGCATGTGTACTTAGCTAAATTGATTTTACCAAAATAACTTTTCTTCTTTTATCTAAATTGTCTTGTTTATTTAGCTAAAAATAGCTTGTTTATTTGGCTTTATATGATTCACCATTCTCACGGCTGGGCAAAGGTTGCTAATTAAATTAATCTAATAAATATTAATTAGTGTTCTGTGCAGTGACCACGCGGATATGATACAAAACAACATAATAATTAGCAATTCTAGACTTATTTACTAAATAATAAAATGGCTCATGCTTCAACTATGCTTATATTATATAATCTGGTCAAAACAGATCATACGAAGAAATTTATTAAAATGGACATTGTACATTTATACGGCTTTTGTTAAAAAAAATTGTTTCTTTTTTTAGACTAAAGTTGCCGATTTTTTTAAGCATATTAAATAGTTTTAGTTAAAATTTTAAATATAATTTGTCACATAGCAGCACATTATGTTTTCAAATTTTTTTTTTTGGAAGGTATTTTGTACTATTTCTTCATTACCATTTTTATTTTTGCAAATATAAATTGAGACATTCTACACTCATGGACATCTTTAGTAAGGGCTTATCATATAAAAACTTTGACGAGATAGCGTAGACTCATAGTCCTTATTGTAAAAGTATATAATTTAGTTATTTAAAGGTATTTTCTATCAGTGGTTTCGCGTTTTAAATGCTTACTGTAAAATATTCCTAACTTATATACTATAATTATGTACATCTTTTGTTATTAAAAATAACTACTTTTTAATGTATAATTAAAACACATACTTACTGTTTTATGTAAAAACATTAGGTAAGACTGACACAGTTTTTTAGGAAAACAGGTAATTTTAGATTTTTTAAGACCGGCCATGGAACGTTATAAGGTCATAATTATTATGTTGGATTTATTTATCTTTTACAAATATGGAAATAAAACTTTGCCATTGGAACTAACAATAAGTGCAAAAATACTTTTTTGTTTTTTACTTAGAATTAATTTTTTTAACAAAGAGTTAATCCATTTTTTACCAAAAAGTTAATTATATTTTTTTTACAAAAACTGTTTAAAATATACGAGTATATAGGTATTTTCCTTATAAACTTTTATAAACGATCCCATTAATAGCCTGTCCTTAAAAATACTTCATGAGACTGTTACAAAATTAAAAAGAAGTCATTAATTAGTAGAGATCTTGCCACTACTTTATTTAAATGCAAAATTGCTTCTTAATTCAATCAAAATTCAAAAGTCAGTCATACCAAGATTCATACACCCGAACTTTCAAACGACACCCAACTTAAGGACGAGCATTTAAGTTTTTCTATCTGTCAAAGTTACAGTGACAAATTTTTCTGTCTGTCAAAGTTACAGTGACATGTTTTTCTGCCTGTCAAAGTAAAAGGGAGAGTTTGGGACTTAACTGTATATGTAATATGCCTTATAACTGACTTGTGTTTGAAATTTCGGTCAATATTTACAAACTTAAAGCCTAACTTAAAATACTTAAATCCTATTGGTAGATCAGTAAAAGTCATACTGTCCTCGGCCAAAGTACACATAATCTGAACACCATTTCCTGGCTTGCAGGTCTGTTGAGCAGCATGCTGGATAGGCGAGTTTTGATTTTGTTAGCTTGGCACATCTTTGGCAGAGGTCTAGAAGCTCATCCTGTAACAAAGATAGAGAATTTGTTAGGTTGGTATGTATATTACTCTAATACACGGCTGAACGGATTTGTACGATTTTTGGCGCCATTTTGACTATTTTTTTATTACTTTTATACGAGAAGGAAAGTTACGAATGAAACTGCAGTCGACTAGTGGCGATATTTCCATGGTCAACGAAATATTGGTGAAAATCAGTAAAAAAAATGGGAAGTGCCCAAATAAATCTACAATTCATAGGTACATGAAATATTATGAGAAAATCGGATTAGAAGTCTATAATTGTCTACCCGCAGTGAGCAAGAGTGTTAGTCACAATTAATGTTAGATTGTAAGAGAACAAGTTACGACTAATGTTAGATATGTCTTTAAAAATACATGTAAAGGGTCTTCCAATAGGGACTTCCGAACTTTGACAGTTGATAGCGATCATATTGTTGAAGCTACATCTGTCAAATTGGCTGTCATTTATTCAGTCTATTTTGCCAAATCACCATGGACGGATATAGAGTTCAACAACACGTGCAAATGATAAAATTGTTTTATCAAAATGATTACCAACTTTTTTTTACCTAAATTGGATGATATGGACACCAACGACATGTAGTTTCATCAGGACGGTGCTACGTGCCACACAGCGCATGCCACATTGGACATTCTGCACGAGTGATTTAAGAGCATGGTCGTCTCACGTGGAGGTGATGTGAACTGGCCACCGAGATCGTGCGATTTGACCCCATTAGACTTTTGCGTGTGGGGTTTTCTTAAGTAGGTCTATGCGAATAAGCCACAAACCACAGCAGCCCTCAAAGTCAAAATAACCCATACCATCGGTCAAATTCGGCCTGATTTATGCGCTAGAGTCATAGAAAATTGGACATTTCGGATGCGCGCCACCCAGCGAAGTCACGGCGGATATTTGAACGATGTCATATTCCATACATAATGACATCGATAGGCCTTTCAAACAAATAAAAAATTTCGATGATAAACACACTTTGTTTTATTTAAATTTAAAGGTAGGAAGCGCTTACTTAAAGACCCTTTATCTGTCTTGTACTGCATAGCACCTACTTTTTACAATTTTATTAAAATATTCCAAGAAATATGCAGAAAAAACACAACTGATTCTAGAAACTCTGCTAATTACTTTACGATTTTAGCACAAATTGAACTAACAAACGGATAAGAATTAACCTAATTATTGAGCAAGCGCGTTTATTTTTTATCGCCCAAATTCTTGAAATAAAATGTGTGCAAAATTGAGCAAAAAGCTAATCAAACGATTTAAGACCTCTGCCGTTTGACCCTAAGACGTGATAATTATGATTGGATTTGTAATTACCACAGCATATTTCAACAGCATGTAGATTTGGGCTAAGTCTGTTATGGTATTTATACTAACTTTACAGATGTAAAAAAAAAAAAAAACTTATTTTCTGCGCAAATATAACGCACATTGCAAAAAACAGACATAAAATACACCCAAAAACCTCGTACTCGTAACCCAAAAACCTCGTACTCAACAATTAAACATTTAAAGTTTTGACAATATTGTCAATTGCTTGATGTAAGGGCAGGTCACACCAAGACCAAAGTCAAAAAACCTACCGGTTTAACTCATGCCTGAAAAGAAGACTGAAAAATCTTAGTAAATATGAGGCTTCTCCACGAGACCTGATTAAGCGCATGCAGGAGGCTAATGGGTTGGTAGACCTGGTCAAGTATAATGCGGAGAGGTATGGGTCTTTGACAAATAACCTCTCTTTTAGCTGTACCTGCTCCCGGGGACCCCAGCTTATTACACCCACAACCTCAGTGGCTCAGGCAGTAGGTAGCTGGGTGAGGTAGGTAGGTAGGTAGGCTGGTAGGTAGTGATGATAGCAAGAGTATGAATAATTTGATTAACACTAAGTACTTATATTTTATCTGATAAATTTGGTCAAGGTTTTGGCAGCTTAATAAATCAGTATTCGCAACAATATGTAATTAATAATTGTTTACCCGGTGCCAGTTTTAGGCAATTTATTAGTAATATCAAATTGACAAAAATAAACCCCCATTCAACTGTTATATGTAATAATATTATTATATGGGGATAGTTTAAATGTAAGAAAAAAGGACATAGTCGAATGTGTCAATTTGATGTTGCATCTTAATGAGACTAATAATTGTAAATTTATATTTTGTGTCTTGCCTTATTCCTATTATTTGACTGATAAGCAAAATAAGCATATTTATAATTTAAATATGTTCATTTATAATAAGACTTGTCCTCACAGTGATGCTATTTTATATTTTGATTGTAATCAATTAATTACTGATTACAAACTGACAAATTACACTATATATTTGCCACCTAGTTGTAGGAGACAAATTGCTAATCTTTTAGCATACAATATACTCAGTGACACTGGACTACTTGTAGTGTACCATCGATTACTGTTAGTACTGATACTAACACTACTTTTGATATGCCTTGTAGTTTAAACTATTAGGTGCGACAACGGGTCAGCCACATACATATTATGTTTAATGTTGTATGTACATCAAAATATGCAGGGTCTGTTCGGCAAAGAGCTAGAATTAAGTTTATTTATGAAGAACTATGATGTTCAGGTGTTATGTTTGACTGAACATTGGTTGAAAGAACATGAAATAGTGTAAATCAATGATGAAAACTTTACCGTACAAAGTGCATTTGTGAGAAAAAGTGCTATTCACGGTGGTTCTTTAGTTCTTGTTTGAAACAAGTTGAAATGTAAACAACGGTCAGATTTAGTTAATCTTTCAATCGAGCGCACTATAGAGTTGTCTTGTGTTGAACCTGAGCGATATGCTATAATTTGCGTTTACCAACCGGGGTCTGGTGATTTTATTAGTTTCGAATCGGTAATGGAGAATTCTCTCAATAGGTTGAGATCAAGTAACAAAAGTATTATTTTATGTGGAGATTTCAATATTAATATTTTAGGTAGGTAGGTAAAAAAAAGTGGAAGGTGGTAGTAGGTTAAAAAAATAAGTTAATTAAATTAATTAACTTATTTTTTAACCTACTAGGATCAGAGCATCTTCGTCAACTTGTCTTGATAATATATTTAGTGATTGTGATGCCAAACATAAATTAGTGTTAACTGACTCAACGTCCGACCATTGTGGTTTATTAGCTAGCTTCCCCATGCCATTACATAAAAAGCCGCATAAACTTGAATGCAGGCTTTATACAGCTAGTCGTTGCAAAATGTTTAAAAATAATATAGCTCATAGAATTACACCATCTATAGTAGAATACGAGAATCCCAATGAAATTTATGGTGCCATTTTTGATGTTGTGCAAAAAGAGTATCAATCTACTTTCAAGACCAAAACTATTAACATTAATGGATCCTCTGTTGGCTTTAACCAATGGGCTACTCCAGGTATTCATAAAAGTAGAGCAATGCTATACGAGTTATATGGTTTGAAAAAATACAGGATTGATACTCCTTTCTTATAGTATGTCAAAAATTATTCAAAGAGATTAGTGCTTTTGCTAAATCAAAATTTTTAGGCGATACAATTAACAATTCTAATAATAAAGTAAAAACCACTTGAAAAATTATTAACAATGAAACGGGTAAATTGTTTAAACAAGAAAAACAACTCGAGATTATGGTCGACAACAAATTAGTTAATAATGCAGCTGACGTAGCTGAGGCATTTAATGAGTTTTTTACCAACATACCGATAACTACGACTCGCTCCTTAAATTCGTCCCCGTCTAAAGCTGAAAACCTTTTGCATAGTAGTGTACCTAAATGTAGTCCTTTATTTAGTTTCGAATATGTAACCCCGCGTGATGTAGACAAACACTACAACACACACTTAATACACTTAAGTCTAAAAACACCGGTGATTATTGGGGCATCTCCATTCAACTTTTAAGTAATATAATAGACATCGAAGCCCCCTATCTAGCTGTTACTTTTAATAAATGTGTTGATTTAGGAACTTTTCCTGACCTCATGAAGAGTAGTAAAGTCATACCATTATTTAAATCAGTTAATAAGAATGACGTTGGCAATTTCAGGCCTAATTTTATTTTACTTGCACTTAGCAAAATATTTGTAAAGTTAATACTCAAGCAGTTGCTAAGACATTTTAATTTAAATAGCCTCCTCCTCCATCCTCCTCCATAATGAGCAATATGGTTTTACAAAACGTCGTTCAACTACAGATGCGAGTGTTGCTCTCCTGAGACACATATTTGACGCATGGGAGAAATCGCAAAATGCTATTGGAGTTTTCTGTGATCTCTCCAAAGCCTTTGAATGCGTGCACCATGACACGCTTTTGCGTAAGTTACGTCATTATGGTGTCCTAAACGAAGCTCTCAACGTAATAATTTCTTATTTACATAATAGGGTCCAATGTGTAGATGTTAATAGTGTGAAATCTTCCGGGCTACCAGTTCAGTTAGGTGTTCCGCAAGGCTCAATGCTGGGTCCATTCTTGTTCTTAGTATATATCAATGATTTACCGTTCCATTTGAAGGGCATCTGTGACGTTTGCAGATGATACGTCTCTTATTTTTAAAGTAGACAGGAATAGACAAGATTTTGACGACGTAAACAGTGCACTCTCAATAGTTACAGATTGGTTTACGTCAAATAACCTAGTTCACAATGCCAAGAAAACGAAATGTGTAAAGTTCGCCTTACCGAATGTTAGAAATCTAATCAAATCGTCTTAGATAAAGAGGTGCTTGAAACTGTAGGCTCGCTAATTTTTCTAGGACTAACAGTAGATGCAAAACTTCAGTGGGGACCTCATATATCAAGTCTAGCAGGAAGGCTCAGTTTGGCTGCCTACGCCGTCAGGAAAGTAAGACAATACACTGACGTTGATACAGCTTGTTTAGTATATTTTAGTTATTTTCACAGCGTTATGTCCTACGGTATTCTGCTGTGGGGCAAAGCCGCTGATATACAAAATATATTTGTCCTTCAAAAATGAGCTGTTCGAGCAATTTACCAGCTAGCTGCCAGAGTTTCTCTAAGAGATTTTTTTAAAGATATTGGTATTCTCACGGTTGCATCACAATTCACCTTCGCCAACATCTTATATTATATTATATATGCGGCGAAATTTACACTTGTACACTAAAAATAGTGATATTCACAGTGTTAATACTAGAAATAAGGAAAAACTACGTGCACCCTTTCAGCGGCTTCATAAGGTTCATAACTCATTTGTTGGGCTTGGTATAACCCTTTTATAACAAGATACCCTCTTATTTGCTAGACTTGCCTTTTAATGCGTTTAAAGCTCAAGTAAAATCCAACCTTTGTTCAAAGGCATACTATTCCATCAACGACTTCTTACACGATAAGAATAGTTGGTCGCCCTAATTAACTCAAGACAATGTTCATATTCTTTCTCCAGAATTATGTAGCTTACTGACAGGTTATTGTTATCAGTATTAACGTATTTATTTATTTTACTTCGATGGTCCTAGCTTATCATTTGTGACTTCAAGTGATAGCTATGTGAACAGAACCCAGCAATGCATAAATATGTAAACTGTCACGCCCTTTATGCCCAGAGGCTTTTATTTAGGTAGTAAGTTTTTATTTACATTTTAATTTTATTTAATTATTTTTTAGCTTGAGTACGTATAGTTTTTATTATATTTGATGGTATATTGGCGTGGTTAGCTGACATATGGCAAATAATTTACTTTTATGTTCTGTGTCTTGTAATGTTAATACTTAACACCTGATTGTATTGTATACAATCAAGAATCAAGTATTCTCTAACTGAACAGACAGCTGTTGTGCTAGGGAGTTTGTTGCGCCACTTCTTCTTCCCAGCGATAGCATTAGGAAGTGGTGAAGGGCGGGCGTTTTTAGGGGAGGGTCTTTTGTAATTTTGACGTCCGAAAAGTGCTGATTCTCAGCCTAATTTGAATAAATGACGTTTGATTTTGATTTTTGATAATCTTCTTAAGTACTTACATCTGTATGACATTCAGCAGACTCTGTAAAGACCCCGCTGCCGGGCGCCAACCATGGGGGTCGCGCGTTCGATTCCCGGACGAGTACCGCCAGGCACAGCACCAGTAGGACACAGGCTATCGAGTAGGTCTGTGGACAAAAGAGAAACAGAATTAAGTTACAGAATAAAGCTTTGTTGGGAGAAGAGTTCCTAATGATATATTACCTAGGTGTACCAAATATGACCCAGATTTTTGACCCCGTTGACCCCGATTGACCCCGTAGGGTATTTATTTATTTTATTATTTTTGGGAAACTTACAGCTAATTTATACAGATTTATATATATACATTTTATATGAAATACAATGCTATTTACACAAGTTTTCACTGATAAACACTAAAAATAAAAACGAGAAAAAAAGGTCGTCATCGTAAATTAGGAAATAAATAGAAAAACAAACAAAACAAAGGAACTAACAAAAAAACAACAACAAACAAAATACAAACTAAACTACAGCCATCTTTTATTGTTAGGCAAAGTAGAAAGAGCAGAAGATGAACGAGTCGAAAGAATAATCGTTGGCATAACATTCACTAGATGTCGACGATTAATAATAAAAGAGAAAGAATTACGTAACACACTTTCCAATACAATCTGGAAAAAATTGAGGGAAATTCATCGCTTCATGTGTTTGAAAAATTCGTCTGCACAACGTTAATAACGGAATTAATGTTGTTGAACTGTCAAAATGAATGGCCATTTGGCCAATGATAATCGCCATTGTTAGTGCATATATATAGCTATAATCTGCTTTGTCAAGTTCATATCTTAAATAGTACCTTCATCCTATGATATATCATAATCAAAATCGATGTATAATGTTTGGTAGATATGGATCACATTCGATTGCTTTCATTAAATTTGTACATAGGTAGGGTTTAAACCTATGCGTCAATTTAATGTTTTTCTCAAAATCTAATACAAAATCATGATAAATGTAAAGTTTTTTAATGAAAGTTGAACTGCCATGTTTCCAAACCACTGTAGTAAAGTACCTATAGTATCTTCTCATAAGGAAAATCTCCAAAGTGGTAATGCACTGACAACAATTATAATCAGCAAATGATTGCACCATATTCACACCATGCGATAACCCGTATAGGAACCGCACTGATTTGTACTAGTACGACTACAATAAACTTATCTTAAACAATAATTTATTACAATCACTTACATAAACAGCGATAATTAATAATGATAAAAAGCTACTTGGAAAATAGGGCATTTGTGTTTGTTAGTCTAATATAGGTTATTTCAATCGATCATGGGTCATGACTTCACGTAAACACATTTGGTATGTACCAGGATGAAAACCAGGTCAAGAAAATAATGATTTTGTAATGATTGCATGCAAAGGGTATTTTGTGGAACTTAGGGTAATTACATGCCGAAGATGCTCGCGATCGCGGTCGGTAGGTATATCGATACCTCGATGTCGATACTCGCTATTTCTACATGAATGACGATGCAAACACATCGGTTCAGTCGTATCTGAAAGCTCAGTTGCCCAGTCCTGTGTATTCCACCTACTCCAAAAGAACAAGTTGAATTGATTTGACCAATCAGGAGCCAGATCACATCGATGCTAGCAATATTTTTTATATATTTTGTTTTCACGTAGGCTTCGAGATACATCCCCAAGCAGCCCGCCATGTATCGCAGTGAGGTACTTTATGACATGTGCGTGCGTGTTTATCAGCATGCATTTGTTTTACATGGAGGTGACACCGAGGGGTAGCGAGCTAAACTGCGATCGCGAGGTATCTTCGGCATGTTAACAAATTAAGTAGGTAATAGTGAAATCTCAATTGTTTTAAAAACGGATTCCTACACCTACATAAACAATACGTCGATATCGGTCACACTCACAAACACTTTTAAACAACGTTAATGACGCGACACTATGTAGGTCACGACATTCTGCCAATCCGCCTTGCAAAAACCCTTGTACGTCACTTTCGTACATTTTGTTTGAACCATTGCATATATACAGGCGAGCCGCACCGGACTTTTTTGAATTCAAATGCGATACGATGCAGCTGTAATGTGCGCTTAGCTTTATCCTATTGATAACATTTGGCAATGACAGCAACGCAATGCTGAAAATGTAGGAATCGGAAATAATTTTGTAAATCACGAAAATCCTAATTACTTAGTACTAAAGCTCTAATTACTTAGTACTAAAGCTCTAATTACTTAGTACTAAAGCTCTAATTACTTAGTACTAAAGCTCTAATTACTTAGTACTAAAGCTCTAATTAGATTTTTCAGAGATTTCGCTTAATAAAACCAAAAGTTTCACGAAATACGAGTAAGCTTCATCTATCAGATCTCTCGTGATCTCTCTCCGCTCGTGTCGGATTGCCGTCCAATCGGACTATGAGTGAGGGAAAAGAGAGTGTACCAGTGTCTACGCACGGACTTATGCACTATAATATTATCTCCTGCGGCGATGGCTAGTCTCCGCTGAGATTGGCCGCGAGGACGAATAGGCCGAGGACTAATAAATATCTACCATTGCAACAATATCCTTAAAATATAGTAAACAAGATAACAATCCAAATAAACAAAGTAGTACTATTGTAACCCAATTGACAAAAGTAGTTGTCCATTCTGATAACAAGGGCTTAATGGCCATTAATCATGATAAGTGCGGAGTTGGGTCCATCGCTGATTAAAATAGTACTATTGGGAAGATGTAACCTAGTTTGCAAGAGTAGTATAAGTACATATTGTTTTGATCGACACAGATTTGGAATCTGGTACAAGGAAAATGTGTTTGGAAACTTCGATTGACTGGTTTGTAGGGGCAAAGGTCTTGGAATTCGGTGAAGTTTGGTACTGAGGTAGAACATTTCCTCCTCGTAACCTTGGGGCAGGCTTCATCGTGTCCCCCCCGGTGGGTTCCCGCATTGTCGAGGCGGGGGGGCTCAGTAGCCGTGGTTTGTGTTAGTTACGGGGAAAGAAAACACGTGCGTCTCATGCTATCGTATAATATCGACTGCCAAGGTCGGGTCACGCGCAGCGCTCCCTACTTACATACTAACAGTTTGGTTACCCACGGTGAAGCCAAGAGGAACCCGAGGAGGGGCCGCTCGTCATGGCTTTTCCAGTAAGCCGACGACGTAGCAGCCAACAAGTAGGTTGCGGTGCCGCTTAGGCGACATAGCAAATGAGGTGCTGCGGTGTGCCGCTCTCCCTACCATCCGCGGCCTTGACGGTGTCGTCACCGTCTGATGGCGGACGCGGTGGGCCGCAAGGGAGGAGGAGTGTTGGTATGACGTTGGCCGCTCTCCCTATCCTCTGCAGCCGAGAATTGGAAGGCGGCGGGGTCGCAGGGGAAGCAAGGGTGCTCAGACACGGGGTCGTTTGACGCCCATGTGTTGGTTTGGTCCCTGGGGTGGTCACGGCGTGTTATGTGTTCTGGTGCGCCGGTGAGGGGTAGTACTCCCCGGAGGAGGGTCCGGTGACGGTCAGCCGCGGTGGGTTCATGGATGAGTGCTAACGCGTACCCGTGTTCCCGCCGTAAGCGGCAGAGGTTTTAGTGGGTTAGAGTCCCACATAACTGCACTATCTCCCCGTGGTAGTGAAGGATGCATGAGCATTTCTCCATGATAAAAAAAAGGCTTCATCATGTACCTTTTCCATACTATGCTTATGGCGCTTAATTGGTGATTGTATAGCTAAGTAGGTGAGTTAAGCGTAAGTTTGGCTAGCACACTGGGATAAGCGCAACTCGAGGACTGCACAGTAGCAAGTAAGTGTTCAAGAATTGAAACCCTTTTTTGAGAGTAGGTAGGATAGGTACAGATCTCCCAGCGAATGTATATACGCTTCGGCAATTGGAAACACGATAATTACCGAAGCGCATACTTTTTCTGGTTTAACTGTAATTGGCGTAACGAGGATTGATCATTTTGCATTTCTTTATCTTGGAATGCCTTCCAGCTATATTACTTGATAAAAGTATTCCTTCCACAATCCACCTATCGTTTCTTTAGCCTTCCATTTCCTCACATCGTCCTCATTCTTCCGCGTCACCGACGCCACTTTTAGGCTTTATAGATGTTGTTGAAAGCATTCATTCATCCCTTTCGTGTTTTCCCAACATTCTGATCCATACGTGTCGTACCATATTCGGATCCATATATATATTGCGTGAAAACATAATCCCAGGGCCCAGTGTGCGTTGGTAGATGTCTCATGTATTCGAATTTTCTAGGACATGTTTCCTCACGATGTTTTCCTTCGCCGTTTTGAGAGCAGTGGTGATGAAATTATTTACACAAAGTAAAGCGCCTGCCTGGGTGTGAAACCACGACCTACGACTCGGTAAGTCGGGGCCGTTACTGGTAACTACTGGGCCACCATAGCTCCTTATTGAGTGAAAACAATAAAGACAAACAATTTTAACTTTTATTATACTCTAATAAGGGTCGTATTACAGAACATTCCTCAAGTCCAGTTTGATAGTCAATCAGTTGATCATTGCTTAAGTATAGAATCAGTACTTGAGCATCGTTTTTATTCCAACCGATCTATTCTGTAAAAATATCACCGTGAAAAGTTAGTTGAAGTGAGCTTGAAGTGTGTTGTCAATGTTATCAACTCCTAGCATCAGTTGGAATGACAGCTCACTTCACGCTCACTTCACCTAAATTTTCACGGTAAGATTATAACAGAATACCACTGCAGAACGGTAATCAATCTATACTCACCTGAAGCGAGACTCAAATCGAGCCTCAATTAGCAGATAGAGATGTGTATTGTCTATGTATCAGCCTGTTTCCGTTTACAATTTATTTCATTTATCAACTTTGTTCTGATCTTCACAGGATAAGAAATATTAAAATGCTCCATACGAACCCAAATATTTAGGAAATCAGCCTTTTTTGGTCAGTCTCGAACGGTACAATCCTACATTTATTGAAGGTAAACCTTTTCATCTTTTGGCGGCTTTTGTTTTTTTACAGAAATGGTGGTTTCAGTTCCAATTTTAACCACGCACTGATCACTACGGTTCAATATCAGTGATCACAATCACTGCTTGGGTTCGATTCACGAACTGAGTAACGATCTATAATAAAGCCCAACTCAGCTGAACTATAATCAGTGAATGTATTGTTGCGGATCGTTCTAAAATTAAAACTCGACTCAAAACTAGTTTTAAACAGAGATCAACTAGAGTTTCCTTCTGTAATACGGACCCTAATATCAATTTTTTTTTAAAAAAAAAACGTTGCCCCACACTAGGAATTACTCCTGTATTGTGGGTGCGTTCACAAACATTTAAACTCACATACACAAACAGCCAGACCCGGAACAACTACCTGTAGGCATTACAAATTTGTTCCGTGCGGGAATCGAACCTGCGACACGCAGCGCAGCAGTTGATCGCTCAGCCACTGCGGCAACCGTGTCGTCAATGAACAAATTAGTTCTGTAAGCTGCATAATACCTTATAGTTAGCGTCGGTGCGTTTTATACCCGTGAAACAAACTCATAGCCAACTCAAAGCATTTATTTAAATTAAACCATTTACAGGCACTTTTGAATTGTCAGGGAGTCGGTCAGTTAGTCAGAAAATTGAAGCTTTTTGGCCGTTACTGAACGTAGATCTCTATGGAGAAGAACGGGCTAGAAACTCCATGGACACTCTTTTATTTAATCAAGATAGACAAAATCAAATAGGACGTTTCGAAATTTTGCCACTACATAAAGCGTATAACGTTTATCGGGGATTATATTCTCTTAGCATGTATATTTCCTTCTTTTGCTTTTTTTATAGTCCTGTTTGTTTCTATCACATTTAAATTAAATTGTATTATTTTGCTTTAAGTACGCTGTACCAGTGCAGCGTCCGAATAACTGTTTGCTTTAAAAATTTAAATAATTGTTTTATTATTTTTTGATGAATAATTGTTTGCTGCACCGGGCGACGTCATTACGTCTGCGCCGGCTGTCGCTGAAAACCAGCGCTGAGGCTCTGTCTTGCATAGGGTCGCAGCATAATGCTGAGCGATAGCCGTTTTGCGTGGATGTGACGCATGTCAACCATTTCTTATTGTTTTTTTTTGCGTCATGTTTACCGCAAATAAACGTATTTTCTTTCTTTTTCTTTCTATATTACAAGACACAGTCTTTAATCTTTTATATTTTTGAAAAAAACATCATCCTCTAGACTTTGTGGGTTAGTTAGAACACATCATCACTCTCCTATACTTATTCAAGTCTGTTTGTGGTTGGCGCAGTATGTCTTCTTCATACATACCTACTACTTTACTGATCGTCATCTCGGTACTCACCCCCTTTCTAACCATATCATCATTCACACTGGCCATCCATCGTTTCTTTCATCGTTTCATCGTTTCTTTTGTCTTCCCCTATTTTATCCTACGTTAGTTAGAACACATCTAAATATACATCTTAAAGACTGAGTAAATAGTTAAAAATAATACATAAGTAGTCTGATTAGCCGGGTCAGTCGAGGTCTGTTAATTATCTATTCTCGCAAATTGCTAATTAAAGGTAAAAAAACACATTTAATGTTGTTTTTGCGTGTTCCTTTTATTTTCTTATCTTGGAGGGTTAATATGTATAGTAAAGGGATTGCTTACCTATCCACACCTTTAGTAAACCAATGATTGTAAGTTACTTTGGGGTGTATAAGAACCTTATCCAGGGAGTACCTATAGTCGTCTCACAGTTATTTTACTATGGTTTTGCATTACTGTCTAAATCATAGTGATCTTAATTCTCCTTGTTATTAGGTTGCTGTTAGATTGCTGGCACTGAAAAGTCTGTCAAAATCAAAGTAGGGTGATGCTGTCAAAGGTAAAATAACTATGAACGGATTGCAGCTACCTGAAATACTTCAAACATAGCTGAAGGCCAATTCTCGTAATTTAAAACGTTGAAAATCTAGTCACAGTCTCATCTCTCAAAAACGGGTCTCCCTTGTTTCATCGAAAAGAAATTGCCAAATTATCACTTCCCAATAAAAATCCGCATAATTTAATTTGCCAAATTATTACTTAGAAAAAAATCTATTCACAAATAATCGTAACGCAAACCTAATGTTTCGCAAGTCAACGTTTAAACAATAACTTGTTTACCAACTAATACTTTAACCAATTTTTATGTAGTCAAATATTTCAGTTGGAATAACTCATTTTTCGCAAAATAAAATTTGCCAAATATTTAGTATCGTCAGTTTTCAATTTACCATTTATATTCAGTCAATTGTTATAGTCTAACTAGCTCAGTCTCGGGTGGCCTGTTTTTTTCCATATATTTTTTCTATATAATCTAGTCGTTTCTGGCATTCGCCGGCCGCTGCCGTGGCACAGCTCGCTTCGCTCGCTCGGCTCGTGCGTAAGAGGTCAAAGTTTTGTCCTAACCTAACCTAAGCATATTTTTTTAAATAATTATCCTCGTCTAACTAGTTCGGTTCTCGACAGCCTGCTAAAAATAATCTCTTTTTACAAGCTTTTGTTTCCATTTTTTTTTCTATACAATCTAGTCGTTTCTGCCACTCGCCGGCCGCTGCTGCGGCACCGCTCGCTTCGCTCGCTCGGTTCGTGCGTAGGAGGTCACAGTTTTAACCTAACCTAACCTAACCATTTTTTTTTTGTAAATTAACCTTGTCTAACTAGTTTGGTTCTTGATAGCCTGCTAAGAATAACCTCTTTTTTTCCTTATTTGTATTAAATAAATGATTATATTTAAAAAAAAATGCATTTTTTAATTATATAATTTCCAAAACATCTTATTTTTGCCTTTATATTTTTTGCCATAACAAATCATTTAACCAAACGTGTATTGTCTAAAGATTGTTTGCTGTAATAAATCATTTGATTAAAGACCAAATGCCTAAATGACATTATCCTTGTTAATATTCTGCCAAGTAAAAACTTGACCAAATGAAAATGTGCGTACTAAAATTATTCCAAACATTGCATTGGTATAATAAAAGATTGCTAAAATTTGTTTGGGTAGTGAAATTTTGGCAAAATCTTTTCGGCAAAACGGCAGGATCCCCTCAAAAACTTGTCAAAAATGTAGGGAAATTAGAGGTATTTTTAACAGATTGAGACTGAGATCAGACTGTGAACGTTCTCAAAATTGCGAAAATTTCCCCTCTGGTAACACTTAAGCTATGCTACAAGCGACCTTGCTGACTGGCTGATATTACTAGCACTACATTCTTAATTTAAGTTTGTGTGTGCTGATACAAAAGATGACCGCTGTTGTCTTAGAAAAAAATGACCATTCTTTTTCCGCCGCCTATGGAAGTATTGTAATAGGTAACTTCATATGTTCTGCGGTCACCAATAGGTCCGCTAAACTTTGTCATAATAGCAATTTCTCACTTGGGCATATTGTGTAAGGCATGATATTTTAATAACTTTTTAAGGGTGAAAAAACCAAAGTTATTCAAATAGATTGTTAGCCTTTCTTTAATTACTAAAAATAAGTATATAAAAAGGAGGGAACATATTCAATGGGCATCATAAAATTCGTCCACAACGCATATTATTATTTTAAGGCTGTTAGCTTTTTAAATTATGTAGGTAAGTATAATGTAATTCGAACTGAAATGTAGTTCAATTTATGTTTTAAATTGAATTTCACGGAGTTCGGAACGGAATTTTAAGTCAAACATCGTATTTGAACCAATTGACAAAAGAAGAGCATTGATCACTACGGTTGTCAGTATGTTGGTGATTTCTGAACAATGAGTTCAGAATGACAATCTTTTCGTTCAAAGAAAAAAGAAAT
This sequence comes from Apamea epomidion, assembly GCA_947507525.1. Lineage (NCBI taxonomy): Eukaryota > Metazoa > Arthropoda > Insecta > Lepidoptera > Noctuidae > Apamea > Apamea epomidion. Next base: position 13,542,027 of record OX382249.1, on the reverse strand, counting down.
AGAATTTGTAATCATTAATTAACAATAAGATCCTCCTCCTTTTTTTAAACCAGTTTATTTAATAATATACTGTATGCTGTGTTTCTAATAATATTGTTGTTTTTAATAGGTAATTAACATTGTTAAATAAATCATTTTATTTAATGAATAATGGGTGTACCAGGTATTTACTTAAAATAACAGGTACGACTGATTTTGATTTTAATTTTATAAATTAGCGATTTTATTTTGTACGACTTGTGTAAAATTTACCTATAGATATTTATCTGAAATAAATTATTTGATTTGATAAAAGTAACAGGTATGTTGGTACCTATAAACCTGCTTCTTCGATGAGGCGTGGTACCTATAGGTATGCGAAAGTGGGGCGGAGCCACAACTATCAGACCTGCGCCCACGCCGCCGCGCCGGTTTAATTCCAAACGGTAAAAAAATGACCGCCTATCGCCACGCCCCACTGTAGCTCCGCCCACTTTCTGCATTGCTAATTGGTATTGAATACATACACCACGTGCTGGGTCAAAGGCAATATTCGTGATAATACACAGGTTACTAACATTTCTCTCAAATTACTCATTTTAGTTATAATAATACGAATGCCAATTAAAATAATTAAGCTTTATCGCTAGGGGTGAGCAGAATATCTGTGCAGGTTATTGCGGAGTTGCTTATAAACTTAAATGCGTATGGTTTTCAATAAATCATAGGTTTTTTTTAAGACATTTTTGTGCCAAAGTGAAAAGTAGCAAAAGGAGTGCACTAATACTAAACTCTGGCAAGAATAGTAATAATAACTTAAGTCTGGATTAGTGCTGTATTCAATAACTTTGCATACCTACTATTGAATAGAATCAATTCTTCTAACTGAACAGACCGCTGTGCTGCTGGGGAGTATGTTAATGATAAATAATTTATTTTCTGTAAGTAGGTTTGTACAAACACTTTTTACACGTCAATCATATATTTTTTTAAACTAGATGAGTTCTGCGTTTCCTATCTGACTACTCTGAGTAGAAAAGCCGAAACAAACTCAGAGGTTACAGTCCCTTTTAGTCTTCTAGCCACTTCTTCCCAGCTAAAACACTAGGAAGTGGTGAAGGGCGGGCGTTTTGGAGGACTGTCTCCTGTCTCGTGTAATCTTTATTTTTTTTATTGAACAATATAACAAGAATAGCGCCTTCATTTCCTAGTTTTTAAGAAACGCCAAAATATACTCTGCACTGAATAATATTCACCACCATCATCAGGCCTAGCCTTTTCCCAACTTTGTTGGGTTTGTTTCCAGTCTAACCAGTTGCAGCTGAATACCAGCATTCAACATAAAGTGACTGCCTATATGACCTCCACAACCCAAATACTTGGTGACACGGTAACCCTTGGTAAAACTATACAGAATAATTATACAAGTCACCATGTTTAACAATAATAAAAATAGAAAATCAACCATTACAGCCATAAGGCATTCAATTATACCTATAATTCATAAATTTCATAAATACTTTAATTTTAATGAATGGTAAAGATAAATAAATTATTAATATAAGAAATATTTTAATATAAAAATATATTTTGCACGACTGTTCAGGTAGGATATTATGATGTAAAAATCTTTTGCTATATGAATTACCTGATAATATCTTACCCAAATTGTAATAAAATATTTAATTTTATTTGAGAGATCGCGTAATTAAACTTTTCCAAACAATGTTTGGATTTAGAATGTTCTTTTTTGGAAACCGAAAAAGCAATACTATGATTCAAAACTTTCCTTCTAAACAAAACTTTCCTTGTAAACAAAACTTTCCTTGTAAACAAAACTTTCCTTGTAAACAAAAGCGTTTGTTTTTGTTTTCATTGTAAAGGACCTCAAAAGAATAGGTTTTTAACATTGCGCAGACAAAAACAATACTGTTTGGATTTAGATAACAGTTGTCTGGTATTATGAACTGTCGCTAACAGCCAGTCTAAACACAGCATGGTAACGAACAAAGTAAGATACCACTTTTTATCTTTAAACTTTAACACTATGTCTAAGCGTGATATAGGTAGGTATAAATATTGTGCTGTTTCGTGTTCCAAGTTAGGCTGTAAAATATCTGGTTCAGGTGATCATTGAACGGATTTTGAAGATCATCCTGAGTTTCACCTACATAAACACTGATGCACTTCTTTTTTACAAAAAAAAACGAAGTAATTTACTTTCGATCTGAGGATTGAAGTTTTCAATTACACCAACCCATCCATCCATTATACCTACCTGCCCAATCATTAATTGAACTGAAAAAGTTAAGAAGCTGCTGATAAACAGTGCGTATTTATTATTTTTCTAGACTTGTCTTTGGAAACTAAATTGAATTGTATGAAATATAAATCATTGCACAATATACAAAACCACGAAACATGTTCGACGCCGCGACGATTAAATACAAAGGTAGTCAGAATCAAGAAACAAAAAGTAAACAAGGGTGGAAAATTTAGTACCTTTAAAAATAATAACAAAAGAAAATATTTTCAGCAACAAGATAATTAATAACAAAGTATAATAAATATAAATTCAACTCACCGACATCGCTTTAACTGCCATTATTCCAAAATCGGGAACCACAAAACACAAAATACTCCGTTCCAAAAAAATACCAGGTTCTCAAAATATTTATTATAAAAATACCAGGTACGCAAAAAATTAATTCCAACAATATTATGTCCGCAAAATAATGATTGGAAAAAATATCAATTTGTTTTTAAACGATATTTTTCCAATTTGTTTATAAAAGGAGGTGCGGATAGCGGCACGGTATTAAGCAAAATGATAAGTGCAAACGGTGATTGTTGACTAAATCGTATATTTATGTAAGTGTGTACGTTTTATACATCGGAAACATTGCGGTGGCGCGTGCTGTAGCTGTGATATAGATAATTAATTTTAGGGGCCCTTATCGGAATTTGAAAACGCTACTGAAAAATAATATGAATGAAAAAAGCCTAACACAATTAAAAAAAACTATTGAAACCCTATAAAAGAAAAAAATTACCTTCTAATTATGACCCTACGTAAGTACCTACGTATGAATTTTTTTTATTAAATGTTGTCCCGTCGGGGGACCGCTCTAATTATTAGCCTAACGTTCTGTTTAAGTTTAAAATAGTAGCGGTCCCCCGACGGGTCAACATGTAATCAAAAAAATGCATACGTACTTACGTAGGGTCATAATATCAAGGTTATTTTTTTCTTTTTATAGGGTTTCACGTTTATACCTTTTTTGTTCTATTTGTGGCTATGTTTAATTAGTTATTTTTTAAATTGTTTTTTATCACTTGATTATTAGTCTCGCGGATACGCAAGGGATTCTCCCTGAACCAAATGCGATTATTGTGTCGGTTGTACATACCATTATTGCTGAAGTTTGTCTCGTCTGACGAGATAATATTATTTAGAAAATACTGATCATCTAGGATGAGCCTCTCCATTTCATGGCAGAAAATAAGTCGTCTTTCAGCATCACCCGGCAGTAATTTTTGTACTAATCGCCCTTCAACGTAACTTTTGAATTTGTATTTTTTCAGTACACGGTGTATTTTGCTTTTAGAAATTCCGATTACTTCTTCACCTTCCGTCACTGAACTTTTAGGATTTGCCTCAAAGTATATCAAAATGTCGAGTTCATCGTCCCTGTTTATCATTTGGTGCCGCGGTTGTGGTAAGCGATGATTGAAACGTCCCAAATTTAGCAGATTATTTACCAACCGTTTCATAATAAATCGAGATGGTGTATTTCTATCGGAATATCTTTCGCGGTGCCATTGTAAGGCTAATGTTATGTTTTTGTGGTTCAAAAAGTATGCTTCCATTAAATCAAAATTATTTTGATACGCCATGGTTATGTAAAAAATTCACAATACAATGCAAAAATCCTACAACGAAATAGGTACTTATGATAATGTCAGTTGTATGTCCTTACGGCAATGTCAGCTTTTCATTTTTCTGAACAAAATTTCACATCAAATGTTAAAATGCATGATCTTCCTTTTATTTCTGATACTATGTTATTTAGCAAAAAAATAATCCTTATGATGAAGCCTTTCGATCGGTATGATAAAAATACAGGGTAATTTTTTTCTCGTGTAGTGGGTTCGATTCCCGGTACAACCATGTAATTATTTAAAAATCTATTAATGCAGTTTAAATTGTTTTTTAAATTAAAATAATGTCTTCGTTCAGTAAAATGTTCCATCTACAATATTCAAGGTACTTTCCCTCCATGTAGCATAGCCGTGAGATGCCCTGTATATATCTATGTTATATGTTATTCATATTCGTCGTATAAATACTAGAAAGATATAAAGTGCTCTAGTATTAATCTAAGCTCCTGAGTCATAATGTAACCTTAGTACAGGTGACAGATAAACGCTAGACTTTGTTTTTGTTGATCTAAGTATAATGAGGTTCCGTTATCTTTATGCGAAAAGAGTTGTGGACTTTGTCCAATTAAAATTAAAATATATTTATGGAGAGTCATCGGACATAGAACTTTCTATTTTGTTTTTATTTCAATCTCTCTGTTGCTAAGCAAATAGGAAAGCCCCGTCTTTGAAATTCGAATGGCCAGATATTTGCAACAGGTGACATCTTTATCATTGTGTAATCGGTTTTTCGAGTTTCTTCATTTTTAACTCCCCGATGAGGATCAATTCTCTTCTGCCATTCAAAATTATCATCGTATATGGATTTATTAAGAGGATAAAAATATAGTCGCTGGATAAACTTGTTAATCTTATACTAAATTAACTAACAAACTATTAAAATAAAAATATTATAACCCAACCGAACTAAAACTACTAATTAACTAAAATACGGCGTTGAAACATTCCTCCGCATCGCTGTCGACTGATAATGTACCCAAGAGACTGGCAGCATTGCGACGTGTATGCCATACTTAGCCTCTGGCCAAGGTAATAGCCAGCCCTTTTTTTTTTTTTTTTTTTTGTGGATGGGAAATCATCAAATGACTCCTCCCGCTCTGGGCGGAGCAGAAGAGAGTGTCAGACTTTTACTGACTAAAACCCACCCGTGTTCCTTCAGTTGTCTGTGCCAGGGGCCACGGTATCTCTTTCGAACAACCCGCAGCCCCGGCGGCATCGGTCCTGGCGGACCCCGTCAGTTCGTGCTGACAGCTCTTTGAGGCGCGCGTGGAACACAACGCGCCGTCGACCCGGGCCTGGTCCTTACCGGGCGGCGAGCTGCCCATAGCTCGCCGCCCGCAGGCCCGCGCCTACGGTGGCCGGGAGTCGGCTGTTGACTCCCGTCGGCGTCCCTGCGGCGGCTAGGCGCGCGAGGGTGCAGCGATTGCCTCTCCCTCACGCGCTCCGCCTCCACCTTCGCGAGCATTACTGCTTCGCAGAAGGAGGTGACGGCCTCCCATTCACTCTCGCTCCGTACCATGGCCTGTATGAGGGCCGGACGCGAGAGTTCGCCGCCGCCGATCGCCGCCACGAGGACACGGCGGGGCTCCGCCAAAGCCGGGCAGACCTCCACCGTATGCTCCACCGTGTCCTCCGGGCGATCCCCACAGTGGTGACACCCTGGCGTTTCCTCCCGCTTTATCCTGAACAGGAACCTCCCGAAACAACCGTGTCCGGTGAGGACCTGCGTCAGGCGGAAGGTGAGGGCGCCGTGGCGCCTCTCTAGCTACTCCTCAAAGAGGGGACTTATCGCCGCAATTGTGGCGTGCCCAGCGCTGGGTTGCGACAATCGCACTCTCCATGCCGCTATGAGATCCCGCCGGAGCTCTGTCCGCTGTGCCGTGATTTCTCGCGGCAGCGGAGCAACGCCCCGGCGTTTTGCCTCCTCTCGCCACTCCCATATGTGGGCGAGGACTTTGGCCTCCAGATCCCATGGCGGCAATCCGGCAAGGAGGCTCGCCGCCTCAGCGGAGACCGTGCGGTATCCTCTAATGAGCCGGATAGCCATGACCCTCTGGGACGCGATCAACCGGCGGGCTGGTCGCCGCCTCAAGGATCGCGCCCATACCGGTGCCCCGTAAAGGGCCATGGACCGCACGACCCCCGCATATAGCCTCCGGCAGGACGCGTTTGGTCCCCCTAGATGGGGAAGGAGCCGCCTCAAGGCAGCGCCGGCCCGCTCCAGTCTGGGAGCCAAACGTCGGAAGTGCTCCACGAAATTCCACCGGCTGTCGAGGACGAGTCCCAGGTACTTCATCGTCAGCTCGACGCCGATGTGAACCCCTCCCGCCGTTATTTGTGAACCCGACGGTGGCGCGTCCCGAGGACCATGAAAACACATGGCCTCAGATTTGTGCAATGCCACCTCGAGTCCCAATTGCCGGATCCTCTCGACGATTGTCGCAACCCCGCGTGTCGCTGCTTCGGCCGCCGCCTGGTGCGACCTCCCCTGCGCCAGGACCAGCGTGTCGTCAGCGTAGCAAACTACGCTGACGCCATCAGGGAGGTCGGCGCGCAGCACCCAGTCGTACCCGATATCCCACAGATGCGGCCCTAGAACCGATCCCTGTGGGACACCGCACGACATCTCTCGCCGGTTCCACTCTCCCCGGTGACCGGGGTAGATGACGGCCCTGTCCGTCAGATAAGCCTCAACAATGCGACGGAGGTTGGTCGGCATCCGGTGATAACCGAGTGCCTCCCTGATGCAACTACAGGGCAGGGTATTGAAGGCATTGGCGATGTCTAGAGACACCGCCAAGTCAACCCCACCCCGGGCCACAGCATCCCCCGTCGTGAGGGCTCGCACGCGCATGATGGCATCCACCGTAGAGCGCCCCCTGCGGAAACCAAACTGGCTGTCCGCCAAATCCGGCCCCACCCGCACCAGCTGCCCGGCAAGGCGGTCTGCAATTACTCTTTCAAAGAGCTTGCCCACCTCATCGAGCAGCACAATGGGCCGGTAAGCGGACGGAGAGTCCGCTAGGCGCCCCGGCATCTTGATGAGGACCAGTTTCCCCGTCTTCCAACGAAGTGGGAACCGGCCCCTCTCCAAACATGCGCTTAGTAGCCCCCTTAGTCGAGGCCCGAGAGCCTCCAAGGCCAGGACCCAGGCTTTTCCAGGTAAGCCGTCGGGTCCTGGGGCGGTGTTTCTGGCATTCAACCTACGTACCGCCACTCTCAACTCTACCTCGGTCACCTCCGGAGCATCGTCGTCATCGTCGGTGTGGTCCGTATCTGGCATCGCAGGAGGCGGAGCCATGGACGGGGGAGTATGTTCCCCTTGCGAAGGGAACAGAGCGCTCACCACGTCCTCCACGAGCTGGGGCCGGAGACTCTGCGTCAGCGGGGGAGCCCATGGGCGGAGTTTATCCCGCACCATCTTGTAGGGGCGTCCCCACGGGTCTCTGTTCAGAGTCCCCAGCGACTCCTCGCGGGCCAGCCCCCTGGCCCGCAAGATCTCCGCTTGGAGGGCGGTCTTCGCCGCTCTGTACCCCTCGTACAGCTCCGCCTGCACGGCTTCCGTATCCGGAGGGCGGATACGGAGCCTGCGGTGCCTGGTGTACCGGCGTCGCGCAGCCACGCACGCCTCGCGCAGAGACGTCAGCTCCGGCGACACCAGTACACCTGGCGCCGGGCGCGTCCGGGCCGGACCCGGGGCATTGCCACGTCACATATTTCGGACATGGCCTCCTGGAACCACTCTGCCTCGTCGTTGATGTCAGCAGGCGGAGACGTCGAACCGGATATACCGGTGGTCGGAATAGGTCTCCACCTCCTCCAAGACACGCCAGTTGACGACATGCGGCGACAGGGCGGGGCTGGCGAACGAGATGTCCACCACTGATTCACCCCGCATCCGCACGCATGTTGGGACCGAACCCCGGCTTAGGACGACCAGGCCTGTCTCCAGAGACCAGTCCTCCACCATTCTGCCCCGTGTGTCCGTATGCCGGGAACCCCAAGCCACATTCTTGGCATTGAAGTCCCCGAGGACGAGCACGGGGAGGGAACGGAACCCGACGACGACGACTCTCAACTCTGCGAGGGAGTTGTGGAACTCGGCGAGAGTTCGGCTCGGGGAGAAGTATACCCCTACCACGACTATCTCCCCGAACCGTGCTGCCACGCAACCCTGTCCTCTCTTGACAGCCTCGAGGGACGGGGTACCGGCGGCGGCCGACGAAATTAGGGTCACTGAGCCGCTCAGGTCCTCCACCCAGTCGTCTCTGGGCGGGACAAAGTACGGCTCAGCGACCACGGCGATGTTAATCGACCACTGCGCCATGCTCTGGAGCAACAGATCCTAAGCGGAGGCGCAGTGGTTGATGTTCGCCTGGAGGAGGCGTAATGGGGCTATTATTAGCACTCCATATCAGCCTCCCGATCCCTCTGTAAGGGCCCAGCCTCGGCGGATGCGGCGGCGGTCACGGTGGAGGCGGCAGCGGCGACGGCGGTGGTGATGGCGGCTGCGGCGGCGACGGCGGTGGTGTAGGGCTTGCCCCTGCCCCTGGCTTTGGCGGGTGGAGCACAGGCCTTACTGGAGCGTTCCTCTTGGCAGAACATTAGCATGCGGGCAGCGAGATCTCATTGGGAAAAAATCCCAATGAGAAATAGCTGCCCGCATCCCAGGATGCACCGGACCGAAAACTGGTCTTCCCCCCGGACGTATCCAGAAGGGAACTCCAGTCCCCAGGCACACGTGGAGGTTTTCTGCCCTGGCACCCCAAGGTAATAGCCAGCCCTTGGATCATCTTAGATTGATCAAATACATCTACAAAACATTTTAATAAGTACTTTATGGGCCAATTTTTCAATCTTCAGATAACTTTTACTTAAGGAATAAAAAATTCCGGTTTGACAGCTTTTGTAAACGAACCACCATACAATTTATTCTTCAGATCAAAGATAGATGACGATCGAAAAATTGGCCCTTAGCGATAATCAAAATAACTTACATTTGTGTATGACTACATTTGCAAATGAACTTCGGATGTGATACGGAACCATCGCTTCGCAATCCCCACTCTTCACTTACCACTTTTTATAACAATACGTCACTATCACTTAGGGGCTCGTGGTTTTATTGCTACCGGAAAAAAAGAATAGTCATCACATTACTGAAGTTACGTTTCAATAATATGATGACGATTCTTTTTTTTTCCAGAAGTCTGGCTGTTCTAACCTTAGGTTATCGAAACACGTGTGTGTCGCGCGGAAGTCAGACACCGTGCTCTGGGTTATAACTCGGCCATATCACCACATGGTCCGATGAACGGATGATGTGGTTACAGCATAATCATTAAGATTGATTATAATTATTATCTAATCATTTTACTTGTAGTGTACTGCCCCTTTGGTCTCGTGGTCGCAATCGCGACTGCGGTCTTGGGTTCGTTTCCCAGGTCGAACAAAGCGTTATTGTGTTCTTCCTTTAGGAATGTCTTAGTAACAGTAACAGTAACAGTAACAGCCCAGAGTTTGGAAGTTGGCGGTGTGATACCCCCGTGCTTCAGAAAGCACGTTAAGCCGTTGATCCTGCGCCTGATCTCCCTCCGGTCGTGTCGGATTGCGTGCCGTCCCATCGGACTATGAGAGTGAAGGAAGAGAGAGTGCACTTGTTTCTGCATTTCCCGCGCCAAAGGCTAGTCTCCGTTAAGATTGGCTGCCATGGCCGAAAACCATATTTCGGCCATGGTTGCCAATCTTAAATGGAGGACTATTATTACTACATTCCTCAAGTAATAAACATTAACCTTTCCTACAAGAGATACCGTACCTCTACCCCTTTTCCACTTTACCTAAATAATAGGTAATGCACTTTCTAAGATGCACTTTCGTAGAGTAGAATAAAATGTATATCTACTTAATAATTAACTTCTTCCCGGATTTTTTGCCATCTTGGAGTTCTTTTCAATCTCTAATGAAAAGGTAGACAAATGAGCATCTACAATTCGTCTTGACTATTCTAGACTTAAGCACCAGCGGTGTAATAGCGTAATACACATAACTATAATCCCAATCGATCGCAATGCTTTTCATTTTAGAAAAAGAAAGAAATCGATTTTGACATCCATTGCTTCATAGTTTGAAAAAATCGTGTGCTCAACAAAGTAAATAACGCTATGCACGTGGCTGAACTGTCAAAATAAAAAGCATTGCGATCGATTGCTATTAAATGTGTGTAACGCATTTACATGTAAATGTGTTTCCGATATCCTATTTCCAGAATAAATAATTTCATTTCATTTCTATATGCCGCGCCCCTCTTTAAACCATCCTGATTGGCTAATATTTTCACCACGTCATTCACGTGCCTTTGGCTCGTGCCAAAACAAAAACAAAAACAAAACTAAACAGTAGTAAGCATGCTGTGCGTATTACTTTGTGCACTCACAGCTACATGTAGCAATAACGATTAATATTTCACGATCTTAATTAATTTAAACCACTGACCGGTTCTGGGGTCAAGTTTGTCATTGAGGTTATCGAAAGAAAATTGTGAGTTGCACTTACACACCGATAGTATTGATTATGTTTCGTTTCTAATGTTTTCTTTGTAGTTATGTAACTTTTACGTATCATTTAAGTTTTCAAAATGTCGATTTGCCTGGTATTTTAGGCGTTGTGACACCAGATACCTATTAAAATACCAGGTTTTTTAATCATATTTAATAATAAAGGAATATTTCAGTATAGTATGGTTCCTAATAAAAAACCAATACATAATGTGTATTTTCCATGACATACTTAGTAAATCCATAAAAGTTATTTACCGAGGGCATAATAGGAGATTATTCACTAAGGGGATAAAGCATTGACGGGTCCCGACAGGGCCGAAGCCTGCCGGGATAGCGAGATCGTCCGAAAGGGTTACCGCTGCCCTGGTACATAAAGGGCTAAGGAAGGAACACGGGTGGGTTTTAGTCAGTAAGAGTCTGACACTCCCTTCCGCTCCACCCAGAGCGGGAGCAGTCATTTGATGATTTCCCATCCACAAAAAAAAAAAAAGGTGTTAAAGCAGTGCCATAAGGCGAGTTTTTCCGGCCTGTGGGCCTTTGAAACGCTACCTCCGCTCCCCCAAATGCAGCGCGATGTATTTATTTACGATGCTCCGCCGACCATTTCACGGAAAATAATTTCCACACTAGGAATATAAAATATTTGCAGTTGATCAGCGGAATAAATTTTTCTGAGGTTCGATATTATTTCCTCAGGAACTAAAATTAAATGTTTAAATTACTTAATGGGCGATTACACATTATCAGATAACGACACCAACCCGATACCGATATGTCGGCAGCCATACTCACACCAATTCGATACCAATATAATTATTATTGGTGAATATCGATGACCATTGCAATGCACTAATCGACCAGAGTACTAAGCTGCGTTGCCAGACGTCCCGATTTTGGCGAAATTTACCGATTTTTAACTATCTTGGAATCGGCGCACGTGAGGGGCAACAACTATTGAAAACAATTCATACTATTGTAGCTTAACGAATGTTTAACAGCCAACGTTTTATAGATAATATCGCCGATATATCCTGAGTGCAGCGAGGGATTTAAGCTCGCCCAAGACGAAGACGCCTTTATTCCCGAGCAGTGGCGTGCATTAGTTTTCAGAATAGGTAGGTAGGCACTAGGCCGTGTCTAGTCTAGGCAGACGCGGTCACTAATCAGAAATATAAAACAAAAGTATCTATTTTGAAAGTTAAAATTACTTCTTACCCACTTTGCCTTCTATGAACTTAACTGCAAAAATCTCCGAGCCTCTGGCGACTGCCTACTGCCGCGCGTATTTGTATGAAGACTTTGTTTTTTGTTAGGTATGATAATTTTGTGAGTTTCTTAAGTGTGCGGCACACACACTAAAATGTAATTGACAGGCCTATGGTGACTTATCGAGGTAGGCACTGCATATATGCCTTTATGCAATGCACGCCACTGTTCCCGAGGATAATAATCTGCTTTTCACGCTTTCTGCGAGGTATTATATAAGCAATTCGGTTTTCGAATATTTTATTATATACTACTAGCAGCGCCTTGCGGTTTCACCCGCATAAGTGTCGATCCCGTGGGAATATCGGGATAAATAGTATCTTATGTGTTATGTTGATGAATAAGCTATATTACTGTAAAGTTTCATCGAAATCCGTTCTGCAATTTTTGTGTGAAAGAGTAACAAACATCCATCCATCCATCCTCACGCACTTTCGCGTTTACAATATTAGTAGGATACCTATTAAAGGTTTTCACAAAATCAAATCACATTATGTATTGACATGATAATTATTTTTTTAAACCGTTGCCCCACACTAGGAATTACTCCTGTATCGTGGGTGCGTTTACAAACATTTAAACTCACATACACAACCCGCCAGAACCGGAACAACTACCTGTAGGCAATATAAATATTTATTCCGTGCGGGAATCGAACCCGCGACACACAGCGCAGCAGTCGATCGCTCAGCCACTGCCGTGTCGTCGAATATACGAGTATAAGTAGTGTAGTGTGTCGTGTATAATATATAAGTTGTCAATAATGTGATGGGTTGTAACGAAATGCAGTTAATATTATTGCTCGGCTCGACCCTAGGGCTATAATGACTTGTGTACTTTAGGTTAGGTTCACATGACATATAATTTGACGTTATCGAGCAGGTGATGTGGAAAATGATATACCCAGTCCAGATATTTTCTTAAAACTCAAAAAAAATTGATTGGTCGTCACATCACCTCTGATAGTGTACCGGGTTAGAGATCTTTCCACGCAATAACTTAAAAATATATGTAATAAGTTTTTTTATTGCAGTTAATTTGTTATAGTATTTATCATCATTTCAGCCGAAAGACGTCGACTGCTGGACAAAGGCCTCCCCCAAGCACCTCCACTTCGACCGGTTCTGTGCTTCTCGCATCCAACGGGTTCCTGCGGCCTTCACAAGGTCGTCGGTCCACCCTGTGGGAGGCCTTCCAACGGTGCGTCTTCCGGTATGCGGTCGCCACTCCAGAACCTTTCGGCCCCATCAGCCATCTGTTCTGCGAGGAATATGCCCTGCCCGCTGCTACTTAAGTTTAGCAATTCTTTGGGTTATGTCGAATACCTTGGTTCTCCTGCGGATCTCTTCATTTCTGATTCGATCACGCAGGGAAACTCCAAGCACCTTAAAGCCTTCTAATAAGGCCCATTGTAAGCGACCACGTTTCAGTGCCATAGGTCATCACTGGCAACACGCACTGGTCAAAGATGAAATGTAACAAAAATTACAAAAAACGTAATAAAAATTAAACTTCGCGGGCTACCTTAAATATAACTGGCGAAATCCTGGTGCACTGAATAGTACATCCCTGCCTACTCCTTCAGGGGATCCAGGCGTGGTGTAGTTTTAATCTTCTCTCGTTTCTGATCACGAGGAAGTCGGATATACCTACTGATAACTGGATAAATATAATACTTATATCATATCGTTATACCCCAATAGGCAATCGGTGGCTAGACTTTGATAAATTAAAATCGTGATAATAATATAATTCTAATATCGTTTTCGGGTGACGAAAACGATATTAGAATTATATATACACAGATACACGTCACCCGAAAACGTTATAGCAATATGTAATGAAAATTCCTTACATATTACTATAAAATGCAATGCTTATATTTCTATCTGTCCGTTAAAAGTTGCATAACATTGTTACACAACGCAGTAATAACACGTTCGGGCGATGGCATTAATACATGGGACTTTGACAAAAGTAGCGAAAGGAGGATTGGCACTCCACAGAGAAGCCCCTCTGTATTCACCTTGTCAAAGTACTTGCATGATGCTAGGTTTTTGTGTTATTAGTATAAATAATAGTACAGAACCGTAAATGGTAGTAAATACAATACATTGTCTCGACACTATGACATGTTAGCGTATTATTATCGTAACATTCGCGAATGGGCGTGTTCGTATCGTAACGGATCAGTTGCTTATCACTCGGTTATCACTAATTCAGTTAGCGTGAGTTAGAGTACGAAGATGTTCAGGATTGACATGTGCGAAAATTCTGAATCTGACATAAAGCCTGTATTTCCTGAAGGGATAAGCGGGGGTGAATTTTATGGGTACACCAGCATTTCGTCAATACGCTTGGTCCTAATCGTAGCCCCGCAGCCTGATGCAAGCAACGCTTACCCAATAATAGTTTACCCGACCCTGCACATCTATTCTGAAAAATTCTCACCGTAAAAACATAGGTGAAATGAGCTTGAAGTAAGCTGTCCATCCACCTGATGCTAGGGATTGAAAGTATTGGCAGCTCACTTTAAGCTCACTTTACCTAAGTTTTCACGGTGAGTTTTTTACAGAATAGCACTGCTGGTATCAAACGTACTATCAACGATGTTCAACTGACGTATCGAAACGTTTAACAACTTACTTTATTTAGATTTATTGTCACATAATTATGTAACAGTACTAGACTCTAGACTTATTCTACGATTTAACTATGTTCTCAAAATATAACAGAAAATTAAATAACCAAGGAATGAGATTTTTTTTTGAAAATCTGCGGTCACTTATAAATAATAATCTCTCAATATCAGCACTTGAACTTGAACCTGATCTGACGAAAAATGTAAACACGAAGCGGGTACACATACCGAGTTTTTTCTTTGATCACATGTATGTTATGCATCAGAATATTGCCGGACTTATAAATAAATCTGATCTATTAACCGTGTACATTCAGGAGCTGTTAAGCAAGCAAATAATTGTAGATGTTATAGGCATAACCGAGCATTTTATAATGTCGGGCCAGTTATAGGCCAATTATAGGCTCGCTGCATGTTTTGCAAGAGGCAACATAAAACGCGGTGGAGCCTGTATTTTAGTCAAAAAGGGTCATGAGTATAAATAATTACCGGACGTAATGAAACACTCAGTTTTAGGAATAATAGAATGTTGCGCCATTAAATTCAAACTACATAATTTAATTATATTATGTATCTATAGACCGCCCAAGCTGTCTAACCTAAATAAATTTTATGAAAATTTAGATACTATTCTAAAAAATATATGCACTAATCGTCACACTAAAATAATTGTATGCGGCGATTTTAATGTAGACGTTTTAAACAATAATAGAATTGCTTTGGAATTTAAATGCTTTGTCCTGACTTACAACCTTATTTTAGAAAAAAAAAAGAAGCGACACGTCCTATTAGTACCTAATACCTGTTTAGATAATTTTGCACACAATACCAGATAGAAATGTAATTGTCAAGTAATAGACTTCGACTTCGATCATACAGCTCAAATAATTAAGATAAAAGTAAGTAAATCATGCATGATTAAAACTTGGAGAACTAGGATTCGAGATACTTGTAAAGAAAATCTCATTAAATTTAATAATTATCTACAAAATCTATCATTTTCTGACGTTTATAACACTGAGAACTTAAACAAAGTATATGATAATTTCTTTTCAATATTTAAACTCATTCATGACTTATGTTTTCCCTATAAGTGACAATAAAATCAGAAATACCAATTAAGTGGCTATCGCGTGGCATAAGATTATTCAGTAAAATGCAACGAAATTTACTTTGGAAACAAAGACAAAGGCCGTCACAAGAAAATAAAAACGTTTTTGTTGATTACTCTAAAAGGTTCAATAAAATTATTAAACTAAACTCAGAAAGTCCAAAATAATTACTTGATCAAGAACTCGAAGAGTAAATGAAAAACGTCATGGCAAATAATAAATAACAGCAAAATGAATAGGGAACCAATTTCACAGATAAGAAATAATAATCAGATAATTACGGATCCGAAAGAAATATCAGTCTTTCATTGAACAAATTACCAATATTTAAAAAAACCCAATGCACGACGTTAAGAAAATAGCCCATAACCCAAACTCAATATTTGCGGCACCAGTCGTACCTCAAGAGGTGATAAGAATAATTAAATCCCTAAAAAACCCCCGGACTAATGACTAACTACGTGTACGGATAGTTGTAAACCGTTGTTTAAAAAGTACAATATTTTGCCATTACCGTGTATGTACATTAGAGAATTATGCCTATTTGTACAACAACATCCGAAATATTTCACTAAACACAAAGATATAACCAAACGAAATGTAGCTCCTAGAAATAAAAATAAATTTAAGCATGAGCTCTGTGTACCGCAATCCAGGCTCGAATTATATAAGAGGAACTCGTTCGTAAATGCTGTAAAGGTATATAATAAATTACCCGACGTTTTTAAAGATTTACCTTTGACCATGTTTAAAAAAAAGGTAACGCAATGGTTAAAAGAAAAATGCTTTTATAATCTCAATGAATACATGTCAGATCGCGGAGAAGGAAACATAATAAATAATATTGGTAATGGTGGTAATTGGAATTGTAATGATTTGAATTAATATGACCTTATAATAATTGATTAATGTTGACATTTTTTTTAAATTTAAAATTATAGTATTGTGTTAATTATTTGCACACCATGTGTAATGGTAGGATGTAAAGGGGCCATTATAGTTTAAGATCACCATGTAAACCTACATTCTCGCAAATAAATAGATTTGATTTGATTTGATTTGACTAATTGTTTGCCAAAGGGCAGGCATATGTGGCACTGAGTAGAGTAATAATACACAACCCAGCATTCAAATCTGTGAGTGATATTTACATACAAAAAAAAATATACACGTCGACATGCGAACGTTTTTTTTCGTCGGTTAAAAATCGCCCATGCGATCCTGAGCTTAGATTAAGTAAATAGTACGGAAAGATGGTCATGCCCAAAAATGTCAGTTTTTGAAATATTTGCTATTTGCTGGCAGAGCGTGCTACTTTCATGGCATCCCTAGATGATACTACAATAAGTGAATGACAACGTATTGTTACAATGTTACCATCAAAACAAAACCAGTGTTATTCTGTTAAATCTCCATATCGATAAAACTGAGTTGTACACTGACACTTCGAATGTCTACCGAAGTGATTCCGAAAATAGAATAATCATGATCATCTGAAGGCCAATTGTCGTACATAAAAAACGTTTTCGTCGCAATCTTATCTCAGCCACAATCAATCTCAACAACTTCTGATAAATGTAAGAAATTAATTATATTTTTGACAGATCGAGACTGAGATTAGAATGAGAACGTTCGTAAAGATTGTAGAATTGCCCCTCAGATGTTTGATTACAGTTTTAAGATGAGTATAGACTAGAGCATTTACTTGTAACAAGACATCGATCCACTCCAATGACTCACGAACCGAACAATAAGGACTACGGTCGACGCTTTGTTACAACTTGATTTGCAAAAAACGACCATTTTTGTGTAACATTTTATCGAGCAAAGACGCGAGCACGAGCAAAACATGTGTCGCGATACATCAACGAAGAGCAAACGCAAAATAGAAAGGAATGTTACAGGTAAATGCTCACTCGCTGTAAGCATTACTCCAAACACCGTGTCAAGGAAGATAAACTTTTATTTGTGTTCAATATTGTAAAAGTAATAATGTTATTAGCAGATAAATAATTCAACCACCAAAAAATAAATAGCCTTCCACCTACATATCTTATCTCGAGTAGGAGATATGTTGTGGTCCATCGTTCTCCTAGCCTTCAGTCTGACAAGAATAGATTCAACCATTAACAACAAGACTGGCTTCTGAAAGAAAACCTTTAAGCAGCACTACAACGCGCAACGTGACGGGGTGCGGGAAATGGAGCCCTTTTCCCAGCCCGGAAACGCGGTTTTTATTGACATTTATATGCAAAAAAAAACCGCACGAGTTATAGTGTGTGATCCGCCTTAGGTTCGTAACTTAGTGAAAATTCGTATGAGCGTAACAATTAAAGCGCCATCGAAAATTATAAAATTCTTTAAAATGACAATAAATAACTTTTAAGCCACAGCTCTTAAGTAATTGTTTCATTAACATACACCTCTGCCTAATCCTTTGCAGATAACAGGCGTGATGTTATGTAAGATTAACACAGTATTAGAACTACTTACTTGATAATCGTGGAATCCCACTGACAAAACTGATACCTACTATCATAATAATCACCTGATGGTCAGCAGTCATTGGTATATCACATAAGTCACCCACCTGCACTAAATAGATAACTTCAAGATCTACAGCCGATCAGCACAGTTGACAACAGTGATAACATCGAGGAATCACGGTATTATCACACAGATAGTCGGCTACCCTCTGCCACTATTGGCACGCCCACAAACTGCAGTTGACATGAATACGATGATGTGAGGAAAATGTAGGCATAGGGCTGAACACGAACTGAGATTAGACGCAGGCGGTTTTGGAAAATAGACGGTACTTACTTACATAGTATTTCGTATTCAGTTATCATCGAATCGTATCGAATATAATCGAACGCTGGTAAAAATACAGGAAGAAGCATTTTTTAAATCAGTCACTGAAGGAAATCGCTAATTTGTGCGCTTGAAGGTGAGTATAGGATGCCATTCGAGGTAGGAACGAAGAAGGAGAAGTAGAAGAACGTCGCTCGACCCCAGTCCTCTGTCCCTCGCACACAAGCGTTCCTGGACCCTAAGCCTGACTGTGATGTGTTCGCGAATGAATGGAAGATCTTGTTAGTATGTTTGAAGTATTGTGAGAGGACTGGCGAGTAGTAGTAGCAGTATACTTTTCGTTATTGTACTTAACTTATGTGTTTGTGACTTAACTAATGCAATTGGCCATGGCGGTTTTATGGGAAAAAAAACTAGGTGCTTAAACAAAACTTATATTTGCACAACTTGAATGCAGCAACATGATGACCTATTTCCTGCATACAATTGAATACACACAAATTGGGTCTCCCTTATTTCATCGAAAAGAAATTGCCAAATTATCACTTCCCAAAAAAATTTCCGCATAATTTCATTTGCCAAATTATTACTTAGCAAAAAATCTATTCACAAATAATCGTAATGCAAACCTAATGTTTGGCAAGTGAACGTTTAAACAATGACTTGTTTACCAACTAGTACTTTTACCAATTATTATGTAGTCAAATATTTCAGTTAGAATAACTCATTTTACGCAAAATAAAATTTGCCAAGTATTTAGTATCGTCAGTTTTTAATTTACCATTTCTATTCAGTCAATTGTTATAGTCTAACTAGTTCAGTCTCGGGTAGCCTGATTTTTCCATATTTTTTTCTATATAATCTAGTCGTTTTTGGCACTCGCCGGCCGCTACCGCGGCACCGCTCGCTCGGCTCGTGCGTAGGAGGTCACAGTTTTAACCTAACCTAACCTAACCATTTTTTTTTAATTAACCTCGTCTAACTAGTTTGGTTTTTGATAGCTTGCTAACAATAATCTCTTTTTTTCCTTATTTGTATTAAATTAATGATTATATTAAAATAAAATTGCATTTTTTTATTCCCAAAAAATCTTATTTTTGCCTTTATATTTTTTGCCAATACAAATCATTTGACCAAACGTTTATTGTCTAAAGATTATTTGCTGTAATAAATCATTTGATTAAAGACCAAATGCCTAAATGACATTATCTTTGATAATATTCTGCCAAGTAAAAATTTAACCAAATGAAAATGTGCGTACTAAAATTATTTCAAACATTGCATTGGTATAAAAAAAGGTTGTTAAAAAATTGCTTGATCAGGAGCAAATTGCTTGCACATTTGCCAGTAACGTGTCTCCAACCAATCAAAAATGGGACAAGAAAGAAAGAAAAATAGTTACTAACAAAATAATTAAAACAAAAAAAAGATGCTGAGATAGGAGCCTTTTTCGCACACGTGAGGCGAAAAAGGCATATATCTCAATATAATGTTGCGAAATACAGCAACACAGTTAAACTTTTGTTTACCATGAATTTTTCAAAACTTTATTTTTTTGGCATGGAAGCTAAGGCTTAACACACACTGCAAAACGCATGGGGCGTTTCACAGTGCGTGTAGAGCCTTACGGTCACACACGTGATAATCAACTGTTTCGTTTGTTACACGCTGTTATCACACATTACTCGTCATTGTTTCATTTGGGAACCTTGTACGGTGTCAGTGTCACCGAATGACGAAAATGTGACCATGACATTGTCATCGTTTTGTATTAGAGAAAACACACTGCGTTGAAGGTACGGTCAGCAATAAAAATCGATGAACATTACTATTTTTACACATAATCTTAATTGACTTAAAATTATTCGACTTATTGTGTTTTAGCATGCCACATAATAGCAAAAACTCTTTTAATTATTTATTCTTTTAATTAGTCTTCTGTTCCGAATAAGCTATATATTTTGGGTCAAAGAATCAGCATTGCCATACTAGGTGGTAATGCAGCCAGCCTTTTGGACACTTTTCCTGTTGACAGCAATACGGACAATTTTTTAATGCTGGATTGTTTCTCCATGTCTTTTATATACATGTAAATATTATTATGTATTATTATTTTAAGACTTAGTTTTTTAAGTAATAAAGGATCAAAGAATGAGACTTTAAAAACTGAAATTTTAATTGACTTTTTTCGGTGTGAAACATAAGTTTTTTATAGATTTCTGAAGAGGTCTGCTACTCTTGTTTGTGCGATTGGGTAGTTACGCATAAAGTTTTGGAAAGGAGGCTTTTGTGACAGACTTTTGTATGTTATTACTCTTGTAATGTGCGTGGGGGGCTTCTTATTAGTGCTTGCTACTATCTATGAAAATGGTAAACCACCTTCATGGAGAACCGTATGCCACTAAATATTAAAAAAAAAAAAAAAATTACGCTGTTATTAAAATTAAAATAAATAAATGGCAGAAAGAATTTGAATGTTACTTGGCACAAAGAGGAGCATAATTAGTTCGCCTAGGCTGTGAGAGAAACAGGGGTAACACTTGTGTCATATAACGAAACAGTAAGAAGTTCGAATAACATGGAAAAAAACGCAATAAAATGATCTCAGACATTATCAGTATACGTGATACCTAGGTAAGTACCTAATGTTGCACCCAGCAGCGTTGTCTTACAGTTTGAATGGTACCGCCGGTATAACTACAGGCACATAAAACATTTCAGATTACTCTCTGGGATGGCAGCGCAGGTACCCCGCAAACCTATGATAATTTCGTTAGGCGATGGTGCCCGATAGTTTCCATCTAGGCCAGAAAATGAGATATATTAGTCAATAAATTAAAAAATTTACACATTTTCACGATATGGACTGTTTAATAAAATGAAAAATATATGTAAAATTGACGAATTGTCGGATTCTCGCTAGTCACCGGTCGCCAGTCGGTTTTATCAAATAGGCCTCAGGTGATCCGCCTGCAACAACCAACCAATATTGTATAAATTCATAGCCACTTGCAATACTTAGACCGCAATTTCTTAAACAAAACAAGAGTAAAAATATCTTTATTTACTAGCAAATTCACTTCTTGTTCGATAAGGAATGTAGAATAATGCCCGACATTACCCTTGAATTAGGTTTGGTGACGTTAATCTGGCGTTAACCTCGGGTTAAATGACTGGTTATTTTCCTAGTAAACAATAGTTATTTATTATTTAGGTTAATCATATTTTTTTTGTTGTTTTTCCTGTAGGTGCAGACAACACAAACAAGCTGCCTAACCTTTTCCCAACTATGCCGTGGTCAGCTTCCAGTCTTACCAGATGCAGCTAAACACTAGTATTTACTTGAAGCGACTGCCTATCTGACCTTCACAACCCAGTTACTAGGTAACACGATACCCCTTGGAAAGATTGGTTGTCAGACTTTTGGGCATCTGACTGGATAGTCAGAAGCAGTCGTTACCTACATAACGTCTATCAAAGATCTACGAATGACAGCCGGGACCAACTGGTTAACATGCTTTCTGAGGCGCGGAGGGGTCTCGATATGTAATGGATGGTCACCCATCCACGACCCGACCGCGGCAAGCGTAGCTGAACCTTCGACCGACCCGTGCCGCGGTTACCATTTAGCCAAGAGTCCCGTAGGTACAGACAGGCATCTGCCGAAGTCTGAAGTTTTTATCTGACCCAGATATCACACGGCCGTAATTTTCTTAGGATTTTATTTTAGGAAATTCTCAGTGGTATTCCGAGGAACATGGGACTTAAACATAAGAGGCGGGATGTGGACTGTGGGAGTAGATTATACTAAACACCTTACCTTTCAAAATCTCCTCCACCAAAAAATACATTACGCCAAGCAAATAATTCATATAACTTTGTGTTAAAGGTCTATAACAGCGTAAAAGCCTACCACATTTTAAATACATTAAATAGAGATTATATCATGTAACGGCAAACAACCTTGATTTTTCGTTATTACTTAACGTTAAATAGCGATAACCTCCTGGGCAACTAACGGCTCGTCACTCAGCGACCGTTGGTTCGGGTCCGGGTGAGTAACGAAACGATTATAACACCGGTGAGGCAATATCATGCGATTTAACGCGTGATTATTTTATCTTTTTGCCAAATAATGCTTATCGTGAAATGTCCAGAAATAAAGCCTTGTTTGTTAGATAACTGTGAGTAGGTTTTTTACGATTTTCTGTTAAGCTGACCTAAATATGTAGGTACCTAAATCATGCTAGTAATATTTACGTCTAGAGAGTTAGAAGAAAATAAATCGCAAGTTGCAATACGTAAATGTACAATGGTACATCGGGGATCATCAGCTTCGCTACCTACCTACCTTGATTACCGTCATCTCTCTAGCCTTTTCACCACCATGTTGAGATCGGCTTCCAGTCTAACCCAAAATTTAGTCACCGTCAGGTTGGCTGGACCAAACGAGATATATACATGGGACCGTGTGCACTATTTACTACCTATTTGCTACTATTTACTACCTATAATGAAAGATTTGCTACCTTTGCGTTAAGAAATATATCAAAGAAATAAAGTAGCCAGCTATTCTGACGTCAGGTTGGCTGACCACTTCCAAGTTCTCATAGTTATAGCGTTGTATTAACCGCATTGTTAATGTAAATATTTACTACCTGTTTGCTACCTTAACATATTATATTTTTTACACAACTTTAAGAAGCTCCTATAAAAAGTTATTAATAAAAGCCATTAAAGCGCCTGTACATCGATCATTTACGTCTTTTCTCCTCAGAATAATTGCTAACAATATTTTTGCAGGCGCTTAGTGCCTTATGAACCACTTCTTTCTGGATATGAAATCACACTCTTTTATTATGATTTTTAATAATATTCGTTAACAATGCGGTTAATACAACGCTATAACTATGAGAACTTGGAAGTGGTCAGCCAACCTGACGTCAGAATGGCTAGCCACTTTATTTCTTTGATATATTTCTTAACGCAAAGGTAGCAAATATTTTATTATAGGTTGTAAATAGATAGTAAATAGTACACACGATGTATATAACTCGTTTGGTCCAGCCAACCTGACGGTGACTAATTTTCGAGCTCGTTTCTCACTATTGCATCCTACATTCTCAAAAGTTTATTAGGTAAGAATGACGTAATCAAATTGTATGCATTGGTTGTCGACAAAGTGATGTCTATTTCTGTGTGAAAAATTAAAGCAAAACCATATCCAAGAAAAGGTGCAAAAATCATTAGTATCATTTATCAATGTTTGTTATAGTTAACAGACGTTTAAATACGTCACAAATATATGGTTAAAAATTCGCTAGTCAAAACTTAACTTTAAGCAGCGTTTATAAATAAACTCCTTAATTTGTAAGTACACTACAAATACATCCACAGGTACGTTTACTGATCCATTTTCTTGAGGTACTTGAACACACGAAACCTCAATGACTATCTTTTACTACGAGATAAGCTCTATTTATAATTATCTATTTTATTGTTTATAGATAGCCTTTAATCTGGAATGGCTACGTGATGTCGAGGAGTGCACGAATAAGCTCATAAAATACCTACTAATTGGCATGCAAAACCTCAACTTAAAATTAAGCATACAAAACAATAATACGGATATCTGTGGTTTCTACTAACATACACTTTAAACTATATCTTCAAATCGACCTTTTACCCTGTTAGACTACGAAAAACACGCCTACAAAATAATATAATTAATTAACTAAATATACATGGAAGCAAATTATTATTTATAATTTTAATGATATGTTGACTAAACCGTGTATCTGTATGATAATTTGACTTCAAATGTTCGAAAACAAGAGAAAATAATAAGGTAGATTTTTGTAGTTAATAATCTTGTGTTGTTGTTTTAATTTTCCTCTTATAGGAAAATGACCAAAAAATTATGTAGATCAGATCAGGTTCAGCTTCGAGTGAACATCTATGCCGCAGTAAGTCTACTATGTTCTAATGTAAAGTAGAGACGGGACTATTAGACAGGTTGACACCTGGATATTCTTACTGGAAGCCTTAGCAGGATCTAAATAAATAGTTGAGGCTCTTTCTCAGCAGTGGAGTGAT
Organism: Apamea epomidion; assembly: GCA_947507525.1. Lineage (NCBI taxonomy): Eukaryota > Metazoa > Arthropoda > Insecta > Lepidoptera > Noctuidae > Apamea > Apamea epomidion. Next base: position 13,517,617 of record OX382249.1, on the reverse strand, counting down.
ACATTAAAAACTGGAAATAGTGTAGTAATTACTAGATATTTAAAGACGTTACAACTAGGGTTTGGGAAGTCTCGACAGTCTCAAAGTTTCGGGACATGAGAAAACCAACGATCAAAGTCCCGGGGCAACCCGGGACTGCGAGGCTTCTCAGAATAACATTAGAATGGGCTAATTTTGGGCCAGATGAATCAACAAAAAAACAAATTTTCGTTGACAGCTTTATCCGATAACCTGATTCTGATTTTGAAGTGAAACCTTCTTTAGCGGCGTTGTGCACTTTTGTTGTGATGGGTAAAAAATGTTAAGCTCGCCTCAAGACACGTGACCTGATCGAAAATTCGTAAGACGGAGGGAGAGTAGAAATGAATATTGTATTTTACCACATAAATGGTAGTAAAGCAATTCGAGCAAAATTATTCCCCAACCATTCCAAAATATCAAAAATGCACAACGTTAATAACCGAGTTTTCACTTCTGCGGGCACTCCCGGAGGGTTTATGGTGTTCAAAGCTTTGGAAAGTAGTTCCAAACTTTCAGTACATTTATTGCTTCAAGCAACTCGGAACTCCTTTTTATTAATTCTCTTGATTTTTTTGCAAGAATTTCGGGTACTTTTTCTATCGATGGTTTTGATTGCCGGTTCCATTTGACTTTGAATATCAAGTCATTTTTCGTTAAGCTAATAAACGGCGCTTTCAATGACAAAGTGCAGGAAGCTAATAAAATTCATTTTGGAAATTTAAATTATTACAATACAATTTCAACAACCGTCTCTCGAGTCTCGACCTGAAAGTCTCGGGACAACTAAGTACACAACAACAGGATTTTGAGATACGAGACGTCCCGAGACCCAAACCCGAGTTACAACGGACTTAATCTACTAGGTACAGACGCCAGCAAGTCAAGTTACCCGAAACTGACAAAATTTCCCAATCAACCTTGAACCTTAATGCTTTAGTGATAAAGTTGAAAATCTATTGAAGGAATTTGACAGATTAGCTTGATATGCGTCTGTACACTACAATCATAAATTCAATTAAATTTTTTCATAATTGCAATTTTTCTTAATTTTTACAAAATATAGGGATAAGTTGTTAACTAAAACATAGGAATTAAAGTAAGAAACCAGTCTGGAAGACTAGATTTGGTAAATATTAATTGTACAATTTTTTATACTACTTGTTTACGCTAAACTTGTAACTCGTTATCGTCATCTATGATTCACAGCAAAACATATGTAATTGGTAAAAAGTGTCTTAACGTGTTTAAATTATGACTATTATTCCATTAGCGAGAATCTTCCTTGCCGTAAGACAGTCCTTGACTAGCACGGGAGGTAAAGAACTTTTCTCTGTATACCGTCATTAGGCATTTATAAATTTTATCAAGTATGTGAACCATTGCTTTACTTGTGACAGCATTATCATAATTTAACTCTTCTTCTACTCCCCTTGCTACTTGTTATAGATAAGTTCTAACTTAGTGTAGCTGAACGTAAGTGAGTGTGCCCTATACTATGTACATATGTATTACCGGTGTAGGTACTGTAACCTAAACTTATGGTCAACAAACTTTTATTATCATATTATTTCGTTTATTCATTTAATTGTCTTATTTTATTATTTATATCCTTTATTTCATTTAAATACTTACAAATTACATTTTTAAATATTTTTATAAAGAAAAGGATAAAAAAATCATTTAAAAATATAAAATATAGTAGCCCACCGGTATCGGGAACAGGATCCAAGCTACCGGCGGTCAGGGCTCCAGAGAGAGGAACTTCCTGACAATGCGAGCCGTGTCCAGAAGTACCGCTTTCTGAATCAAGCCCTTGATCCAGCTGCCCAACGAGAGCCTCCTCAGGTGTTAGTCGAGGCTCTTGGCTATTAAGCCATTGGCTGTCACGACTATCGGCACAATGATTGCTGAGTCCACATGCCACATGTCGACAACCTCGCGAGCCAAGTCAAGTGTTAGGTGTGTGGTGTTAGGTAGTGTTGGTGTGTTAGGTGTTTAGTCATTTGTTTATCTTTCTCGGCTTTCACGAGGTTCTCATCATGCGGGACGGTTATGTCAACAATCATTGCGCGCCGCTCTGATCGATCCACCACCACTATATCAGGCTTATTGGCAACAATAGTCCTGTCAGTGATGTTGGATCGATCCCAGTACAATGTGATATTTCCATTTTCGAGAACTGGGTCGGGCACATACCTGTAGTACGGCACCTCAGATTCCACAAGGCTGTATTTCAGAGCAAGTTGCTGATGGATTATCCTGGCTACAAGGTTGTGTCTATGCAAGTACTCTCTCCGTTAGCTAGACGCGAACACCCGGAGATAATATGCCTGATTGATTCTTCCGGCCGGTGGCATGCCCGACAGATGTCAACCGTGCCGTCTTACACAATAAAGCTCCTGTAATTGTTCGTCATCATAACTTCGTCCATAATTATTGTACAGACATTAAAAACAAAAAAAAAACAAAAAAACAAACAAATCAATCTGCTGGCCTTTTCTAACTACACACATCAAAAGTGTCTAGGGATCAAGTACATTTTTAACATTTTTTTTATTTTTTATTACCTATAGTAAATATAAATAATATTAATATAATATTATTTTAGTAAATATAAATAATATTATTATTATAGTTGAAAATGTACTTGATCCCTAGACACTTTTGATGTGTGTAGTTAGAAAAGGCCAGCAGATTGATTTGTTTTCTAAAAACAAAAGCAGAAAGACTTGTTTTGGTCGTAACCAAACTTCGATCCTGAATCGGTCTTAACTGAAACACTACAACGCCGTTTTTCAAGAAAATAAAATATAATTAGTATTCCATAATATATATTATTTTGATACATGGAAATTTTCTCGCCGTAGGCAAATAAGAGATTATCAGAAGGAGATAAAATAACTGATATGAACAACACTACGAACGAGACGATTCAATAACTCGCACTTTAAAATTAGAAGCGTCTGTGGAAACAAAACATCCTATTTCGAGTTGTCGTATCTCAGTTCGAGAAAATCGTCTGATGACTCTCGTATGCACGTTTTTTGCGCTCATGTGTGCAATGATAGTCGTCAGAAGACTCTCGCATGACAATCGTATGAACGTTTTTAGCGCTCATGTATGCGATGATAATCACCTGATGACTCTCGCATGACAATCGTAGGCATGTACGCTTTTTTGCGCTCATTATAAGCGATGATATGACGTTTCTCGTCTACGAATCTCACATACAATCCCGCCTCTCGACGGGCGAGAAACCCTGCTTTATTTCAAAGAAGATTACTCACAGTAACAAATTGTATTTTTAATTGCAATATCAACACAAAAGCATACACTCATTTAATGCATTCAAGACTCAATTATCTGAATATGTATTGTATGAGTATGTTGTTGTGTTGCATGTATTTGTGTATGTTTTTTTGCGTGAATGTGACGCATGTATACCCCCAACTTGTTATTTGTTTTTTGTGTGTTTATGTTCTTTTTTATGAGTCATGTTTGCCGCAAGTAAATGCATGTTCTTTCTTTCTTTCTTTTTCTTTACATACTTATTCCTTCCTGAAATCTAAAAGCATTGGATGGGTGTGTCAGAATATACCGGGTGGCAGGGACATTGACGCGCAACCTGTAACCATGAATTCCGCACATGATTTTAGACCCCTTAGCGTAGAAATTTTGTGCCGGTTATCAAAAAAAATATCTGCTGTTTCATAGGAACATGCAATTCCTACACGGTCAAAATGCTAGCACAGGCAACTTTTTTTAATAACCTATGAAATCTATCGACGTGAGGGTGATAAGAATCACGTGCTGAATCCATGGTAACAGGCTGCGCGTCGATGTCCCTGCCATCCTGTATAAATATATTCATAATATAATTTTATTGATACAGTGACGATTGTGACGAACTTATTTTACAATTTACTAGCTTCTGTCCGCGACTTCGTACGCGTGAAATATCGGTCCCCGCCCCACCGCGTCGCATCGCATCGCCCGCCCGCGCTGTTACTTCGTTTTCACTTAGCGTTCTTTCTGATTTTTTTCTTTTTGCCCGGCTTCTTAGGACCGTAGCGTGGAGGGCTATCAGAGGTAAAAATAATTTTTCACATCCGACTGATTGTCTCAGAGGTTAGCGCTATTAAACAAACAAACTCTTCAGCTAATAATAAATTAGATTTCAGCACAAGGAGAGCAGGGGAGCAGGGAAGGGTTTTTTCGTGTGTTGTTATTTAATTCTTTTTTGAGCATCAAATCATTGTGCATTAAACAAATAAATCCAAAGTAGATGAATTCTCGATCACATGACAAGTGATATCTCCAAGATACATAATTACGATATTTTTAACAAAATAGCGGGTGAGTGATAAGGAAGAATGACAAAGTCCGTCTGTGGATCTCCGGGTGCACATTCTTAACCTCATGATTGACTCATTGACTTATCGTAGAGGAAGTTCTTTATCGATATCTTGACGAATAACCGATCGATAATTTGGAGACAACATCATTAAAATAACATCACACCTGTATCCCCCGAAGGGGTAGGCAGACTTATGTTGTAGTTTCATGTAGATTGTGTTAGTAGAACTAAGCACAAATCCGGGCTACGTTTGAAAATTTCATCGTGGTAACCCAATACTGCACTGCTCGACCCAGTTTTCTAAACCAGGAAACCACGTTCAGTAATTGCGTTTACGACTACTGGACCCGGGTGAATCAATCCAAAAAGCAATTTCCAATGACCGGTTACAGGAAGCATTATTATGTAGGTATAAGTACACAATCAACACACTTTGCAAAAGATTGGTTTTCTGTTATATGTGTTACCAATCCCAAACGGGGCGGATTGCCCATACACTATTTGAATTTTAAGCCAGTCAGCAAAGTGTAGAATAAAATTTTTTGGAAAATCCTATGATACGAGTTTCCCAAAATATTTGACGACACACACAAAATATCACAAAATATTTGCCATTCACACGACACATGACATTTCGTTATATTATTATAGCTAGATCTATAAATAACACACGTACCGTGTAAATCAGTGTGAATGTGAGTACCTACATGATTAAAATAATTGGTACGATGACAGTATTCTGTAACCTCTCCTAATGACAATCGCTTTACGCAACCCTACGTCATTCCCATTAAATTCTACGAGGTACTACGATCAATCGGAATCTGAATCATTTTGAAGCAGAATGCTAATCCATTGCTTCATAAGTTCGAAAAATTTGTCTGCTCAACACATAAATAACGCAATGAATGTTGTTGGACTGTCAAAATGAAACTGATTCCGATTGATCGTGTGTTACGCAATTAGGGTGCAGAAACGAATTCATGCATAGGAAGTCCTACTAGGTAAGCCATAGACACACAAAAGTCAGCCGTTTATGTTTGCTTTTAAATATTGTTTACAAATCGTGTGAGTTTCTCGTGATCTTGCTAGACGGTGTTGATATATTTACTGTCTGTTATTCACTTATCATTTTAATCTTGGCCTTCATGAATGATAGTATTATTATGTGTGGTTGACTTTGTATAGGTACCGTGTCACCAAAGGCCATCAGAGGCCTCTTCCGAATTCCACCAGACCCGTCCCGTGGGCCTAGCTTGAACGTGCGGAGTGTGTAACGTAAATTAAAAATAATCATTTCGCAAAATATTTACAGTTTTTTTAATACTATATTTATATCTATAGGCGATACCAGAATATTGTGCTATCAAATATTTTCGATACAAAAACCGTAACCTAATAGTACATTATGATATATGTGCGGTAAGTCGAAAATTACAGCCGAGGCGATATTGCTAGCCCGAGCCGCAAGCGCGGGCTACAAGAAAGCAGAGGCTGTAATTATCAAAGCGCACGTACCTATGTCATACGACGTTTTATAACATATTTGCGAGGAAATAAATAAATCTCGGACTTTCTTATACGAATAAATCTTTAATCACTTGTTAAAGCAGTTATAAAAATTTGAACAATTTGTAAAATTGATTATTACGTTGCCAGTTGGAATTTTTAATGTTGTCAAGTTATTATTATTAGTTACAATTTCACTAGTCTCTCTCTCACTCTCTTGAGTGAAAGTAGGAGAAACGAGACCACAGAGTTCTGCAGTCGGTGGCGGCGACGGAGGCGGCTGCGGCGGCGGCGACGATGCTGGAATGTACGCGTGTGTGCTCGTAGATGGTTGAGAATCAACACTTTGCTCCAAATTTATATTCCTTGTAATGCGGGAGCTAATTTCTTCTTTATTTCTCATCGAATCATCTATGTAGCCCTCGGCTACACTGTTCGACCGCCACCCTCCGTGGCGTTTTAGTGTCGATAAGTTCGCACCTGAATCGGCGAGCAATGTAGCCGAGGACCTTCTGAAACTGTGCCCTGTGTATTCATGTGGATCATCCAAATTTAAGAAAGTGGCAATTTGTTTCGGGATTGCTCCAAATTGATTTATGCCAATGGGTTGGATAGTGCATTTTCCATTTTGGTAATTTTGAAAAAATCTGCTAGACATCGCTTTTGTAACGAAGCGCTTCGTATTTCTTCACTATGTCGTGAAAAGGCCCCTGTATTGTGAACGATCTTGGAATTTTATTTTTTGTGTTTTTGACCTGGACAAGAAGAACCCGCCCATGGTTCTTGACATCATTAGTTGTGATGTTTGCTAACTCTTGACGTCTACATGCACCATTTATACCGAATATTAATACAGTCTGAAAAGAGATAAAAACAGCGTACAAAACACCTAACTATATTGTAAAGAAATACGAAAGTGAAAGAAGTTAATAACAATAATTTAGTTTCATCTGACCTTTGTTGCTAAATATTGGCAAATCGGAGCTTCTTTTAGGAACTTCTTGACATTGTCAGCCGAAAATACTTTCGAGTTTTTACTCACATGGCCACTTGAGCGTCTTTTTAGAAATGCCAGCATGTTGGAGTATGACTTGATATCAATACCATGTTTTGTTTTCACAGTGCTTTTTAGCATTGAATATTAATTCAATGCTAAAAAGCACTGTGAAAACAAAAGTCAAGACAAAGAAAGAGAAAAACAAATAACACAAACAGAAGACAAATATAAGTCAAACTCATTGTGGTGCAGTATGTTTTTGAGAAAGTTCCATGAAATAGGCTAAAAACACACTTTCTGAAAATGAATTTGCATCTTTGCTTGTTTTCCATAAGATGAAATTTTTATACGCTTGTAAGTGTATCTATCGGTCGATTTTACGGGCAAGTGGCTTAGAGTAGCCCTTTTCACTGCCTCTGAAACTGCTCGCGGTATCGAATTAATAAATTCATCATTACTGGACGACATTTTTTTTTACGTCATGCATATGAAGGCATGGCGTAAACGTATTTTTGTTTCGTAGCGGTAACGGTCACTTTCAATGCGTCTTACAGCCTTTTCAGGTCTTCGCTCCATTTATCTGGAGGAGACTAACTCATCAACGCCTAGACCACCGAGCCCTTGGCCCTAAAATGCTGCAATTTTGCAGACAGGTTCTGTCAGAGACATTATGATGCGGCCAAGGAATAAGGCCAGATTCTCCGAAATTCCAACTAACTAAATTCATAATAACTTCCAACTATGGTGAAGTGCTAATGGGAGATAGTTTGTAGTCCTATTTGTATGTGTTACAAGGTGAGCCAAATCTTATTTCTGGAACAGAGCCCCAGTTTCGGAAACTGTTATTGACAAGTACCGATTGCTGTACCTACCTACAAGAATCATTGTTTTGGCGCACGGAGAAAATCTGAACTAACGCCGCCATCTTGATTTTTCCACAATGTCAATGTCATTCAAGAGTCAACAGATCTTTGTAGCACTTTAATTTATATTTAGATTTAAACCGTTATTTTCTTCATTCTCATGAACGTTCGTGGAAATAACCAGAACGTCATAAAACAGGTGCGCTTGACCCGCAGTCTGTGACATGTTTGTAGTTATTGTTGTTGATATCAAATAAACTACGTGTTAATAATAAATTAACTATGGTTAACTGCGCTGATAGCCAGCTATTTATGGAGGGAGTGTTTATTTGTGATGATTGGTGACTATTTTTAGGTCCGTGTCTGGGTTAGGCTGAAAGTAGGTAGGGACTTAATTTTCTTGACTTTCTTAAAAGTCTAAGCTAGGTCCACCCGAATTGCGTGCAACTCGGGTGTAGTACCTGTCCGAAAATTTTTCCATATTTTTTTCCATTTGAGCCATTGATTTCGTTTCCTCAACAACATAAATAACGCAATTAATGTTGTTGAATTGTCAAAATGAAAGGTATTGCTGTTGTTGGTAAGTCTGTTATGCTGATTGGCACTCAAGAAAATTCGACTGCTGAATTTGGAAGTGCGGTTTTGGGTTCGATCTCCGTCGAACCCGGCAGTTTTAACAATAAGTTGAACCATTAGGTCACTCTCCGTAGCAACTTGGATTCGTTATTTCGTGAGACCTAAATGTGGTAAAGTGTGGGTGGTAAGTGTGTTTGATAGGAGAAGGAGTTGCCAAGGCGTGTGGTAGGCCACACGCCTTTGCTTACTCCTTCGGAGATAAAAGAGTGATATTAATTTGTACCAACAAGCTAGGTGCACGTGGAAGTGTTGGTACCTATATATTATTGCTAGAAGACGTTTGTGAGCAGTCAATGTTACGCGGGTTGACATAAAAACGTGTGTTTATGAGGTGATAGGTACCTATGTATATATCAACCTACCAAAGATCACTTGAATTCGGTAAGTATGACGAAATAACGTTTTAATGTTTCGAATTTATTATGAAATTCAAGGTTTCTACAAACTTTATTATGTACCAACAAAATACATGCCCACAATTACCTACTAATGATTCATTATCATTTAATTGGGTATTTACCCAATTAAGTTAACATATTTAAGTACGTACAGGATAAATATTTCAAGATTCAGCCTCTAGATATGTTATTCCACTATTGTTAGGGTTCCGTAGTCAACAAGGAACTCTTATAGTTTCGCCATGTCCGTCTGTCCATCCGTCCGCAGCTCAGCTCAGAGACTCTTAGTACTAGAAAGCTTTAATTTGGCATGGATATACATATTAATCACGCCCACAAAATGGTAAAATAAAAACTTGAAAACAATTTTTAGGTTGGTACCTCCTCTACACGTAAAGTGGGGATGTTTTTTTTTCTCGTCTACCCCATGATGCGGGGTAACGTTGGATGTCTTTCAAAAAAATTGCGGGTTTGTGAAAACATTTTTTCGATTCAGGGATCCGTTGGTATATTCCCAGTCGCCCCCACATGGATTGGGGGATAAAATTCCCAATTGCTACCGGGTGGCGACTGGGAAGTTATTGCCCCCACTTCACATCGCTGTTCACTGCGGCATGGATCGCCAACCCCCCTCATCGTTGACTGTCTTACAGCCGCGATGAGGGGGTTGGCGGTCAGAGTTTTCCAATGTGAACTTGTAGGTAAAGGTAATTTTATTGTTAAAACATGATTATTTAAAATATGTAATTTGATTATCTGTGACTGTGACTGATGACCACGCCGCAGTGTACAGCGATTTGAATTGGGGGCAATACCTTCCCAGTCGCCACCCGGTGGCAACTGGGAATTTCATTCCCGATTGCCACCGGGGGCAATCCTTGTGGGGGCGCGACTGGGAATATACCGATCCGATTGTGAAATATTAAGCTTTAAAGTGCTAATTTTTACCTGTTGGTCCACCACGCTTACTCTCAGCGCGCATTGTTGAAAATGTCGAAAGAAAGAAATAAATTGCGATTTCAGCCCATCAGAACCACGTTTTTTCGAAGTTTACATTCACAGTTAGTCGGAATGGAGAGTCATATCAATAAAGATAAACTATTGGAACTTGCCAGGGTATGGTCATGAAATACTCATTTTACAGGAAGCGGGACCAATCAATCTGCCTAGGTCGGCTTCCAGTCTAACCGGATGCAGCTGAATACCAGTATTTTACCGCAAGCGGGATCATTATAAATAAATCTTCAGACCTTCGCCACAGAAATATTCTCCGAGAGTGATGTGTAGGTACCTACAGGACATTTGGCCGATTATGTTTAGGTCCCATGTCATTATTCATGCAAACGCAGACTACTGCCGGACATAGACCTGGGCCAAAGTATTGCCACAACAACCGGTCTTGTGCTCCTCGCATCCAACGGATTGTCACAAACCGGGCATAACTCCAGACTCCGAGCTGCTACTGACAAATGTTTGATAGCAAAACCTATAACACTTTGCCTAACCCGAGGACGGAATCCAGGACTTCAGAACTCACGCTTGCATTACCTAGCTACCTGTGGGTAGGTATTGCAATAACGTCCTACTGAGGAATGGTAGGTTGGATTATTTTTGTATATTTCGACAACGTTACTGATATCGCACCCGAGACTTGCTTGTGCAGTATCCACAGCTTGCTGCATCAAAGTTTGTTAGATACTTATGAGACTGAGTTATTGACTGCACATTGACATTGTGAGGTGACTCGTGGCTGGTAATTAGTGACCGATACTTAAACACAGGATACGCCTGGTGGGGTAGTTGGGGTCATGCGCTTGGTAAAATCGTTTCTTTGGTAAACTTGTTTGTTATGATGAGTACAATCATGTGTTTAAGTATTGGTCACTTACTGGTAATTATTACCAGTCACCCTATATTTCTTACTGAGGAAATTCCTATGTCAATCAATTATAAAGTTTATCTCAATTCTCAAACAATTCCGGGTGACTAATAACGGCATTAAATGCATACTTAATTAACAGACGCTTTTTAATTAATTTACTTGTTATAATCAGTCGTCGAGATAAACTCTTCACGGTTATAATTCGTGTCTGGTTAAACAAAAAGATTTTAGTAAACACATTCACTGTTTTTATTTTTATTTATCTCAGCTTGACTTGTCTCCATGCAATAAAAATAAACATTTCGCCGATTTTTTATCATTCTAGTAATTTTAACTTAGTTCAAGCGGATGTGGAGTTATTTTCCAGAGGTTGCTCTTTTGCACACGACATAATGAGAGTTTGTTGATCTGTCTGTCGTACTCTGGACCTCTACTTCGGCAAACTCGGCCTATGTTGTTGTCTTCATCATCTACCTAGCCTTTTCCCAACGTTTGCTGGAGTCGGCTTCCTGTCTAACTGGGTGCAGCTGAATGACTGGTTGTCAGGCTTTCGGGCTTCTGACTACCCGTAACGACTGTCTAAGATCTACGAATAACCGTCTGCATTCCGATTCACGCGCGGGGGTCTCGGTATGTAATGGATGTTACCCATCCTCAGACCAACCACGGCAAGCGATGCTTACCCTGAAGATTAACTTGCGCGGCTTTTATTATTTAACCACAAGCCCTTCTCTTGTAAAGTGTGTCCATTAACAAGTCTAACGCAGACTGAGTTATAAATAGTCACAACCCTCAGTCTAGCATAATCTCGTCCTGTAATAGATTGTTATTACTATTAGGTGTTTGACCGTCTGTCTGTCTGTCTGTCTGGGCGTGAACGACTATCAGTCACAAGGTATGTGGGGGTTCAAAGCTCCCCGACTTATTTATTTAGATACAGTTATAAACTTTCCTGAGTTTCAGTTTATCGACAAATGTGTCGATAAACTTAGGTAAGTTTCGGGTGCCCATACGCAATGACGAATTGGTACCTAATTTAAGAAGGAAAGTTCGGCGAGCTTACGCCTGCAACTCTTTTTAAATTAATAATAGTAATAATGCCCCATTATTCTGAATTGTTTTTGTTTTTGGTTATTCAAATTAGAGTCCCTCAATCCAGCATGCCTCTTGGCAAAGTCCTCTTCTAGCAATTTTCATTGTATTCCATGTCGAGCCACTCTCCTCCAGTTAGGACCCGCTGTTACCTACGATATAATTATCGGGACAAAATGACGTCGCGTAATTTGCATAGCCGTTAGGTAAGCACGACGAACTTTCGTCGCGTAATTTCGGCTGGTGTGTTGTTACATTGAATGCCTAGTAGGTCTGGCTAGTGCTAGCAAGTACTACTTCTAAGCTTTCGATCTCCGGGTCGGGCAAAGTGTTATTAGGCTTTGCTCTGGAAAATACGAAGAATAAGTTCAGTATTGAATAATAAATATTGAATTGAATTGTTAGAATCATTCTATTCTTTTAAAGCAGGTAGGTAACTGATGATATTTTTAATAATAAGTACTTGAGAATTTTATATTAGGTATATTTCAGGATCAACATTGTTTATTGTGGAAATCTTAGTGATATTAGTTTATTGACACGAGCAAAAGGATTTTATAGGTTGAACCAATAAATTGGACGTTTGCGATTTTTATAACTTTAATTAATTCACCTTTAAAAAAATCTACAACTAGCGACATCTTACTGAACTGACCTGCGTAGTTCTATTGTTACGAGATAGATGGCGCTGTATAGTCAGTAGATCGATTATTTTCCGCTACACAATGAGGAAATTATTAAGTACTGAAATTATTGCGATACATAATCATTACAATCATACGTGCAATCACAGTAATAATACAACCTAACATACTTTAAAACCTAAAAGAATACAACAATCATAATTAATAGTCAGGCTAGATACACAAGCAAGAACATTAATAAATCACATCTGCCTAGCCTTTTCCCAACTATGTTGGGGTCGGCTTCCAGTCTAACCGGATGCAGCTGAATACCAGTATTTTACATGAAGCGACTGCCTATCTGACCTCCACAACCCAGTTACTGGGTAATACGATACCCCTTGGTAAGACTGGTGGTCAGACTTTCAGGCTACTGACGACTCGTAACGACTGTCAAAGATGCACGTATGACAGCCGGGACCAACGGCTTAACGTGCTTTCCGAGGCACGGAGGGGTCTTGGTATGTGAAGATGGTCACCCATCCACGGACCAACCGCGACAAGCGTAGCTTAACCTGATCGATCGACCCGTGCGGCTGTTATTACTTAGCCACAAGCCCCTCTCAAGAACATATAAATAATTATCTATAATTTTTTCTACATAATGTTATAACAATCATAATATACTATTATCTAAATTCTGTAAAGAAATCATGGCAATGAATAGAACAGAGAAATAATATTTAAATAATCAAATATGTCAAATGATCAGAAATAAGAAAATTAAACTATCTCAATTGGGTAAACCTCTTATCAGAAAAACAGAGATCATGTACTGCGATCATTTTTACACACCCCTTGTGCTATTAACACTGATAGCACTTCTTCATAAAAAAATATAAACACAAGGTTTATTCAAATATCAACACGATATTCAAACGTTTATTCAAATATACAGACGTGTGAATTAAGTTGATTTTTAAATGACTAGTACCTAGGTACTATTAATAAGTCATAAAATGGCGCCGATTCCCTTGTTCACAAACTAAACAAAATTTATGTTCAATGCATCTTTTTCTTTCTATTTAATTTAGAAAAGGACAGAAGATAAATATTATGTTAGTCCTGTCAAATTAGTCAGCGCCTGACGTCAAAACTCAAAACTCAAACTATTTATTTCAAATAAACCAATTACAGGCACTTTTGAATTGTCAAGGTCGGTCAGTCAAAAAAGATGAAGCTAGTTGCCCATTCCAAAGCGTAGTAGGTACCTATGGAGAAGAACGGGCAAGAAACTCCATGGACACTCTTTTAAATCATAATAATATTGTTACAAAGTATTGGTAAGTATTGGTATTCATGTTCAAAATTATGCATGTGAGAACGATGCAGAACGTTAAAAGCGTCCGTAATGAAAAGATAAAAAAAAAACAATTCAAATATTAATTTAAATCAAAATAAGCCATGGCAGCAAAGAGTTGACCAGTCCCTACTGACGGCGCCCGTTCACGAACATGACGCATAGATTAGCACCATTCAGCTCAACCATTTTGAAGGGAGCTAAATGATCCAACACATGTGCCACCATCAGCGAGACATTAGAGTGAGCATGACATACTCTCATCCGCCAAGGCATATTCAAGTCAATGAAAGACGTACCCAGTAAATGGTAGCTTTGTAGTATGTAACATAGTACTCACATACGTTCTATTCAATTATACAATACTAGGAGATTGAATTTATATAATGCAAACATAGTATTTTAGAATCTTCAGCAGCTCCAACAGTATGTAGGTTGGGTAGGCGTGTGTGAAGTATTTTCAAATGCCAATCAATTTATTTATGCGTCCTGTGGAGCAGGACCAGCGTTTAGCCAAGCATTTTTGTCAGCGATGTAATCCCCCAACTTATAATATGCTTGGCTGCATAGTGTGCGTTTTATGCAAGATTTGAATTTCGTTTCATTGAGTTGGAGTATGTGGGGAGGTATTTTATTATAAGATTTTAAACAGTACCCCATGAAGGAAGAGTCTACTTTAGCCAGTCTGAAACCTGGTTGAACTAATTGGTCCCTATTTCTGGTTCTATAGGCGTGTCTGTCACCTCTTTTACTGAAAAGATTTAAATTTTTCCTTACGTACATGATGTTTTCATAGATATATTGACAAGGTACCGTCATGATATTAATATTTTTAAACAGTTCCCTTAGAGAATCGCGCCTGCGTAGGCCATATATTGCTCTGATGGCTCTTTTCTGCAGAATAAAAATGGACTCAATATCTGCAGCCCGTCCCCATAGTAAAATACCGTAAGACATGATACTATGAAAATAACTGAAATAGACCAGTCTCGCGGTATCTACATTAGTAAATTGACGGATTGTTCTTACAGCATATGCTGCTGAACTTAGCCGTCTTGCAAGAAATGTTATATGAGGACCCCATTGCATCCTTGAGTCGAGCGTTATTCCCAGGAAAACAGTTTTATCGACGAATTCTAGTTTCTCTTTATTCAATACTATGTCACAATCACTACTTTTAACATTCGGTAAAGCAAATCTTATGCATTTAGTTTTTTTCCCATTTAATACTAAATTATTAGCAGTGAACCAATTTTGCACTTGCAGTAGGGCGTTATTTACGTCGTCAAGATTTGATGCACGTCTATTTATCTTAAAAATTATGGAAGTATCGTCAGCAAATAACACCATTTGTGGTTGGTTTTTTAATAAATGCGGCAGGTCATTTATGTATACTAAAAAGAGGAAAGGACCTTGTAGCGCTTAGGTTGTGTGTGGCAATAATACTCCAGATGTACGACGAAAGTATATTTAAAAGTAAACGAGGTAGTACAGCGTGTGTATAGTGTGTGTGCTCCACCAAATATGTACATGTCTTATATTCTTAGGCGCATAAGCCGTGGCCTACTTACAACATTAAATTAACCAATAGGAACGCAGTTGGAATATGAGATATAGTTCCTACAGAAATCCGTGCGGTGGCGCACAGGTCGACAAAACTATTCCCGCGCACAGCGGCGGCGAACGGATGTATGTTCCTATCAAAGACTACAATAGTATGGTTTGTATTGCAGCTACAACCTAATATCGAGCCTTGTGGAACACCCATTCTTACTTGTAAACCAAGTGAATTGACACCATTTATTTGAACTTTTTGCTGTCTATCATGTAAATAAGATTTTACTAAACTGAGCGCAAGTTTACCTAGTCCATAATGCTCAAGTTTCAAGAGTAAGGTTTTGTGATTAACGCAATCAAATGCCTTGGAGAGGTCACAAAAGATTCCTATGGCATCTTGGGCTTCCTCCCACGCTGTAAATATGTGTTTTAATAAAGTGACACCGGCGTCAGTCGTACAACGTCCTTTGGTGAAGCCATATTGCTGATCGTGCAAGATTTTGTTGTTGTTAAAATGATTAAGCATTTGATTGAGCATTACCTTTTCGAACACTTTGCTGAAAACCGGCAACACGGATACTGGTCTATAATTATTGGTGTCTTTGCAGTCCCCAGATTTAAAAAGTGGAATAACCTTACTATATTTCATTAAATCTGGGAAGACTCCTTGATCTACACACAAATTAAACACTAAAGCTAAGTATGGCGATATAGTCTCGATTATGGATGTACAAACTTTGATAGACATTCCCCATAGATCTTCGGTCAATTTGATTTTGATTTGTCGAAAAGTTTTTATAACTATCATAGGGTTTATATGTCTAAATTGAAACTCAACCGGGCAGCCTGGAACGTTCGCTTTTAGTAGCTCAAGTGATACGTCCGGTGAGGAATTTAAGGCTTCCGTCGTTTTTGATGGTATATTAGTAAAGAAATTTACAAATTCTTGAGCTACTTCTAAATTAGAGGATATGGCACCACGTGAAGACTCCAATGTGTAATCAGTGTTTCGTTTTTTATTCCTACTAGTTTCGGTATTTATAATTTTCCAAACTGTTTTTATTTTGTTTTTTGCTGATTTGATTTTGTTGCTAATGTAACAGGGCTTTGGCTATCTTGCAGGTATTGCTAAAAATTTTTGAATATGTAGCAACATACTTGTTGAAAGTTTCTGTATTTATGTAAGGCTTAAGGCCATACAGCTCGAACAGTCTTTCCCTACTTATCCTAATACCTCTAGTTGCCCAGTCACTAAATATAAAATTAGGGAAAATAAATTTTCTTTTATTTTCAAAAGTTTTATTGAATTGAGTGTGCACAACCGAAAAGAAATCCTCGTACAATTTATTTGCATCATCCATATCCATATTATAGCCCAGATCATTTAACTTATTATTTAGGGTACTATTGAATCTTTTTAGTTTACTAGTTGTTATTGGCCTAAATTGTATTTCCACTTTTTGCAAAGGTGTTTTAAACTTAAAAGTTACCGTTTGTCCACTATGATCAGACGGCAGATAATTTACGATGGCTTTATCTAAATAATCACAATCGCAAAAGACATTATCGATACAAGTAGCAGAAGTTGGAGTTACTCTAGTTGGTTCAGTAAAAACATTAGATAAATTGAATGATTTGAAAAGGCTTAATAATCTACTGCTATTTGAATTATTTTCCAAAATATTAATATTAAAATCACCACAAATAATTGCGGCTTTGTTGTTGGATGCAAGTTTCGCTAGGACATCTTCCATTATTGACTCAAATAACGAAAAGTTCTGATAATTAGGGGGTCTGTAAACGCACACTACAACATGCTTATCGAGCTCAACACAGGACAGTTCAATGCAATGTTCAATCGATAAACCCACTATGTCATTTCGTTGTTTGGATTTTAAACAATTTTTAATCAAGATTAAAGAACCTCCACGCAGCATAGATTTACGATTAAAACAACTGCCCACACTATAGTTCTCATAATTAATTAGCATTTGGTAATCCTTTAACCAATGTTCAGTACAACAAACAATGTCAAACTTTGTTTTTCCCAATAACATTTGAAATTCTAATAATTTGGAAGACATACCTTGAATATTTTGATGAAATAGTTTCAAGGCATTCTGCTGATCTCCTTTTGGATATTTACTTAATTTATAGCAAGAAGATACCTTGTTGTTGTTAGCTATAAGGATATTATTTCTGGTACCTTCTGTTGTCTTACAAACTAGTTTAAAAGATTATCCGGAGTTAATCTCAAGACTTCAATGTTATCACCAAGCTGTGAGCTCATAGTGCTTGAGGGAAATGGAACCTCCTTCGTACAATTTGTATAAATATTTATAGCATTTGAGCTACACTTACTTAGGTCAGCCACCTTATTATTAGTATTATTACTAATTGTTAAGGTGTTAATAATACAAGACTTGGACATACTACTTATGTCTGAGTTTATATAAGCTAATAGCCTCGCTATTTTATGTCTAAACCTAATGGGCAGATACACTGTATTCCTTGTCGATTTCAACTTATCAACAAAATTGTTGGTGTCAAAAAATATAAGTTTGTCACTGTAGTGACTTGCTAAGAAATGCATATGCTTATTAAGCATATGTATATAATTGTTTTGTCTATTTGATACTCTCAAAATATGGAAAAGCACACAAAATAATTTTATTACAGTTTATCTTTAAAAGCTCAGAAACACTGTCAGTGACATCTTCTTTTTTGACCTGTGAACTATTACCTACAAATACAGTAATGTTGGTATTAGAATCATATTGTTTTCCTGTAATTGATGTCATTATTTCTCTGAAGGAAATTGACGAACTTTTAGTAGCCATGTTTTTAATCACGTTTAATCTGTCTATGGAGTATCTTAATTTGACAGGACTAAACTAATATTTTATCTTCTGTCCTTTTCTGAATGAAATAGAAAGAAAAAGATGCACAGAACTTAAATTTTGTTTAGTTTGTGAACAAGGGAATCAGCGCCAGTGTTAAAGATGTAGCGTTAACTAAAATGTATTGTAGGTGTTACAGTTACCCTTCTAAAAACTCATATTTGTTTTCATGTTTGTAAACAAAATTACGAACGCTCATTAGATTTTTCTATTCTTCACGTCAAATCCATCGGTGGACGACTGTTGAACGTCCATACCAGAATTGGCTGGAACATAATTTTGAGAAAACTTATAAATATCACAAAACTATATTCCAGTCCAGCCTGAGTAAACGATCGGAGGTGTCTTCGACGATCTTCGGGCGTCTTCGGCTATCCTCGGTTGAGTTTATTGAAATTGTTGTACTTCACACCAAGACGCTTTGCAGTCGCGGTTACAAAATGTGCAAGTAGAACGATAAAATATTTGTAACGGAATTTTTAGACTACTGAATCTAGCTTCATCTCACTCCTGCCTTTTATAACCGCGGCTGCCACAAAAATACACAAAACGCATTTCTGTACTTTTGATACAGTTTACATGTAAACAAAACAAAGTAGCATTATTTCAGTAATATTTAAAATTAATTATTATTATTTAAAATATTTAAAATTCAAATGCATTTTTAATTTGTCAAAAAAAATGCATTTCACAATCTTATGGTCCACAGTCCAATTGCGTAACACACTGGCACTGCCTTTCATTGTGACAATTCAATAATTAATACTCATTGCATGATTAAGTTATCGAGCAGACGAATCAATTTTTCAAACATAAATCTGTACTAATATCATAAGCCTGAAAAATTTTGTTTGTTTTTTCTTGGACACGTTCAATCCCTGGGTTCAGGGAGTTTTATAAAAACGTGGCTGTTATTTTAGTATATTTTACGACTTCCACGCGAACGAAGTCGCGGGCAGAACCTAGGAATATGTATATGAAGCAGAGGGTCATTTATTCCTTCGGATTGTGATTGTAAAGTGTATTACGAGTACACAATTAGGTAAAGTTTTATTTCCTCCGACTAACTTATTTTTAGTAAATATAGAATCTGTAAAACAGGCAAGTCAACGACTAAAACTCGAATAAAACTCGTAGGTACAAAACAAACAATGTCAGTTATTTTATTATCACGTCTGCTTATAATAATGCGGCGCCAGTTCCAGCAGCCATGTTTGGTCTATGGTCATAATTTCCCGCATGTACGTCTTGTCTCCTGTGCTCTGTACGCTCGCGAACATTACCCTGGAAAGGAGAATAGATTTTATTACTATATGAATATTTTCGGCAAATCGCTCTGTAAACGCGGGTGTCGGCAGAAGGCTTATTATTTTAAAAATTATCACACGGGCCGGGTAAAAAAGTGTCCTGTGTTCTTACCCAGGCCATTGGCTTCTTGTATGCCAAACTTCATCGAAACCCATTCAGCCGTTAAGGCGTGAAAAGGGAACATACAGTTATTTTCGCATCTATAAATATGTAGAACGGGTGTCCGCGATTTTGTCAAAACTACCAAGTTCATTTCTTGGAGTTTTTCCTTAAACCATTTATCGCATTGCACCAAGTCCCACTAATATTATAAATGCCAAAGAAGTATCTTGGTCCTTATTTCACACAGCAACGGATCAACGTGGATTTTTACATAGATATTTACATAGAGAGTTTAGATATGGTATAGAGTGACAAAGACTACTTTTATTCCTGAAAAATGCACGGTTTTCCAAGGAACATTCGTGGGCAAAAGCTAGCAATAATAATGATATATTTACCACTTAGGTTGCTGTACTCTAAACAGACAACTGTCAGGACTGATGTGCAGTGTGGCGCCTCGTATGCCACTGTACGTTGAGCTTGTGTTTAAGTATGCGGCCTGAGGGAAGTAGCCGGATAGAACGCATTTCATTACGCGTTCTGTTTTACCTGAAAAAGTTAACAATATTTGTTAAATACACATTTAGGACAGTATTTGGCAAAATATGTAGCAGGTTTTCTATAAAATATTTAAAAAAGTTATCATATTTCAAAATTTGTTTGGACTATGTTAGTAAAAACGTTAAAAATAGGTAAACAAATACTTTTTTATTTACCTAAACCTAAATCTATGCCATCAAAGATTTTGTCTTCCATTTGGAATTTCCTTTTTATTAGCTTTTCTAAGCTATCTCGAACTTCACATGCCTGAAAATGACTGAAATGATTTAGTTACTGTACAAGTAAAACAGAATTAATAATTATTTAAAACTTAAAGATACACAATGATGTATATTATAAACAATAGGGTTTGAGGCGAAGATACAGATTCATAAAATATTATACGCTTTCGGTGCTAGCTCCCAGTTGACAGACGTCACACGACTCTTGTCAAAAAGGGACACACGTCGAATGTTTTATAGTAAGCTTCTAGTGTTCTAGAAACTTCGACTCGCTCTCATTGGCCGGGCGGGAACGAGAGGAATGAACACCTGGACGCGTTTCCGCCAGAAGCGCGTGGATTGTGGCGGGAGTGGTTAGAAAGAGGTTCGCGTTATAAAACCTATTTAATCATTATTTCTCCGTGCACGGCATAATGGCATTTTCGAATTTATTAAGTGAATAATCAAAGCTTTGTATTTATTAACAAAACAATAATAATTTGAGTGTTTTCTCTATTGCCCTTATCTGATGAATTAAACACGCAACATAAGTTTAAAGTAATCTAACAAATAAGTAAACCGGAACTTATCTGGACTTGGTCGAACAGGCTGTCTTACCTTTTCCATAACCTTATAGTTAACATAATACTTCTGGCACCATTGCTTGCATACTTTCGCATTCCTCTTCTCATCTTGAGAAGTCTTCAGTTTTAGGTACGCATCCATTATGTTTAGATACATTATTATGTCGCCTTCTGCTACCTGAAACACATAAATACGTATTTGTTTAGTATGTATGGACGCTATAGTATTACTGGTTAACCCTTCGTCAATGAACATACTGTATAATCTTAAGCTAGGGCACTGAGCAGACTATTGAATAGAAAAAGATATTTAACAAAGATCAAAATAGCACATACCTTTGACTAATGTCGAGTTAACATCAACTTCAAACCTTTTTTTAATGTCCTGGCCTTTTTTATAAATGTATTTTTTTATTTTTATTTTATTGTCATAGTCTGTCAATGTCACATTTTTATTGTAATGTAATGATGATCGCTGAATATTATTCTACGGTATTGACATTGCGACTAATAATAATTACCTCGAAATTATTCCTCCTGCTAATCTTAGCGTTAACACTCTCTTGTCCACCGCTGGGCTTAAGGAACACGTTGTCCACTTGTAACATGGCGGCTATTGAGAGAGCTTCGTCTATGCAGCCCCATTCACCTGGAAACGTAAACAAATTCAATTTAGGTAATTATCAAATTTAGGTAATTATTATTATTTGGGTTATTATTAAAGAAGAAACTATTCAAACTGGCACATAGCAATTGCTACTTGGTAATAGTATTTTTCCACAAGAAACTGTATTGCTACTTAAAAAGATTACTTTAATCATTCTCATTGATGGTTGATGACAATAGGCTCGCCCCCTATTACATTTGGACTTAAACATTACTGGAGAAATGTGGCAGTACGAATTATACAGGATGAAATTGAATTCATTGGCATCCTTTTAAGGGGTCATTGTAATCATCATTATGAACAACTTTTACTATGGGACGAAACCTGAAATCGCGAAAAAAAATCAGCTGTTCCGTACTTTATGTTCGCATAACTCGTCAAAATGTAGGGAACAGCTGTTTTTCATCCTGTAGAAACACCTCTGCCTAACCCTTCGGGGAATAGTGGCGTCATGTTGTTATTAATTCACAGTCATAAACACATTCTTATTTGGACACCATTGAGTACCTACAGTAGTTATATTTTAAAGAGCCCTCTCTAGAACACACGATTCACTCTCATGAATCGTGGGTGTGTTTCATCATCATCATCACCCACAGCCCGACTTCCTCCAGTGCTGGGTGTTGGCCTCTCCTTGATTGTGTGTACAGATACTAGGCTTACATGCCCAATCACCTAGATCCGGAACAATAATCTTAACCATACAAATATTTATTTAATGCAGGAATCAAAACAGTGACCCGTAGTATTTAGTCCACCTGGTAATTGCTTTGCCACCAGGTTAAGATAAAATTTAATATCACTTGCAAGTCATAGGTGATCGAGATATATTTGTCTATGTTACAGTGAGATAGTTTCAACCTTAATGAAATTTCAATTTACCGGGAATTGTTAGAGAAGTGCTAAAGCAATTACTGGTCGACTATAAAATTGTGCAAAACAAATGCTCAGTCACTGCGGTAATCGTTCGGTCAAGAAAATTGTCGTCAGGACAGCTACATAATATGATCTTCTATGTCCGTTCCCTTTCTGCGGGAAGAAGTCTATTATAGACTGTAATTTATCAATATAAATTATTCACTGACCACTATTACACAGCATGGCCGCACACATAGGTTTGAGCGGCAACTCGGCCACTATTTCTCCCACAGACGTCAATTCTCCCAGTTTATCTATGATCTTCAATGCGTAGAGAGTTTCTAGACCAGAGAGAATGCTCTTTGCTGGCGGTGGAGTGGGGAATGTGAATCTGCAAAATAAAAACATATTTAATTATTAGCAATAGTTTACGACGTTACATTTGCGATAATTTAATATTATTCTCATTTCAACAGTATAAAAACGAGTTTTTAACAATGTGAATGCGATGTAATAGTATTTGTCGCATTATGATTTACAGGGCGCATGCTGCATATGCTTCTGCATAATTAAGCTTCATAGAAACTACAGCTATTAACGGTCAATTAGGATTATCATAATCACCTAATTTGGCATGCAAATGCATAATAGCGATTGGTGTCTTAATATTGTGCTTACATTTCCGTCATTGTATATTTTGGAAATGGCCATGTTTGTAAAGACCAATAAAAACCTATTTCCCACGATGATGTCAGAAACTAGAAAACGACCTGTCAGAAATCAGTACAAAAATGTATTACAAATCGAGTCCTGTAACACAGCGTTAATGAGGAAAAGTGTTATTTGTATGGGTCCTACCATATACAATAAATTGCCAGATGTAATAAAAAATGATAAAATCAAAAACTTTAAAAAGAAATTAGTGGCCTTGTTATTATTCGATTAATCGTTTTTTAATGGACAAAACTATGTGTGATAAATATAATTAATATTATTTTGAACATATGGACCTAATATACGTTTATTTTTAATTTTATTTGAATAAATATGTGGACAATTGTAATAATTCTAACTGTGACATTTTAATTTATAATTTTATTTTTCGATACTTAGCTTCTTAACATTTTTTATAAATTTTGCGTGCCTATTTCCAGGCAGAATGTACATCGCTCACTCCTATCTACTCCACCTGTATTTTAATGTAACCTACATTAGTTGCAAATAAATTATTTGATTTGATTTGATATTATAATCCCTTTATCGCCCTTAAGGACACAAAAATTGTCATTTGTTTATTTACAAAAATTCTTCTTTTCTTTATTGGTATATATGTGCAAAAAATAACAATAATTACCTAAGCAAGTTATGTATTCCTAAAGCTTTTAGCTGCAGCAGCATCCCAGAGAGGTCACTTCTACACATCTCGGGGGGGACTGACGGCGGGAGTTTATCATACTCTGCTTCTGTGTATAATCTGAAAATAAATAAATTCAAGTTAATGCTGATCAAAGTATTAAAACTGAGTAAAAGATTGTGCTCGATTTGTTGAAAGCGGAGTGCTTTATTTATTTATATATAATTTATTGTACACCACAAAAATACATAGCACAAAAAAACAACCCAAGAACAACAACAACCAACCCAACAACTTCTTTTAGGGATTTCTTTAAAAAATTCTTAGTTGCAGCCCGGATTCTGCATGTGGATTCCAAAATTCTAATTAAAAATCAGCTTAAAGATGTTTTTAATTTGGCAATGGAGGTTAATTTTATAACCTTAATTTTTCTCGACGATTTTTCGATTACAATTTATACTTACTTAATGTTATTCAAACAATATTTTAATTGTTGGAAAAAGCAGTGAAATATAAAGTTGAATACAGATAAATGTGTCACTAATTTCCTTTAATGAGTGATTGCGTAAGAATTTAACCTGAAAAGGTTCTGTTTACACTTTTTTCAGATACTTTTGGAACAGACAATAGGTGCATAATTAAGTAACTTATTTTTCAGCTACCTATAGCACTTCCCGCGACAAGTCCTGCCCGCCCGGCCCGCTCGCTGCGTCGCGTTGTTCTTAGAGATACAAGTCACTGTTAAACTCTCTACTCCAACTGAAGGGTCGAAGAAAGGTAGCTTGTGGAAACCGCTGTCTATTACTGAAATATTACACAAAAATAAATACGCTGCATTCAATGTAATAACAATAATCAGAATAAATAAACTATGTAAAGTAAACTTAAATACAGGTTGGCAGGGACATCGACGCCCAAACTGTTACCATGGATTCAGTACATGATTGTGAACCCCCCTGCGTTGAAATTTTTCGAAGGTTGTAACCATAAAGTTACATAGTCTAATTCCTACATATTCATATTAATTTCGATATTACTCACCATAAACCACCCCTGGTATAGTCACACTAGTCTCAGCCACGTTAGTAGCTAACACAACTTTCCTCACATTATCCTCAGTCCTCTGAAACACCTTTATCTGCTTATAATGAGGTAAACTGCCGTACATAGGCACAGGGAGCATGTTGGCGGCCTTGATACCGCTGGGGAAGTGGGTTCGTGTCCTGTTTGTGTCGTTATTCACGTCCGCGTAGGCTCGGAGGATTTCTAGGGCGGTTTGGATTTCTTCCTGTAAATAAATAAGGTGTTTTAGTGATAAATATTAAATTACCGAAATAAATATCTGTGGGCCATGCATTCAATTTGGTACCTACGAGAATAGAACGCGCGGCACATAGTCTTTTACTGAGACAGTCAAACCGAAATATAAAAAACAACTATCATGTTTGATCTCCTCAACACGGGGCCAAGTTATTCCGGTTCATATTTTTTTAAACCAACCTAGTTAGGTTGTTTTAAATATTTACCTGAGTTGATAACTAATTGACCAAGACCAAAAATCTGAGTATTTGCGAGGAGATTATAAAATTTCAAGTCAATATTTATTAAACTAGATGGTGCTGGTATTTCTCTTAGTAAACTTTTTATGAGAAACACTGAAATATATTAAGACAGGGGTTATGGTATTATAACGCTATTTAAATAATACAGGGTAACGTTTTTAACTAAACTAAAATGATGAATATTAAAATTAATTAAGTATGTGAAATGAATGTGAAACTTACTTGTGACGTCAGGAACGCTAGTATATCACCAAAAGGTTCGTTCTCATGTATTTTGATCACCGTGTCCACTGTAGCTTTCACGTAGTCCGGAACAGGCTCTGGAAATATACGAAAAATTAAGTCATTTCTATTACTATAAAGTTAATTCCCAAATAAATCAATAGATGGCGCTAGTAGATACAGGTTTAAATTGTACCTATATTTAGGTACCTATGAAGCTATAACATAATTATAATGAAAAAGGACTTATTCGGAGGTTGTGAAACTGAACACGTCATTTATCGTCCTATAATAAAAAACCGGTCAAGTGCGAGTCGGACTCGCGCACCGAGGATACCGTACAAATTTGTGTAACTACAAATTTACGGTTTTCAGATTTTTTCCTTTATTTGTGCTACATGACATGACATAGCTTCTTGCCAAATTTCATGATTCTAGGTCAACGGGAAGTACCCTATAGGTTTTTATTCCCTTGCGAGTGTCAAAAACAGGAACAGAAACGCCCGTATATTTTGATTGCGTTTACTTAGAACTTTGATTTTTTCACTCCTTCAAGGGATTGCAGCAGCTGAGTATTTGGTATTAATTTCAACTTGATAACTCGTACGCGTTCGTGAGAAAAAAGGCCTTGACAGACGGACGGACAGACAGACGGACAACGAAATGATCTTATAAGGGTTCCGTTTTTCCTTCTGAGGTACGGAACCCTAAAAACAAAAACGATTTCAGAAAATCATAATTTTAAGTAAACATCTGATTACCTGTGAGGTCAATGCCTTGAATGTGATTTTATAAACATTTTTTTGCATCTTTTGGATGTCGTCATGTAATTTCGGCTTTGTACAGTTATTTTTTACTAGTACATAAAAGTTTCAATAAATAAAAGCCTTTCCTTACCTTCACTATAAAACACGTCAATAGGATGCGTCCTGCCTTCCATGGACATTATAGTAGAAGTGCTAGATTTGACCGACTTCCTATCAGTCAGGTTGAAGAAGTCTCGAAGAAACTCGGCGTCCATTGTAGCTGACGATACTACCAGCTTCAGGTTCTTGCGTTTCTGGACAGTAATAATAAGTATTATGAAGACAGGATCAATAAGCGCAGTGGAGGAATAATTGAAGGCGATTATGATGCGGATTGTAGGTTCGTTTCCTGCAGGTCAATTCTTATGGTTTGGATAGTTTGAAGTCTGGAAAGATGGAAGACGTACCTACATTGTTGTCTTGACAGCATTTAAGTACAAGTTTATAAAAATACCTTTATAATTTTCTTCAGCAGCCCCATCAATACATCTGTCGTCTGTGTTCGTTCATGGACCTGGAATTAAACAAAGTGTTTTAATTGCAATAAAAATCGTTAATTGTGTTTTAGCAGCAAGTTGTTGTGAAACCCGTTACCAATTGTTTCTGATGATAAAAAATTATTGGGGAGCGAAACCAGATTCTACTGGCAGAGACAAAACATAACCACGCAGTCCTTTTATTTCAGCTTAAATGTAACTTTTTCAATTTTTATGTTAGTACTTTCTGACTTTATATTGGACATCTGACGGAACAGACAGACATCGGTGACGGAAAATATCATGAGGAAACCTTAACATTTAGTTAATATATAAGCCTGTAAGAGTCAGTCCGTCTTGAGCAAGCGTGGTGATCAATGCTCGTGCCTTCTCTGTATGAGAAGGGGCCTTTGCCCTGCAGTGGGACAGTAATAGGCTGGTATTGTTAAAAAAGCAAAATACTGACCTCATCGAGAACTATGCAGGAATATTGCATCAGTAGTGGCGAGGCGAACATCTCTCGTAACAAAACGCCTTCAGTCATGAACTGGAACAAATAATATTTATTCAATCATAAAGCATATATAAGATTTAAATATTTCAATTTAATTTCTCAACAAATCTGATGAAATGTGGATATATAGGTGCACCTCTGCTTAACCCTCCGGAGTAAAAGGCGTCGTGTTATGACATTAATTCTAAGGTCTCTGCACACAGCGCGCGGGGCGGGGCAGGGCGGGGCGGGGCGGGACGGGACGGGACAGCGACGCGGCGCTGGCGCGGCGGTAGTGTTCACACTGCGGGCGCGATCACGTACCGTCCCGCCGCGCCTTTCTTTCATCAAAAAAGATGTTGAGCGATTCAGACTTGGAAACGCTATTGCTCATAGTTGCGCTAGCTAAGAAAAAACAACGTAAACGGAAATGGGTGCATGAAATAAATCAAAAACGCGCTCGCGTCGCGGCACGCCCCGCCCCGCCGCTTCTGACTTGTATTGCCCGCTCGGCGGGGCGGCGGCGGGGCGCGACGGTTACCGTCGCGTCGAGCGGGGCGGCTCTGTGTGGCGTCGTCCGTAATATCTAGTACATTACAACTGCTCAGCGTCGCGTTGCCGTCCCGTCCGCCCCGCCCCGCCCGCTGTGTGCAGAGACCTTTAATCGGCGAAAGTTAAGCAGAACAGTTACATAGACGTAGTTAGGTACTGGAATGAGCCAACATCTCAATTTCTAGTTTGAAAGTGGTTTTAAGGGTAATAATTACAAACTATCGAACATATTTTCTCCATGCTCATCTCAACTCGTAAAGGAAGGATAAAATGTATTGAAATTAGGAGGAAATATTAAAAGTTTAATTCAATACAAAAATAATGATTCGCTATATATAGGTATGGTTATTAATCAAGAGGAAAAGGGAAGTCAGGTTATAAAATACAACCATAATCTGTAGGTACGAAAAGAAGTAAAATAGTACTTAAGTTTGTCTCGTTTTGTTTACAAAAACCAATCTGCCTAGCCTATTCCCAACTATGTTGGGGTCGGCTTCCAGTCTAACTGGATGCAGCTAAATACCAGTATTTTACATGGAGGTACAGTATTTTACAGGTATTGGGTAACACGATACCCCTTGGTAAGAGTGGTTATCAGACTGTTAGGCTTTTGTTTATTCAAAAAACACAGCATGATTGTTTGGATCTATTCCATGTAATATTCCAATGTTTGTTTCTACTTTGGAACTCACAACAATCCCAGTGCCGGTCCCTCTACAGCTGGTATTAGCAGCAGCATATCCCACTTGCTCGCCGATAGCTTCGCCCCGCTCCTCTGCCACGCGGCTCGCTAGCGACACGGCTGCGGCGACGCGCGGCTGTGTCACGCACACTTTGTGGCCTATCTCGTGCAAGTACTAGAAAGAAAAGAAAAGGGTTTTCAGTGTGAAATACAATAACAAACAATAAAATATAACTATTGAAATTTGGAAGAACAGGAGTGATGTGTTGTGTAATAAAAATGACCGAGGTATTCTCAGGATCGAGGAGAGGTAGTCAAAAGTAAAAGTCCAAAATTCTGACAAGTAGTCTTTCCAATACAAGGGGTATCGTGTAGGGTTGTGGAGGTAAGATAGACAGTCGCTCCATAAAAAATACTGGTAAACAGCTGCATCCGGTTATACTAGAACTAACAGAGGACTAACGTCTTACGGCTAAATACTGATGCTGAAGAACTAAGCTGAATATATTCAGTCTATTACTCTAAAAAAACCCCCGAATCCCAAAATTATCCGATTCCCCCGAATTTATCGGAATTCGGGAGCTATATTTGGATTAGGAAATAACACCGAGATGAGATAATAACTCACTATAATATTGTTAAATATACCGAAACTAGCTTTTGCATAAAATATATCCTATGTCCTCCTAACCCAGGTCATGGTCTATCCATGTATCAAGTTTCATCCAAATTCATTCAGCGTTAAAGCGTGAAAAGGTAACAGACAGAATCACTTTAACATTTATAATACGAGTTGGCAGGGCCCTGGTCCATCCATTTTGACCGCGTAGCTCAGTTTTGTATAAAACAGCAATTTTTTTTTATAACCGACGAAAAATTTAATCACATGGGGATCTAGAATCATGTGCTGAATGATTGATGATGGTTACAGTTTGTTTGTGAGGTCCCTGCCACCCTGGGGGTCTACTCCGAAGTAGTATCGGCCGAATGTTCGGCCGTTTCCTGCTACGAAGTTAAGTACTATTTGGTTCGGTCGGTTCCGATCCTACACTCCTACACTCTTTCGAATATTGACTATGGTCCCGACCCAACTGAGCCGATCCGAACTTTTTTCGCATTTTTCAATAATATTCGGTTCGGCAATGTGTCAGTCCGATTCGAACATTCGCACTTTGCACTTCGGAGTAGGCCCCCTGTATTGGTACGGGAGGGCGCCCACGAGCAACTTTTGTCTCCGCAACTAATATGTCTCTCCGCAACTAATATGTCTCTCCGCAACTAATATGTCTCTCACATCAAGTCTACGGGTTTGTATGAAAGTGCGCGTATGTAGCAAAGCGACAGCTGGGAGACATTTTTGTCCGCGGGTTTGGACGCAGAACAGGCAAGTGCGCGCACGGCGACAAAACAGTTGCCAGCTAGCTAGTTGCCGCTCAACCGAAAATTTTACAGAAATGTACTTCGATCAATAATAGTACTAGATTAAGGATCAGGAACAAAAATAAGTCGCTCAAGTGGCCACGTTTGCACACAATTAAACATCTACATCTCTTAGAAAAAAGTTTAATAATATTAACAACGTCAGTTTATTATAAACCTTAATGCTTAAAGATAAAGTTTAATTACCATTGCAAAATATATTTATTTAAGTCCTTTCATCGGAGAAAGGATATAAGCAATAAATTTAAAATGTCGCTTGAAAATAAAAAGTCATCAGTACAAAATATTTATTCTAAAATGAAACTTAAAGTCTAAGTAATAAGGTTAAAAACATTTTGTTTACAATTTCGTGCCTATTCTATTGTGGAACTAGACGTAATTCTTGGTATTACATTTCAATGCTCAGAACACAGTAAGTATTGAAAGACGTAGAGTTGCAGAATATTTTTTTTTAGGTTCGTTTTTAATCGGTCAAAAATATTTGCCACCATTACATACAGCCGATTCAAAAACGTAGTAGATACTATTTTACATTGCCGCTATTACAACAAATAGGTAATAAAAATTTTAAAAAATAAAGGGATTCAAGGAACGTGTTTTCGGCGTATTCTTTATACCCAAGTATTTAAAATAGAAATGTAGGTATGTTTAATTACCTTTAAACAGATTCAGCTTGTTATAAAGCTCTCTTTTAGAAGTCATTTCTATTTGAGCGGTTTTTTTGTTACAAATATAATGTAATAATATTACAGAAATGAATTTTTCTATAATTAGTTTAATATACTCTCGAATTTTTATAAGGGTTGTATATTTCTTCTCCTCTTTCTTTCGCGACAATAGATACCCATTCCGCACGTGCGGAATGGGTCACTAGAAAATCTACAAACAAAAATAACATTATAAAATAACAACACTAGTCCATGCATTCCCTGTTCAAGAACAGTCGATGTTTGATACAATAGTTGGTGTGTTGAAGCAAAGATTGGTCAAACAATTATAATATTAGCTAATTGAATTATATTTACTATTTAATTCTGTTTTTATTTTATGAAAAACACTTAAGGTGGATGCTCCAAGGTAGCCCGCGAAATTCAAATTTTCTTACGTTTTCAGCAATTTGCTGGTCAGTACTAAGTTGTACTTTGATTAAAATATGATTCGCGGCCGTAACAAATGTGTATTTACAGAATTATCACCATTAAAGTCATCAACACAACTCTCTAAAATCAAGTAATCCTACTGAATGACTATTTCATGAAATCTTGACAATTTAGGATTATGCTAACTTAACAAGTTGTATTACTGATTCTAATGATTATAATTCTGTAAATACGTATTTGTAACGGCCGCGAATCATATTTTAATCAACGTACAACTTAGTACTGACCAGCAAATTGCAAAAAACGTAAGAAAATTTGAATATCGCGGGCTACATTGGAGTATCCACCTTAATGATATAAACTTACCGAAAAAAAGATATTCCTTCCAAAACCTTGGTGTTACGGTGGTTATTTACACAGTTTTTGAACGCGCACAGCGGCATTTTGACGTCTTAATGTTGGCTATGATTGGACCATACTAATTTGGAATAAGACCACAAAAGTATTCGTGGTCTTATTTTTCGGGCCGTTTTTGAAGCGCATATCGGAAATCTAGTACCATTATTGA
The DNA here is from genome assembly GCA_947507525.1 of Apamea epomidion. Classification (NCBI taxonomy): domain Eukaryota; kingdom Metazoa; phylum Arthropoda; class Insecta; order Lepidoptera; family Noctuidae; genus Apamea; species Apamea epomidion. Next base: position 13,485,887 of record OX382249.1, on the reverse strand, counting down.
TCGAAGGAAAAGTAGCGTTGCTGTCGCTCCCGTGGATGCATCGTCCAAATCTCGGCGAGGAGACAAAAAGTTGCGGGGTAACCAAGTTGCGCGTCTGCGCTCTTCCTAATATGTAGTATGGATGTGGATAGCACCGATATGAGATAATATCTCGGTTTAATATTGTTTAACATACCAAAAATATCGGTAGGTACTCCATCGCGCCGTTTCCTAACCAGACGTTCTCTTGACCGCGTTTCGAGTTTTTTCATGCAATGATGGTTTAGAAGTTGGCCGTCTCCAAAAATGTTGTTTATTTCACAATAGCTGGCATCGGAAGTTTTATATTGACAATGTTTGTGGTTATGAAATAAGAGACGGAATTTCTTCATGTCAAAACATATTGAATAATTTTAAATCCGCGCAGTTCGGAAATCAAGGGGACTCTTTACAGCCTGCGGCGAGAAAAGAGAAATAAGTAGACTGATGTTGAGATGATGGGAAAACCGATGTTTTCTCTCGAGTCAGCACGAACTGTACAAGGATTGGTACCTCAAGCCATGGCTAAAAGACTAAGCAGTCAGCGAGGAGAATCATGACGAAGCTTCGTCCGAAGAATGAGGACAGAAAGAAGACAAGTTAGAAACAATAGGTACCTTTTCTTTCGTCCATGAATGGTACAGACTAAAATATACAGATACATGTAAAACTACGGAAATAGCCGTAGTAAAAAGGTCAGCAGGTTGATACGAGTAGCAGGACCGACTGCACAGGATGCACCTGACATACTGAAGTGGCGTCACTCGTAAATGTCCTTTTAATGCGTGCAGAACACAAAACCTTACTTTTCATACACAACGCCATCGATGGCCATGACCTTAATGTGTAAATATTGTAGTTTTTAGTACCGTATTCATTCGTATGCGGCATTATTTCATTAATTAAGAGGCGCGTCAATAGGTTTGTGTGTTTAAATAGGCGTCACGGTAATCCCTAGAGGGAACACTATGGTGTCAATGAACTGTCGAAATGAAAGCTTTTGCAGTGGTAAAAAGGAATTCCCAGACTAGCGTAGTGAAGTAGCGATTATGAGAACTTACGCCAATGTACATAAGTCGCCGAAATTATTTTGCATTTAGCTTCCTAAACGAAGTGAATTCACGAGTGAATTTCAGCGCTGGTTCATCCTTATTCGGATTTACCTTAGTCTACCTCCTAGTACAGTGAAAACATTCTGTCCAGTCGACTTGATGCCGAAATTTTACGAAGTTAAACAGTCAATCGTCCGTCTATTTCTAGCAAATAAACGTTTGATTTGATTTGAAAATGTAACCCGAGGAACTAGACTTTATGACAAGACTTAACTAGGTACTAGTAGATAGGTATCATGCTTGAAAGCAATAAGTTGTTCCCTTAAGTTGTGCAGACACACTGCATGCCGCCCTGTCTAAGTACTGCTGGTAAGAACGCTGTAGTTTATCCCCTAGACATGCTCCCTTACTCGGCTTTACAATGCCTACGGGAAAAGGGGCGGGGTCTCCTGTCGGATACCACTCGACGTAATGTTGATTTATTCTGTTTTCTAGTCCGCACGGAAACTAGCTTACTGGCTGGCTGGTCGCGACATGTTCATTTGTTGTACGAGGACTAGACAAAGCTAAGGTACTTGAAGCTAAAACAAGAAAGAGATGAAAGTATCTCTTTCTTATTTTAGCTTCAAGTACGGGACAGCGATGCTTACTTGGCACGTTAGGTTGAATAAAAGCTTCTAGACAGCCTTGATGATTTCTTTTATTCTGCGGTATCACCGCAGAAAACGCTGTATAAAACTATAGTAACAGCCTGAAATTATCCAAAGATATGTTTACATAGAAGGAACGAGCATTGCAAAGAAATCATATCAGCTAAGCTTTGCATGACAGCCATTTATATTTCATATTTTATCTACAGAAACGAAATAGCAACAACTTTAATTTATAAGATGACCAAGTAGTTATAATACCAGCCTAAAATTGTTCCACTGAAGGGCAAAGATATCTCCACATACAGAGCAGCCGATCGATTCTGTAAAAATCTCACCGTGAAAAGTTAGGTGAAGTGAGCTGTCAATAGTGTCAATCCCTAGCATTAGTTGGAATGACAGTTCACTCCACGCTCATTTCACCTAAGTTTTCACGGTGAGATCGTTACAGAATCGCACTGCAGGACAACAAGGCTTGCTGTCTCGTAAATCATGCCAACACTAGTTAAGTAAGTAGCAAGACACAGAATAACTTTAAGTTAGTAGATGTCCTACAGCAGTGTTTTTCAACTTGAGGCTCGCGACCCCCTAGGGCGTCACCAAAGCCTCTTAAATGTGGCCGCCGTTTCTTTAAAAATATAGGAGGTTCCAAATGCAATCAAACACTTCAAAGCTTCAGTGGTTGATTGTGGGAATTCTATTTTTCTATTTAACCAAAAGGTACCCAAGGTGACAGACTTGAATTCCAAGTTAGAAGCAGCGGAGGGAAGGGGGTCGCGAAATATTTTCCGTACTAAGGGGGCCACGCCATGAAAAAGGTTGAAAAACACTGTCCTACAGAATGTCTCCAATGTTACTTTAACACAATCTTCGTAAACTTTTTCATTCAGTAGGTTTTGGCGCGTTGCCAGACCGTTTATCTAGTGGTTAGGAGATACGGAAAAGCTGGCAGCTTGTCACGACAAAGTGCAACTAGATCAAGTTGGAGACAGCCTTGTTTTAAGTGTACTTACTTAATGTGTAGTGGTATGTGACAAAGAAGAGATTACGGATTAGAGCCAGAAGCCTGCAGAGTGTATGGCGTAATAGGCTTCTAAGAGATTAGGTCTGTGATGAGAGATCGCTGAAGGCAATGTGCTGCGATCATCATTGCTAAGATTGTGGACTGATAATGTTGAGGTCATCATCATTCTCTTGTCCATATCCCAATTTATTTGAGGTTGAAGCAACATGTCTTATTCTTCCATACTTTTCTATTAGTCGTCATCTCGGTAGTCCTTCTCTTTCTAGCCATATTACCTTTCACAGAGTCCATCCATTTTTTTTTTCTTTGAGATTATGGTGAGTCCAAAAATAGTCTTCCATCTGGTAGGCCTAAGTATCCTTTCCCTTTTCGGGTAGGCCAAGTATCTTGATGAAAGTTATTAGAAAATAGGTTTTGTCCCTAATCCAGACATGATATCTTAAAAACATAATGCTGATACAAAGACACAAGATACTGGAAATATCTTGACCAATTTTGTAGCTACCACAATGATTCAAGGCTCCCGCAGACTGACGCGACGCGACTCCCGTAGAACAATTTCTATGAAAACTTCATGGAAATTGTTCTACCAGAATCGCGTCGCACCGTCGCGTCGCGCCAGTCTGCCTTTAAATAGAAGTTGTTAAATAAAACAACCAAACTAGCATATCAGAGCCAAGTTCTCAAGTTACGCCACAACATCTGACGCCGCAGTGATAACAATTCGTCGAATTAAAAGACTGCATGATGCATCTGAATTACCGACAATAGAGATTGGTTTAAATTGGCAAATCTTGCGCACATATTCATGTTTTTAAAAAAAAAACATATATTTTTGTCTAGTTTCGTGATAGTTCGGAGGTAAAAGTGCATCGTGCAGTGGGACAATCTTATTACAAGTCAGAGGTCCTACCGTAATCAGGCTGGTGATGTGCAGGGCACGTTAATACTCACATTTGCCTTGTAAATACCTTTTGTTAGTCGTTTTTCATCCATCCTCCAAACACAAAATCAACAGCAAGTCATTTATTCAAATTAGGCTGAGAACGAGTTACTTTTCGAACGTCAAATTACAAGAGACAGTCCCCCCAAAACGCCCGCCCTTCACCACTTCCTAGTGCTTTCGCTGGGAAGAAGTGGCGCAACAAACTCCCCAGCGGCCATAAAACCATTTATGCATACTCTTTTTAAATTTGTCTCACTGGTCACTACATCGTCTTCCATCTTCTTTCACATATTTTTCTTATTGGCTATTATTAATTTAAAAAAATCGCACCACTTGTTTTGTCTCTGATCCCGCAGGCTCTGTGGGATCTTAATTATAATAGCATGAGATCATTCAAGATTTCATAGCCGTGACATCTTGTCATAGCGTTAAGTCAGCTACTTTATTTTTCTTAGGCGAATCGCATAGCTAAATTATTACGTTGGAATACAAGTTTAAAGTTCTATCTTGAGCCTAGCGTGCCGTTTCAGTCTTTTTGTTCTACAAAGTTGCATTCTAGTACAATTTATGACATGAAAAACTAGTTTCTATTTATGGTTGATGGCCAGTGGCAGTAACTACTCTATATTCAGCGCATAGTAAGTTATGGTTTTAATAACTTACATCAGCCTGTGGCCATCTCTATAAATGACAGTAGCCTAGCAGCTAAGGTATGTATTGGCAACTGAGAGGTCAAAATTATGGTTGTAATAGACTTTTAAAAGTTTGAGAGTAGTGTTTAACGTTTTAGGGACTACTCACACTTATTCAGCTCCATTCGCGTTTCGATGAACGATTTTGGTCACACTTATACAGTTCTGCTTCTATCAGCCGCGTAAAACGTCGTAAGAATGAGAAAAGCCGTCATAGCGTGTTATCTCCGCTGAAACGCTTCTCGCTATAATGTGACTAACTAATATCGTACAAGCAAGAATATTTTTGCAATAGCAATATAAGTTTCTCTTCATCCATCATTTTATTTCGTAAAAATAAAAAATAAAGTCCGACGTCCGAACTCTCCCAATCCTTGCGTGCATAATGATTACGTAGTAATAAATCAAATCTATGCAGGAAGTATGCAGGTCGCAACTTTTCGACAAGGAGTCGAGAACCATCCATGTACAGCGCTGGTCCGTTGCGTTCGACGCTGACTGCGGCGGAACAGCGCTGAACTCTGTCTATAGCACTCGCATGATAATAATACATTTGTCTTCATTTTATACTGGTTTGCCGCAAAAGCTGAATAGACGCGGAAAGCTGAACGGATGCGTACGCGTCTCCATACAAAATCGTTGTTTTCTATGGGCTTAAGCTGAATAGAGCTGAATAAGTATGAGTAGTCCCTTAGTGAGTAAAATTATCCACCTTTATTATTGGGCAATATATTGTGGTCCTTTGAGCCGAATCCGACTACAGTATCTTTATCTCATGAAGCGAAGGGCGCTTTACTTTTAGCAACCAAGTGTACTAACACGCTGTGAATGTGTGCGTTAAGACGAGTAGAGTCAGCACATAACACACACACGCTTGCCACTTCTCCATTGTCACAGACGGTGCCTGAGAGCTCCTGCGCTTACACACATTCACAGCGTGATTGTAGACTTGGTAACCACAAGTAAAGCGCGTGTCCCTTCATGAGATAAAAATACTATAGAAGTCTATGTAACTATTATAATCTATACTTATTAATAAAGAGGTAAAATTTGTGAGTTTGTATGTAGGGGGTAATCTTCGGAACTACTAATCCGTTTCCGAAAATTATTTCTCTAATGGGAACCTCCATTATTGCCGAGTATCAGAGGATATATTTTATGTTAAAACTAGAAATTTCACGCGGACGAAGTCGCAGGCAGTAACTTGTAAGTGATAAATAATAACATTGTGGTAAAACCACTATGGCCTCTAGGCATCTCTACGATTTATATCATGGGTTCATAACAAACTAGTTACTAAATATGGAGGATCCTCATCTAGAGTCTAGGTTTATATTTAGCTATGCGATCTCAGCCTGATATGGCGAGTAAATCCTGTCTGTCTGCATTGCTGCTTGCTATAACGAAATTGTAGGTTGTTGGTCGGTGGATACGGGTGCAGATAGACGTGACGATAGTCTGTTACTTTGGCAATCAAAAGATAAAAGATCAAAAGAAAATTGTATCTTGTTGGTCAAACGATATTGACAGATTATAAATCGCTTAAGGCTGTGAACAGAACAAAACAGCGGGGTAATTGCGTAACACTAACAGTAGCAATGGCTTTCCTTTTGACAGTTCAACAACATTTATTGCGTTATTTTTTTCGAACAGTGCAGCAGTAAAAATTTTTCGAACTTAGAGGCAATGCATTAGAAATATCCTTCAAATTGATTCAGATTGCGACTGATGGTGTTTTACGCAATTAGGGTGAAGTTTTGTCTATCGTTGACAAAACAGTGTACTGTGGCGCACTAGGACTGTTTTTATAGTAATAGTGGTGTTAGTCGTAACTAACGTGGCATAATCGTGAGTAGGTAGGATCATCTAGACTAAGCATGTGTATGGTCTTGGGACATAAAAGCAGGCCCATTCAGCAATAAAAAATAAACAAGTTTTTGGAAGGTATTATCAAAGTACATTTTCACACCATCAATCAAACTGTCCAACTAAAATAGTTTCGTGCATTACATTAATGGACATACTACAATCAATATCAAATAATTGCTATCAGCAATACATCGGTGACCTTAAGGTCAGAAATAGTAACATGTCATTGTGTATTGATCCACTGATGGTAGCTGCATGAATTGTGAGTGAATACGTAGATAATGTGATCACAATGACGAACAGAAGTACGATGTATTGTGGAGTCCCAAACCAACAGGACCCTTTTTACCACAGTACATATATTGAATGAACAGTAAAACAACCACATAAAAACCCGACTGCAAATAGCAGTCTGATGCAGTTATTTAAATTCATTTTCAGATTTGATGTCATTTTTTTTAATGTAATTTTTTATCAAATCAAATCAAATCATCATTTATTTGCTGATCAAAGGTATACAGTGGTCCAGGCCCGTGCCGGACGGCGCGTATGTGTTCCACGTGCGCCTCAAAGAGATGTCAGCGTAGTTGACGGGGCCCGACAGGGCCGAAGCCTGCCGGGGTAGCGGGATCGTCCGAAAGGGTTACCGCTGCCCTGGTACATAAAGGGCTAAGGAAGGAACACGGGTGGGTTTTAGTCAGTAAGAGTCTGACACTCCCTTCTGCTCCACCCAGAGCGGGAGGAGTCATTTGATGATTTCCCATCCTGAAAAAAAAAAAAAAAAAAAAAAAAAAAAAATGTATACAGTGGTGTTGACATAAAATGTGATAACGTTCTCCTTGATCTACCTACCTTACTGGCATGCAAATTTTACTTATTAAGTTTTATTTAATCTTCACAAACAAATTCGTGCTTAATAGATAAAGTAGGGACATGCATCAACATAAAATTAGTATAATTATATTAACATTCATAACAATATTATAGTAAAAATTAAATAGTCCCAATGATAAAATTCAGATAGTAAAGAATAGCACTGTTTTATAGTATAAACAAAACAATCAGAGTCATGTGTTTTAAAACATAATGTGTTTTAGAAATAATTTTATTGCAGTCGGTTTTTTTTTTTCAAGCATAATTTGTTATATTGGAATTGTCTCCTCATGTTATTTATTTTGAAACCCCATAATTATGTGCATGGTATTTTTATTTTAACTCATTACTCAAATCAAAATGGCGGATTTTACAATAAGAAAACCTACATAATAATCATCGCGAGACCTAGACAAGTCGATAAACACCTCATGTATTAAAATTCATCCAGCCATTAGGATGCTTCCAGGGTACCCAAAGGTGAAGAATGCCACATAATGCACAAAAATAGAAAGACGCGTGAAAAACATAACCCAGTCTTTACTGTCGCGAAGTCGGGTTAATAAAACCCGTATAAGTAATAAGTATAAGCCCGTAATCGATATCGCTTATATGCTAGGCCCTGATACGAAACTGTTACATTCACAACCTGTCAAAACTGACAGTTCTGAGCTACAAACGCAAGGAAATGCATAATATGATAATATGATCTGGCAAAGCAGATTGCGTATCGGTTTAATCTAATGAATGTCTGTCTGTCTGTCGAAAGCAGAATAGAATACTATTGGATACAACTGGTGGTCTATGAAACGCAAAATAATATTAGTAATGTAGTAAATAGTATTATCTAGGCTAGGTAAAGAGCGCTTTTGTAAAAAAATATAACAGGTACGCACGACTACACATCACGCCATACATAACCAGTATAAGCTGACTTCTAATTGTACATACGCCAGCACATCAAGCTACTACATTCTGTCAAATTTCTTTAATAGATTTTCAACTTTATCGCTAAAGTTCAAAGTTGATTGGGAAAATTTGTCAGTTTCGGGTAGCTTCATGTGTTGGCGTCTGTACGAAAAATCTATACAATGCGAGGTCAGCTACAACTGGAAATGTATAGCTTGATATATCGCCCTGTGTACAGTCACGAGCACCAATATGTCAACACTTGCCAACTTTCAATTGCAGTTTTTTCGTGAAATAACGAATGCTACGTTGAAATACGACACATTACATAAACCTATGGGCTCGAAAATGCTATGTTCGTAACAACATACATTTTCATTAAAAAATAAAGGTGTAAATCGCTTTTGAATAAAGCCGAGTGTATACATACTTTTGCTCGTGACTGTACCTACCCAATTCAGTTTTACTTCATTTTGGTGTCGAAAAAAAAACTGGAAAGTGCAACAACCCTACTACTTCGTCACGTCAATTTATACCCTTACGGCATGCCCACTATTGTCATAGCATGATGATAAGCAAACCGTGTAGTTTTTCTGTGATCATTTCATGAACAATACTAATTTAAGCAATCACAATACATTACGTTTTTACTTACGTAAAATCGTATGATAATATTTGTTACGTAGGTAAAATATACATAGATCCTGACTGTTGCCCTCACAAATATCTATAAATCTGGATATTATTTTTATCAATACATAAAACATCACGCTTGTATTCCCCGGAGGGTTATTCAGAGGTGTACCTATGTAGGTAAGTAGCAACATCCATATTTCACCAGTTATGTTTAACTCCCATGTAATAGGGACACAAATCTAGACTCCGGGCTGCAGGAGAGATTCTTGTTTTTCTGAATAATTTTTTGCTTCTAAAATTACGTTAACGCACTGAATTTGCTTTTAAAATCTGTATGCCTGTAAATGGTTTCAGAGGAAACCGACCGACTGATCGAGAGGCAGACTGTGGAGTGATCCAACCAGAATTCTAGTGAAAAATGCACCATCCAGCGTTTTGAAACTTAGTCCTGTATCAATGTCCGATGACAGGATTAAATATGTTTTATTCAAACTTCTATACTTAGTTATTTATATTATATAAATATTATGCGAAAGTAACTCGGTCTGTCTGTCTGTTACCTTTTCACGCTTGAACGGCTCAACGGATTTCAGTTAAACTTGGTACACAGATAGACAAAGTATATTTTTATCTCGGTAGTACAGTTCCCATGGTATAATTTCCGGGCTCCACGCGGGCGAAGCCGCAGATATAACCTACCCGCACGGACAACGAAATGGTCCAAATGCCAAAATATGTACTTTTGCTTTCACTAGGATAGAACAAAACATCTCGGGCAATACTCAACCTTATTTTTAACAAATTATGGTCTATGTTATCATGTCAACAGCGTAATATTTAATTAGGTACATTCTCATTATTTTTCTAGCGATGACCTTTTTATTGCGTTCAAGGTACAATCAAAGTTGAGGTCGCCTGTGTTCATGGCAATCTTTTCTTGTTTAGGTATGTTTTTCAATTGAAATGGGTTACCTAACTTACCTAATATATTTTATTGTACCGAGCCACTCGGTCGTGACTGCACGTAAATCGTCAATGCTTGAAGAATAATAAAAAACTTGTAAAAAAGTTTTTATTTTTCCCTTTTTAGTTGTGGTAATGTAAATAACAGTGCCAGTAGATTATTATTGTAACGTCAACGTATTATTGAAGCTGACTCAAAAACGACGATCAGAACTTGACAAAATCTATATGGGACCAATCTGGAAGTATATCCTTTCAAATAAAAAAAGAATTTTCCAAATCGTATATATATGGTGTATAAATGACGGAGTTCTGAGTTCGTGTCCTTTTCTAAAGTATGTTAAAAAAAGAATAAGTATCTAACGATCTATAATATAACCTGGACCTGGTGCTAGATGGGGTATAAAAACTGTTGAACAAATATGGCTGTATCATTCGGAAGAGTTTCTTACTTATTTTTAGGCACAGCATGACCAACACCACTAAACGTAATCAAAATAAATTTGCTTTTCAATCTATCTACTAATAGTGTTGTAATCATATAGTTGACAGATTTACAATGGTGAAATTTTGAGGAACTTTAAGGTGATTGCGTAACACACAATGGCAATGCCTTTCATTTTGACAGTTCTACAACATCAATTGGGTTATTTACGTTGTTGCAAACGAATTTGGCAAACCAATGAAGCAATGGATTAGGAATTCCCTTCAAACGCCTTCGGATTGCGATTAAGTGTTTTACGCAATTGAAGAGCTGGAATTAGTCCTTCATCCAATATCTGAATTTACGCAGAATAATTTATACGTAGAACAAAGTGGTTATTACGTGCTTATAGCGAGCAGCTTATCAGCCGGAAGTGGTAACAGTTACTGCGGAACGCACTACCTACTTGTGTAACAGTATAGTAGATATTGCAAGCATGGCATAATATGCCTTTACTCTTGTAAAGGCATATTATGTTCCTTAGCTGGGTCGCTGTCCATCGGAATGCGGTTACAAAATCTTTGATCTTTGGCAGTCGTTAAGGGTAATCAGAAGCCCAAGCCTGACAATGTTACCCAGTCAGTCGGTTGTGGAGGTCAGATTGGCAGTCGCGCCATGTAAAATACTAGTATTCAGCTGTATTTGGTTAGACTGGAAGCCGACCCCAACATAGTTAGGAAAAGGCTAGGCAGATTGAAGTTAATAAGACAACTGTCATTCACGACGTCCGCAAATATTTGACGGATCGGAACGGTGATGATTATGTACCTGAGTTGGTAAGGTGGGTAGGCTGCATTCCACTGAATTTTTCTAAGTCTTGGTTGGTTACCGCCCTAAGGAAGAATTAGGTGCATGATGCATATTCCCGGTGTATTACATGCCCGGTGGGATTTCCTATTAGAAAAAAATAGTAACTTCCATACAAACTTTCATCCCCTATTATCCCTATCCTTTTAGGGGATAATCTTTTAAAATCGTTCCCAAGTGCTCATCTTCGTTATACAATAAGGAACTCTAGTGAAAAATTTCATATTTCTAGACCCAGCAGTTTAGAGTGTGCGTTGTCTGTCCGTAAATTTAAGATTTTTATTAAGTAGGTAATATGTCAGTGTGACTGATTCCAATTCGATTATGTCAACCGTAGTCCCATAGTAGCTGCAAAGACCACAAATGGCAGCCCTGAAAGTCCGTTGTTTTGTCAATATGGCAACAAACGTATGAAAACCACATGCTTAGGATGAGCTTACCCGTTTAGTTTCTTGTCCAACTCCCGCTTAGTGTGTGTGAAGTGGTTGGTTTTTGGTTTTGCCATCAAAACCGAGGTCGCGAGGCTCATTATAGCGCCAACCTCCTAGCTAGGACAAAGGCTTTCTTATTGTGTAATGTACAGCAGGAAGTAGGTAGGCTTGTGTATACTGCGATTTTCCTGTGTTATTGCTCCACATTACAGAGCAATGCACTTGATTTTGATAACAGCAATGCAATGCACTTGTGGGTGGTAAGTATCAGTATCAATAGATATCGGAGAGTAGGTACTTTCATTACATTACAGTCATCAGCAGTTCCTAAGACTAGTCTTTGCCTGACTATTTCGTTCGAGGTAGTCTTTTACCGTTTTAGCCCTTTGTCATAAAGACGCTAGTAAATACACTCACTCAACCATTCGACAATGTGTACTTAGGTGATAGTGGTGCTAGGGTTAGGTGCTAACTTAACATTATGGACAGTTGAAGTACTACGTCACAACCATAGGCAGCGATGTCTTCTTTTCTGCTAAAATCGACAGTGCCAATCCATCTGAGAAGCGAGGTAATCATGGCTTTTCATTTTCAATGTGGTAGTGAGTGGTTGGGCAGCCTAATGCCCATCTTTGATCGTTGCCGATATCCCAATACGTACTTATGATATATGTATTTGACAGCATCAGGACGTGAAGGTCAGATGGAGTTCGCTCTTTTGCACCAAATTACTTAACCTGCTGAGTAATTGCGTAACACACTAACAATAGCAATGCCTTTCATTTGACAATTCGACAACATTCCTTGCGTTATTTACGTTGTCGAGCAGACCAATTTTTCAAACATACGAAGCAATGGATTAGGAATTTCCTTCAAAATCCATAGGATTGTGAAATAAAGTGTGTTACGCAATTGGGGTGCTTGGAAAGGGAAGTGTAAGATAGTTGAGAAAATACTAGACTAATCGAACAATTTGCATTTTGCTAAGGCTGCCATCAGACGGACTGCATCGCAGCAACCGCGCGCAGTCGATATATTCACACACATTCGACACTACACGACTGTAGCCGATCGCGTAAAGTTGAAGTCACGACTGTATGCAGTTAATATTGACTTCACACGACTGCAGCCGACCGCGTGAAGTTGATATCATGACTGAACGAAGTCGAACGTACAACTGCATGCAGTTGAATATATCGACTGCGCGCGGTTGCTGCGGTGCAGTCCGTCTGATGGCAGCCTAAGTGAGAAACTATAGCCTAGTTGCGCTCCTCATTCTTCTCCGTTACATGTGTAAAATATCCGGTTTTTTTGGTTTATCTGGTTTTCCTTTGAACAATGTGCATTATCCGATAGCCCGGGAATAACATGAATCCTAACATTTGACCGTCATAAAAGATCAGTAAAGTCCCCTATTTTCCTGTACGTATCGTGATCCCACCAAAGAGAGACGCAATCTGTGGCCAATCCGCCCACAATAGGTCAGAGCAGATACTGCTATCAAAATGGTTTATCTGCTGTTGTATACTGCAGTGCAATAATTTACAGGATATCATTTACTTGTGTATTATTGACACGCTGCTTTTTAACAGTTGAACTCTGGGCCATCTTTTAGGCTATAGTTTCAGGCAAAAAAAAATTGAGACAATTCCTCTTGGAGAACCTAACAGTTCAGATCTGTTAAACCATCATCATTGACAAAAGATAAATAGTACTTGTGCTTGTGACGTTGCACTTACTTAGATCCGTATTATAGAACCATTTCTTGGAACTAGTTTTAAGTAGGTAATGCTTGAGTTTTGAGTGAGGTTTTGTAATACGTGCCTTAGTTTTATAAGCATTTTGAACTTTACTAATTTTATTGTCCATGGTAAGAACTCGCCTGGCAATGAATTAGACACAGTTATTCTGGCTAGTGTCGTAAAATGCAACTAAAATATGGGACTAACTAGGGTTGTCAAATATACAGCATTTATCAGAAAGGTGTGGTCATATACAGAGTGAGGTATACATACCATCATCCTGAACAACTTTATCCATGGGACCAACATCGTAATCGTGAAAAAATGATCAACTGTCCCTTACATTTTGGGTCGAGTAGGTATTAAAGTTATGCAGCGGCGGCCTTAGGGGGTGGCGAACAGGGCAATCGCCCGGGGCCTCGCTCTTGCAGGGGCCTCGCGCAACAACCCAAGCAAATTTAAAAAAATATAGATATTTTAACTATATCTTTTTTATTTAAAACTGTTGATTTTGATACTTAATTACTTATTAAGGTTATAACATAACGGTAAATTAAAATAAAGTTAGTTAACTAATTCATTCATTCAAAACATAATTGAAAAATTCATTATGTATGTAGTACTTGAATATCGCGCCTCGAAACACTTGAAGATCGGTTTTTTAATCGCATAGCACTCGGGTCAGCTAGGGAGTCGGGAGTCGGGACATAATGTTCTGCTCCTATATCGCTTGGGGAATCCCCGTGTTCCATTTCGTTCGTCAACTCCTGTCACCTTGGAATTATTTTGCTTGCAGTATGAGTTACAAAATCGTTACTGTACCGTACATATCTTTCAATTTTGTTGAATATTACGTTCTTATAGTATTTAAAGGATTGAGTGAGCTGGAAAAGTGTAAAAAAACTGTGTGATACTTAAAAAATATTTCTGACTGTTTGTGCGAAACAAAACAAGATTTACGAAATGAGTTCGCGTCATCGTGATGCTGGTAGATAATTTGAGTCAGGTAGTTCAAGTTCTAAAAGGAAACGAGCTATCAATAGAAAGCAGGTAAAAGAAAATCTTCGTGGATCTTTAGGTATATAAATATATAAAAAGTGATGATCAAGAAACCTCTACAAAACATTTATTGACTGAAAGTGACTCTAATCCTGATCCAGCTGAAAACATTCCTTCCACATCATCATGGGTCCCGCCGCCGTCATTAAGTAAAAACAGCGAGGATGATGATGAATGAACTACATCATTGTCTCTTAGGTCACCGGTGCCGCCGTCAACGCTATCCAGTCAAGAACACGAATCTGAGCCCGAGTCTCAGAGAATCCATGACTGCTGGAATGGAAAATCTGAATCCTCAAAAAGACCCCGGTTTGTGGCCCATAACAATTACTGATGTAAACCGAACTGAGATTGTATTAAAAGGTCCAATCCGGGTTAAAGTTGATTTCCCGTAAATGATAATGGACGGCGATTCAGCGAATATCATTATAATAAGATGTTAGTTAACGGTGAAAAGCTTGACAGGCGCTGGATGATTTATTCACAAACAAAGGATGCTGTTAACTGCTTTCCGTGTCGAATATTCGGGCTAGAAAATACAAAGATTGGATCAAGTGAAGGAGTGTGTGATTGGAAACACTTGGGTGATTACCTACTTACAGTCTCACGAATCTAGGCATTCTCTTTAGAGAATGGTTTAAAAAGCTGTTCCACTATTGACTCCTCGGCCCAGTCACAAATTGAACAAGAAAGGCAACGTTGGAGAGATATTTTAGAACGATTGCTCGCAATTGTAAATTTTTTTGCATCTCGCTGCATCAGCAGCTGGAATCTCATCCTAGGAGATGCAGCATCGTCTTCGTCTCGTCCAAGTAAAATCTTTTTTTGGTTTGCTACTCTGTTTGCCGGCTCAAGCCAGAGGTGGGCTATTTTAAATGCTCATGTAAAATCGTTATCGCTAAAACCACTTTCTAAAACTAGATGGGAGTTCAGGGTAGCATCGGTGAAGGCCGTTAAATACTACGTTACTAAGCGATATATGTGATGATTTAAAGGATTTAGCAGAAAATACAAGAGATTGTCAGTTGGTCAGTGAATGCCATTCTATAGAAAAGGAAATAACTACCTACGAATTTGTAGTTTCACTTATCATAGGGTATGACATTCATACAAAGATAAATGTTATAAGTAAAACGTGGCCAAGCGAAAACATGCACTTAGATGTGGCTATAGTGCTGCGGGCCGACCTCCCTGATGGCGTCAGCGTAGTTTGCTACGCTGACGACACGCTGGTCCTAGCGCAGGGGAGGTCGCATCAGGCGGCGGCCGACGCGATGACACGCGGGGTTGCGATAGTCGTGGAAAGGATCCTGCAGTTGGGTCTCGAGGTGGCATTGCACAAGTCCGAGGCCATGTCCTTTCATGGGCCCCGGTACGGGCCACCTTCGGGATCCCAAGTGATGGTAGGAGGGGTTCACATCGGCGTCGAGACAACGATGAGATACCTGGGTCTCGTCCTCGACAGCCGGTGGAACTTCGTCGAACACTTTCGACGTTTGGCCCCCAAACTGGAACGGACCGGGGCCGCCTTAAAGCGGCTCCTGCCCAACCTGAGGGGGCCAAACGCCTCCTGCCGGAGGCTTTACGCGGGGGTCATGCGGTCCATGGCCCTTTATGGGGCCCCGGTGTGGGCGCGTTCACTGCGGCTGCGAGCCGCACACTACCTGAACGCGGCCCAAAAGGTGGTAGCCGTAAGGCTTATCCGGGGGTACCGCACGATCTCGGGCGAGGCAGCAAGCCTCCTTGCCGGACTGCCACCATGGGATCTGGAGGCGATAGTCCTCGCGCGCCTGTATGACTGGCGCGCGGAGGCACTACGTCGGGGGGAAACTCCGCACCCGCGGCAAATCGCGGCGGAGCGGACGGACCTCCGGCGCGGTCTCATGGTGGAATGGAAGGCGCGACTATCGCAACCCAGCGCAGGGCACGCCACGATAGCGGCGGTAAGACCCCTCTTTGAGGAGTGGCTAAAGAGGCGTCACGGCGCTCTCTCCTACCGCCTGACGCAGGTCCTCTCCGGACACGGATGTTTCGGGAGGTTCCTGCACATAATCAGGCGGGAGGAGACGCCCGGGTGTCACCACTTCGAGGATCGCCCAGAGGACACGGTGGAGCATACGGTGGAGGTCTGCCCCGCTTGGGCAGAGCACCGCCGTGTCCTCGTAGAGGCGATCGGCAGCGGCGGCGACCTCTCGCGTCCGGCCCTGGTGCAAGCCATGGTCCGGGGCGAGAGGGAGTGGGAGGCGGTCACCTTCTTCTGCGAAGCAGTCATGCTAGCGAAGGAGATGGCGGGATGGGCGAGGGAGAGATCCTCACGCCTCAGCCGCCGAGGGAGACGCTCCGGGCGTCGGGAGCCGCGTGACGACTCCCGGCCACCGTAGGCGCGGGCCTGCGGGCGGAGAGCAATGGGTAGCTCTCCGTCCGATCAGGACCAGGCCCGTGCCGGACGGCGCGTATGTGTTCCACGTGCGCCTCAAAGAGATGTCAGCATAGTTGACGGGGCCCGACAGGGCCGAAGCCTGCCGGGGTAGCGGGATCGTCCGAAAGGGTTACCGCTGCCCTGGTACATAAAGGGCTGAGGAAGGAACACGGGTGGGTTTTAGTCAGTAAGAGTCTGACACTCCCTTCTGCTCCACCCAAAGCGGGAGGGGTCATTTGATGATTTCCCATCCTCAAAAAAAAAAAAAAAGATGTGGCTATACAACACCTAGACACATTCACAATTTGGCTCGATAATTATCGAGAAAATGGTTTTCAGTCATCCCTTGTAACAGCGAGAGAAATTGCCGAGGAAAATTATATTGACAGACAGTTAAAAGAGGTCAGAAGACGGCGTAAAAAAGGCATTATGATTATGAAGGGGAAGATGAAGCTCATGAATTGAATGCGGAAGAAAAATTTTCAAAATAAACTATTATTATGTCATTGCCGAAAATGTGCGCGCAAGCTGCCATCCTAGGTTTGAGGCTCTCAAACATCATGAAAGCATATTTGGTTTCATTTATAATATAAAAAGATTAAAGGAAATTAGTGATAGTGGACTTTTGAAGCAATGCAGCGACTTGCAAATATCTATGAGAGTAGGAAAAATGTGAATTTGATGGACATGAATTGTACGAAGAACTGAATATGTTCGTCCGTGTGTATGAAGGAAACTACGACATTACCTCGATGCAGAAATACTTAGAAAAAAAAAAAACTGAAGTTTACCCCACTATCGAAATAGTTGTGAGAATTATTGCTACCACACCTGTTACAGTTGCGTCTGCTGAAAGGAGTTTGGAAAACATATTTGAGGAATTCGATTACACAAGATCGGCTTCCAGCCCTTGCTATTCTTTCAATCGAAAATGAAGTAGCTTATTCGTTCGATTATTGTGATTTAATTAAAGATTTTAGTCTTAGGAAAAGCCGCAAACATAAATTTTTAAATGTATCATCTCTGTATTTGTTAATTTTGTAAATCTTTCAATGTAAAATATTTTAAAACTCAAATTTTATTTATTTGTATAACTTTAGCATTTCTCCTCAAACATGACATTAAACACTTAAACCAAACAACCAGACCTACTTTCGCATCACACACTTTTCACGAAGGACAAAGGGCCTCGCAAAGACCTGCCGCCCGGAGCCTCGCAATGGGTAAGGCCGCCTCTGAAGTTATGTATGGGACAGTTGAAAATTTTGAAAGTTTTAAATATGACCACTCCTTTCCGATACATGCTATATAGTCATCCATTCATACGTTATGCATTTAAAGTTACTTTTTTAAATGTGAGTCAGTTAAAAAAATAACTCATTAGTCATCATGATGCAAGGCTATATGCATCCCGTTTTATAAATAAAACATCATTATTTTATACTGGTTTCACCGGCATAAGTTTCGATAAAAAGTATCCTATATGTTAATCCTGGTTATAAACCATCTGTGTGCCAAATTTCATCCAAATCCGTTTAGTAGTTTTTGCGTGAAAGAGTAACAAACATCCATCCATACAAACTTTCACGTTTATAATATTAGTAGGATAATAATAAATTGTTATACTTATAAATAAGGAAAAAAAAAAAGAAAAAAACTGAATGTTCTTAACACGACGTATTTATTCTCAGTTTGTCGACGAGAAAGTACAATAAAATCTAAAACTAAACAATGTTTGCAGGAATATTTCAGTATTCCCCTAAAATATCTCACACACAACCATATAAATAAACATCTTTTCAACATTTTCACCTTAAAAGTAATAAAAAAATCTTAATATAAGTATACTACCCGCATTTTAAACAAATAATCACAGATAAGTATAAATAATCAATTACAATAATATGACTGACATTTAAGATATGATGGCTTTTATAAATAATTTAATTAGATTTAGCAACAAACTTTTAGACACATTAAGTTTTTAATTCTCACAAAGAAGAATTCTTAAAATATACTATGGAAACTTAACAAATAGAATTAGAACTCTAACTCCTGAATCAATCCTTTCAACAGCTTCAAAATATTTAAGTCTTATTTCCCATCTTTATTTAAGAAGCCTCTAAAGTGCTCAACCCACAATATTGGCAGCCCTAACTCAAGCTTGGCTTAATAATAGCCACTTAAACCCCTTAGAATTAAGATCTCAAAACAACAAAAGAGGGTCACTAAACTTTGAGATAAACGAGAAAAAAAAAAAGAATTACATTTTTTACAATGGCGGCTTGTAACGTCATCCAAACGAAATTCTCTTTTTAAAAGCTGTTGCCAGCGCTATTTTTCTAAGAACCTGTGATTTATATCTCAAAACGAAATTGGTTTCGAAATCAATTTCAAATAACTTATTATATCGTTTTTGATACCTTCTAGAAAACTCTTTGGTTTAAAAGGAATATAAGCCTTAAAAGTTCGTTGCTAATCGCACCATTTACATAAATCTAAAACTACCCTTACAAAAATACATCAACATTTATGACATACAAAATTTACTTCGTATTATAGTGGCATATCTACAATATCGCAACAACCAAATCCTTACACCGAAATCAGTCGAAAATCTAGCGATTACATTTGTATTCTATTTGCCAGAACAGTTGGCACAAGTCCCCATCACAAGGCATCTTTCTTCACTTATCAATATTAAATTAATATTCGTACAAACGCCTGAGACCTTATGAACTAAGGTTTAGTGGTCTTTGTAGAAAAGATAGGAAGGATCATTTAGTGTATAGCAAAGTGGTGTTACAGGTCAAATAATTTAAAACCACCATAATACCAAGGAGCAGTCATTGAGATTTTCACAACGTTCTTGCTTTTTTAGCAAAGTCCTTGACCAGCACCATAATTGCGTAACACACTATCAGTCATAATCTGAATAATTTTGAAGGATATTTCTAATCCATTGCTTCTTAAGTTCGAAAAAATTGTCTGCTCATCAACGTAAATAACGCAATGAATGATGTTGGACTGTCTCCCCGCTGTTCCATCTCCCTTTCAAGGGTTGACTTTGCCTTGCTAACACTTTTGATAAACTAAGAATTTTGGACACAAGGACCAATAAGTGGTGTCATCACCACTATATGAACACCGCGCATTTTTTTTCTATTAATGGGTTTAGGTTTATATTCACATAAATTCTACTTAATTGTTTAACGTTTTTGTTCAATATACACTCCTTTAAGTCTTTCTAAGTTAATTAAAACACGATTCTTTCAGAATTGTTTGATTCAACACTCATTGAATCCCTGGTTTGTTTGAAGACATTCAACATTGCTATGTTCATGGCGTTTGTATGATTATACACACTCGTGTACCATATCATTAGACCTATAGGTACTATAATATTTCAACACGCATTGCAACCAGGCGACATTATGAATAAAACTTCCGACTATAGAATTAAAGGGCATATGTCTTTTTAAAATTACAGACTGTGTTGCAAATAACACACACGTGAAATGTCTATATTTACTGAGGTAAATATAGACATTTCACACGCGTTTGTTAAATTCAACACGTTTTTTTTTTGAGTCGAGTACAGTTTCAAGTGTTGGTCGGTGAATAAGTATAACCAAAAGTTTTTAAAGAGCTAAATATTTGGGAAAGGCTTTTGACTGCTTAAAATTTAGACAGACTCAGTCTCTGCTTTAGACTCCAAAGCAACAGTCATATATAGACATTAATTATATATCATCACGCCTGTATTCTCCGAAGTGTGAGCTAGAGGTGTACTTATAGTACATCCACCTATCGCCAGTTATGTTTGAAGCCCCAGGTTGTAAAAGGGGGCGAGTTTTTTGCCGTCAACCAGGCACAAATCCAGACTTCAGGCTACTACTGAGAAATTCGAAATGGAAATCCCAATAACCGACCCGGGAACTTCATGCTCAGCAATTGAGCGTGCGGCCACTAGACCAACGAAGCATTATAGATATATTTTCGTCCACAAATGGATATTTTCGTAACATTGAAGCAAACATAATGTCGTCTTCGACACGTGTCCCTCATTTCCACAATCTAAGTATAAATCTATTTACTGTATTGGACTTCACACGTGTTGGTATCACGCCAGTGACTTACATAGTGGAATGTTTCGTTATATCACGAAATGCATTTCTGGACGTTCAAGGACGTTTGTTACTGTAATGTGGGGCAATGTTTCTTGACCATGTTTCTGGCACGAGATTTTTTGGGCTTCGAATATTTGAGTCTTGGAGCGCTGAACTGAGAATGCAGTTTTTTTGTCGTACCTGAGTCCTTTATTCCTATATTACCTAAGCACTCGGTTTTTTTTGGCTCACAGAAGGGAAAAATTGTTTGAACTTCGTGACAAATAGCAAGCTCTCCTTCTGTTAGGCCTTGACTAGATTGACTTCGGAGATCCCATAAAGATGACTAAAGTTCTCACAGAATTTAGGCCTCAAATAAGTATACATCCCATAAAGTTGTCTAAAGCTCTCAGAAAAACTTGAGTGACACAATAAAGAACAGTAATGAATGGTTCACACTTGTAGAAACATCATTACACATGCATGTCGATGGTGTAGTGCCATTTGCTGCCATTGTGAGAGCCAAACATATGTAACAGTCACAGTTTATTATGAACGTTTCCTTATAGATTCCCCTATACGGTTCTTATTTAACGATACAATTCTGTGAACTAATTTGTTTTTATAAATGCATGACAATTGTGTTCAATGCTCATTGCTTGTAAATAACTTTTAATAGAATCGTGTAAAGAAGAACAAATCCAAATACGATCCCTGAAAAAATCCGTTTTTTAATAGGTTAAGAAACATTGCCTTAAAATTATAATTTCTTAAACGTTGCTTAAAAAAACGAATAATAACGTCTGCTTAAGCATCTATTTTTTGTCGTTTGAACGTCTCTTTAACTTTAAGCAATGTTTAAAAAGTATGGGAGAATATTTACAACGAATAATTTGTAATTAACAAAAAGCTTTAACAGATTGGCCTCAAACCAGTGCCCTTGATCGCAGCTTCCGGCCAGACGCGAGCCGCAGGCCCAGTTATCACTTATCAGAAAACATTTTAATTCTGTGCATATTTAATATTATTGTGTTAAATTGTTAACATTCGGAAAGGCTATAATGTTAATATTTTATAAGTTTGGTAGATAATTGGAATATTCGAATTGGGTTTAGTTAATTTACAAAACGGTAGTTTTCGAGTAATAATAATGATAATTAAATTATGTATTAGTTAGCATTTTCCTTTTATTTTCGCAATAATTTTGTCCATATTTGGTATTGTCACGATCCTTAAATGTAATGCTTTGGGTAGTGGTTTTATTGCAGATTTTTTCCCTTTGATAACACTATGTTTTTATATTTATTAATTTTCTCCGCCACAGTCGGGTAAAAAGAATGTTGCCTATATTGTTCACCTTTTTTTCCTTATGTCAAGTTTAGAAAGAAAGAAACCGAAAAAAAAGCGATCATTTTATTCAATTTCAATCCTATTTATCACATGTACTTAAAATTGAATCAGAACACACAAAAGAGGCTGCTAGTACCGCTTGGCTCCACAAATAAAAACAGGTTTTGAGCCCACAACAGTGCATAGACCATGGTTATTATAAGTAATTTCTTTGTCAGTTAACTCCTACAAGTGGTGTTGAATAAGTAAATAATTATTGAGTCGACAACCTTTAAAAGGTGGCTGAGAGTGCTAGGACAGGCTGGATGCGGCAAGCGGGGACCGGGTGTTGTGACGCAACCTGCCTAGCTTTTCCCCAATTTTGTTGGGGTCGGCTTAGTTTAAATACATGTAACTAAATAAGTACTAGTATTTTACATGGAGTGACTGCCTATCTGCTCCACAACCCAGTAACTGGGTAACACGATACTCCTTGGTAAGATGGCTACCCGTAACGACTGTAAAAGTCCTACAAATGTCAGCCGGGACCACGTGCTTAACGGGGGCAGGGCGCGGGGGCTTAACGTGCTCTCCGAGACACGGAGGCGAAGAAAGGCTAAGCTGATTAATTTAAATGTTAAATATAGAGGAGTCTTGTTCTTTTCTTTGTTGAGAGGCGACAAAAATATCCTAGCTAATGAAAAACTATTCGTTAAGCAAGTTTAATTGATTCAACGGTTATTCACGGTCGTTTCGAAGAACGACAGAAATCGTACAAATACTATGGAATGTGCAGTCATGCCAGGATGCCTTTCTGCGAAAAATGCTGACAAATACCATAGCGAGAGAAATCTTAGAATACAAGTAAAAATAAACTGTAAGACAAAGATGGCAGAGTCTGAATTTCTATAAGTTATTTACGGTTCAGTCTAGGCAATAATTCTGACTTATTACGTCATTGACTGAGGACTGGCAGACGTGTTTTATTTTGACAGAACGTTATTTATGTTGCATACTGATTTGTTTTTTCTGTAAACTTTTTTTGCCTTGGCAGTTTTACTCGTACTTTTTTATTTGCAACACAATGATAAAGTAAAGATCAAATTGACAAACATTTTTTTATCTAAACTTTTTTGTTGCTTTGATAGGTTTTTAAAAACGATGACGCGGCAGTTCCAGACACCGATGGTAAGTGAGACGCACTATACCAATTTCGCAAGGATTGGTTCAGTACACCAAAATCATAAGAAATTGAAAAGCTAGAAGAGCTGTTCAGCATGTAGAGACTTTTAGGGTCGATATAATCAATATTTGTTTTACATCGTTTTGATTTCCTAAGCTCACTAGGCTCAAACATTCATCTCTTATCTAGCTCAAAATAATGTACTTACTTATACTATGTTACGCGCTAAGTGGAAGGTAAAGTCACTCACAGCCACTCAGAGCTAATCTCATAAGTTTAAACAAAAAAAAAAAGGATTACTCATCTCACAAGGTATGCGTAAGATTAGATTACGGTAGATTCTTAGCGAGGGTATTCCCTCTGGGGCTTGGGAGGCTCGCAAGGAATGTTGTAGTAAGGAGGATGTAGTATTTTTATTATTTATTTAAGCTTGTTTTGTATCCGATCGATAAAGATTGAGAGGGGTTTTGTATTGGATGGACGGAGGTTGCTGGGAAGCCTGTTAAGCTGTTTCTTGTTCCCAGTTATTTCTGTAGAAAAGTGTAAAAACTGGAGGATTTAGGGGCTGTAATTAGAAACGGAGACGTTTTAGTCATACAGATTCCAAAGGGTGAAAGTGTCTTCAAATAGACTATCAGAAGTAACAGTTCCAAGGTAACAAGTATAAGTTTGGGAACAAGAAACAGTGCGATGCAACAGCATTCAAGTTCCAAGCAACTCATCTGTTTGTTATGAGAAACTGGCATCCAAACAAAATGAATGTATAGGTACACATAGCGCAGCATACCACCTAAACCTCAACACACGAGCTTTACAAACCTGTCCACCTAACCCAACACCGATACTTTAAATAATAATGCTTGACGCAACTCACAATCAGCTGCGTGACATTCTGAAGGCCACGGTCCAAAATTTCAGAAGTGACCTCATTAGGTGCAACAAACTTGCTCTAGACGGGTTTAAATCTAGATATTTTTTAAGTTCAATTTAATTAAAAATTCTAAACGGCTTTGTAAAAAATGGCGGTTGGTTAAAAGCAACTGGCCCGGTAGAAAAATACTGTTAATATTGTTACATTTTCGAAAGAAAGGGGAGGTTTAGTTTAGAAAAACAAAGGTAGTTGTTAGCCTAGATAAATTGATAAGAAAGAGTTCTCTTCTACTAAATCGTCATTCACAGTCAGACAAGGGCAGAATCTTATCCCAATTTATTTAGGGTTGATGAAGTACGACCTTTCTTTCACTCAGCTATCACTTCAGTGTTCACTTCTTTCCTAGCCATATTCTCTTATTTCTACTTGTACTAGTGATATGAAATAAGACAGTAAATACTTACAGTATCATGTGCGATTGGGACATGTTTCATTCCTACCCTCTTCTCTTCAAAGTGTTTTTTTCCTCAAACTAAACACTTTGCCAAAATTAGTGTAGCCCTTTTTTCGTTTAATACAATTTCAACTGCATGTTTGTATCTATACATCTATGAGTATAGGAAGACCAAAGAAACGATGGATGGACTGTGTGAAACATGATATGGCTGGAAAAGGAGTGAGTACCGAGATGACAACTGATAGAGGAATATGAAAAAAAATACACGTTTCGCCGACTCTAAATAAATTGGAATAAGGGCAGGAGAACTATGAATAGGTAGGTATTTGAACTCCTATTAAACAAAAGTTCTCTAAAACACATCAACGTTTAAAAAACACAACGTCGTCAACAACGAAGCCTACTCGACTCGCTGGGTTCGTTTCTACCCGACCGACCATATAATTTGCCAAGCTCACAAATGCCGTGTAAATTACTGGATCAATTCTGATAATGAGGCACATATCGATTGGTGTCAGTCTGGTGTCGTATACAACGTTGTTATAGCATTTTCAGTGAAACACGGTATTGTAGTATGGGTTGTGCGGTATTGATTCTATGAAGCAAGGTTCCAATGAACGTTTTAAAAACTAATATTTACTGATAAAAGTTTGCAACTAACTTCCTGAATGAACTTCTTTAGAATCTAAAAGTGCTTGTAAGTGGGCTAACTGAAATAAATGCTTTGAATTTAAAACTAATAGAAGTTATACACAGCTCTTCAGAATATTTACAGATAAAAGAATGCAACTAACTTTTTAAAAGGCAGACTGCTTGAGAATTTAAAAGTGCCTTTAAATGATGGTTTTATTGAAATAAATGCTTTCAGGCTTTCACTTTCAAACTAACAGAACTTAAGCACAGCTTTTCAGCGACATTGTTAACTTTTCAAACTATTTAATAAGTACGAGCGCAGATTGATTTAGTAAGAAATATACCTAGGTATCTCAAATGATAGGATAAACTGGATGCGGAAGGCGAAGGACAGCTTGTTGTGGCGCAGCCTGGCAGAGGCCTGCGATAGGCTGAGTTGATTCATTGATCTCATATGATACTGCAGTAACAACGGTTTTACAATATTACGTAAGCAAAAACTGCTGCTCTGTTACGACTTACAACAAAAAAAAAAAAAAAGAATTACGGGGATACCTTCATTAAAAAAGGCATGAATGAATGACAAATGGAAACAAAATTGTAAAGAAGTAAGTTTGAAAGTCACAAAAAGCCAAGAAACGTTCAGTTTTGTTTTTCTTTTACACTTTCACTTAACTTGATATTACTCAGGGCTGCTTTTTCTCAGCCAAGAATTTCTAGAATGTATTTTTTTTATGTTGAAATACAGGCAATTATTTAATATCGGCTTTACGCAGCTCAGCAGTGAACTGCCATAGTTGCGTGCGTGCATTGCGTGTCACTTTAAAATAAGCCGAAACATCAATACTGTACAACCCTTGTATTAAAAGGTAATGGAATCCAACATAACGTAACATGACTCCAGTATTCCCCAAAGAAGGGGTAGGCCCTTAGGCAGAGGTGTATGCACACCCACATCGCCAGTTATGTTTAAGTCCCATGTAATAAGGGGCGAGTCTTATGCAGCCAAAAGTCTCAACTTCGAGCTGCTGCTGAGAAATCCCTAAAAGAAAACTCTCAATACAAATCTGCCCAACTCGGGAATCTATTCTTATCGAGGACTCCTTGCTCCGAAGTCGCGCTTTTAAGTTTACGACCAGACCAACTAGGCATATCGGTTTAAATTGGATTATATAATATCAAAATAACTTTGAACATAAAGACGATAACATTCATGCACGAGAAACTAGGCCTTCAAAGTCACGTGAGAGTATGAACGCACAAAACATTTCTTCGACTAAGGTCAAGAAGTTATTTAAATACCAAAACGAGTTATTGATCTAAACCAGACGATATTTTTGCAGGTATATCACGTCATGCCGAAATTAACTGCTTAAGGAAAGAAAAACATCAGAATCTATCTAAGTAATTCAGTAGGCATAACTGTGACTTAATGCTTTGAAAAAGAAAACCAAGATAAGAAACATGACAAACCTTACAAACAAAAAAAGCATGAATTATCTTAGTCTTCAAGGTTGCATGGATTTTTTTATACTGATAATTAATAGAACTCTTGACTTATCTTTTTATAACTCGAGTGGCAATGTCTGTATTACTCATCATTTCTAAATGGAGGTAGTTGCCCAGTTGCCCCAAATTCTAGAGGTCTAAAAACTGCTCCTATCTATTAAATCGATGACATATGTTGCTAAAATGGTCTGGGGTCACAATCCTTACAATTAGACCAATTATAAGCTAAGGATGACTAACACAAGATTGATTGACAATCTCCAAATGGATTCTTCTTTGATATGTATGCCATTTAAATAAGAGAAAAGCAGAATAAGAGAGATTTAGATCCTGAAGAAATAGAGCGAGAAGGGCAAGGTGAACGATCGTCATTGGCTCTCAACCGAAGTCTTATATAGCATAAACCATTAGAAAATACATAACACAAATCGTTACCGGCAGGCAGCCTATCTACGCGTGCCATTAGCGAAAGAGTAAAAGCCGATGCCGACTTCCCAAAAAAGTCGTCCAACTTATAAAACTGACGTAAGAGATTAATTCTCAAAATTATGAAGCACTGGTCAAGTCAGGGTCGATAAGACTAGAGAGAGAAGAGATAAGATAAAAGTAACGTAACTTGGCAACAAGCCAACGAATTTTGGCAGGAGAGAATTCGAGGCATTTGGAAACCAGGCTCAAATAACAACTGTATAGGTCGATTTTAACTGGGTTTGAGGAGCCAATTTGTATAAGATAGAAATTAACCCGGTTGGAATTGAATGTTATTTTGTAGCCGTTGTTATTTTAAATAGCCCTCAGGAATGTGAAAGCCTTGAAAATTAGAGACAATGTCCTGTGGAAAAACTTGAGAATGGCTGGAACAAATTGCTGGTTTGGTGGCTCGTATTTTTTTTTTTATGGTTACCGAGATATTGGTAATTTTAATAACTTGTGTCTGTGTGAAGCATCATAATTTGGTCTAGTGAGATACTAACATAATGAGATATTTAATAACCAGGCCGTCAACAAAGCCAAAGCTTTGTGGTTTTATCTTTCAATTTATGTTCCCCTGCCTATAGCACTCATTGGAGCTGTCAATACGGATGCCTATTTTCCTGGACACAAAAGATTAATAAATGTCGTCATCCAATTAAAAACACAATAAACAGTTAAAATAAAACCATACGATTCCCTAGATATCTATTCAAAAGAAACTATAAAACTGATCAATATCAGTTACGCCTTTTACTGAAGACGATCATATAGCGTGACCAGCCCGGATAAAACAAATAAACAGGAAAAAATATAACATAACTTTTATAGCAATAAAAAGGTTTCAATTTCTACTTCCTACGCCTGTTAAGTAAAATAACTTGGAAGATGTACTCAAAATATTGATGGCAATTTACAATGCAATACTGTCACTCCAAATCCATTGAGGCTGAGATCTGTACGTTACTAACCACGTACTTAGGCTAAGCGTCATTCCTGTCACTGTCGCACAACTGTCAAACTACTAGTGCAAGATAGAGACGGGAACATGTCTCAGTCAAGGCAAAACCGAAGTAACGTTTATAGATCACGGCCTGAGACTGGAATAAAAGTGCCCGCACATATGACAATACGAAAGTACTTGCAGCACTCCCTGATTATCTATCCCTCACACCAAACTGGGTACAAATGAGCCGTTGTATAGCACATCACTTCTGCTAAATTTGAACCATCTCGACTCCTATTAAGAAATGTGTGTCTGAAATAATATAATCATCACGCCTACCATAACCAGCAGTGCAATTCTGTAATCATCTTACCGTGAAAACTTAGGTGAACTGAGCGTGGAGTGAGCGGTCATTCCTACTAATATTAGGGATTGACACTATTGACAGCTCACTCTAAGCTCACTTCACCTAACTTTTCACGGTGAGATTTTTACAGAATCGATCGGCTGTACCTCATTCAAATGTAATAAGGATACAGCTGCTGATGCTGACCTTTCGGGAATAATTCCAGCCACGACTTCTACTGGAAACTTGAGTAGTACAGAGTGTCCTTATTTGAGGCCGGGACTTTTTGCTGAAGATCTTAAAGAAACATTACTTCGCTATAAGTAGGGTCAACGCTCGATAATACAAGGAATTGTCCACGCATCGTATGAGGAAAGAATTGAAAGTTATTTGTAAAATTGGTTGGTCGACTTCATTTTTAAGAAGACTGTCTGTCAGAAAAAGGATAGTAGCCGAAAAATTTGAAATCGAAGAATCGCAACATAATTAATGTTAATGATTTAAAAGAGATTTAAATAAATTACAAGATGGACTGTATTTCTATAATCCTTGTGTTCCCAATGCAAGGGATAACGAGACTGCTGAAGAAATCCAAAATATTAAGGTCGTAACAATCATGAACTCTGAAAGAATTACTGAACAGGAGAGATGCATAACAAAAAGTATGATTTTATAGGAGTTTTTAAGTATTAACAAACAGGACTCAGACCCCACAGATCTGCAGTGCGATTCTGTAACCATCTGCAACTGCGACTGCGTGCAAGACACCCCCTGCCATTTCATCTGTGAATATTATATTATCATTGGTCAGACACACATAGAATTTCCATAGTTCATGGTAACCGATCCACTATAGCTACCCAAACCCATAGCCCAGTATATTTTGTTTCCATGTTCTGCAATAGTCCTGCACCAACCGGGGGTTGTTCTTGGGTGCACTTGCATGGTGCATACAGGGATAATCGTCGGTTGGTGCCTCCTCATCATTTAAAATCGTGTAAAGGGTCTGTGTGAATTGGCTTCAGCCCCTAGTACGCCTTTTAAAGGTGTGATGTCAAAGATAATAATTTTTATATATTATTTTTATTTATTAACTAAAGCAAGGTTAGTTCTCTCTCATTTCATTATTATGAAAAGGACAAGGACATGCATATAAACTGACTATTGAATAACAGAGAAAAACTACTCTAGTAAAAAATTTATTATTCAATGACAAAACATATATAAAAACTTATAAATGTTTTCACGACTATAATATGCTGTTTAAGGTTTTATTATGTTTCGATTCAGTACTAGAGAATATTATGAACACTTACATAAAAGAGAATTGTAAGGTTAATCCTAGGAGCTTATCTTGAAACCTTACCACCTTTATATTGGGTGAAGCCGTACAAACTGTCAGACGACGAGACGCTTCAATGTGATGAGATGTTTTCAAATAGCGTCTATATCGTAGGATCGATTGAGGCAATAAGATAAAATGTTACAGTCTGGAGTTCAAAGGACGAATGTTGGATCGAATCTGGGAAATAGAGGAGTTTTCAATAGTATACTATTCATTGTCATTTCACCGTTACTTAATTTGCTATTCTTCTTTTCAGATATTGACACGAATTATATGAAAAAGCTCATGATGTGCATGATAAAAAACACACACACGGTCAGGAAGGAGGTAGCGAAACTGACTGCCAAAGGACTTAGTAATAATTTCACCGATCAACCAACTATTCTTATTTTAGCCACGTCAAAAAAACCACTTGTATGTGGCATGTGTTTCCAAAACACGATTGAAAAGCCTATAGTGCTATATAGCCTAGGCCGCGCCAAAAAAAAAACAGTTCATAACCAGGTTCCACAAAAAAAAAATCCACAAACGGCCATGAAGACCATGCGATGATTCAACGTTGATCGATATCTAACCGTTACTACTTCATTACAAGAACAAGGCTATATCCCACGCCGGTTTTTATTATAAATCTCAATGGAGCTATCATTAAATTAGAGTAAGTTCGGGACCTTGGTTGACACAAGTCAAGGTGGCCTATGAATGATTTGTCTTCGTCGTAGTTTGGGCGGTGATTCAGACGGGGATCATCATCATCTGCTTAGCCTTTACCCAACTATATTGGGGTCGTCTTCCAGTCTAACTGGATGCAGATAGACATTAGTATTTTACATGGAGACTGGAGTAACTGCCTTTCTGACCGAATCATCAACCCAGTTACTTGGTAACAAGAGGTAAGGCTGGTTGTCAAGACCGATGTGGATGTGTAAGATTGCTTGAGGCTGTTGACTCAAACTGGGATATGAAAAAATATGACAATCAGCGTTGGGTAAAAGTGGCCATATACGTGTGTGTGTGTTTTAACAGAAGACAGCTAAAGACAGATAAAGCTAAATCTTTGAACACCATCTTTGCCTAAAATCCGTCGAATTTTTTCGCCAGGTTAACGACCCTTCGAATGCATTATAGAATAGAAAACTTTTATTTCAGACAGGAGTCCATAGGGTTAGTAACAATTTTACTTAACTTTATTTTACTTATTATACATAATATGTAGATGTTACGCAATCATGAAACGAGTCGACGTAACCAATAGTACGAATATAGAACTGCCATCATAAAACAGCATTTTCAATGATATTCCTCCTGAAACCCGTTACATTAACGTATCCTATGCGTGACCGTTTCGCGTTATTGAATTGCAGATGAAAATGGCTAAAGGTAACAGAACGAATGCTTTTGAGTTCAATACTGGAGGCATGCAAATGTTTGTGTTTTTAGTCTTGAAGCACGCGAGAACTATGGTTACTGGAAGAACATTGTTGATGTTTTTTAACATTGTTCTGCTGATTTTTTTCTCAGTAGGTACTATGAAAACTTGGTAGAAAACAAAGGAGTTGACATAGTGACTTAAGTCACTCCTCAGTGACAATCTGAGGTTCAAATCAAAATCACGGATTTGTCTGCTTCTGTATTTTTAATTTTCAGCCTGATAATCCCATTACCACGCATTTGGGCCGGTTTACACTAAAGCGAAGGACTGTCTCGAAAAACCAATGTGCGCTGTTATAAATTCCAACGTGACGATATTATCGTGGACGTCCACGGCATCACGATAACACAGTGAAGTAGGTAACATCTATTGGAATATATGAAGACAGTTTTAAATTTTCGTTCACGTTAACGTTATAACGTGCACGACATTTACTTCCCTGCCATGTTGCCTACGTCCACGATAATATCGTCACGTTAGAATTTATAAAAGCGCACAAAATGGAATCTATTTTATTTATCTACTCTTTGCTTCGTTTCAATGAATAACAATAACCTTTTGATGTTCGCGAGACAATCTTCTGCGCTTTCGAGGAAATCGGCCTATAAACTACATATATCTTTTTATGTTTTTCAGCTGTCCTTTTCCACGAGTATAACAAATACTTCAGCTTCAAGTTCATATATGACGTAGGCTATCATAGAACCACTAGAGCATCAACTTATCAACATGAGCGAGGCTGTTGAGAGTTATCTACAGTAGGTACTCACTGACAACAAACTAGCCAATAGGGTAACATTAACTCAGGGTCGAATTAACTACAACCTAGTTAATTACCCTTTCAGGGAAATTAAAGGAGAACAGACAGCTTGATGTGCTACTGTATTACTGGTAGTCAATGTGGTAGTTAATGTAGAGGACGATAAAGTTGCTGCTATAAATCGCGTTGCCACATTAACACCGTGGGATCTGCAAAGGAGCCCCTTTGCAACAGTTGCAAATATGTAAATACTTAAAGTACATAATTATTTGAATAGATGACATTAATAAGGCTTCGTTGTGATTATTTTTATGGATATCCTAAATAGTTTTTGGATAACAAGGCTTTTTGAAGATTGGAAGACAGGAGGTCATTTCACACTATGCAAACCCGACACGCCTTGGTGCAATTATAGGGGAGGGATTCGATGGAATATATAATCCAACACTATTTAATATTTTGACTCTGACAATCGTCTAATAATGCTAACTAAAAGCATCTTTAGCATCAACGTGAAACAAAACGTTACGACATAGGCTTACAAATGTTCTAATTAACATAAGAGACCTAGGTGAGTGAATCTGAATCTACAGCTAATAATATAAACACAGCAGTTTATAATGTTAATACAACTCAAACTGACGGACAAAACAAATAAGTTTTAAAGAACTTATTTGTCTTTTAGAACGAGTATTAACCCTGATTTAACCACAATAAACAAGCGTGGTGCTAAGGAGGAAGTTCATAAATTGCGAAATTTTACAAGAGATGGTCAAATTGAGCAAGTTAGTAGACTCAATGCACTAACCATTTTGAGTACAGTTGATATTTTGAAAATTGAAATTGTTTAACCAAAGGAGCTGGATACGAGATGCACAGAATCACACGCACAAAGATTTGAATAAGTCTCATTAAACGATCTTTCAAGGTTCTTCGACCGTCGTCCAACTTACAAATAAGAACCCTGCTACAGGATATCCAACCAACTAGCTCAGTTTAACATATTTTTGGTAGAAGGGCCAGCTCTGACGTCATTAATATAGCTTCAACAAACATCAACCATCTTAGTCAACGTAAGACATAACGAAAGAATAAATTGAAACTTTCAGAAATCAAGCATTTGCTTTGATATTTTCACCGTTATGTTCTAAATAACAGAGGTATATAGGCAATGCAATCAAATCGAACCAACAGTAATAGACACATACAAGCTAATACGATTTTAATGGAGCAATCGATACAGATGGAACATGGCGATTAAAATCATCAATTCTGTGAACACTGACAATAGACAACTGCCGACGTAATTCCATTCCAATTAAAGTAGACATTTTTATGAGGTACTTAGAGAAGTATCAACTAATGAGAGTCTAAGGGATCGTGGTTGTAAAGTTATTTTGGGACGAAAACTAGATAGCGCTCAAACCCATGGTTCGGGTGCTTTGAAGGAAACCCCCCCCCGATACTCGGGCGCACCCTTGGCTGTTAGTCCTGCTAGCTAACTTTTCGACTGTAATGTTCCAAAGATACAAGCTATTCTCTACACAAAAGAAGAAGGAATGCATGGCATGATATCACGCACCGTCAGTACTACTATCATCATAATTCTCCTGTCGCTATCCCAATTTATCTCAGTTCGGTGCAGCTTGCACTTTCTCCCCATCTTCTTGCCATGTACCCTCTTTCCAGTCATATCATCTTTCACTCAGTCACTCCACCGTTTTTTTTGCTTTACCCCTACCTACTATCATTGTCACAAACTGCTCTTATTTTACGTAGGGAAAATACAAGGTATTCATTTCAACGAACAGATCACAAAGGACATACACCATTAATTCGCTGGAAGTGCAAAGTTTACGCTCTAAAAAACTTAATAGCCACATTGTAGTCTTCAAACTTTATTCGTAAGACTGTAATACCAGGCTGTACGATTTAATGAGATCATGGTCATATCCGTTTCTGAACGAATCAAAAATAAGTCTGTGATCGAACCAGTAACGAGTTCTGGTTCTGTCCTTTGTAACTTTTCAGACATTTAGAAAGTGGCGATTCCCAACCTAACTTAATTAATTTATTAATGAACATTTTCTTTACATCAGTAAGGAAGATGAGGATTTTTGGGTAGTAAACCTATTGTATTAAAAGTAAACTGACGAAATTAATGTTTTTTTTTTGTCCAGCTTTGTTAGTTGTTAAGGCTGTAGCTTTAGTTACTCGAAACGTGAAACCAATCACTTGACTAACCACCAATATTATAAGTAAACATAATGCGATATTTAAGCAACCCTAATCTAAAAGCTATAAAGTGGCAATTCTTTTATGAAGTGCGAGACTG
Organism: Apamea epomidion; assembly: GCA_947507525.1. Classification (NCBI taxonomy): domain Eukaryota; kingdom Metazoa; phylum Arthropoda; class Insecta; order Lepidoptera; family Noctuidae; genus Apamea; species Apamea epomidion. Next base: position 13,451,587 of record OX382249.1, on the reverse strand, counting down.
AGCTTTAACACTTGAATGACGAACGTGTTCATAAACATTTTACATGAATGTTTTGTATACTTTTTATAGAATCCTATTCATTGCATGATCTAAAAATAGTGATTCACATAGTAAATGCGCGGAAAAATCTTCAATGTTTATGCACTTTGTTGAACTTTGACTTCATTATTGTAGTTAATTTTTTTTTATTAAAAACACGTCTGCCTTGCAGTCGGGGGACCTCTTAGATTCAAATGTGTTCCAAAGAATGGTCCCCCGACTGCAATGACAATTTTATTTATCTGTTTAGTCTAGGGAATACCACTTGTTTTTTTACTTTTTAGTTCGTTTTTTGGCAGGGCAGTCGTGTTTTTAATTTTTAATTTTAATTTTATGCATTTTAGTGACAAGCTCTATTCATGCTAGGTGGCTCTCAATCATCTACGAAACCATTCACTCATTTAGACATTTCTCAATCTTACTAGTCTGATTAAATCGTTTGCACAGCCAAAGATGAATTAATGTTTGTTTTGTACGTACACCATACCTAAGTAAACCTGGTGCCCATACATTATATATATTTGGAATGTGCTCATCAAGGCCTTCAATTTGATACCCATATTGTAATAATTGAAAAAACATTTTTTTTTCACTTCTCAAAATGGGCCCCCATTTTGAGAAGTGAAAAAAAAAATATACTGCCGCCAAATTGTTTTTTTTTTTTTTCAAAAAAAAAATATAACCAGTGTCACTCGGGATGATGTAAGGATTCTAACGATACCCCATACATCCAAATCTGTTCAGGCATTTAAAAGTTATGGTGGAATAAAGAAACTCACATACAAACATACATCAACCCTGAATACATTACACTCTTTTTTGGGCAGTCGTGTAATAAATAATAAATTTAAAAAAATGACGCAACTGCCAGAATGGTTTAGAGGGCGTAAAAGTGGCTACTGAGCGTACTTTTGTGTTCAGCACCGAAGCTGGAAATGATTATAGTATTTTTTGTGTACTTATCTACCTACCACTAGGTGGAAAAAATCAATAAATAAATTTTTTATTGGCATAAAAAAAATGAGTACAAACAATGTGAAGCCCGACTCCTGTAAAAACACCTGTGTTACAGGAGCCAGTTTATTGTGTGTGTGTGTGTGTATGTATGTCGTTATGCGGGGTACGATGATGGAGCACACGCTGATTCAATAGTTCAGATTCTTACTGTTTCACACAGTTTACGCGTTTGTATAATAATTATGATCCTTTTAAGAAATTCACAATGGCAGATTTAACCGAATATTGTGTTAGAATGTGCCCGGATAATGGTAAAAGGGCCTGCGAATTTTCTTTCACAGTCGGTAAAGTTTATTTATTTAACAAACACCTCTGCCTAATTAACCCTCCGATGAAAAGAGAGAGATGAATTAAATTTAAGTAAACTATGGAACAAATCAACTTATTCAAATTATGCCAACTTTGTTTGTGCAAAGTTTGTTCAATCAAATACATGAAAAGTTTCTACTTCGACGAAATTAAGTGTGTGTGTTCTGAAACTTTGTTAGTGTAACTCATTAGTTTTAATTTATCAGCGTCAATCTGGCGGGAGATTTTTTCAAGATGGCTACTTAATTCTAGCTAGCTATAGTAAAGTTATTCAAAATGGATTAATAATATACTAGTGTGAGATATCTATTTTTAGTAATATCGTTTAGATTGTTCAGCAAGAATTGCTAAAGACAACATTTTAAAGTACTCGTATTATGGGATTTTATTTAATAAGTTGATCGAGCATTCGAGCTTCACTAAATGCACATTTATCAATTCAATGAGAAGATTAATTTTATGAGTCAATCAGATATAAATGAAGATCGTGACAGTACCAGCATAATATTATAATATGTATTATGAAACCTAATATGTAGGTAGGTTAGGTATCGAAGTTTCTTTCCTGTTTTATTTTATTCACTAATTGATCATTTAAAAATGGAAAGGTCTGCCATTTTATCAAAACAATGAACGAATTTATCGTTCTAAATTCAAATCAAATCGGTGTTAATGCTCCACTTTCACAATCCGAAACTCCCTACCCACTTCGACGGTTCTATAAAAAACCAATAGAAACATAATAAACCATGAAACCGCCATGCCATAAACATAAACAAAGCAGAGCGCAACTGGTTTGAAACCAAAACACCTATTTTGATCTCCATTCTAATTTTACCTACGAAATAATCGGAATTCGGAGCGTAATCTTAAGAGGGTCAAATTACTTCCTTGAACCTTTTTTTTTTTACGAATCTCGATAGCGGAGACTAACCTAATATCATTTGGAAAAAACAACTATTTTTAGATTCTTTTTTAATATCCAAAGATATAACAGAGCACCTTAACCATTTTTCATAACATTTTTAACAGTGTCAAGGAAATAATCATCGCCCATCGACGCCATTCAATACATAAGCTCTAATGTTATCAATAAGGTATTCTGAAGTACCTACAGCTACTATTAAACCTAAATATCCAACATAATGTACAGTTTTCAAGAACCACCAGGTTTTATCACAAAATACTGCCAAGGACAGCACATGCAGGTAACTATGAGGATTCATTATCCTCCAAATAGCTGATGCAAAGAAGAACTTACCAGATTTAAACATAACTTCTCGTCTAAAAACATCGTATTCAGTACAATAGTAATTTTCTAAAAGATCTTGATAGATATCTATGTACCTGTTCCATGCTAATGATGATAGCAACATTTGTCCCGAATACAGACCAATGACTTGAGCTATCTTCTGGAAAGTCACTTTAGTTTTGTATGAAATCCCATTGTCGGCATTATGGTCCTTTTCTATGTCTTCTGACGAGTTTATTTCTTTTAATTGGTGATAAGGCAGGGTGCTTACTGGCGTATTCTTATAGCCACGTCTCGGAGGATTGTTCCGCAAGTACAAAGTTATCCCAATCATCATCGCAATAACGCCAAGTAAATCACAAATCCCGTCGACCCAGTAACCCAAAGTTCCAACGTCTGATCTTTCTCCTTTTATATGTTTTCTCTCTCTGGCTACATGGCCATCCAGATCATCCAAAAACATTCGAATTTGGAACAGAACTATGGCTACTCTCCTTGCAGCCAGATTCGGGCACGTCAACAGTTTCGCGCCAAGAAGTGCAACAAAGACATGGAAGACGGATATCATGTTCGGTGTTATAAGGAGCATGTTCTCAGAAATGCCTAGACCTACATCCATGATCGCACACAAAGGCCCATAAATATAGTGATTGATATGGTCCACCATTAGTGCTTTCACCGTGGGGTGACATAACGGGTTTATGGTACATGGAACCCATGTTACTTCCTCGTAATTCGGCAGTTTTCTCGTTTCTTTAATAGTAGAAGTTTCTTGGGTGACATTAGGTTCTACGTCGAAGAAATCTATTTTATAGTCCTGTATCCGTAGAAATAAGAACGTGTCCATACAAATGCAGTACAGAACAATAACTAGAAGTAGACTTGTCAGTATTTTACTAGCTTGAGATGAGGGCCACATCATTTTTGCTGTTAATGACTGTTAGTTGAAATACGAAGGGCTTCTTGGAAGAGTACATGAACTGAGTTAAACCACAGTATTTAGTACCAGCGTGGGCAACGCAAACCCACGCACGTAATTCCAAAAATAATCACACAAACTTCACGATTTTATAATCATAACAATCTCGTATTGAAATCGGTTTAACTTTTACTAAAAACACTGTTTACACTTGTCATAGCAGCAGTCTCAATAATCACTTTTGAAAACACTTCAATCCCAAAGTATTTTTTTCTCGGTAAAATCGATGCATACACAATCGTTCTCGTTTCGTATGTTACAAAAACAGTTCTGTTATAAGTTACAAGTTGCCGATATGTTACCATAACAGTGTTTGACCACACTTGCTTTGTTTAACAGTTCGATTCATGAATGTATCGTATTTATTTTTATCGTTGATCGACAATACAGTTCGCGTCCCGTTGAACAAAAGAGTGACATGCGCTCGCAACAAGACGCCACGTTCGACTGAATAGCGAAGCGAATGCTGGAGGGAGTAGGGACAGGGCCTCGGGGTAGCCAGGCACGGTTTACAAATTCCTTTGTAAACTTTTTTTATGATATTTGTTTAAAAAGCAGCTGAGATGAATCGGCTGATGCAAATGGATATTTTATTTCAGCACGCAGATTTATGTTTGTTTAAAAATGTGATGTAACCATTCACCATATGTTATCGCGTTAGTAAACATTCGCTAGAGAAAGAAAAATTACATAAAATTGCAGGCAAATTAATTATCTAGAATCATGAAATTGATTGGTTTTTTCTTCAAGCAAATAATTTTTATGAGAAATAGTTAAGTATTAAACATCCGCAGAAACTATTTTAATGAAAACTTTAATTTCTTTGCATACCCTACCTATCTATTATATAAAAATGAATCCCTATTTCCCTTGGTCACGTCATAACTTGAGAACGACTACCGATTTCTTCCATCTTTTTTTTTAAGGTTTCTAATACTTTGTAGAAGGTCCTTACGGAAAAAAATTTAAGAAAGTTGCTTCACGCGGACGAAGTCGCGGACAAAAGCTACAAATAAAATTTCAAAATAATGTTAGTCAATATCAACGGGGCTAAATATTTTATTTTTCCGCAATCGGAGGAAAAGTCTATATTCTAGCAACACTTAATTAATGCGGGAGAAGCACGGGCAATGTGTCGAAACGACCTTGGCGCCGTTTCCCGCCAAAAGTTATGTCAAATGAGAAAAGAAACTCTATCTAGCGAGTTCATTCAAACGACTTTTTTTTCTCACTAAACAGCTCAACAAAGTTAACAACTGTTAAATTAATAAGGTCTAATAATTATTGTATGTACTTTTTAACTTTTTAACCGACGAAAAAAAAAACGGAGGAGGAAAGAACGGAGGAGACTTAAACTTGAGAAAGTTTAAGTATGCTTTTATGTATGACCACGCATAACTTTTTACAGAGTAGTCCGATTTTGATAATTCTTTTTTTATTGCAAATGGTATAAGTACCCCAAAGTTGGTCCCATATAAATTTGGAAAAAAAAATCCAGCCCTAAGGGTGGGAAAATAGGGGTGATTTACTATTCACTCACAGATTTGAATGCTGAGTTGTGTATTATTACTCTACGCAGTGCCACATATGCTTGCCCTTTGGCAAACAATTAGTAGATAATAGCCACAAAAAATTATAAAATAAAAATTAAACCGCCGAAAAATCTGAAAAGCAAAAAATAATTAACCTTTTTTATTTAACATTATTAACTAAGTTCTTAAACTAATGTAAGCTATGTACCGTAAAACGGGGTGAATAGGGATGCAGGGGCGAATCGGGACGAAACTTTAAAATAGATTTTAACGTTAAAATGATATAGTTTGTTGCCAGAAAAGACTCTAATGTGTTTACTGTTTTTTAATTAAAGATTAAGTGTCCTTGTTAGCAACAAATTATTATATTATTGTAAAGTCCAAATCCATTTTAAAGTTTCATTCCAATTCACCCAGTTTTACCGGTATATCTAAATAATTTCGAAAAGAGTCGGCGCCGTTTAGGCAATTTAGTGATCTTTGTTTATTGATTGTTTGGCGCCGACTGAAAATTATTTAGGTATACTTTTAGTTTAGCGTTACATTTTGATCGTTTTAATCCCTTGGACGGGCCAAGGGCGATCAAAATTTAACGTTATACATATACGGACTGGGCGAGTTCGAACTTGGAATGAGTATGAACGTAGCCAGGAGGATGATGATGAGACATATACGGGAAGATGGAGAACTATTTTCGGGATCTCAACGCTATATGACACGTGGACTATAAAATGATCTTGTGCCGCTTTCACAATCAATGCGTAGTTTAGTCAATGTTGACTCAAATAATGATCTGTCTAGTTTGGTTACATACCACATGTAGACAACATGACATAACATCTTGCTTGTATTCCACGAAGGGATAGACAGAGGTCTAAGTACTGTAGAGGTTTGTCTGCCGATGGAGACCTCATAGGGTACAGGCCGGCTATAATTTAGCGCGGTTGGCATTCGAACGTTCAAGCTAGTGTCAAATATTTTAGTTAGGATTTTTGTTTAGTACAGTGAGTGGTAATTTAGTCAGAAATTTGTATGTAAAGACGTTCTTACAATATAATCTTAAAGGAGTGGTGCCGTTGTTTGATTCCTCCCGTTACCTTAGAGGGCTCTTCTAGCTCTCTATAGTACCTATCGTACATACATCCACATTTAGTCAGTTATGTATACTACTGGTACAGCTGGTACTCAGCTGCATCCGGTTAGACTGGAAGCCGACTCCTAAATACTTAGGAAAAGGCTAGGCAGATGATGATAATGTTTAAGTTCCAGGACAAAAGTAACAGGAGGCGAGCCTATTGCCATTAACCGGGAACAAATCCAGACTCCAGGCTGCTAAACACATTTGGGTCGAGTAGGTATTGCAGTTTTGTATTGGACAACTAATATTTTTTCGCGATTACGATGTTGGTCCCATGGAGAAAGTTGTTCAATTTGATAGTCTATACACCACCCTTCATTTTTACCACACCATTCTGATACACCTTGTATAACTATCTATCTTACATCTACCATCTATTACTATGTAGGTACATAAGTACCTCAGTCAGCAATAATACAGGATAAAGGAAAACCATCGAAAAAACTAAAAACTTCATAATTTTTTCTTCTCTGTATGAAATTACACCTTTGCCCTATAGTGGAACATTACAGGCTGATGTCATAGCAAATAAAAAGAATACGCCACTCTGTGAGGAAAACAAATCCCAATTAATGTGATACCTACTACCATAACCTTTATATAAAATAATTACTTTTGCCTTACTAAAGTTCACGTCACGAGTTGGAAATCACGCGCGCTAAGTTAATCACTTTATTGTTAAACAAAATTCGGCATCGACACCGAAAATATAGATTACTCTATGGCTGCTCCCCATTTATGTTTTCCATTTTTTTTTAAGAGGGCTTTAATTAAGATTGGTTTAGAACGTGTCCTAATATAAGAGAGCAGCGCACGCATAACGCACCCTCTATCGGCGCGACGCACGGTGGGCTGAAAATCGGCTTTCATAGACTTAGGAATTTCAATTTGCAAGTGCCGGATTTTATGCCGGATATCGCTTCTATTAGTTATTACTATATTCAAAAACGAAGGAATTATATATTTTTTTACGAAAAATTTGTATGAAGCTAGTATGAAAAAGTTAATTATCTCGTAAACAGCAAGGAAAATCGTAATATCCTTACAGGTGGTTATAGTACTAGTAATTTATGATTTTTTGACAAATGTCATATAACGGTTATCGCAGCTATTTTTTTTTTTAAATCGTTAAAATATTTTTATTTATTTTTACATATGAAACGGTTCCTATTAGTGTTTAAGTTGAGGAACACAGACTTTTAAAAACACGTAACATAAAATAGCATCACCCCTATATTCCCGAAGGAGTAGTCAGAGGTTTATAGTACATCCACACTTAGACAACTATGTTTGAGCTAGATATTTATCAATACAAAATGAGTTTTAAAACTTTACAGACAACCAAAATACCAAATAACAAATTGTTGTCTTCTAGTGAGTAATAAGTGATTAAGTAATTACAATGATTTAGTCTTCTAATAAGTCTGAATAGGTGATTAAATGATTGTTAATGATTTCTGATAAGTAAGCTAATTTGTTGATTAGTTGTGTTATGAATGAGTTCTAAGAAATGTTTTTGACGATTATAAATTTTCATTAGCACATCTTTTAAAACTCTAATGAGGGTAGTTACCTATTTATCGACGTTAAACAAGGCTAAAATTTTGCTTTATAATTCAGATTGTTCACAACTGTGTAACTGCTAACACAAAATTTTTGCTCTGCGACTATAAAATCTTAAAATGGAAAGTTTTATCACCAATTTAGACTTGTTTGTTCTTCGAAATATTGTTTGGTGCAGTTGCCTTTCTGCCAAAGATCGAGTAACTCTCAAAGAATTTTGTCGGAAATTCACGCGAGCTGCTTTACAGAGGTGGCAGAAATCCACCCAATTCCTTGATCACTTCAGAAGACTGTACGGAAATTGGCTGCAAGCAAATATTGATTGGCCAAGTTGTGTGCAAACTTTAGTTAATCAAGAACCAACTGTTGATGAGATACCACGAGCACAATCAGACTCTCAAGAACCGTCGTCGTCGCCATCATCGTCCTTTGGAACAATGACAAAAAGGGCCCGAAAACCATTCGAAGATTTGGGAAGTAAACAGAAAAAGAGAAGATCTGATGATCATACAGGCGAAGACTCCAGTGAATTGGCATATGCAGCTGCAGCGCGTTTATAAGAAGAAGGGCATGAGGATATCGCATCTGTGATCGAATACATGATGAAAAATCCTGAAGCAGTAGTTAAAATTAAAGAAACGCTTAAGGAACCAGTGAAAATAGTCATATTTACACCAGAGAAAGCGCTTGGATTGCTTCTTTCACTAAAACTGTCAAAGTGGCAATATATTACTTTGCGAGAGGCTGCCATTCAGGAAGGTGCTAAGGATATTTATCCATCCTACTATAAAGTGCAACAAACTAAGCTTGATTGCTACCCTCCGAAGCAATCAGTGTCAGTTACGGATTCCTCGGCTAGGATTACACTTCAAGCTTTACTTGACATCACGGTGACGAGGATCCTTCAAAGTCTTTCTGACTATGCCGATGTGCAAAATAAGCAGCTAAAGCTGATATCCAAGTGGGGATTTGATGGTGCTTCCAACCAAAGCCGATACAAGCAGAAAATGGAGGGTGAGCATTATGATGCAAGCATTTTCATGACCTCCTTGGTGCCATTAAAACTGACAGATGGAGATAATACTGTATGGACGAACCCAAAACCATGCTCAACTTTGTATTGTCGTCCAGTTCAGTTTACTTTTATAAAGGAGAGCGAAGCAGTTGTCATTGGATTCAAAAGACAAATGGATGATGAAATTCAGGCCCTTATCCCCACAGAGTGCAGTAATAATTACATGGTGACTCATCAACTAATGATGACAATGATCGACGCCAAAGTCTGCACGTACCTTTCTGAGGCCAGATCAAAAGCATCGTGCTACCTGTGCTTAGCAAAACCTACGGAAATGAACCGCTTAGATGTTGTAACATCAAAGACTGTGTGTGCTGACATATACAAATTTGGCTTGTCATCCCTACACGCACGTATAAATTGTATGGAATGTCTGTTACATATTGCGTACAGGCTCGACTTCAAACGGTGGGCAGCGAGAAGTAATGAGGACAAAGAAATGTTGCAGAACAGAAAAAAGTGTATTCAAAATAAATTCAAAGATCAGCTCAATCTGTTGATTGATATTGTGAAACAAGGCTCGGGAACTACCAATGACGGGAATACCGCAAGAAAGTTTTTCGAGTTTCCCAATAAAACTGCAGCTATTACCGGGTTGGACGAATATCTTATTAAGAGATTTGCTGTGATTTTGCAAGCGATAACATCTGGTGAGAAGATCGACGTAATAAAATTTAAAGATTTTGCCCGCAAAACAGCAGAAAAGTACGTGGAATTGTACGACTACTACATGTCGTCAACCGTACATAAATTATTAATACACGGGGCTGACATAATCGAGAAAAATGATATTGTGCCGATTGGGGCTCTCTCGGAAGAAGCCTCAGAGTCTCGAAACAAAGATTTTAGGAGGTTCCGGGAACATCATTCGCGGAAAAGAAGCAGGCAAGATTCTAATCAAGATATCTTAAATATGCTTGTTGTTTCTTCGGATCCTTTCCTAAGTGCACAAAGGCCTAAGTTAGATGCCAAGAGAAAGCAGAGCTTTTTTGCTGAAACTCTCGACTTAATTCAGTTTCAGGAAAGTGAGTTCGAGTTTTTAGATGTATCCAATCTGGATTCTGATTCAGAATTGGACTCCGATGACGAGAGTGATAAGGAAAATGTTTTTAATATTTGATTTAATTTTTTTTTTTATTTTTGCTATTTTTTTAAATAATTTTTCTTTTTTTATATATTCTTAATATTTGGGTCATTAAAATTCTTCATAACTAACAATGTTCTTAATTTAGTCACTAAAAGGAACCGCTTCATATGTAAAAATAAATAAAAATATTTTGACGATTTAAAAAAAAAAATAGCATCGATAACCGTTATATAACATATGTCAAAAAATCATAAATAATTAGTAATATAACCACCTGTAAGGATATTACGGTTTTCTTTGCTGTTTACGAGATAATTAACTTTTTCATACTAGCTTCATACAAATTTTTCGTAAGAAAATTATAATTCCTTCGTTTTTGTGCAGAATTAACTCGGGTGTCATTTTTGAATATAGTAATAACTAATAGAAGCGATATCCGGCAATAAATCCGGCACTTGCACATTGAAATCCCTAAGTCTATGAAAGCCGATTTTCAGCCCACCGTGCGACGATGCGTTCGGGTTCGCCGAACGACGCTCTCTATTGGGACACAGGGTTATAATTTTAAGTTGATCCCATAGTAACCGTAGGTTAGTAGGTAGGTACTTTTACCCCCTGGAATGAATAATTATTCAAAGAAAGCCAGTAGTTAAACTAATGATCGTTTAAAGTAATGCTTAAGTTAAACCATTGACGTCAGTCTAATAAAAATTAATCATATGCATTCCTCCTCAAGTACACCAGGCATACGTCTTATGAATGAGAAATCGTCTTTATGCCCGTAATAGACGGGGCTAGTTTTTGGCGGTGGGTGTGCTACTAGGTCAAAAAATAGAACCCCTTCCTATTAAACTATATTAGCCTAGAAATTAAGCTAGTATACACGAAGCCAGAGTAGGCTAGCTTACTGTCCTGGCTTGAGAAACTAGCCTCGTGTATCTCGGGCATTATTTTTAAGTGCCTATGTCCAGTACCCTGCCCAAATATGGCAAACAGCTTCTCCATCAACCTTGCTGATTGGCTAATATGAACATCGAATCGACGAAAGAAAAGATTACCCCTACATAACTTGAATAGCAACTTCTTTTTGTGTATTATTGCAATTCGTAAAGGAATAGGCGTTTGAAAAAATGTCCGTATGGTAACAATATTGATTTCCTACTAATATTATAAATGCGAAAGTTTGTGTGCATGGATGGATGGATAGTTTATAACCAGGATTAACACATAGGATACTTTTTATCCCGATATTCCCACGGGATCGAAACTTATGCGGATGAAACCGCGGGGCGCAGCTAGTGATATTTATAATACTTTAGCTTTAGAGTAAAAAATTTAGGTAAGTACCTACTAATTACCATACCGTTTCACGGAACTGGGATAATACAGGCTAACAATAAAGGAACCTATTTATGTACTTGTGTACCTATTTTAAACCGACGAAAAAAAACGGAGGAGGTTCTCAAGTCGACGCGTATATACTTGTATATATGTAAGTATAATTTTGAGTCGGCGCCGTTTAAATTTAAGGCAATTTAGTGATCTTTGTTTATTGATTGTTTGGCGCTGACTCAAAATTACTTAGGTATACTTACATTAGTTTAAGAACTTAGTTATTAAGGTTAAACAAAATAGGTTTATTATTTTTTGCTTTTCAGTTTTTTCGGTGGTTTAATTTTTTTGTTAAAAAGTTTTTTATTTATAATAATTGATTGTGATAATGTTTTATTATGTTCCTCTCAAACTGATTACCTATCATCTTATCTCTTCACCACCCTCGGCCTCGGGAGACTGATAGAGAATGCCTAAAGCATTAAGTCCACCTTTGCCTTATTTTTGTGTGGAAGTTTAAATAAATAAACAGTCTACAATTCTGCATCTTACATGAAAGGCTCTTATAAAAGACTGGAGATTGAGAGACCCTCTCATCTTAAAGAAAACAATAATATAGAACTCACCTGAGGCACCTGCGTAGACTTCCCGCATCCCGTCTCCCCAATCAGCACCAACGTTTGATGCCGCTCCAACAGATACAAGATATGATTACGATACTGAAACACTGGTAACTTCTGTCGTTGAGTTTGAAACGGTAGATGGTGATACCGGTTGTAAACAAATGAAGTACGGGAATCACTGTCTATGGTCAACGCAGAGTCTACATTAGGGTTTACCAGTGTTTCAATAACACCATCTTTGTTTCTCGTTGGGTAGAGTGTCTCTTCTCCTATAACAGATTTGAGGAACTTAGTTTTATTAAGGTATACTATGATATTCATTTTTAAATGTATTAAGAATGCTGGCTGTTTGTTATTTGGTTTTATAAAAATATAGTCCAGAATTCAAAGATTTTTGAGTTTAGTGAGACCCAGACACCTACTGTCCCGTACAAGTGAGTTACTTTTTGTAAATGTGTTATGGAAAGACAATTAACAATCAAAATCAAACTGCCAATGCTAGAGAACCTAGTAGTTTAGTTTGTGTTATTGAGTTTCAAGCATATAATAATCCACAAAATATATTGCATAGACAGCAGAGAATATGGCTAGCTAGGGCATCATCAATTCAAGGAGATATTTGATCATGCAACATCATGAAAACAGCATGATGTCAAATGATCAAATATCTCCTTGAATCTAAAAAACCAGGTTAAGCTTTTATTTATCCATCAATATCTTTGCTAACTAATCATTGATATAAGAAAAGTCAGCAGCAAGAATTTTGGTCTTCAAAATATCTTTTGTAAAAATACCGATAAAAAGGCCTGGATTACGAATTTAAACTAAACGGAATAAAAAAAAATATCCTAAATTGATGCCTTTTAAATGTTTGAGCAGGTTTTCAGACACTCCCTCTTCGATCAATAATAGTTCGAAGCACTCCCTATAAGAAATATATGCATAATATGCGGTGTAGTAGTAACCTATTAGAAAAGGTAAATTACCTGGCTTGATAAACCTCGGTCTTTGCCCCAACATGTTTAAAATGAAAATACAACACTTTTCACTCAACTTTATCAGTAATTTGATACGTATTTACACAGTTCTTTTATTTATTTACGTTATGAAATTCATGGAGTCATTCTCCATTGCAATAATTCACGATAGATTCCATTATATATACATTTTACTTTACTCTATGATAGTTTCATTGATTTTACTGTGATTCAGGTATCTGATATTAGTGTGATAAAAAACATTCAAAACAGCTTGGTCTTTATCTAATTTTTGTGAAAAAGCGAACTAGAAGATTATGGGTGCGTAAAAACTTGAAAATATTTTAGCCGGAACGCCCACCGCGCAGAAAATCAATAAGTTATGATATGACAGTCATTGACAGTGGCAAATAATGTTTCGTTCAAAAATTATGTTTTTTTTTCTGACTTATTGTTTTAGTTTTCGTCTCTACTTCTTTCATAGGATTCTCTACTTCTTACTCTTTACTATAGATGCCGCTGAGAGCAAATCATTGTATAAAACGATAATTTTTATTGATTTCTGTTCTGAAACAAAAGTAAGAATTTAGGCGATATTGTCATCCAATCTTAATATTCATCATGCTCAAACCAGCACTACCTTCCTACATTTAGGTACCTTCGTTGATAGGTACACGTACTTCGCAACAGCTTTGAAAGTTATGCTCACAAGGGTATTTTCCTCTAAATTAATTATGTAGCAAAATACATAAGTAAATTTTCCATTTACCATACCTGCCCATGCATCACTTCGGTTCAGCTTCCAGATAGATCCAGGAGTGGCAAAATCTAAATATTTTATTCGGAGCTACATTCATTTACCCCTATCCCCGCCACAACCCAATCACTTGAATCAAATGTTACTTGAAAACAGATAAAGATATTTTACGGTTCGAGTGATTGACTAGTTGCAAGGATGTCTGGACGAGTATTTTGACTCTTTGAAATAATTATCGGCTGCCCTTGGATGGACTGCGCGGCTGTTTTTTTAGCCACTGACTAGTAAGTGGATAAAATAATAAAAATTGCTTCAACTGGTGGTTCAGCTCCACATGACCACACCATTATTATAGTTGCAACACACACACTTTAGAGCATTATTTGAGGAAGCTAGACTTTCTCCTAATAACACTACCAAAAATAAAACTACACATTTTGTCTTAAAGTTTATTTATTAATAAAAACAAAAGTTTGACTTTTTCTTCTACTTCTGAGGCCTAAGTTGAGCATTGATGTTGTGAAGGGGATCCTGTTTCTGATTCGCTCGTGCAATATACGTTTGATGTATCGTTTTTGTTTGATGCGAAACTCCTGGATTCATCTCAATGTGTCTATAATGTACCGGCGGCACATCGATAAACTTATCTACCTCCTTAATAGATAGTTGATCAGGGTGCACCCCTTTAACTTCTAATAAATTCGGGAAGTATTTCGCTTCGTTCATTCTATTCAGCTGCAATATTTCTTCAGGCGAAATGTCCGAGTTCAGACCGTGGACATAAGTAATCTGATCATTTAAACTCAAGTTTTGCTCGTCCAGAATCTTTGCTTGAACTAAATCTCCGTCATTGAAAGTCAATTTCAATATTTCTTCTTTAGGATAACCTTGTAGGTTTGGCGAAACTTCTGTTACGTTAGAAATTACTATCAGTTCTTGTAATAGTTTCATGGGATCGGCATTCAAATGCGGATTCTCAAGTAACAACGACTTCATGTTCGATATAAAACTCAATATGGGTAGTCTATATTTCACATAATAAACAGGTTGGTAAATAAGTGGCTTCTCATGTTTCAGCATGTACGTTAGTTCAACGACACCTAATTCACGTTGACCTACTTCTAAAATGTTTAAGATTTTATTCACTAAATCGGCATTAGATCCTTGGTCTGGAGTTAAAAGTCCCTGACTGTCTAGCCACTTGAAAATCGACATGAAATCGTGGTCAGGCATTTGTTGTCCACCATCCACTGTTTGATATCCACCATCTGGAGTTCGGTACTCATTAGTGTGATCTTGATTTGTTTCCTCAAGTACAAGTTTTAAATTGGGTGGTTTAGAATCCCGATTTGGTAAACCTATATTGTTGTTTGTTGTCTCAAGCCATTCAACTATGTTACCATGCAATCCTCCTTGATTCAAAAGACTTAATACATCCACCACAAGTTTTGGATTGGACTGTTTGAATGGTGCTAATTGGAAGAACAAGGTCTTCACTTGGTTGTCTTCTAGTTGTCCAGTGACCTCGTTTCTCAGAAGATTAATTATTGTTTCTATAAGTTCTGGGGTCAATAACCTATTACTGTTTAGGAAAAGTAAAATTTCTAAAAACCTCGAATTTAAAACACCAGGTGCCTTCTCTTGTAGCAAATTCAGAAGAAAATTTGCATGTTTAGGATACCGCGCCACGTTGTTCAATAAGAAGTGTATAATATCAATACGTCTGGTATCTAATATTCCCTTTTCAGGATACAAGAACGACAATATGAAATCTAAATGTTTCGGATTCAAATGCCTACTTTTAGTCAACAAGAAATGTACAATATCAATAGGTCTACGATCCGTATGCCCATTTACATATGGCTTCAAAAGTGCAAATAGTCCATTTAATTGGTTTGGACTGATTCCCATTTCATTCCACCTAGATAAATTATCGATGATGTCAACTTCTATGGGATTTTTTTGGTTTGGTTTCAGGAGTTTGAGTAAAATATCCACATAATCTGGACGCAGCAAGTTATTTTGATATAAATGTATCAATTTAAGTATTATATCACCTATGTCGGCATCCAAGTTTCCTTCTTTGAATGGTCTCAAAAGCGACAGTATATATTCAATATGATTTTCGTTCGGTCGCTTTTTATACAGGTTTAGTATAATTTCGACTATTCTGGAATCCAGATTGCCCGTATGATCTGGTATCAAGTGAGACAGCAAGTGCTCTGTGACTCTGTCGTCCCATGGCCAGTCTCGATTTCTTTGGGAATCGAGCAGCATTAAGAATATATCATTGAACCTAGGAATATTATTCTGTTTATGAGCACTCAAAAGAGTTAACAGGAGTTTGAAGATCCTCGGGTGGAAATTATTTTGGTTTTCTTCTAAAATATTCATGAGACGATCAAACAAGTTTCCATTGTCGTATTGATCACTTTTTTGCAAAAGTTTTATCAAAATATTGATAGTTTCTTCTGGTTGCATTGGTATGATCTCTTCTATGGTCTCATGTATCGTTTCGTGAATTTCTGGCATCTCAATAGATTGGACTTGTGGAATTATAATGTCCTCGATTTGTGGCATATTATATTCATGAGTTTGAGTTATATGATACTCATGAACTTTAGGCACGTTATATTCGTGATTTTGAGTTATACTGTATTCATGAACTTTAGGCATGTTATATTCGTGAGTTATACTGTATTCCTGAACTTTGGGAACATTATATTCATGGTTTTGTGTTATACTAAATTCATTCATTTGAGGCACATTATATTCATGATTTTGTGTAATACTATACTCATGAACTTTGGGTAGGATCAATTCGGGTTTAACTAATTCCTGAGCTTGTGGAACGTTATATTCATTAATATTATATTCTTGAATTTGAGGCACATTGTACTCCGGCACTTCAGACACGCTATATTTATGAATATTATACTCATGAATTTGTGGGATATTATATTCGGGGGGAGGTGTATCTCCCAAAGGGTGCGTCGCCGGCATGTCACCGTAACGATCACTTTCCGGAGTAATATCTAGATTCGGTTTATGTTTGTCTACTTGGTCCAATATTGAAGCTATCAAGGATTTTAGATCTGGTCCTTGATCGAGATGACCTGTGGGACGATCTTCTGGTTGGTGGGCGGCGAAATTATATAGATAATCCCGACATTGTGGATGCTCCTCTAATTCCATATACGCAGTATATGCTATTTCAATCAACTTCTCTAGAGCTTCTCTGCAATGAGGCTCTTTCACGCTGGGGAGTTCATATTTCAAAATTAAATTAGTTCTTGCCTCAGATCTTGGCTTATCCAGCATTTGGAATATTGTTTTAGAATCTAATGGGTACAGCGGTTTCTTAACAGCGTTTTCCTCAATAGTTTCGTGATCTGACATTCTGTTTAATTCTTGATCGAGTTTTTCTACAATGTTATTTATATCTGAAGGCATTTGGCTTACGTACTCAAGTGCTGCCTTTATCATTTTGTGCACCATTGAGGGCGTGAAGCATATAGTTTTTTCTGTATACTCTGTATTTTCCTCAACATATTGGACGGGTCGTGGCACCTAAAAGAACAATATTTTGATTATTCTCTCTACATAATCACGCCTATATTCGCCGAAGGGTTAGGCAGAGGCGTACACACCTACTGTAAGTACATCCACATTTCGCCAGCTTTGTTTAAGTCCAATGCAATAGGGAGAGAGCCTTTTGCCATCAACCCGGCACAAATCCAAACTCCGGGCTGCTACTAAAATATTGCTGATAGAAAAATCCGATAACACTTTGCCTGACCTGGGAATCGAACCACGGATCTCATGATTAGCAGTACCTAGCGAATCTATGAAGGTCACTTTAAAATTGCTAGATAGTTGTCAAAACGGCTTACACTTCTCTCTTTTCGGCTTACTCTTCTCCGTTTACTCGTTCCGCCAAAATGGACAGCTAGCCTTTTAAACAACATACCACCTTCAAAGAGAGAGGATCTCAGCCCATTTGTTTTTCCTAAGGATTAACTAAAATAAAACCTGGCACCGTATTAAACCAAACTTACTTGAAAATTTGGACCCTCATCAGACACAAATTCCACGTCAAAGCTCTTAGTTTCTATACGGGACTGAGGGTTGATCGAATGAACGGGGTTTGCGCTTATCATGCCATGTGCTGGATATCCATAATGACCCTGAAAGCACGTAAAATATTTAGTCTTCCTGACTTTCACCATTTGCCGAAATGTAGATTATTGTCTTAACCATTTTTTAATTTTTAGGGTTCCGTACCACGAAAGGAAAAAACGGAACCGGACCCTTTTTCTCAGGAACGCGTGGAGGTATCAAGCTGGAATTTATATTAAATACTCAGGTCTACTGACCCTTGGAGCTGTGAAAAAATCAAACTTCTAAGCCGACGTAATCAAAAGATACAGCCGTTTATGCCGCAAATTTCCGCAAATTTTCGACACTCGCAAGGGAATCAAAGCCTACAGGGTACTTCCCGTGAACTCAGAATCTTGAAATTTGGTACGACACAACGTCTTCTACCACAGATAAAGGAAAAATTGCGAAAACCGTAAATTTTTAGTTACATACCTACAAATTTGTACGGAACCCTCGGTGCGCGAGTCCGACTCGCACTTGACCGGTTTTTTTTAATTTAATATACTTGTGTGACCCCCAGGGTAAGTTTTCTGGTAGAATCATCAGTAAAATAGGGACTATATTATACAAATAGATTCATCTCGTTACTGATACTAGTTACTTGATATACCTACCAGCGGGGTAATTGCGTAACACAATATGGCAATGGCTTTCATTTTCTCAGTTTAACAACATTCATTGCGTTATTTTCCTTTGTTGAGCAGACAACATTTTCAAACTATATGAAGCAATGGATTAGCAACGTCCTTTAAAATCATTTAACGTGGGTTACGCAAGTAGGGTGCAGAAGAAAAAGATCCAAGAATTTAAAACTCAAATCAGCCTTGATAACAATACAGCCTTACGTCACATCACACGAATATGTGCTTTGGATCTATGTGAGAAACCATCGAGAGAATCCAGGGAAAGTTACGCTTCAATCGGATTTGTCAATGTTTATCGAACAATGCATGTTCCCAGTAACGGAATCCCATTGTGGCAACAACAATACAGTTAAAGATTACCTACCTCATAATCTACGCAGCAGCAAAATCTATCGATAAATTATTACATAGGTAGGTACCTTAAAATTTAAGGAACACGATCATATGGGAGAAATGGAAACTATTAAAATAAATGTAGTGCCAATGTGCCATTCACGGTCAATTCGAAACGGTTGCGGGTTAATTTTAATGCTTTTACAGTGAAATGAAGGCATGAGTTTGTAGGTGAAATAGGTGAAAGTGAAATCACTGTTTTAGATGTTTATGATATTGTTGCGCGCCACAATTAATGCCTGATGCATGGTGACATTAGTTACCACTAGCGCCATCTAGTTTCTAGTAGCAGAACTAATAGAGTCACTAGCACCATCTATTATCGATTGGCTGAACTTACTAGAACTATCGACATCTGGTCAGTCGGGGCCGGTATGTACTCGAAAATTCTAGATGTTTCTACAATAGAAGGTTCTGGAATTATCTGCGGCACTATATAAGGCCGGGACTAGCCGCGACCAATCAGACTTGGTTCTGCGTTAGAAGCGAATACATCGAAAGCGATCTTCAAGTGCGACTTAAGAGCGATTGTGTTTTATAATTAGTGTATTTGAGTTGTTATTAGAGTTGTTTAATTAAAGTGTAACTTTTGGTAATTTTTATCGGCAGTTTTTATTGTCACGAACCCGAAGCTCGTAACAATATTAAAGATTTTCAATGTCTCAAGTCCATCTAAGATGTTAAGGTCAACGAACCACCGTTACTTGTAAACAAAGATCACGTGGTCCAACACGGACAAGATGAAATAAAGTCTGATCTCATCAAGACAGATGGGCCAGAATCGTCTCACAGTGGATGCCTGAAGACGGGCGTTGTTACTGAGGCAGGCTTAAGAAACGCGGGCGTGATAATTTGGAATCGTTCCTGACCGACTGGCCGGAGAAGGCACAACAAAAGAAAACTAGAAAAGTATGCTACGATTGGGCTCTGTCTCGTATAGGGTCTTGGCATTATGCTGAGCGATGGCCGTTTTACGTGAATGTGACGCATCTTTACACCCAACTTGTTTTTCTATGTGTTTATGTCCTTTTTTCATGCGTCATGTTTGCCGCAAATAAATGCATTTTCTTTCTTTCTTTGTATGGGGGAGACCTTTGCCCAGCAATAAAAGTAAATTAAAATGGAAAAAAGGTAATTCTAAGCAAACAATATTATTATGGACATTATGAAACGATAATGAAACAATGGTTTCAATAGAAGAAGATTGACTGCATACACCTTAAGCTAAGATGTAAGGTTCATTGAGTAAGAACAATGAAGCAGTAAAAGGATTTTTCTGGAGATAGCAGCAGTTCTAATAGAGATCCAGAATTTGGTCGAGTTTAGATATGAAAATAACTAAGTAAATAAAGTTAGGTTAACTTTATTAAGTTAAAACATGTTAACGCATGTTTAACAAATAAAGTACCTATCTTTATCTTTAACTTAATAAAGTTTAAGCAAATATAAGTAAGTCTGGCAATGTTTTCGAAACACGCTGGGTAAGATTTACAAATATCGCACAGATAAAATACCATGGCAGCAAAATCAGCAATGAATTGAAATCTTCAAAAAACTCAGGCTTGCACCAGTTGCACCTATAAAGCTAAGGTTACCTAAGACTGCGGTGGCCGCCACATAGCGTCCGCAATTTACAGTTAAATGACGTCACTGAAACGTTATTTATGAAAGTAAGTTGGTGTGTTTTCATAGAGAGCGTTTTTTGGCACGGTAAAGTCAAACCCCGCTGCAATCATTTTCATGGCAGCCGTCACTGCAGCAGTTATGTAGCGGCCACCCTCATTATATGAAACCTTAGCTAGCCTTACAAGGCAGTAATATCAGAACAAAAAAATAACGACGGTCAAACGTTATTTGTAACATCATCTCAATATAACAAGATATATGCACTTCGCCCGCGCGGATTTGAAAAAGTATTTTTTGCAACTCAT
Organism: Apamea epomidion; assembly: GCA_947507525.1. Lineage (NCBI taxonomy): Eukaryota > Metazoa > Arthropoda > Insecta > Lepidoptera > Noctuidae > Apamea > Apamea epomidion. The sequence continues at coordinate 13,430,778 of OX382249.1, read as the reverse complement.
ATAGGAAGATCATAAACTAAACTAAACACAGTCAAATGTAAAAAACCAAATTAATTTAAAAAAAGTAACAAAGAAAAATTGAACAGAAAGTCCTATACGAGGCCAAAAGGCTCCTATCTCAGCATGATGCTGCGACATTTAAAAAATGAATGTCGCAGCGCTGGTATTCTGGATTTCGTACTTTCCCCTACGAACTTCAACACCCCTTTCACCCCCATAAGAGCGGGGGCACACGATGCGTTGCGGCGCCGCAACGCAAAGATTTCACCGTATCAGCGAGCACATGAGCGGTGCGGCACCGCAACGTTGTTATGTCGTAGCGGCGCCGCCGGCGCCCCAGCAGCGTGTCCTTCCTTGCGACGCATAAACAACTGAGCGGTGCCGCTCCGACGTCGCAACGCATTCACCCCTCCCCGCCTGGTCTCGGTGGTTGCAAATCCGGTGCGGCGTCGGAGCGCATCGTGTGACATGCCACAGATAATTTCTATGTAAGACGACGCAGCGACACCGCACCGGCGCCGCACCGCTGCCGCAACGCATCGTGTGCCCCCGCTCTAACAGGGGAGTTTGGGTAAACTTATCATTGCTCTCTTATACTTCGTGTTGTATCTCTGGTAGTTGTTAGTACTAACACTAGTTTCTAAGCAACACAAATGGACTGTCTGAAATAAAAGATTTTTGTTTATTATTTATTATTGACGACACGGTTGGCGCAGTGGCTGAGCGATCAACTGCTGCGCTGCGTGTCGCGGGTTCGATTCCCGCACGGAACAAATATTTGTATTGCCTACAGGTAGTTGTTCCGGGTCTGGCTGTATGTGTATGTGAGTTTAATTGTTTGTGAACGCACCCACGATACAGGAGTAGGTAATTCCTAGTGTGGGGCAACGTTTTAAAAAAAAGAAAAGAAAAAAAAAAGATTATTTACCTAAAGATTTATTAGTGCCAAGTTTCAAGGTTCTATCTATGTTCTAAGAATAGGATCTTTCATAACATGGTACCACGCCGGTTAGGCGAAGCACGCCTCGAAGGGTTAGGCGGAGGTATAGTACCTATATACCCAGTTCGGTATGTTTAACAGTAGTATGGGGACGACCCTATTCTCACCAACCGAGCATAAGCCCGGATTACGAGCTGCATCCAAGAAATTTCTGATAAAAAAACCTCTCTCAGTGATCTTTCAAATAATCTTTATTTCCCCCTTTTCATTTTTGATTGGGTTGATTTTGGAAAATCGTTTCTATTAGTTGACCGACGCATGAAGATCCTCCCCTAGAAACTTGATTTCCCAATTTTGCCCAGTTAAGGATTGATTTGCGAAGACTTAAAGGTTCACTCTTCCCAGTTCATCTGCTGAATGCGACAGCACTTGCAACGACATGTGCCCAATATTTTGGAAATAGACAAATATCTTACTCATGTTAGTGCAAACGATGTAGATAATACGTTCGACAAAACTTGCCCCAGAACCAGTGATGTTGGAGAACGTGGTGGTAATGAACGCCAAGGTTCAGTAGGGACGTTAATTGGCGATTCAGACGATGGTAATTTCCATGCCAGGAGCCGTATTTTGACTTGTTAGACCATAATTGACAAGGTGCAAGAAAGAGATAAAACTACTCAGGCATTCCAAAAAGGGATGTTGTTGGATATCCATGTTTGAACGGTGGCTTTCAAAATACGGCCCCAAGTTTCAAAACGGTTTTGTGGGGCATAGTTTATAAGCAAGATTTTTGTAAACTTACCATTAATAAAGAAATATATATACTAAGGCTTAAAGTATGAAATTGCCGATTTGTACTGAAAAATTGATTTTTTTTAAATTTAACATATTTATTTAATCAAAATAATTACCATTATTATCTATACATTGCTGCCATATGAAAAGGAAGGAAGGAAGAAGGAAGGAAGGTCATTTTTGCCTTTGCGATAGAACTCTCGTGATATAGATTCGACAAACTGTGTGAAAGCATTTTGTACTGCCTCCTGAGAAGAAAACTTTTTATCACGTAGAAAATTGTCCAAATCACGAAAAAAATGGTAGTCCGTTGGAGCAAGGTCTGGCGAATACGGAGGGTGTCGAATGGTTTCTAATTGCAGTTCCTGTAGAGTTAAAACGGTTTCTCGTGCTGTATGAGGTCTCGCGTTATCATGGAGCAATAATGGAGATCGATTCATGAGTCGGGTTGTTTCACTGCTAGTTTTGCTATCTTTTTTCGGAGTTCGGCACAGTAGACATCTGCCGTTATTGCTTGACCAGATCGGAGAAAGCGATAGTGAATAACACCATGCTGAGACCACCAAACAGTTACCATTACCTTTTTATTGGTAAGCTTTGCTTTAGGACACTGTTGCGGCGTTTGACCTGGGGTCAGCCATTGTATTTTTCGCTTACGGTTATCGTAAAGAATCTACTTTTCATCACATGTCACAATTCGATCCAATATTCCTTCATTTCTGTATCGATTCAACAAGGCAACACAAGTTTCAACACGCGTTTCTTTCTGCAGATCAGTCAAATCATGAGGCACCAATTTCTCATATTTTTTTATTTTATTGATTTGACGCAAATGAGTCAATATTGTTGGTAAGGTAACGTTAAACCATGCCGCTAATTCCTGGGTAGTTTGGCTCGGATCGGCTTCCACCATCTCTTTCAATTCATTGTTATTCACCTGTGTGGGCGGTCTTCCACGTGGTTCGTTCTTCAAATCAAATTTTCCATCACTAAAGCGTTTAAACCAAAATCGCACGGTGCGTTAATTAGCAGTCCCCTCTCCAAACGCAACATTGATATTGCGAGCTGTTTCTGCCGCGTTAGTTCCGCGTCGGAACTCGTATTCAAAAATAACTCGAATTTTCGAAGTAGCCATCTTTCTTGTCTAAGCTGAATATAAAAAGCAACTGAAAGTCGATAATCGAATGTTGCACATTTTTTAAAAGAAGAACTTCATAGGTACCATGTGAAAAAAGTTTCACTCAAAAATCTCAAAAAAAGAAGGTTCTATGTCAATTCGAAGTAACTATTACAATAAAACGGCAATTTCATACTTTAACCCCTATTAAATAAGTTTTAAGATGTACATAAAGCAGTGAGATGTATAAAACAAGTGTAGTGATGAAGCTGCTTACCTCTACCACTTTAGGTGGCGTTTCGGTAATTTTTGGCAATACTTGAGGATGAGCCGAATTTAATGGTGATGCGGGAGGTAAGCTTGTGTCTAAATCCACCTGATCTTGGCATACACAAATTTTGTTTTGACAATCACCCGTTCTGGCCGTCTTCATTGAGTCCTCCAACTTCAAATAATAATGAATTTAGGTGTGTGTTCTGTCTAACATTTTTTGTAATAACTATTTTATTAGTTAAGGGCTGATTTTTCCAAAGCCCGATAATTTTATCCGAGGAATAATTTTGAATTTTTGTCAGTTTTCCATACAAAATCTGTCAAACGTCAATTATATTCCATGAATAAAAATTATCTGTCGATTGAAAAATCAGCTTTTAAACTAGTATTTAAATACTAGATTCAATTAATAAATTGGGCTGAAATAACGAAAACCAAGGCAAATAATAAGTTGCCATGCATCAGATGGAAGTTATACATATACGTGGATCACTGACTCATATCCCTTATCCCCGATTTATTTGGGGTCAGCGCTACATGTCTTTTTGGTTAAACCACTGACTATGATGACAAACATATTATTAAGTATAAACAAACATCATACTGCGATTAATATCTATACTTGCTAAGCGTGATAAAATACCGATGGTTGGCCCTACACTCATGGGCCTTCTGAATCACATGCAGTTAATCCTTGCCTTTTTTGGTAAACTTGGCAGTGATTTGGGTTCAACAGAGGCAGTGGTAGAAATGATACTTGTAAAAATTCAATATGTCTAAAAGTTAGAAGGGAATGAAGGCTAAGAAAGCAAGCTAAGCTCATTTTATCATGAAGCATCTATGCTCGTCTTAAAGAGCCTGTATTTTAGATATATCCACAATTCTTGATTACAGAAATGATTTATTTACTAAAGCATTATCTATCAAATAAGTATATTTAAATTCGTGGAATAATGAGTAATGCATCAGTGCTCGTCCTGAGGAGCCTGTTAATGTTGTATTGACAATATCTGCTTCGGAATAAAAGATTATCTAGAATATGAGTAGCTTGATTCTCGCGCGAGCGGTGATGTCCATCCAAATATGACTGAAAACGATAGTCCTTTTATCCGTTATATCCAAAACAATATGCCTCCTGTAGGCAGTGATAATAATTGTACATTATATCGAAGGAGTTTTGTATTCTTTGTATAGGACCCTGAAAGTAAGGCCAAGGTGGAGCTTTGCCGTCAGGAACCATGTCGCTTAGCGGTAAACGATCGTCGCACTTTTTATTGTTTACAAATGTTTAAAAAACTTACCCGCTGATTTCCCGTTACTAAGCTAAAGAAAAAAAAACTATACACTAGGCGCAAAATCATTATGGCGTATCGGAACTTCAAGTAGCGTCTGCAAAATATATTGAAATATACACAGTATATAATTGATTGACATGTCACATTATATACCATGAAATCGAAAACAATAATTGAATGATTAAACGTAATTCTATTATGTATAATATCGACGACCTGTTTTGCATAAAGTACACGATTGAATGCTATATTAGAATATATAATGTTGTGTTTTCAATGATTTGCCGGATTAAGCGAAGTAGTGTTTTATATGTTTCGATTTCTAAGTTTTTTTTAGAAATGGCCGTATTTTTTTGAAGATGGCGTTACTGGTGGAACTAAGGGTGCATAATCAACTTGTTAAAACTGCGTATATTTTCAATTAACGTCTCGACATTGCCGCAATCTGCCTCATACTGTATTAAGAATTGATCGATCATAATCTAAGGTATACGATTTTCAATTTTCGAAGCAATGTTGTTTTAATTAACACATACCATACCTATTACCTACTTTGTGTAAAGTATACGGGAAAAAGGAATTTATTTCAATCAAAAATATAACTTTACATGTAAGGATCCTGTGACAGCCGTGAACTGCATCTGACTGATATAACGTTGGCGACTTTGATCCATGTAATTATTTTACATGGATCAAAATCGCCAACGTTATATCGCAACGTTATAGCACTAAGAAGATAACAACACCACTGGCCCACGGGTTGTATAAAGTCTTATTTTCGTTGAATCTATCTAAGTCGATGATGATGAAAATCAGCCTATAGTTCTTCTATATGTTAGAGGTCAATGCTGTTCAGCCACATCTGTAATAAATCGAACAAATACTTTTAATAGAGTACTTGAATATATTTAGCTATTATGTATTACGACAAAAGGAACTGAATTGGTTTCAAATTATAAATACAATTTACCTGGACCTAAGATGTTACCCTGCGGTACACCTTCCGAATCAAGATTAAAAATTAGCTGCCAATGTTATGGTAGGTAGGCAACTACAACACGTTTTAATATAAAAACTTTTTTACAAAAAAAACAACCGACTTCCAAAAAAAACACTGAAAAGAGAAAAATAACTTTAATAAGTAGTATAAAAAAACATACCGTTGAATTGAGAACCTCCTCCTTTTTTGAAGTCGATTAAAAATAAGACATTCATTGTTGAGATATGTTGAGAAAGCATAGAGCGAACAGTAGGAAATCAATAGAACAACAAGTTCTATCAACAGAGTTAAAAGCTTTACTACGATCTTACAATGTTAAGTACGAATGTGACACTTTTATAATTTGGGCTCATTTCGGCTGGTCTGGCTTATCTAGCCAATTATTCCTTTTTGTTTTTCAAAAGAATCATTTCAACTGGATTCGAAAGTATTCATAATACCTTCGTAGAAGTTTTTTACCCATTACATTAAATTCTCTCAACCCTTGATTTAATGTAATTGCAAATTGCATTGGTTTAGTACCTAATACGTTTATTGATATAGTTATTTTGTAGTTAATGTAGTTATTACTCGTATAATAATAATTGCATGACCAACCAGTAATTTGTAATATTGTAATAAATCTCAAACATGAATCGAATAATATTTTCTATTATGTATTTTAATAAAGCAACGAGTAATGGAATCAATTACATTTTGACAATGTCTAATATTGGAAATGGTAAATGTTTTATTTAAGTACAAATGGCAACACTGGCTTGTATGGAGTTGCTAGTCCTATCAGATGGTGTCATCGGGTATGAACCGTATGACACTACCAGATAGGACTGGCAACTCTATACAAGCCAATGTTGCCATTTGTACGGACACTGATTGGCTACCCCATTTACATTAGATGTAGTAAAGGTTTAAAAAGTTGGTTAACAACGTAAAACATGGATTTAAAACTGTTAGAAAGAATTGAAAGCAGTAAAGATTATTGTGACCAAAATAATTGAAAGAAATAAACATACCGTACAAGTTTGACTTTAATCCTTTCTTCTTTCCGTTTAGCAGTTTGTGGGTACAACTTTCTTTGCGTGGTTTCCAGTTAATTAAGTCCATAACTTTTATTCTATCCGTCGCAGTCCAGTAATGTATAATATTGATCACATTAGACACGGTGAGAAGTTTGGTCTTCATTCAATCCTTAAACTGATCTTTTAAAACATTTACCTAGGTTACGAATTTATCAGCAGATTATGGTGTTCAAAATCCGTGACGTATCGGCTTATGGTGATACCTTCGACATTTCCAAGACGTAAATGTGTTTAGAATACTTAGGTTTATAATTAGTTCTCAGTTTTCAAGCAAAACATCGGTTTAATGTGTGATTTGAATTATGGGCACTAAAGCGTAATCATTATTTTAATTATAGGAGGGGTTTAAAAGCTCATAAATTCGGTTTATGTGTGTACCAGAAGGAAGATGTCGGATGAATAAATAGAACACTCTAGGTACTCACTTGCTTCATCTTTATCAAACCATTTTATGGTTCTATGACTCTGTTTTAACCCAGAGGTGCTTTAGTCTCAATCTTCACGTTTCGATAACCCCCCCCCCCCCCCCCTTGAAGTTATCTTCAAGCTTCTCTTATACCACAGATTTGATAATAGTTACTTTGCTCTACTTTGACAAAACTAATACTTCTCTGATGAACTCATTCTCTGTGTTATACCTAAAATGGGCATAAAAACTTTCGAACTTTACTGCAAAATTATAGTGGAAAGTGGAAACCCAGAACAAACAAAGGGACATCGGACCTTAATCTAAAAGATGTGGTACTGTCAAATTAAACACATCAATCTTATATTTACAATAATATTTATTTAAAAATTGAAATATATGCATATTTTTCAAAGATTGATGCTAGAAAATAAAATTCTACATATTCGTAATAAATAGTTGATGCCGACATAGATATTTAGAGAAGAATACAAATTATAATTAGAATATGTTTCTAAAGGATACTGATACAATAATTAACTACATTTTTAATAACCTTCTATATACTCGTATAATAAATACGAGTATTAAGGTCATAAATAAATATTCTATAGATCATTTGTGAAACATACATATTTTAAAATATTAGATAGATATATATATATTTAGATAAAATGATACTTTATCGTCCCGATCTTCTCAAAACGGGTAAAATAACATCATACATATTCTTAGCAAAATTAGTGTGATAATGTGTAGGACATGCCTTTCCTTCTATCGAATAAACTGCAGTATACAGTTTACGTATCAAATCTGTTATAGTATAAGTATCATACCCTTTCTCTCTTAAAAACAATATTATTTGCTTTAGCATTTCGACTTTATTGTCACGGATGATAACGTTCTCTTGTTTTTCAATAAAACTTTTGTAATGCAAGTATTTTTGTAGGATATGTACTATAGCATTTGCATCCGGCTTAGCTTCGACTCCAGCTATGCTTAGAACTATGCCAGCATTGGGTGTTTTATAACTTTCAATAACGTTATTAGTTACATAGTTTTCTAGATTTTCCGGTACTTCTTCTAACACATCATCATATGTATGGGTGGCAATCTGATCCTGCAAACCGTACTGCGAACTGAACGTTTGATCGGAATGTTCTGGAGCATCAAAATTGTGTTGTGAAAGCTCTTCTGTTTCCATGAAGTTTAGAACATAGTTCGGGAATTGCCATGATCCCAAAAACGAAAATATTCTTGGGTTTTGGAGAATATGGAAATTAAAGTTATTCTTGTAGAGAACTAACATAAGTTCATGCAACCATCTCTGCCGGATTAAATTGTAAACGTAGATTTCCAATGGGTGTCTATATTCTGTCTGTGTATTATAAAATATCTTTTCATACCATTCGATGCTACCTTCGGGTTCCTCTAAGTGTTCTGCACATATCAGTATTATATTGATAATTTTCCTCAAATTCATCAAACCTTTGTTATCGTAGACGTCAGGTTCATCACCATTTACTTCTATTGTTTTGATAACTGTATCATACAGTTTCAATAAATTGTCTAAAGTAAACAGCCGATAGGTTGGAGCTAATTTCAGTTTCAAGTGATTAAGATAATTAAGTCCTGTTGGTTGGTTCCCGTGAAGATGCGCGAAAAGACTTGGCTGTACAGTGTGTATTTCATGTCCGTAAGGGTGGTAAGATACTGGCAAGGTATCTTCACTTTTTGTTGGTTTACCATTGACAGGTGTTTGTAAGTGAACGGGATATCTGTCTGTATCTTCTTCATAATCAGATGTTCGATTATTATATTCATTTGGTAAATTCGTTAATTCAGAATGAGATGAAGCCTTAGAAATGAAACCAGGATACTTGTGTGTTTCTCCACCGTAAACAGAGCTCGGTTCATCATAGTCATCCGGTAAATACGTATATTCAGAATGAGGTGAAGCTTTAGAAATAAAACCGGGATGCTTCTGTATTTTTCCATCGTAAAGGGGAATCGGTTCATCATAGCCATGCTCTACAGTTGCATATTCCGGATAATGGCTAACTTTCGTAATCAGACCGGGATGTCTGTCTGTGTGTTGTCCATAATTGGGTATTGGATTATTATAATCATTTGGTGGATTTGTATATTCGGAATCAGCTGAAGCCTTAGAAATGAAACCAGGATACTTGTGTGTTTCTCCACCGTAAACAGAGCTCGGTTTATCATAGTCATCCACTACATTTGTATATTCAGAATTCGATGAAGCCGATGACGAAATCAAACCTGTATGTTGGTGTGTTTGTATGGCATAGACAGGTTCATCATGTTCATCCGGTAAATTCGTATATTCTGAATGAGATGACGCCTTAGAAATAAAACCGGGATGCTTCTGTATTTGTCCACCGTAAAGGGGGATCGGTTCATCATAGCCATGCTCTACAGTTGCATATTCCGGATAATGGCTAGCTTTTATAATCAGACCGGGATATCCGTCTGTGTGTTGTCCATAATTAGGTATTGGATTATTATAATCATTTGGTGGATTTGTATATTCGGAATCAGCTGAAGCCTTAGACATGAAACCAGGATACTTGTGTGTTTCTCCACCGTAAACAGAGCTCGGTTCATCATAGTCATCCACTACATTTGTATATTCAGAATTCGATGAGGCCGATGACGAAATCAAACCTGGATGTTGGTGTGTTTGTATGGCATAAACAGGTTCATCATGTTCATCCGGTAAATTTACAAATGCAGAACTGGACGAAGCTGATGAAGTAATCAAAGTTGGATGCTGGTGTGTTTGTCCATCATGAAAAGGTTCATCATATTCATCCGGTAAATTTGGATTTACAGAACTGGATGAAGCTGATGAAGTAATCAAAGTTGGATGCTGGTGTGTTTGTCTACCATAAAAAGGTTCATCATATTCACCCGGTAAATTTGGATATGCAGAACTGGATGAAGCCGATGAAGTAATCAAAGTTGGAGGCTGGTGTATTTGTCTACCATAAAAAGGTTCATCATATTCATCCGGTAAATTTGTATATGCAGAACTAGATGAAGCTATAGAAACCAAACCGGGCTGTTTGTGTGTTTCTCTACCATTAATTGGACTCGGCTCATTAAAGTCATCCGGTAAATTTGTATATGCAGAACTAGATGAAGCTGTAGAAATTAAACCGGGATGTTTGTGTATTTCTACACCATAAACTGGGCTCGACTCATCATGGTCATCTGGTAAATTTGTATATTCAGAATAGTATGAATCCTCAGAAATTACACCTGGATGCAAGTTTGTTTGTTGGATACGATTTAAATTGATGTTGGGATTATAAGGATTAGATTCTGTATCCCCAATATCAGGTTTAACATCACTAGTGTCTGCACTGGCCGGAGATACAGGCTCAGTGTTGCCTAGGTTTAACAATGATTCGAACGGGGTTGAAGGAACATTCGGAAGCAGAACTCCAGGATGTGAACCTGCTTCTGGAACTTGCGGTACTTCATTTTCTTGATCTGAATTAGTTTCAGAATCTGAAGGAAGTGTATTTGGTAGTAAAAGCACAGCTTTGTGATTTGTTTCTGTTTCATGTCCAACTAAATATTTAGGTTGATTATCATCTTGGGTTCTTTCAGAAATAAGATCAGATGGATTTACTTCGTTACTTGTATCGTAAGTTGATGTGACGTAATTTGTATGTTTCAATTGGGTATTATTTATTTGACTACTAATATCAACGCTCGGTTTTAGTAAGCTGAATTGTGATTCATAATAGCTCGGAGAGGGCTGATTAGCGTACAAAATTTTGTTTCCACCATGAGAAGTAGACATACCATACAATTTTGTTTCGAGATTAGAATTAGGTTGTCTAGACTTAACGTTGACGATATTGCCTGAGGTTGGTATCTCATATAAAGATGTCGCTGGGTTTATAACATATGTGTATATATGATATGGTTTTTTGACTCGATGTTTAACACTGTGTACTGTGCCAGTCAGATGTGGATTTGGATGTAAAAGGATTTTACCGCTATGAATTATGACACTAGGATACCTAGATTGATACAATATTTTTTTTAAATGGCCCATTTTATTTTCAATAGTCCAGTTAGGATCTGCTCTGTTTTTAACTTTCCAGGGTAGTTTTTTAGTTTGTCTATCTACAATGGTCCAGGGTAAGGTATTAGTAGTTACATGTTCAACATTCCATGGCTGATGATTAGTTGTTTTATCTATGATATCCCACGGAAGGTTATCAGTCGTTTTATCTTCAATATGCCACGGCATTATATTATCAGCTAATTTCGATTCAATGGTCAACGGCTGATCATCTAGATTTTTAGTCGATTTATCTTCAATGGTCCACGGCAATATATTATCAGCCAATTTCGATTCAATGGACAACAGCTGATCATCTAGATTTTTAGTCGATTTATCTTCAATGGTCCTCGGCAATATATTATCAGCCAATTTCGATTCAATGGTCAACGGTTGATCATCTAGACTTTTAGTCGATTTATCTTCAATGGTCCACGGCATTATATTATGAGTCAATCTCGTTTTCATGGTCAACGGCTGATCATCTAAATGTTCGTTTATCTCTGCCGAATCAGGAATTCTTTGGATTGATTTAGGATCTTCTAAAACATCGTTTTCACGTGGGACATGATTGAGAGTCAGCGTTTGGCGGCCGTCTGGTACGTCGACGTTTAAGTTATTTGGAACCAATAATTGGCTTCGTAGAATATTTGAAGGTTGGTAAGTAACTGCCACTTCATTTGATCCAGGATCATTAGACGTGTAGAACCTATCATATCCGTTGTCTGAATCACCTCTATGTCGTCTTTGTAAGTCTAGGTTTTTAAGTTCTAAACTGTGGCTTGCCTTGCTCTTGGGTTTTGAAAGATAAGTACCATTTGAATCCAACTGAGGTTTAGAGCGTTTTTGACCACATTTTCTCAAACATTCTTCGTCATAGTCTCCTGTTACATCTGTTTGAGATTGCGATTCATGTGTGTTACTTTTTTTTACTTCATCAAAAGGTATTTGAAGAATATCAATTATATTATCAATCATCGATTCAACCGGTTTTTGCGATTGTGCAGCTTCATACAAATTCGTAAATATATTTAATAACAGAGATAGTTTCTCTATTTTTTTCAACAATTCATCATCATCCGATATGCTATCTATATTTAATTTTATTAATTTCCAATAACTCTCTCGATTTTGAACAGAGCTTTCGTGCACTGCAATACCAAACTTTGTAAGGATCAAATCATCAAGTTCATCCCCAAAATCTTTTCTGAAGGTTTGTGTTGTATTTTCTACAGTTAATAAGGTTCCGTTTTGTAATTCTTTGCTTGAATTATATACATTAACTTCATCGGTGGTGATACTACCGTTGACGTTAGTAGAATTAGCAATAGGTTTGACTTGAAGATTACCTGAGTCATCAGGGCCTAAGTTTTGTTCCGTGTTTACTGATCCCTGAAAAGAAGAAATATATCACGATCTAAAGAATTCTACTGAGGTGGATTGCATCCGGAACGCGATATATGTAATCATAGAAAAAACATTGGTTAAAAATCTGAAGAATTGAAAGACTGAAGCACTTTTGCTGGATAAACTCATTTGTGTTTCTGTTCATAAGTTCATTGTTGGGCTCCCTATATTTTCGTGCATTGGACTTCATATCCTTGTATATCAAAATTCGTTTAGAATGGTATTAGTGCGTTAGCTTCAATTCCTCTGAAAGAACTTGTATTTCAAACATTATACGATAATATGTATTAATTATGAGTTGATCCACAGCCCAACACATAATTATATCGATAAAATTCTAACCTAACCGTCCAAAGATATCTATTCCTTTTTAGGGTTCCTTAGTCAACAAGGAACACTTATAGTTTCGCCATGTCTGTCAGTCTGTCCGTCCGCAGGTTAGCTCAGAGGCTCATAGTTCTAGAAAGTTATAATTTGGCATGCATATACATATTAATCACGCCGACAAAGTGGTAAAATAAAATCATGAAAAAACCCGTAAAGTGGTTGTGTTTTTTTTCTCTCGTCTACCCCATGGCGTGGGGTGTTGTTGGATGGGTCTTTCAAATTATTGCGGGTTATTCAGAATAATTTTTCAATTAAGGAATCCGTTTCTGAAATATTAAGCTTTAAAGTGCTAATTTTTGTTAGAGTCAGGTGTGCCCTGCCAGCTAAACGGTTAGTGTTGGATACGAAGTTAAAGGAAAACTATGTAGGATTTACAAGTTTAAGAGTAATAGTCGACCAACTTACATTTGCAGGTGCAATGTGTGGGAGAACATGATTTTCAACTACAATGTTAAGTGTGTTCTTGGAATAAGTTCATTCCAACTACGGAACCCTTAATTGTGCGTGGTCCGACATGCACTTGGCCAGTTTTTTTTAAACTTACCGTTGATTTAGCACTATTATCATCGGCTTGAACCACGTCAACTTTAACATCACTAAAATCCGAACGTAAGTTCACTTCATTATTGTTATCAGCATTATTTTCTTTGTTTTGGTTGTGTGCCGCTTCGGCTCTCTTTTCACTGACTTGATGTTCGGTCGCTGTACCAGCATCCATACTTTTAGAATAAAGGCTATGATTCATACGAAGCGTAGTTTGAGATGTTTCCGTGTTATTGGTTACATTGTTTGAGTTGAAATCGTTTGGTACCACGTAATATTTGGATATTGTGTGAGTGGCGCCATCTTTCTTTACTACGCTGCGGTCGCCTGCTATTAGCTTTAGAGGGACTGCTTCCTGTGAAGAAGATTTTAATATTTGTTATGTTTAGTGTTAGTTGGAGGGAAATCCTACTTTTACTGGAGGGCAGTGAGGTCACTAATCACATCAAAGTCTCAAAGTAGAAAATCTTTATAAAAATAATATTAATTTTCATCAATCCCAAATTTTTGCTAAGCCTACCTAACAAAAATATATACTGATCATTCTGCACCAGTTACAGAAATGATCAAAATAAAATTCACATTTTATACTACACAATAAATGAAAATAATGTTGAAATTCAGAATGAGAGCGCGCTCTGAATTTAAATTTTGAATTAAGAAACAATTCGGCACGAAATCTAATAAATGAGGTCGGCCATAGGCCCTACCTGTTGAGTCGGTTTTAGTATATTGTCCGAAAAATGATTAAAATGACATTAGAAAAGCATAAATAATTAACGCTTCAAACAATTTCATTTAAATTCTAACAATTTTAGGATTGGATTTTGTTATTCCTCATATTAATTAGATAACGTACCTACTACAGTTGATCGAAATTTAAGAAATATAATTGACTGGCATCACACATAGCATTCACATAAAATACAATAATGAAAAAAAAAAAATGAATGGTGCGATTTGGAACACAAAAGTGGTAATTATTATTACGTGTTATTGAGCCTGTGTTTTCTTCGTGTTTATAATGTTTTGATTATTTTGTGACATTTTAAATCATTATCTACATGTGTGAAATTTGTGAAAAAAAAAATGACGCAAGATTGGCGCGAACATTCGAGTTTGGAAATCAAAAAACTTCATTGACTTAAGTTGAACAATGGATGAATTAGTCACATATTAAATGATGTATTAATCACTGCCCCTGTAGTGGAGTTTGGATGTCCGAAACCTAAAATTTTCATGTTTTGCTCGTCGGCCAACGCTATCATCGAAATGGTACGATTATTGCATTTACAGAACATGGTTTTTTTTATAGGTGCATTAATAAACTTTCACGGTAAATAAAAAATATTTTGTTTTTGTCGTTGACAAATATAATTATAATGAGCTTTTTCTAACTCTTTAAATTAACGCACACTCATTAGATTTGTTGGGTACCTAGCATAATAAATAGGTAGATACATAATCAATTTAGGGTGTCGTATGCATGTCGTCATTAATTATGCCACAAACTTATCTGATCCGGTGGCTGAATGTGGAACTATTTTGGCGAGGCTACTTGCGCAAAAGATTATTTACGCCGCGTACGCAGATTTCTGATAGTATCCTCCTGCTACTCCCCATTTCTGGCTATCGTACTAACAACCCAGTAGAATCAATTTATATCGTTCCGACTGCTGGGACACAGGCCTTCTCACTGTGGGAGAGACTGGGCCATAAACCACCACGTGGGCCCAGTGCGGGTTGGCAGATGTCGTGTGTTGTGCTAACCTTTTCTTAACTACGGGAAGTTGCCTGGGTAAAAAAAAAAAATATTTAGTCCGTCAGTTAGATTATCGAAAAATAATGGACGCGTATTTTTTCTTTTGTCAATCAAACAAAAAATTGACAAAGATAAAGCGTGTCAAAATTTGGGAGTGGGGGGTCATAACGTCACTTGCTTGCAAGTGTCGCAAGAATTGACAAAAGAAAAAATACCGGTTCAATATTTTTTGATAATCTAACAGCTGACGGACTAATTGCAGCTGAAGGACGACATGGTTGGCGCAGTGGCTGAGCGATCGACTGCTGCGCTGCATGTCGCGGGTTCGATTCCCGCACGGAACAAATATTTGTATTTCCTACAGGTAGTTGTTCCAGGTCTGGCTGTTAGTGTATGTGAGTTTAAAGGGCTTTAAACGCACCCACGATACAGGAGTAATTCCTAGTGTGGGGCAACGTATTTTTTTAAAAAGAAAGAAAAATAGAAAGTATTCGATTTTTTTAGTAAAATAGCCTATTATGTTGGGGTCCAGTACTTGACGTGGAGCGCTTTTTTTTGAGGATGGGAAATCATCAAATGACCCCTCCCGCTCTGGGTGGAGCAGAAAGGAGTGTCAGACTCTTACTGACTAAAACCCACCCGTGTTCCTTACTTAGCCCTTTATGTACCAGGGCAGCGGTAACCCTTTCGGACGATCCTGCTAACGTGGAGCGCCTGCCTAATTGACCTCCACAACCTACATAGTTTCTGGGTAACAAAATACTCCTTGGTAAGACAGGTTGTCAGAGTTTCGGGCTTCTCACTATATTTATTGATAAGTAGGTATTACAATTTAATAAGACTTACCGATATTATGAAAAGTAATAAGTTAATGCACAAACTTAATATTTTCTTCATATTGCACTTATCGATTGTACATTATTGGGATCTAGCGTTTAACAAGATCGACCTATGATCGAGTGTGGCCTATTTAATAGAAAAATATATGATGCAGACAAATTATGTGGAGCGTGGCCTGAAAAAGACTAAAGATTACAGATGCGATTGTTTAATTTAAACATTCAAGTACCCTCCTTCTGAGACAGTCTGGTAAAAAGGGACAGCATTTTGCCAAGCTTGCCACCAATCAATAAAAAAAGTAAAGTTGAATGATTGACTGTTGGTCACAGTTTTGGGAACCGCATCTGATGACTGCTTGCCGCACCTTGTGCTGCCGAGCAGTCGCCCTTTTGTGCCTACTCCTGGCACTTCCCTACACATGGATAATATTATAATACTTACAGCGCCATGTGAGTTGGAACTTTTTAGTTACAAATATACTTACAATGGCTACCTGCAAAAAAATAAACTGTTCTTTGTAAGCAACAACAAGTCGTCTATTAGAGTAATAGAGAAGAGGACTTCTGCATATTATTAGACTTACTCTTTGACCATTATACGCATTTTTAATGATCTCGGGAAAGCTTGAAAATGCGATAAATTGGTTACTTATTCTAACATAATTTATACCGTCACAAGCACTTTGCCCGCGACTTCGTCCGCGTGGGTTCGTAATTTCCTCAAAAAAAACTAACACTCCATAAACATTAATTTAAAACTACCCTTCAAGGGGTGATAAAGGTAGGTAAAGGTAGTTTTTAATCCCCGACACAAAACCGACGGGTGTTATAAGTTTGACGTGTCTGTGGGTGTGTGTGTGTGTGTGTGTGTGTGTGTGTGTGTGTGTGTGTGTGTGTGTGTGCGTGTGTATGTCTGTCTGTGGCATTGTAGCTCACGAACGGATGCACCGATTTTGATTTTGTTTTTTTTTGTTTGAAAGGTGAATTTGTCGGGAGTGTTCTTAGCTATGTTTGATGAAAATCGGTCCAAGATGGCCGCCGCCACAAAATGGCGGATTACATATTTTTTCACAACTGCCTCAATATGGGTATCAAATGAAAGGGCTTGACTAGTAGAATACTATACATTATGATAAATTTCCAATCCAAGATGGCCACCACCACAAAATGGCGAATTACAAAAAACCTGATTAAACACCAAATTAAGAAAGTACTTACCTGAATCTTAAAACGCAAGAAAATTAAAGAAATAAAAAAAAGCCACAAATAGGACAAAAAAGGTATAAACGTGAAACCCTATAAAAAGAAAAAAATAACCTTGATATTATGACCCTACGTAAGTACGTATGCATTTTTTTGATTAAATGTTGTCCCGTCGGGGGACCACTACTATTTTAAACTTTAACAGAACGTTAGGCTAATAATTAGAGCGGTCAGAGATTACCCCCTACATACAAACTCACAAATTTTACTTCTTTATAATATTAGCGTAGATAATTGGTTTACCAAAATAACAAAGGCCAATCAAATCACTTGACATGATATTTGACTGGATTAATAATAATTTAATTGTGCTTTCAGAAACCGGAGTGAAGTCAATCTTGCGCATCCTGGACTGTCATCCCCACTACGAACAGCAGAAAAAAAGAACAAAGAAAAATGGTGTTTACAGTTTCAAATGGTAAGTACTTCCTGATAATCATCTAAATAATACTTAAACCTAACTACTAAGTATTTCTAAGACATTTTACTGCCAATGTTGGCCAATTATAGAGCTCCATCGAAGCATTTGACACAAATTTCATAAGTATCCAAACGAGGTAATGTATGCTTAAGTTGGTCCAACATTGGCTATTATGAGATTTACAAATGGCTGAATAGGCACATGTCGCCAAATTATCTTCCGTGGTCTAATTTTATTATTGACCATTAAAATAGTCTAGCTTGTTTCAATAATCCATTATTTCTGCTATATTTTGATAGCAAATCTGTGCAAAGTTACGTAAATATACAAACGTATCTGGTATATAAAGCAGAAAATGGATTATTAGCAAAAAAAACGTGAAAACAATACAAAGCAAGTAGGTACGTACACAATTAAAGCTTGACAAAATGGATTTGAAAATAATACAAAGTCAATTTGTAAATAACATTATTATAATAATATTTTCAATTAATAATTGCACGTAAGAACCAATACACAAGAATAACAAAGAAATACAAAATTATACTTATAATTATTAATCACAATTGCTCACGGTTGCCCTGCCCCAGCAGTCTCGACATTCATAGCGATCGCTTTACGACCGAATTCGGTCGCAAAGTCCGGATTGACAGGTGTAATGTATGGAGTGACAGGACTTTGCGACCGAATTCGGTCGCAAAGTCGAGTATGAATGTCGAGACTGCTGGGGCAGTACTGGGCAACCAATATTATTACCAATTAAAAAAGTATTTTTGCTCAACAACAATTATTTTAGTAGGTACATAAAACACTATTTAAGTATCTAGAATTCAAAATAGTAAAATTCTAAATCTAGCATTTTATGGCTTTTCCATTATTTTCGATTACAATAATTTAATTTTAGTATTCCACTAAACGCTAAAGTTCACGGCAGTCACAGTCATAAAAAGAGGGAGCGAAACGACACGATACGATACACAGTACAGATTTTTTAGAAATCCCGTACTAAATATTCATCGTCCTACTCGCCCGTTTGATGACCGCAACTGTCACAAGTCTTTACAAATACGGTCGGTTAAAATATCAGTTAATTTGATACTATAAGTAATTTTCCCAACAGTGGGATATTTCAATTCCTGTTATTTTATGTTAAAAAGGATATCTATCACAATAGTACGTAATATATTGCAGGTGTTTGCCCAGCAGTGGGTTATTAATAAACAATTCCATACACGGGTGGTATTACATTCTCTTAATAATTAATTTTGGTACAGTGTAGGGTCGAAAAAGACTTAGAAACAATAATAATTTTGCAACTTTTGCCTACACTTTTAATGTAACAAAAATACTACAGCAACCATTAAAATAATATTGAAATTAGTTACATGTCAAAAAATCGGTAAGTAAATGTTATTAATGAGTTTAAAACACAATTTTATTGGAAATGCTCACAGATAACAATGTGCTCTAGAATACTCTCACATTGTTATCTATGGTTATTTATTAACATAAATTCTTTTATGCACCTTTTCAACTTTCAAGGAGTTAGGATTTTGGTATACTCTTGTTCTCATTGGTCTTTAAATTAAGTAGTTACATACATGACTGTTAATGTGATCCCGGGCTCAATACAGGGATCAAGCAAAATTTTATTAGATTTCTTCATTAGAAACTTCTCAATTCTGGTTTTGGAAATAGTTGGCAAAAATGGCTTGTACTCTTTTACAAGGGCCAACAGCAATATAGTGTGTGAAATGTGTTGAACTACAGGGTCAAATTGAATTAGCTAGCATAACTCCACGTTTATTTTTTGTTTTGTCGTCTTAGATATTGATACCCATCACATGACAGTTGCCGAGAATCCAGCAGTGGACTGCTATATGCTGATGATAAACCATCACATCTGCGAGGTTTTGCTGGCTAATTTAATTTTTTCCTATATACTCCTTTGCCTACCAGGCTCTGTTTAAAGGCATTTTTACCTGACTGGTATTTTCACCCGACACTGTACCAAAACTCTTATAGAACCATGTTAGACAACATTGCTGGTAAAGATCTCTATCCAGTAGCCATCGGGGTCTTGGATGAAGGCCAGACCCTTCATCTTACCGTCGTTGGGGCGTTTGATGAACTTGACGCCTTGTTGCTCGAATCTGGAATGTTAGGGTGGTGGGGTTAAAAGAATTGTCACATAGTAGTTACATTAACATGGTACAGTTAAACCAGAAAAGGTATGCACTTCGGTAATCTTCGTGTCTCCGATTTAGTACGAACGAGGCACTGCTGCACACCACAGAGACAAAGCTTCTAAGGTTTGTACTGCCGCACTTGTAGTAGTTTACGCTTTGTAGACGTTTCCTTTCTGTCAGGTTACCTACTCCGGTCGTAGATCGTCATCTTTCACTAAAAAGTTTTTGTTTTCTTGGGAACTGCCTAGAATTTTGTAATCATGGTAATACCATTATGTGTTACATACCTGGCACAAGCCTCATCCACATTCCTCACGAGTATGCCAATGTGTCCGAATCCGCGCGGGTCTGAGTTGCCGTTGTGGTAGCTGGAGTCGTCACTCTCTGTGCCCCAGTTGCTGGAAATATAATAAATTGTTTGAGTGACTGGTCTAAATGTCATTGTTTCGTTTAGTACAAGCAGAATAAGGCCGTGTCGTGATATGCGACCGTCGCGATCATTTGTCACTCGTTGATTGATATGCGATCGAACGAAATCGTGTTAGTAGCAAAGGTTCCCCTTGAAAAGCTCTTTTCATTGGTGTATAACTTATGTTTATTGGGCGCCAAGAATTCCTTATCTTCGGTGCCCAAGTTGTCACCCTTCTATGTTCTATATTCCATGTTACGGGTTTGGTTTCCACACTTAGTCCTTCAGGTGGACCATTGTGCGTGGGCCATCGCGGCCGTCGGTGGTTATTCCAACCAGCCCACCTCCCTCCAGAAGCTTATTAGGTCTCCTGGTTTGTCGAGAACATCCGTGTAAGATCTGAGTGTCCCGAGGGTTTCTGATCTAATCTGGGTGACACCTGTGTACTCAAAGAGCACATGCGCGACGGTTTCATCAGCCTCCATGCAAGCTCTGCACAGGGGGCTGTCCGTTATGCCTAACGTGTGGAAGTGTTTGTTTAGTGAACAGAGTCCCGTGATGGTCCCCGTCACCAGGCGCAGGCCTTTCCTGTCCAGGCGTAATAATGTTTTGGTTAGCTTGCCATCTAATGATGGCATGGCTTCCTTGGACTGCCTGCAGCCCGGTGACGAGGCTCTCTGCTTGTGTGTGGGTGTGCTTCTGTAGCCACCTGCGTAGTTGATTAAAGGGGATGGGCACGACTGGTTCCGGTCCGTAGACTGGCTTGCTGGATGCCCTTCTGGCCAGCTCGTCGGCCGCGTCGTTGCCTAGTGATCCACTGTGTCCTTTTATCAATTGTAGTGTCACTGTGTTGCGGTTCGATACAGTTACCTGTTCAAGCGCCTTGTGATATTCTAGTATTAGATTTGATGTGATGCATCCCTTCTTTAGGGATTGGAGGACTGAGGCGCTGTCAGAGAGTATACGAACATGAGTGTCCGTAACTCTCCTGGCTCCGCTTGGTAGACCGTGTTGAGTATTCCTAGCGGGCTGGATATGTTTATGTTGAGGTCGTGTGAGAAAACTCCGACTCCAGTTCCGCAGTCGGTCTTTGATCCATCAGTGTAAACTCTCAGCTCTCCCGGGCCTGAGTAGTCGCACTGCTCCTCTTTAAGCACTATTTTATAATGCTTTTGGAAGCAGTATTGCTTAGGGGCTTTGTCGCAGGGTGATGCCATCATTGGCTGCTGTTTGATCGCCTCGTCCTTTAGGCGTGTGTGCTTGATCCTCGAGTCTTTGCTTAGGGTTCCTGATATTTGGAGTCTGAAGGCAGACAGGGCCGCCTCCTTTCGCACGATGAGGTGTAGGGGAGGCAGTCCAAGCATAGCCTGTAGAGCAGCGGTGGGTACAGTTCTCATGCAGCTAGTGATTGCCACGCAAGCAAATCGTTGCAGCTTTTTGAGATCTCTTTGGGCTGTGCTCAGGTCTGTTCTGGGCCAGCAGACTGGTGAGCCGTATGTGATAATTGGTCGGATAACTGTGGTGTAGAGCCAGTAGGTGACCTTGGGGCTAATCCCCCAGTTTTTCCCAAGCATTCTTTTGCATTGCCACAGGGATATACTGGCCTTTGTCACCACAAAGGCCAGCATAAAGGACAAACAGCTGAACTGGGCAAAACACATAACTATATCACCATGTAGTTGATGTGTTTTGCCTAGTTCAGCTGTTTGTCCAAAAAGATGCCCAGGTATTTGGTTTCAGTTGATAGGCTTAGGGTAGTGCCAAAGAATCGTGGAAGTTGTAATGTAGCGAGTTTCCTCTTTTTTGTGAAGAGGATCAATTCGGTTTTTGTTGAGTTCACTGATAGTTGGTGTGTGCTACACCAATTCTCTACTATTTTCATTGCCTGGTGCATTAGGTTGCACAGGGTGTTTTCGTGAGTGCCATTTATTATTATGGTTAAATCATCGTATCATCGGCGTAGCCTACGGTAAAGTAGCCTTTATCGTTAAGTGCCTTTATCAGGCTGTCTACCACCAGATTCCATAGAAGCGGCGAGTGGACCGCCCCCTTGCGGGCAGCCCTTTGCCACAATGGCCCTTGTGGTGTCGTTTACGGTCACTTGTACAGCTCTCTGTTCAAGCATATAGGTAATCCAGCCGCTCAGAGACGGATCTATACCGTGTCTGCCTAAGGCCGTGCTGATACTTTTGAATGTGGTTTTGTCAAAGGCGCCCTCGATATCAATGAAGGCGGCCTGTGCTGAGCATTTGTGGTCCACTGCGCATTCAATCTTGGATACCGCGCTGTGCAGCACGGATTCTGTTGACTTGCCTGTGGAGTACGCATACTGTTGTTTGTGGAGTGGTTTTGCCCTAAGGGGACCGTCTCGGATGTGTCGGTCACATAGTCTCTCCAGGGTCTTTAGTAAAAAGGATGTGAGGCTTATGGGTCTGTACGCCTTGGGTTGCGAGTAGTCGGCTTTACTAGGTTTAGGTATGAAGATGACTTTCACTTCGCGCCAGGCTAGGGGTATATGTCTGACTAACAATTGGCAAGAGCGGAGTTACTAGCAAAGGTTCTCCTTGAAAGCTCTTACCATTGGCATATATGCCTATATATGATTGATGTGCAAACATGATCTTATAAGCCTTTATAAGATCATGTTTGCAAGACAAAATTAATGAAAGTTAATTAATTGACCAAATACCAAAATTTTAATAACACTTAATTACTCACATTTATAGCTCTGTAGCTCCTTACGTACTAACAATCAAGAGAAATTGTTGTGATAAGAAATACTATCCTTGGTGAGTTCCTTCCATTAGTATGTGTCTTAACACTATTGGGCTTCAGAGCAGATTCGCCCAATCTCCTTTCATTGTGTGCAATTAGAAATCATATAGAAGTCAGCCCATAGAAAATGTTGGTACTGCCCAGTAACTGGACAGAAATCGGATGGCAGATGATGAATATATTTATAAAAATTTCATGTTCAATACAGATTTATAAGAAGTATAAGAACAATATCCAAAATTTACTCACTAAGTCAACTCCAGGGTGGCCTTTCTGGTCATAGCCCAAGCAGTCCTTGTGGCCTCGTCTGAAGGTATCTCCCCAGCATTCTCATAGCCCATGAAGAACAATGAGAACTTCATTTCAGGGAAGTGCAGCTGCTTCAGTAACGTCATACCCAGGACTCCGGTGTAGAATGGAATGGACTTGCGAGGGTCTTTTATACGGTACATTGTTTGTTGGAACATGAAGTCCTGGAAATTTATTAAAGAGTTTTTTAGAAAAGGTTCATTGGTTCACTAGTATGAGGTTTGACCTGTGTTGTGGTTGTGGGTAGATTATGCTTGTCTGTGTCATAAATATCTGTTTTCTGTGGTGCTGAATGGGATGGACTTGATAAGCTTGAGTCTTTTAATACATAGTTCACAAATTGTTGCCACTGATCTAGTTTAGTTTAAACCGCTGTGATAGACGGACAGAAAACTGATCTTATGAAGGTTCCATTCTCCTCGAACTATAATAATTAATGTTTTAAATTTCATCAACAGCTATGGTGTCTACATAACTGACAACTCAACCCAACACAACAACACATACAATCTATTGATAATGTGCTTGCTATGTGTCATAGCAATAATCATAAAATGAACAATGTATTATATATCTAAGGTACTGATTAAGATTTCATTGTTACACAACGTTTAAGTCATAGGTCACTGATAAGTAGGAATGAAGTAATTATTACAAGTTGGTTTAAGATAACCACTCAGTACCTATCGAGTTTTTAATTAAAATCATTTGGAAATTGATGGTGGAATTGATGGATGATTAAGAGATGAATGGAAAATACTTGTGTTTACATAATATTTAGAACAAAAATCACACAGGTTGCATCTTCTGCTTCTTGCTACTGTAAAATAATGTTCAAATTGCAGTTTGAAGGAGGGTAAGGGTCATAACAGTATTTCAGATTACCATACATTTTTGAGGTTTAAGTTTGGCATAGGTTTACTCTGCATTTTTAATAAGGGGCTAGAGTATAAATAATACTGCATGCTTTATTTTTTGTTTGTAACAAAATTACAGGTATTTTGTATATTATGTACTTATAGACAATGAAAAACATATTGTGTGGGCTGGTTGCGTTGCCAGGGCAGTAAAGTGGCTATAGTTAACCTTGCTAGTAACTTGTAGTTTAGGAAACTCTAGTATTAAAGTGTGAAGGCTACATTAAATATTTAGCAAAACTATTGATTTTTTTAAACACTTTGTTAAGACCAACATTTTCGTTCAGTATTTTCTAATATTTAAAGTTTTGATAAATTAATGTAATATTACAGTCATGATAGCGTAATATATCAGAATTATCTATTCATCAAGTACTTATTATTATCAGCAATTGCCGACGATTGCCGACGATAGCACTGTTATTTATGACTTTGGCACTACTAAAGAAATAGGAAAGCATGTAAATAATAGCCTTATTACTATTGTCGACTGGTTAAATGCTAATAACCTTAAAATAAATCTAACCAAAACTAAAATTATGAATTTTAAAATTAGACACAAAGAACCATCACAATTTCATATACACTATAAAGGAAATGAAATACTTGAAGCTAGTGTAACAAAATTTCTTGGACTACATATTGACAATGACATGACATGGAGGACACAAATTGAAAATGTTTGTGGAAAGCTTAGCAGATTCTCATATGCTCTATATATGCTGGGTAAAATTGCCAATAGGACCGCCCTACTAGCAGCATATCATGGTTATGTTGCCTTCACGCTGCGGTACGGCCTAATATTCTGGGGCAATGCCCCTAAGATTCAAGAAGTACTTATAGCACAGAAAAAATGTATCCGAGCTATTTGTAAGATTAAAAAAACAGAGTCATGCAAGCCACACTTTCAGAAACTTAATGTATTAACTTTACCGTCACTCTATATTTATGAAGCCTGTATTTTTATAAAACACAACATTAATTTATATAAATTTGTAGAAAGTAAACGGCGCTCAACAAAGTTAGCAACATAAACAAAATTTCATAGCAAAAGCTTTTATGCAATGGCTCAAAAACTATATAATAAGTTATCAGGACAAGTTATCTCATGTATGAACATTAACAAATTTAAAAGAAGTTTGTTCAAATTGTTAAATAACAAGGTGTATTATTCTGTTGACGAATATTTAAATGACAAATTTTAATCTCAATTCTTTCTAATTAAAACATAATTATCTGTCCTGATGTTATTTGACACATTAAATGATTTTGTTTTTTTTTTTATTGAATTAGTGACATTATTAGATATCTTTATGTTGTATTATTTCGTTCCTTTTATTTTATTTAACTTGACATCTTCCAATAATTTTATCTAAAGTTGACATGATTTATTTATTAGTTTAACACTACCGAATTTTGAATTTCTAAAATGTATGTTTTAAAAAAAAAATCTTTTGATATTTTGTATGCTTAAGGCGGGGGCACAGTTCGGAACTTATTTTATTCATTGTAGTATCTACTGTATGTACCCTGTGTTCACGAAATAAATAAATTTGAATTTTGAATTTGAGCAAAAACTCAACATGTCAATAAGATAACAAAACTTAAAAAAATCTATGAAATTTATAAGAATACTTACCCTGGTCGAAGGATCAGGGGTCTGGCAGAGAGCCTCGATTTCTTGCGGCGAAATTCCTTCGTGGGCCATCGTTCTAATAAAGAAAAAACATATATTTACTTAATATACAAGTTAGAATCTAACCTAGAAACACCGACCTTTGATTTCGGTAACAAATATGTGATAGATGATTTTTGTAAAATGAGGCATTAAATAAGACATTGGAAGTAATACTTACGTTTTTTGTAGCTAAATCTCGTAATAAAACTTCGAAAATGATTAAAAGACGTTCAATAACACCAAACTACAAAGGTCCTTGACGTCTGTCAAAAATGTAGTCCAGCAAAGTAATTTTTAAATTCCAGAATAAAATTGTAAATAATAATCAGCCTTTTGCCATTGTTATAAGGTTGCTATTTTCATAGCATGTTGTGATCGATAATGAGAGTAATATTAGGAATTTCGTGGATGGACTCCTTCTATTACTGTTTGCGTTTCGTTATACACACTAGTTCTAATGATTTTTGAATGATTTGCTTTATACGGAGAGAGGAAAAATAGGAGAACAGAAAATCATGGTTTACTAGAAACTCCGTTTTATTTAAACATCACTTACTCCAAAGATAAAACTTTTCATACAAGTATCTAAGTTCTTGCATCCACACAATATCTCTTTCTACCGATGTTTTCAAACATTCGTATGCTGAGACCATCCTTACACTTTTATCATCTAAAAAAATATCTCCAATAACACTTAAATAATCCCCTTCTGTAAAGATCAATGGTTTTTTTGCTATTCGGTCCAACAGAGTAGACATAACGTTAACGTTGTCATTGCCTGATATCGTCGCTCCAGAAAAACCATAATATAAATCTTTCAAAATGGCCGGTGATGTATTTATATTACTTTTTGTGCTATCATAATAAATTTGCACTGATCCCGTAGCGTCGGAGAGCTCCATATTCGTTGCGCTGCTTGTTGTATTGTAAATAGATGTAATTACGCCATGTATCATGATATTCTTGAATGTCAGTCCGAATAATTCGTAAATGTATCTGTTTTCTGTATTTTTGGCGCGAAATGTATCTTGAATATAAAGTTTCATAGGACTTTGTTGAAAGTTATTCATTTTTCGAGTCTTTTAAACACTGTTCACGTTTGCATACAATAGTCTATAGTTTTATTCACTCAATTGTTGTAAAACAAACACCGAATGGTTTATTTTGATACAAATTATTTGACATTGACTTGAGGCCTCACGATACGTCATACAAATTGATTGACGTTTATTTATTCGTTCAAAAAGGTAGAAGAAATTGAGCTCAAGGATTGCGCCTTGATAATATTTGTTAGAATTTTTTCAAATAATACGTTTAAATGTTGAATCATGAAAAAAAGATTAGAATGTAAGTTTAATTAGTTGAGAGATTTCAACTAAAGCTTTAGAACATCTGCCATATCTATCGGATTCTTGAAATTAATGTGAGTTGGTCTCATTTACCTTTATTACAATAGTAGACACTATGTTCTACAGGAAAAAAAAAGCTTAATCTACTCCTGTAGGTATCTTAGTAGAAGACGTAAAAATAATGACTATGGAAAATAATTGAAGAAAACCACAGACAAGAGCTTTGCCAATAAAACAGGAGCTATGACGTAGGAAGTCAATTAAATCCTCCTCCCCCCACTTCCGTGATCTCGGTTGTTTTGAAAATAATTGGCTACAAGTATCAGCAAATGCGAATACAACGGGTATTCGACGATCGACTGGCTTGTTTCAACTGAGGGAGAAAATCAAGTGTCTGTATATTATCTTTCAGTAAATTCTGATATAAATTGAAGTTCTTTGAGAGAATTGCCTACAGTTATGTATTAATCCGTTCATTTGGTTTGTGGAGTACATAATTGTAGTTTTAGCTACTTAAAGGACGCGGAGTGGTGAATTTAGATTATTTTTCAATCCATCCAGTTTTTTTAACTTCTTAAACTAGATGAGAGAGTTTAAATCGCAATTTCTTCGATTTCCCGGAACGTCTTGGTCCGTCTCTGGTATTGTGGGATCCTGTCGCCTTTCGAACTTATTGTAGGTATTTCTAAGAACGGGTTTGTTGTTGTTTCTGAACGAGTGACTTCGCTAAATCCACCGCTTACAGACAGCATTTCTCGGTAGCCAGAGCGTTTCTTTGAGCATCTTTTGTAGAAACTTGGGGACGGTGGGAACCCAACTGTTTTTCCCCAAAGAGTGAAAGCGAATTAAATAGGTTTTTCAATACATTAATTTTATTCATAACATAAGATTTACATTATATAAGCTAACATTTAAAATAATAATATGTACATGTGAAAAAATAGGCAAAAGAATCATAGGGCATCATAAAATTCGTACGCATCGCTGTCAACAGGAACAGTGCCCAAAAGGCTGGCAGCATTGCCATGTTGTATGGCGATGCTAATTCCTTGGCCAAGAAACAGGCCAGCCCTCTGGTCACGTGAAGAGTAAGGACATAATTAATTAATTAATAATAGATAAATACATTAATTGACTTGTTACAATATAATATTATAAACAACTTCAGTAGTGTAGTAAAATTAATAATATGTAGATACTTCGAAAACAAAAGAGTTTAAAGTCACCCCCCTGTGAAAGAAGGGTTGTCTCCCTGCAGGATTACATCGATTTTATTATAGTACTTCTACTTTGAAGTGAGTTAGTATACCTATCCAGGTATACTGAAAAGCTCATTTACTAAATCCCTACTTTTATAATAATGTTGTTTAGATAGAAATAATGTTTTTGGAAGAAAAAATTCCAGTTTTACCCAGAATCTTGAATCCTTTAATAGGTAAAGAAACAGCCAAGAGTAATAAGCAATCCCGTATGCCGAAAATACTCGATAAAACAAAATCCTCTGTTCCATAAAAAATCGAGAGATCGCAAAACCTTCTCAGAAACCAGTCACTTTTAATAACGCCACGTCAAAATTTTTCAACTACTAAATATTAGATTTAGTTCAGTTAGGTATCAACCCTAACTAGAGGTGCCACCCGACGCGGCAATTATGCAAACTGCGCCCGTCTGCGCTCGCTTATTTGTAGTGTTTTCCCCGGCGAATAGAGGTGGGACATATCGATGGATAATTGAGACGTAATTGATTTTGGATTGGTTAACATGGTTATGTTCATCGTGTGACCGGGATGTGGATGGCGGGAACGGTTTTTTAAAATGATATTGGAAATGTTGGTGCGTTTATGAATAGCGTTTGGATTTGATAATGTTATGAACCTGAACAGCAGCTGTTTTTTTGAAGTGTAAAAATCTTTAGCGGGGTGTGCATTTTTTTTGTGATGGGTAAAAATGTTAAACTCGCGTCAGGTCACGTGACCTGATCGAAAATTCGTAGGACGGAGAGAGAGTTTTTTGTGATGGGTAAAAAATGTTAAACTCGCGTCAGGACACGTGACCTGATCGAAATTTCGAAAGACGGAGCTCGCGTCAGGACACGTGACCTGATCGACAATTCGTAAGACGGAGGGAGAGTAGACCGCATTCCAAAATATCAAAAATGCACAACGTTAATATTCAAGTTTTCACTTCTGCCGGCACTCCCGGAGTGCAACCCGTTTTTTTTTCTGTATATAATTGCAACTAAGCGAATACAATACATCTTGTGGTGAAAATGGAATGATTTTTGTACCGAAAATAAAAATTAAAAAAATTTGGCAAGGATGATAATAATATTAATTATTGTATGGGAATAATTATGTGAAAATGGTACGTATGGTTACACTCTAGTTCAGAGAATGCCCTTCATTAAATGCAATAACTGATAATTAGGGCATAGAGAATAACTTATTGATTAGACACATCCGCCATTAAAGAGGCTTGCAATGTGAATCATAACAAGGCAGTCCAAAAGTAGGTGGTGACTTCTACAAGTTTGTTCAAAAGTGGTCAATTCCAACAAATGGAAAGAAAAACAACCAAATTTAAAATGGATTTAGCAATTAAGTGACAATTAAATCTTACCTTTCCAAATAAAACAGCCAATATCGATACTTCAGCAATTATTTTCCAAAAACATCGACAATGTCCCACCCGTAGCCACTCTCATCATCGATGCGTCTATAGCGGGAGCGTCGCATTGGAATCGTCTGCTTTTGCCCTTCACTATCTAGCTTATCGACAGCCTTATTAAAAAAACACTGTTTTTGTTTTACACAGAACAGCTTATTATATACTTAAAAGTTTCATCGGAAAATGGGATGGTTTTTTTACTCTGTGGTGGGTATTTTTCAGTATTATGTGGGTCGGTACTTAAAAGCTTTGAACAAGTTACCGGAACCCGAAAATTTAAAGTGAATGGTCGAGGCAATTTTATTGCCATGGACAGCTTTAACCATTACGTGATAAATATACATATAAACGTATTTTCTTTCTTTACTTCTTTTCTATACACAATGTGCTAATTGCTTATTTTATAGCTGGGTTGCATAACATCAATCTTAAGTTAGTTTAAAAAAAATAAAATTATATAAAACTTTAATTCAGACTAGGTCCATAAAACTTTGTTAGTTTTTTTTTTTGTGTTTCTTCGAGTCTTCTAAGTAATAGGTTAATAATCCCATAAGTCATATAATAGGGATTGGTGCTTTCTTATGTCAAAAAGTGGTTTTTGTATGTGTCATACCTACACATGACATGACATGACTACATATTATCAAACGTCATGAATTTTTTTGCGCTTTGAGGGCGGCCACCGGGACATCACAAGAACGAGATTACGGCGCCGCAGTAGCGTAGCCATACCTAGATATATTTACTATAGCCGCGTGTCCTCCGCACGGCCATACCCGGACGCCGCGACGTCATCCCGGCCGTCATTCGAGTACCTACCTAGTTCGGTGCAACCGCTAGAACTGGGCCCGAGTTTGTAACGGACCGATGTGCTGGCAATACAAAACAACTTATATCTTGTTAATGCGGTGCGACCGTGCGACGGCAGTGTGTGCTGCCGTCGCACGGTCGCACTGCATTGTTCGCCCGGTTTTTGTTTTTGTTTATCATGTCGAGTTCGGCTGCGGTGGACAAACGCCCTTAAACTGACTACTCTTTGATGAAACAACCTGTAAATTACCTTACTGTTCAGTTTCACAGTATCGTTAGCACTTACTACTGAAACTTCAGCTTCTATGAACAACCTGGTAATGTTCTAGGAAAGTAAGTACCTTAGTAATTGCATGCATTCAGGTATTGTGTTGATTTGCAGCCTTTGAGGGTAAAAATCGTGTGAATATGGCTGAGAAATAATTTACATGGATTTGACTCGTGGCTAAATAATACTTGCCAAACTGGTCAATCGAAGGTTAGCTACGCTTGCCGAGGTCGATCCGTGGATAGGTGACCATATCGAGTGCTTCGGAAAGTACGTTAAACTGCTAGTTCCCGGCTGTTATTTGTGGATCTTTGACAGCCGTTACGCGTACTCAGAAACCCAAAAATCTGGCAATCAGTCTACCAAAGGGTATCGTATTACTGGGTTGTGGAGGTCAGATAGGCAGTCGATCCGTGTACATATAAAATACTGGTATTCAGCTGCATTCGGTGAGGCTGGATGCCGACTCCATCATAGATGTGAAAAGGCAGGCTGATGATATGAGTAAACGGTTAATTTGTTTAGCAGGTACAATTTTTTTTTTTTTTTAAATCGGCTTCGCTTTCTTTTGTAAAAGCCAAACGAGGACCAATCATTATTGCTAGAACATTGCCTTATTCATGAACTGGGTCACTACTTAAAAGTGACTGCGTAACATGGGGTACTGGGTTCGCCTCTCACTATTAATTTAGGATTTTTTTATAAGAATACGGTCTCAGTGTCTGGATTTATGCCCGGCTAAAGGCAATAAACCCTCCTCCTATTAAGTAGTATGTAGGTACATTAGTATAAATTCAAGTCACTTATCGTATCTGCCTGTGTGACCGTTTTGTTCTTCTAAACTACGCAACTGATGTTGATGCAGTTTTCACCATCATTTAGAGAATTGATTCCGGAAGGTTTCTTTATTCTTAACTTACATATAATACAGAGATAGCGATGTTTTGTCAATTAGTAAAAATAGCAGGGTTTTCGGTCGGGTCGCTTGTGTTTCATAAAAATAACTGCGCGTGTAACCACTGCCTCTCCCTTCAGTAAATATACGCGTGATGTTATTGACTAAAAACCTAGAAAAAAATAAAAGAAAGGTCCTAATTCTTTATCACCGAATGGAAACTCGTTGAAAGTAAAGTAATACCGGATAGTATCCATAAAACGGATCCCTTGAATACCTAACTCCATTTTAGTACTTTTAAATCCGCAGGCTATAATTTTCCGCGCTCTGATCTGAATGGAAATGAGGATATATTATGTACCTACAGTACCTAGAAAGTATTGATGGTTCGAAGGTGGTTTATTATGGCCGAAAGAGCCTTCCATCTTACATTGGGCCGTTACATTGAGGCCAAAGACATTGATCAACTGGCCACCATTACATCACTACCGCCAAAACACCAACCCTTTCTCATTAATACTCGCAGAGTTTCATTCTGTTTTTCTTTTACCGCACTTAGAGAAAATGTAGAACGACCTTAATCACCATTACATTTCGACACTGCCTACAGTATGCAAACATTTGCCAGCAATAATAATTAGCTTTAATATAATAAAACAAAAGTACTAATTCCAGTAATGCAAGCCACTGTGCGTTAAAGAGTGAAGAAATTCAATTTCGAACAAGTTACAGATGTAACATGATCAGAATTCGCCGATTCAGGATGATAATGAAATCGACCATTTCAGAAGATCAACGTTTTTACCTACCACTTTAAAATAGTAGTCTATGCCTACCACGGTCCTTTGCCACGGTCACAGAGGGACTGCCGATCTATTCTCTAAAAATCTCACCGTGAAAACCTTTGTAAAGTGAGCTGTCATATGCTAGGGCTTGACACTGTTGACAGGTCACGTCAACGAGATTTTTACAGCATAGATCAGCCGTTCTAGACAGAATATACCTGAAATGAACTATAATTCACCAGTGTCTGTGCTGTGTAAGCTGAGGTTGTGTCTAGGGCTGATTGTGTCTGGTGAGACATTCAATATTGCATTGCATTTTCGGTAATGTCAGGAACTCTGTTGTAACAACACATTCGCTTATACCGCCAGGCGTGACGAAGGTCAAAACAGACCCATTTAGCAACATTAAAAATAAAACTCTTTTGTAGATTGCCTTAATCTAGGCTGAACAAATTTTCAACTTTAAAATTAACGACCTAGCTATCTGGGCAGTGGAGGTAGCTTGTTCTTTGCTAGCACCTTGTTATCCCATAAAAGAAGCTTATGCCATGCCATATGGTGATTATTGATGATAATATTAAAAATATTAGTGCCGTGCTTTCCTATACTTTAGATACATGTGAGATCTATTATGACAAAGACTTTGGGTTAATGTTGAGTATGTGTTTAGTTCGTAAGCCTTTATAATTATATATAAATAAATATTTGCTAGCCAATGCAGTGCTAGTGAGGCTGACTGCACAGGGTGTGACTATTTCAATTACCGAGTGATGCTTCTGTATTAATTTGCACAATTTTCAAGTAATAGTTATTGTGCTCTCCCATTTAAGAAATGAACTGAATCGCGGGCGTTTCGTTTCATTGTTAAAATAAGTGTTTGTTTTATACAAATTCAACAGTCAACCGGTTTTTTTACCAAAGTTATTAGGGCATTCGGGTACTGTTATGTTAGTTATAACGTAACTAGTTTATTCTAGAATTTGGTCGAAGAAGAGCTTCTTTGTGGGTACAGACCGGTGGGTGGGACGAATGGATGCAGAAGGCGTAAGACAGGTATTGTGGCGCAGCCTGAGAGAGGTCTACGTCTAGCAGTTGACTGCGATAAGCTGAGTTGATTGGTAGCTTCTTGTGAAATTGCTAGTCTAGAGGACTTGTGTTCCAATTTGAAGGGTTGCGGCGAAATAACAGACAGGCATATGAGATGTTGCAACTATAATCACTATGTCGCTTAGTTTGCACAATTATCTACCTTATTGCTTTGATAAGGTAGATGCGTATTATTACAACCAATTAACGATGGGTCATAGGGGCGAGCCTTTCCGAGAATTTCCTAATAGAAACTAGGACCCCACGCTCTTAGGTCACGCTTGAGACAAGTAGACCAACGGGACAGAACGTTTTGAATTTTAAGCTGAATTATACAACGTGTTTTTTTTTTATATCCCATAACTCTAGGGGGTCATTGTACTCATCATTATGAACAACTTTTACTATGGGACCAAACCCGAAATCGCGAAACAAAAATCTGGTGTTCCCTACATTTTGACGAGTTATACGAACATAAATGTAGGGAACATCTGATTTTTTTTCGCGCTTTCAACGACCCCCTAGAGTTAGGGGATATAAAAAAAACACGTTGTATAAAGCTAAGCGCACATTAGCCACATCGGGCCGCAGCGCATCGCATTACAATATAAAAAAAAGCCGATTGTAAGTAAAAAGTGCATCAGATTGCTTGAAAGCTGAATTTATTTTGATTTATTATATTTTTAGAATCGTTTCCTCAAGCCCTTTATTTTGATATTAGTACCTTACAGGGCTTTTTAAGACATTATATATTGACGTCCAAAATCCCATAAAAAAACAAACCTGTATCTCACACGACCTTGACAATTCTCGTTACATTCATCCAGCAGTTAGGATGCTTCAAGGGTATAAAGAATCCCACATACCAAGATACCTAGATATTTACGCGTGAAAACAACCCTGTCTTTGCTATGTGCAGCCGGGTATAAAACGTGCTGCTAGCCCGCCTGTACTGTGCCGTAGTTCAAACAAAATGTACGAAAGCCTTCGAATGCCTTCATTCTTGGGCAGTCAGCCACCATGATAATAATTTGTCAATAATTTTACCATACCGCAAACACCACGAGTCAAGTGTTTGTTTTGTAGGTAATAATTATTAATTATATCATAATTGTTAAATGAGGCACATAATTTGTGTAAACAGTAGAAACTTAATTGCATTAATGGTAATTAAGTAATGGTTCATTCATGAGCACAGGGGCTGGAAACCTTTTGACGATCGCGTGAAGTTTTAATAAATATTTTATGTTTGTTAAGCGATGTAATTACAGCAATATTAACTCATGACCTGGGACAATGAGTCTTACATTTATGAGCTTCTGCTTGTAGAGCTATGCTTCAGCTTATAAATAGCTGTAACAGCGCAGGATAGCCTTTACCACAAGTTGTCATCGTATTTGTAGTTCAGCAGCTTCAATATCATCAGGATTGTGCCGGTATATAGCAGTTCGTCGTAGACATGGTAGGACAGTGGCTCCCTAGACATACTAGGATACTACTATACAGTGACGTCCGAACAGTGACGTCGTAAAAAAAAATTAGATTCCTCATGCCAAGGGGTATCGGAAAATACCCCACTTATGTTCCGCGTCTGCAACAATATTCCATAACAATGAAAATTGCCAAAAAAAATGTGAAAATGCCATGTAAAGATAAAGATACAATTTTTTGAAGCGGTTCCCATAAATTTTCAAGAAATAAAAAAAAAATCAACTTGAAAACTATCAAGAATCGCGGAACATACATGGGGTATTTTCCAATACCCCTGGGCATGAGGAATCAAATTGTTTTTTAATGACGTCACTGTTTGGACCACTCTGTATACATATATATGTATGTACATCATAGTCATAGAAGATAGCCGTCACGCAACCATCGATGCGACGCTCTATTAGAATGACAGTAATCGGCCAGTATCACTCTTATCCGGTGGTTCCTTGTAACTTCGTAACAAGACTAGACGGCGCCACTTGCTACGCCGCACCCCGTCAAATATAAGCCTTATGGCCTATCATCTACCTATAGTTTGACCAAAACCGCTGTACCGCGCCTTCGGTATGTACGCGGCGAGACGAGGGGGCAGTGCAGGCCGCTCATTCGTCATCTCATGATCATAGTCTGC
The DNA here is from genome assembly GCA_947507525.1 of Apamea epomidion. Taxonomy (NCBI): domain Eukaryota; kingdom Metazoa; phylum Arthropoda; class Insecta; order Lepidoptera; family Noctuidae; genus Apamea; species Apamea epomidion. Next base: position 13,394,887 of record OX382249.1, on the reverse strand, counting down.
TCCCAACTATGTTGGGGTCGGCTTTCAGTCTAACCGGATTCAGTTGAATACCAGTATTTTAAATAGAGCGATTGCCTATCTGACCTCCACTATCTCTATCGAAATAAAGTACGTCAAATGTCAAAGGTTGTCGATCTCTGAAGTAAATAACTGTATGATGTAGTTGCTGTAGTATAACTAATTGACATACCTAGGTACAACTTTGATAGTAATTGTTAACAGCCAAGCTTCGTCTAACTTCGTCATCCATCCTTTTCTCAATCATTTAACTTTTTGGTCGGCGTAACTAGTCTTCTTCTTTAATTCGGCTTCTTTCGGGCCTATCGACGGCCAAACTCCGTCGTTTCTTCGTTCGTTCATCCACATTCCTCAACAAGTTTTAAAATATATTTTTGACGTGTCAATTATCATTTATAATGAAAGCTCTGCGCAGCAAGTTAGCGAATCGAATCTCCGTGAACTTATTTTTGCTAAAGATAGCACGACATATTGTTAAGCCATTTACCTAGAAATTTTCAATGGTGAAAATTTTTCCTTCACCGAAAACATGGAAAAACATACTCCTAATAATTATTTCCTTTTTTTCTCCAATGTTACCATGTAAGGTAGTCTTGGAGCGCATCTTTGGCATCGCGCCAGGCCCGACTCAGCCGAACGAGGCATGCACTACTGGCCTAGTGATGCGCCAATTATCGATAATTTTCATCGATAACGAACGTGACTCTGATTTTAGGTTAAGATATCGTTGAAGGTGTGGTTTTAATTTTAGGGATGGGAGTTTTGTTGTGATGTTGTTTGATAATCCTTTTGTCGACTTTTTTCGACAAACTTTACTGTATCGTAGCCACGTAAAGATTATTTCTGTAAGATTCTAAGTTTCAAGTTTTCGACTCAGGAAATTATGCCGGTTTTAACGGATTTAGACGGATATATGGCATTTAATCGTCGTATCATCGTAAAGTTTATTTATAATTAATTGACCGAAAAATTAATGATGTAATTTTAAGTAAAATATAAATTAACTATAAGGCGTAGGCATTATACAAATGATAATTGGTGCCATATATAATTTCGTATAAGATTTAGTTGTAATACGTGGCATTAGTAAGCGAGCAGTACTTGCTACACGATTGATGTGGTGAACGTACTCCTGTCACAGTAAAGCTGTATTAAAAAGAAACTACAATTCATAATGAGCATTTTATTCCATCAAATAACATCGACATAATAATTAACAACCTCATCGATCAACCAACACATCCCTACAAGAATCGTTGTCAATAATCGGCTAGGTATAGACCGCAGCCTTATCTTCCCGTATACTTGCTACTCTTATGTTTAAGCTTACTCCTTGCTGGCCCAGCAGAATGCCAGGCTCTGTTTTAAATTCAAGGAGTGTACCGACTCAAATGCTTCCTTTAAAGTTTGAGGAGTTTCTTTCCAACCGTATTGGCGATAGCATTGAGTCATTTGAGGAGTATTTTATTTTTGGTGGTGGGAATTTTCGAGGTTACGCTGAATTTTCATGAGAGCTGTGTGCCTAGCACGAAGACGCGGACTAAACGTAACGTATTTATGTTACGTTACGGGAAGCCAACACAGTTGGGAAAAGGCTAGGCAGATTGATTGATTGGGTGATACTAATTATGGTTGTCGAAAATTTAAACTATAATGTTATAGGATCATAGAAAAATACATATATATGTATACTCGTATATATTTTCGATTAAAAAATCGTTCGAATTTACGTTACGTTGTTGTGTCGCGTCGAGCTTAGGGCATTTTGATTATGTTTACTCTATTTATCAGATAATGTTAAAATTGAACATGTCTGATTTGGCTGTAAATGTATGTAAAATAATTTAACAGAAAATTATCTAGAGGAATAGTGATAAAGGCCATTAAAAATTGCAGAAGTTTTTCTTCCATACATTTGTAAACATAAGTGGATTTATGTTAGGTCCTCGGTAATGGTCAATCTGAAGTTAAAATTGCCACCAATAGGCAACACTCAAATATTTACCGATAAAGCCTCATTTACATTCCTTTATTTCCCATTTCTTTTGTCAAAATATTTTTAATGTATTCAAAATATATTGTAGAACATAAACTAAGTTATATGAAAACGCGGAGCAAAAACTTACAAACACCAACCTTTACTCAACTCTTAAAACTTAAGTGAGGTCTGAAACTAGTAATTATTTTTAAGCAGTAACTCTATCCTTCTGTAAACAAGCACACAGTTACTTAGTAACTTGAACATAGGAATATAAGTTGAAATTACCGTAACATCGTTAACTCAACAGTTATCTAACTTGAACTCAGAACGTAGCCTTGAGGTATTTTACCTTTGGGACTCACGGTTTGAGAGAACTGAAAACGATACTTTATTCGAGATTAGTTTTACAATAATTCGATTGGTTATGTATTGTGATGAAAGTGGCAGTCGATTATCCTAATTGCGTAACACACGATCAATCGGAATCGATTTCATTTTGACAGTTCAACAACATTCATTGCGTTATTCACGTGTTGAGCAGACAAATTTTTCGAACTTATGAAGCAATGGATTAGCAGTTTGCTTCAAAATGATTCAGATTCCGATTGATCGTGTGTTACGCAATTACGGCGCAGATCATCATTCCCCTGCCCTCATACCAATTTATTTACAGTCTGCGCAACATGTATTTTTCTTCCATACTTACATTAGATGTCATCTCGGTAGTCAACCCCTTTTTAGCCATGTCATCTTTCAAACAGTCCATTATCGTTTCTTTGGTCGTCCCCTACTCTTGCAACCATCCACATTCATACTAACCGGTAATTTATGTCTATTACATTAGCCCTTGCGTGTGTTATGTGTGTCTGTCTGTGGCATCGTAGGTCTGAAATGGATGGATCGATTTCATGCTAATGCATTTCTTTTACTAGAAAGTATTGGGTTCTTAGATATGTTTGAAAAGGTGATCAATCAGTTTGAGATACATCTTGCATGATGGTGTTACTCATATTACTCATATTTTGGATAAATAAATTATCTTTATAATGATCAGCTCTTTTCCTGATTCGTGTAGAGATTTCAATATAAATTGTTTTATAGTTCATGGCATTTCCTCTTCGATTTAATTTACTCGTAAATCAAACTACTGTCACAGTAAATCTTGAAAAACGGAGGAATAGAAAAACTCTTCTTAAAAATTCCCACTAATGTTCTCTCGCCATTCTGTGCTCCTGTATACACCGACCTCCAAAATATTTCCGTTATTAGGCGTATTGTACTATAACTTCGAAGTTGTCTGCTGACTGATGAACGAGCGCCTGTTTAACTGCCTATCCTGTTTGCTAAGGTCCGTCGTAATGTCAGGTATTAGCCGAGTTAATGTTCTACAAGCCTTTACATTTTGTGCTTGTATTTAAAAAGATGATTGTACTGCAATGTGCAGTGAATTATTAAAGAATCGTTGGTTGGTGGTTAGAATAAATAAATAATAAGAAATAATGACACAGCTGTTGAAAAAATAAAGGACCAAAAATTAAAACAGTCACTAAACTTCAACTTGATTTTAATATACAAAAATAAATTATAATATACATCTTAAACACGAATTACAAACTACCGAACTAGCAAAACAAAAAAAAAATAAGTGCTGTAAGAGTCGAGAGGACTTTCCTTTTTCAGCTTAAAGTTATTTAAAAGTGTTTATCAATGGTCGAATAAGAGATCATTAAACGTTTTAAAACATTGATAACTATATAAGAACTGTGAAAGATAACTCGACAATTATAGCATACAAGGGAAAAATGCTGTAGCGTCGAGATGACTACTTTAATGTGACATATTTGCATTTCGAAACATTAACATAGCTATTGTTTACCTATAAATTGAGTAATTCAAAGTTTATTTGCTTAATTTGCTTGGATTTGTATACGACAAGTATTTATTAATTTTGTTAATATAGTGATCTGATAAAACTGGTTTATCACCTAAACTTATTTGGTGTTTCAAATTCGCGATGGTTGATAATAAATAACTTTTGGGAGTCGAAGGCGATGGGGTTGAAAACAAGAAAGGGGTAGGAGTTGCAGATACAATATTCTTAATATTAGTGTACAGATTATGAATAGGGTTTTTTGGAGTAATAGCAACAATATTTTCTGGTGTCACAGCATATACGGGTCTAATAGTCGAGACTACTGGCAATGCACCATCTCGACGGCCATTCGCATTCGTCACAAATAGATCTTTCAATTCATCATAAGATGGTCTTACTTGGCCCTGTGCTTGTGTATTCTGGTTATTGTGAAACGTGGAGAATTTACTTTTATGAGGTTGGTATACCTGATCTAGTTCTGAAGAATAATCCACTATTTCTTTCGAAAAATCGACTTCATCAGAGAACTTGTAATCTTCTTTTGCTCTTTCTAATTTATCCTTACCTTCAAGATGCGTGTTATAATGTTCCAAGTAATCGTTATTATTATCTGATAAACCATCTAACGTACGATCATTGATATTAGCTCCTGTGATATCTTCATATGCACTTTTAGTTGGATACACATTATAATATTGGACATTATCATTTTTGTTTCCATAATCATTGATATTTCCAAAATGTTTCTGTTCATTATTATTAGGAATAATAGTTTTGTAAGACGTTGGAATTGGTTGTCGACGGTGCAAAATTTCTTCATTTTCATACGAATCTTGATGGATTACATGGTCATTTTGACCATAATTATGTTTATATGTGGTTGGCAATACATTATTTTGAAATTCTTTATCTTTACCGTTTCTAAAGCCGATACTATTGTCCTGATTATGATGATCATCGTATCTGACATCAGCATTGTATCCGTTTTCGTCAGCGGTGTAGGAAACTATCTGCATTCTTCCATCGGGGAGTCGGACTCTGTACTCGCCGTTGGTAGCTGATCCTACACTCTTTTGGGAGTGAGAGAAGTCGTCACCAGTTTTGTCGTCCTTCACTGTGTAGGAGAAAGCGTAGTTGTCACCCTGTGGAAAAAAATACAGAAAATGGAGTTTTTTTTAATGTGAGAAGTAATGATGATTACAGATTAAGGGTAGTTCTTATTTATTCATGGTAAAAGATAAGGAGATAATATGCTTACGTGGTTATTATCCTTGCTGTAGTCATGTTCATTCCCATTGGTTTTACTATTATAAAACTGCTCAGGTGAATCCTGAAATTTAAAAAAATACATGACTCGATTTATTATAATATTTTGTTCGTGTGTTATAGCACATAAGAATTGGGTGTCAACATCATTAGATTCGACAGTAGATTTGCCAATTATAAGCTCAACTAGATTCAAGAAATCGGGGAAAAAAAAAGAAAAGGATCTCAACCTTATATTTATAGGGGTCGACCTTCGGAGCTGTATTCTGATGTTTTTGAACTTTGTTGTACTCGTACAGTGGTTTTACTACAGGTAGCTGTAAAAAAAGCGCATAATTAATTAGTACCTACAGTAATAATGTTTTTTCTCCTCCCATCCCAGTCTCTTTTCAGCGTTATTAATTAGTTATACTAAGATAGGCACATTCGTATCTTTGTTTGTGGCTGAAAAGACGTTAAAGTAAGTTTTATACATAGACGTTTTGACAGGAATCAATACATAAAGATTGTATAATTTCATTAAGCACACGATCACGCAACGTTTTAATACAAAACGAACGTTTCAATCCGTTTAGCAAGCTTAATATTTTTAAAGGACTTTTTATAACCGCTAAATGAACGAGTCATTTTGTAATAAATGGCATCTTCTTCTCGTTTTCAAGTCAATGAATGATACTTCCATTAAATAAGCATCCGTGGCTTTTGTTACTTGGACGATTTGTAAAGCCCATACCGACATTAGCCAAGAAGAATCATAACAAAATTAACAACAAACATAAACACAACTACAGATTAATCACCGATAACCAGCGGCGGGCAAACGTTTACAATGATCCTCAATGTGATCCTCGGATAAACAAACACACCTGTTCTTGTCCACAGCCACAATAGCGGCCATAATCAATCACCGGCCTTATGCCAGTGAATAGAGAAAAAATAATATCACGGATTCATTTTGTTTGGCGGCCATGACAGTAGCGAATTTGTTATACAGCTTATCTCAGAAATGTGTGATCAATATAATATGAATTAAGGATAAATTATCAGCTCATATATTCGGGTCTAGTAGGTATTGAAGTTTTGTAAGGGACAGCTAATTATTTTTTCGCGATTACGATGTTGGCTCCATGGAGAAAGTTATTTAGTTTGATTGTCTGTACCAAAATCAAGAATCGTTTATTCAAATTAGGTTCAGAACAAGCACTTTTCGAACGTTAAAATTACATAAGTTAGCCACCAAATCCTTAACTATGGCCATACATTTCTGATACACGCTGTATAAAGATGAGCGTATTAAAAACATATTTGGGTCTTCTTGTGTTTGTAGGCGCATGATTGATGAGGGTTAATTGCGTAAAACACTTCATTGCCAATGCAATTCTTTTTGACAATTAAAATTCAAATATTTACTCCATTATTTACGTTGTTGAGATGAAGCAATGGATTAGGAATTTCCTTCATAATCCAGATTGTGATTGAAAGTGTGTTACGCAATAGTTGGACGAGTCCGGGGTTCGATTCCCAGGTCGACAAAAGTGTTATTGAGTTTTTCTATCAGGATTTGTCAGTAGCAGGTTAACAACACGGACTCTGGAGTTGTGCCCGAGTGAAGGCCAACGCTTATGGCAAATAATTTTTTTTGATTTGTCGATAATTTATGGAAAGCCAGATTTGAAAAGAAATAAATGTGGCAATGATGATGATTATGAGATTTTTTATTTTATATATTAGCCTACTGTCTCCCACTCTTGGGCAAAAAAATAAGAAAATACACGAGGCGGAGACGACAATACGACTATAAATTAAACTGCGTATATCTCATGCCATTCCCAGTCTGCATACGAAAATTTAATCAAATATATCCAATAGTTTAGTCACTATAGCTAGTCAAAGATTGGCAAAACCCATAGTTGGGCCATCACTACTATTTAGTTTGTTTGAAAAAATCACTTTTTGATAGTTCATTCATTCATTTGATAGTTCCAAAATACTCTTTCGCATTAGTTGTGTCGATGTTTTCATTTATTGTCGTATTGTTTTCTCCACATTGTATATGAGATATATATAGGAGAAAAATATATGGCATGCTATGATGCTGATAATAGTAGAATAATTAGCCAAAAACCTGTGGCTTTGCTCCTCTGCCTGAATTGTAAAAAGGTTTCTTTTCTCTCCCTCCATTTCTTCCAGAATGATGAGCATTGCTTTTAAAGTTTTGATCATTGGTTTGATATTTGACACCCAGCATCACACTGCGGCGTGTGGATAAGCCTATAATTTGCTCAATCTCTTCCGTTTCTTCCGCACTACCTGAAGCTCGAATTTTCTCGTGATCACTGAGCCGATGCCATGCATCGCCATTTGAGTTCTTGTGAAGAATCTGGGACGGTCTTATTTGGATATCTCTATCGTTATTAAATTGTGCGAAATGTCTTCTTTGCACTTTTTTACTGTCGGGATAGTATTCAAGGTATTCTGAGCTGTTTGATTCTAGCTGATCTTTTCTACCGGCAGTCTTTTACGAAAAGGAAAATGGAGTTAATTATTATGTTTGTATTTTGTTAAACGGTAGTTTGTACGCTCAAATTCCGATTATTCTTGTCTGTTTGTTATGCATCTACCTACATCAATTATTTTCATTACCGTTAAGTGACCCACTGCAGGGCAAAGGCCTCTCATTCCTCTTTCTTTTGGGGGCAATCTCCTTGAAAAAGTCAAGTTCATCCCTCCATCTCCTACTGGGCCTGCCGCGCTGTCATTTACTGCCGTTTGAATTCCTTTTTCATCACTACTGCCAAGCTTTTTCCCAAGTAATTTGGGGTCGGTTTCCAGTCTTACCTTGTCTACAATTCCCTTTGTTTCGACTTGATAATCTATTTTTGAAGTGAAAACTTCTTAAGCGGCGTTGTGCACTTTTGTTGTGATGGGTAAAAAATGTTAAACTCGCGTCAGGACACGTGACTTGATCGAAAATTCGTAAGACGGAGCTCGCGTCAGGACACGTGACCTGATCGAAAATTCGTAAGGCGGAGGGAGAGTGAAAACTTCTTTAGCGGCGTTGTGCACTTTTGTTGTGATGGGTAAAAAATGTTTAACTCGCGTCAGCAGGACAAGTGACCTGATCGAAAATTCGTAAGGAGAGAAGACCGCATTCCAAAATATCAAAAATGCACAACGTTAATATGCAAGTTTTCACTTCTGCCGGCACTCCCGGAGTGTAACCTGTTTTTTTTAAATACCGGAACCAGAACGTATCGATACATCAAACAGTTTGAGAGCCGAGTCCATATATTACTTTTATTTATTAAGTTTAGAAACTCACATACAGTTTTTTGAAATCAAAATCAAAGTTGTTGTCTTCCTCATTGAACTCATTTTCATAATCTTTGCCACCGAAGGCGTTATAATCGGCTTTTCTGCTTTTTAAGGACGCCTGTAACACTTTGAATTGTTTTGCCTTGTCTTCATTATTGAGTATAGGTTTTTTCCCCATTGGTCCTTGTTCAAGCTAATGTAAAGATAATATTACCATTACTTTTCAATATTTAATTAAACAGATTTTTAATATGAGCATGGGGCCTAGGTTCGAGTCACAATCGGGCAAAATACTGCTGTATTTTTCATCAGAAATTTCGCTATCGCAGCCTGAAGTCTGGATTTGAGCTCAGTTGATGGCATAAACTTATTACATTTCCCTGACTGTATGTAAGCTTATTTGAAGCTGGAGATGTGATACACTTTCCTAATTAATTATTATCAAATCTCCCATTCTATTTAGGTAATAAAATTCATCATTCAGCTGAAAAACGTCCACTGCTTGATATTACGCCTTCCTCACACCACCTCGCGTCGCTACATCAACTGTTTCTGTGCTTCTGGCATCCTGTATATTTTAGTGGCCTTCACAAGGGCAATAAAATTACAGGGTTATAAAGTTACTAATATTATACTAAACCAGATTAAACCTGATCAAATCCTTTGCGTTGAATAGGTTGTCCTTCGTGTTTTCTTGGATGTAAAAATTCCATCAAACGTTTCTGATAATAATGACAAAAATCTGTTTGAAACAAAGTCTATTGCCATATTTCAGATTAAAAATAAAACAAAATAACAAAACTGGTCTATTAGCAGTAGTGTAAAGGTGCATATTTATAATCCCAGACCGGCCCCATATGACTGTATATAAGCTGGAGATTATTTAATGAAAAAGGAAAGTTAGGTAATATTAAATATATATTTTTAGTCCCACTGCTGGGCAATGGCCTTCCCCAAGTCCTTCCAGGAACTCTTTTCCCGCACCACCTCGGTACAACCCTCACCCTCACGGTAAGCGTCCAGGTCATCCGTCACTTGATTCTGAGCCGGCCTCAAAAAAATTATGAATGTCAAATTAAACCTGAGCAAGTCGTCTACGTTGAATAGGTTGGTCCCATGTAAAATTAACGTATTTTGGATCAGGTGTTCTTGGATGTAAAAATTCTATCAAACGTCTCTGATAATAATGACAAAATCCTGTTTGAATCAAAATCTACTGCAATATTTCACATTCAAATAATCAGAGACTCAGGCCCATTGTCTATACGACGCGACTAAAGCTACGGTTTCCTGGAAGAGCGGTGGCCGTCATATTATAACGGCCGTCATAAAATTTTGTCATTTTCTGCAGTATTTGTCATCAAGGACATAAACGCTCTGTATTTGGTCAGCCGGTGTAGTGTGACCCTCCAACGCTCTCTTAGGAAACTAAGCTTTTCTAACGTTTTATTAACTAGTTTGTGATTGGTTGCGTCGTGAACGGACCGACGGTAAAATGCTGTGACATCCTGGTTACTTTTCAGTAGCGTCGTGAACAAAGAGCCTAAGAAATACGAACAAAAGGATTTTGAACAGCTTTCGATGTAATGGAAACTAGACCAGCGATTTTTCAATAACTTAAGATACCTAATCGTCGACTGCCTCGTTAGAGTAGTCGGTGCAAGCGGAATTGTTTAGCATGGGTTCGATACCCAAGAAGTGGTATAGGGATTTTTTTATTAGGAATTTTTCGGTAGCAGTCCCGTGTGTGGATTTTCTGACAAAATGTCTACTATGCACTTTTGCCAGGCTGTCTATTTTATTTGTAATACTAAAAAAGGCTTCGCTTCATAATCGCGTTTCTTCCGGCCCGACACGGGGACTAGATCTACTAAGAAAAGTTGGCGAGTCACCGTAAGAAAAGAACAAGCAAATTTGAGGCGGCCCAAATGTCGACTGGACTGTTCTTAGACATTATTGAAAGGAAAATATTCTGTAGACTTCGGTTCTGAAGGAAGTTGAAGTATTAAAAGTATTCATAAAAATCTTTTTTTCAACAAGCTTTTTATGAACTTAAAAGTACAAAGTACGTAACGTAAGCAAAGAATTTTAATTCTTATCTTTAAGTGCAAAAAGTATGTTCACGCTTCAAGCTTTTACAAGCAAGGTTGCTGTGGTCCTTATAGGTAGTGAACTATACGAACAAAGGGGGCCAACATCTCATGGAGTAATCGGCCTCCTCACGATAAGATTGAGGGGTTTTGCCCCTACCAGTATTTACCAACTATTAGCAGGACAGGTCAAGGTGGCAATTAATACTTGCACTACACTTAGGACAAAATCATATGACACCTCTTCGTCTAACATTAACCTGCAATAGAATAAGCCCCCAAGAACTCCTTACCTCATAATCCTTATAAAAATTCTCCTTTCTATTCTGGACAGTCCTTGCAGCATCAGCATAATCCAGCTTGGACTCGTAATCATACACTGGAGCCACTGTAGCCAGGTTATAACTATAGGGCTCATAGTTTTTTCCCCTGGCCAGATAATTGGGTCTGTAGGTGACTTGGTGGTATTGTGATTGGGCTGCCAGGCTATTGTTTGGGTTCAGCTCACTTCTGGCTATGGATTCGCTGAGTGGTCGGGATGTCACGATGAGTGGGGTTGGTGGCGGTGGTGGCGCGTCGTTCGGAAATAGTATGGGGCCTTTTCTGGAAAAGAAGGAAAATACACTTCTTAAGCACAGGCAAAGATAAAAAACATATATTCAGTTCCGCAAAATAAAAAGTGTATTCCGCTGTAAGAGATTAGCAGAAAAATGAAGTATTATTTAATTTTGTGGTTTCTGCTTATTCTTATGGCTTGATTTTGTGTTAATTTTTAGTTTCTTAGATGCTCTACATTAATGTGTAGGTTCAATTAGCTGAATACTATCGACGTCTAAAGATACTTGAAACATGCCGCCGACCGCAGAGAGCAAATTAAAAGGCATGCATTAAATCGAACCTCAAATAATTGCCATTTTGATTTTTTTTAAATATGAATAGACACTCTAATAAGATTAATTTGCCTCTTTTTTGTGCTTTAAAAGTCCCTTAACTATTTTACAAGGAGCTCTATTTCGTTATTTACGTGCATTTGTCTGCTTCGATGATCTGGATTGCAAGTATGATCCCTAATTTAGGCAAGGTGTTTTTCGAATAAAATTTTTCAGTAGCCTCCCGGACTCTGGATTTGTATCCCATTAATTACATGGCGAATTTGCGTCAAATGAGTCAACTAACCCTCGCTTTAACCCTTCGAAAAAAAAGAAGGGGGAAAAAGAAATCATCGGTAGGTACATAACTATCGCCTCGACTATTCCCCCGTAACATTACAACCTATTGCCAGGAGATAACTACAAGAAAATAATTGCAGGCTAATGTAAAATCAATACTGCAGCTATCTGTTTGAAACCGATGGCTTTAACTGTTCGAATTAAACTTGGCGAGTTAACGCTAACGACTTCTTATGTTTCCTCCCTGTTATAATTCTGGGTTCGTTTGTGGAAAAGTGTGTGGGATTAATGAAAAATCCGAGAGTTAATGTAGTAGAGAATGGACAAATAAGTACCATATTTATTGCAGAGGATCACAGAGAGCATTTCATAATTTGGAAGGTAAATTAAAGAATATGTTCTAGTAGTGAATTGATAGAATATCCCTCCCTCATTTCTCGAAGGGTTAAATAGAAGTGTTTACCAACATCGTCAGGACCGCAGCAACTTACTTTCCTAAGTAAGGTGCTGCGGTCATAAAGAAAAAGGTTTACCTCCTGGTGAAGATTGTTTATGGCCTGATTTCTATTTCTTCCTGATATTTATTAGACTAACCTTCCTTGTCAATTCATAATATATAGTTTAGCATATGAAAACTTAAATTTTTTTGATACCGTATCCTAATTTACAGGCCGAAAGTTTATTTTACACGTAAAATAAAATTTTCAAGTATTTTCAAAGGGCTAGGTATCCATTACCTACGATTACGAAAGCGAAATGTTTGTGTCGGATTGGATTTTATTGGTTAGGTTCGGAGGCCGATTAGGTACTGAGCCCGGTTAGGTACTGAGGCTGAGTGTCGAATGTAGAGTAAACATACTATTGTATTCAAGCAATTGTCTATTCATAAATTATGTGCATAGATAAATATGCACGGTTTTCGTTGTTCTACTGGTCCTAATCTTTCTGCGAAAGGTGGGCTCTTGGTTTTGTCCACATGGAAAAGTGTTATTATTGGGTTTTCCGACAAGAAAATTCTCAGTAGCAGCTCAGAGCCTAGATACGTGCTCAACTAATGGCAATGGACTTGCCCTCACTACATATGGCTACCATAAAAGGCGAAATGTAAGTGTATACACTCTATACAACTCTATCTAATTATTTAAGGCATATTAGGCGTGATGTTATGTAAATATCTTATCAAGGTAACAATCTAGACAGGCCCTTCGCTTAGGCAAAGTGTTAGAACAATAGCAGTTGTAGTTTTTATACACCGGTGGGAAAATAGACAGTTATACTGTAGAATATACATAGTAGCTGCCTATCCAAACACAGTATTATGTTGTGAGAATGCACAGGTCAAGAGATCACTTTCTTATTTTTTACTTACTTGGCTTGCTTATGTTGCACAAACTGGACTGCATTGAACGGAGCTTGATATGGTCTGGGTGAGTAGTTGGACTGCAAAGAGTCCTGGGTCCGTACTCCTGGCAGAATGAGCAGCAGGAGAAAAAACATGGCGCAGTCTTATGTAGTTATCTGGAACAGGAGAAGAGAAATTACAGTATTTTTAAAAAATTTAATGATTTATAATCTTTATTGTTTATCACATTATTTCATTGTTGTCTACTGGTTGCAAGCGTGATGGCTAAGCATGAGGTCTTAGCACAGAGTAGTCTTAGGTTCATCAGGCCATGTGATGAGTTTTACTCAAGAGCAGGCGAGTCGGGATTTGAGATCAGATAGTGGTTTTAAGTGAGGCGACTAGTAGCACGGGCTTAGCTTATGCCATTGTAAGAAAGTACCGCCACTCGTACAGTACTTAAATTTATCAGTATTTTGCCACATAAAATCTGCGTGCTATTTTGAAAATAGCACGCAGATTTTATGTGGCAAAATACTTAAACTCAAAGCATTTATTTCAATTAAACCAGGCACTTTTGAACTGCCAAAGAGTCGGCCATTTAGTCAGAAAGTTGAAGTTACTCGTCCATTCCAAAACTTCGATCTCTATGGAGAAAAACGGACAAGAAACTCCAAGAACACTCTATAAAATCAAGATATTACAAAATCCAGGGGACATTACATTAAAAAAAATCCTATTTACAGTAACTTACGATATAAGTAAAATTAATAAAAAATGCTATCATATGATATGATAATAATGAATACAGCTTCTCCTAACTCATAGGTCTACAAATTAATAACACTTATTTCGATCGTTAATGGTATCAAACATGCACAACGGATAACGTTCTAATTTTCCCATAGTTAACTATCATTGTTAGGTTAGTTTGCAAGTTTTTATAATTGAGTTAGTGAATGGATTACGTTATGCCTGATAAACTAATAAATGTGCGATTAGGGCGTGTGAAATTGAGTTAATTTAAACTGACAGGACGTTAGTTACGATAAATTCATAATCTATAGAGTGGTCTAACTACTCACCATAATATCAAGAAGGAAAAATATGAGGAAGTGAATAAGAGGTAGCAAAACATAGCATAATCAGCCTATAATGTTCCCACTGCTGGGACACAGACCTTCTCTCAGTGAGAGGAAGTGGACCATAATTTGCCACGCAGACCCTGTGCGTGTCGGTGGATGTCAGTTGTCTTCGAATTTTTGGTTCTAGGACATACCGGGTTCCTCACGATGTTTCCTTCACCGTTACGAAAGCAGTAGTGTTGAAATAAAAACACCGTAATACCCAGAAAGGTAAAGAGAGGAATATTCATAGACAAGAGCAGAAATGGGCAAAATAGAAAATGCATCACTTCAACAAGCGTTTAGAGTCTAAACGCTGGTCGATGTGATGCCATTTTCTTTTAAGTCTTAACACTTATGTCACACCATCAAGCGTCTACAGTGTAGATGCTTGTTGGTGTGACATAAGTACTTAGTAGTAAGTACTTAAGTTTTGGTCTATGTATCATGTTGGACTTGAGTCTAACTGAAATATGAGCGGCATATTAAATTGTTGATAATTTATTTGAAACATTGGAAAAGTGTAAAATTGTTGCCTGGGCAAAGCTACTGTTAAATTTTGACAGCTAAGTTACTGATCAGCCGATCTATTCTGTAAAAATGTCACCGTAAAAATTTGGTGAAGTAAGCTGTCAATGTTGTCAATCTCAGTCATCAGATCAATCAGTCATCAATAAGATGGAATGACAGCTCACTTCACCTAAGTTTTCACGGTGAGATTTTTACAGAATAGACCTGCTGGAACTTGACTTGGCTTTTAGTAATCAAGAACCCCCCCTAACGAGGGTCTAAATAGACCATGTATTTCGAATGAACGGTTTTCCGTCTAAAATGAGACAAGAAACAAATGAATGCGTTTAGTTTAGAGCGAACTATTCCATTTTAAAACGATTTCATTCAGTTTCAGACCTTCTCATCGATTTTTTACTTTTACGCCACTTCCTATTATCCGATTGGGTTGAACTTTTGCACACCCTTGTAATTCTGATGTTTATACAAAACTTTGGTGGCACATTACCTATGTCACCAAAGCTTTATGTAAACAAAAAAATAATAAAAGGGTGAATTATAGCTAATCTATTGAAGGAAGATTATCCAATAATTATAAGTTATCTGTCCATATTGCAAAACTTTCATGAACGTGTTATTATAATTATCGAACCGACTTCAGAATGGCGAAGAGTCGATGAAGACCATCGGAGAGAGAAAGTGAAACTCCTCCATTTACACGATACAAGTTTCTTGAATGTGGCTTACAACAAAATTGAAGCGACGGATGACTTGCATTGCATCTTCTATACACCGTTTATATGCTGCAAGTTTTGTTGTTACTTTCATAATGAAAGACTAATTTACTAGTTGGTGTTTAAAAAGAGGCCGCGTTCATAAAAGGCTCTAATCATTTTCGATGAGTCTATCGGCATTGCATAAAACAACACAGTGCTACTAATTAGCTAGGTTCGATAACTCATCGTATTGATGTAACGGTTACCCACTTCCCACAGCTTGCGTGGTGTGATAATATCTCTTACGGCATGTTTTGTTTTCATTCTTAGAGACATATGGATTTATTAGCGTTGTGGGATCTTCTGATTGAGATTGGTTAGTTTATAGGTCTATCTATGATATTTTAAGAGGATAATGGAACTTGGTAAAGCAATATTTTAACGACGCTAAATTGTGAAGATCGCAACTCTTTATTGATATGACAGCGTAAACCAAGTTTGATAGACTGGTGGATGCAAATATCCATTAAAAAAAGTTACGAAGTATCTAGTAAGGTATAAATACCATTACAGTTGCCTTGCTTATAAGTTCCATAAAGTAGTTTTGTTTCAACTGTTAAACGAGCAATAAGCACTTAATAAATCTTGAAACCTCTTTCACAGAAGCTATTAGAGCATTTATTTTAAAAACGATTTGTGAAGTAAAAACGAGAATAAAGGGTGTGGTGTTCCTTACGTATTGCGGTAGTTCGAAGTTGCAAGTTATTGTTTTTCAGTGAAATAAGATTATACGGGACTAGCTATTCCCCGCGACTTCATCTGAGATCCAGGATGATAAGTAGCCGAGGTATGTCCTTTTGCTAGGCCTAGGTGTGTCCAGGTCCCAGGCTACCTAATTGTAGAACTTCTACAGAATCAGTACAGTGGTGGCGTGACAAGATACAGACAGACACACCCACACACACACCTACAGACAGACCAACGGATAAGAGTTAATTTCGCATTTATAATATTAGCTAATCAATAACTTTTAGGGTGAAGTTCAGAGTGTAGAAAGACTTTTGAGCTGAGATATCGTTGATGAATCGCAGCCTCTCAGGTCTTTGTTTATCGCTGAAGAAAAACTTTATGCTGCATTGAGAGATTTTACAAGCTGACTTTCCAAAAAACGTCGCAATTCCTATGGTTCTTTTTGCCGATGATATCACTTTAATTATAAAACATAATAAAAATAGAAACTAGAATGTGACATTAAAGACGCATTACAACAATCAATAAACTGGCTAGAACCAAATAACTTAGTATTGAATCTAAATAAAACTAAAATTATGCAGATTAGACAAAGAATTACCACTCCGGACATTAATATATCTTTTAATAATAATATAACTGGAGAAGTAGGACATATTCATTTTTTTCTGATTGATAATAGACTATAAACTGACGTGGAAAGAACATGCATCCATCCTAATTAAAAAATTAAGCAGGTTTGCCTTCGCTCTTCACAAATGAAAATACATGTAAATCAGGCAGCTGTCCTAATCGCGTATTATGGCTATGTTGACTCCATACTATGTTACGGAGTCATTTTCTGGGCAAGTTAATGCGAAAAGCATGATATCTTCAAAGCACAAAAGAGGTGCATTAGGTGTATATGCAATCTTAAAGCAACAGAAAGTTGCAAACAACATTTTACTTCCCTTAAAATACTAACGCTGCCTTGTCTTTATATTTACGAGACCCCATTGTACGTGAAAAAAAAACGGTGATTTATTTAAAAAAGCTTCAGAGCAAAGTTATCGATCTATAAGACCAACATGCCGAAATTAATTATGCCTAAGAAGATCAAAAATTATGTACAAGAACAACTTATGTACAAGAACATACTTTGCATGGCTCCGAAAATTTTTAATAAGCTACCAAATGACATAAAAGATTTTAACTTGACTCAATTTAAACGCACCCTAAATATTTTTTTAATAGACAAATGCCATACCATTGACGAATTTCTTGCTGACAAAATTTCTTGTGTTTGATCCTGTAATTTATGATTTATAATGTAATATTCCCATCTAACTTTTAATTTATTTGAATTGTATCGTATATAATGTTTTATTTCATTTCTAATATTGTTAAATATGTATAATATGTATGCCCTAAAGGGTAGATTTTTGAGTTTCTATAAAATATATGTAAGACCTGTTATATCACCAAAAATCGCAATAATAAATACTTTGACTTTGACATTAACGATCTTGAACGAAGAGACTTTCTTCGTATCGCCAACTTGAGTAAAACAAGACAAAATAACGAACTAAATTCTATCTGACACACATACATACCTACGCATATAACCCTTCCTCTCTACTGTACAGCTGTAGTCGCGTAAAAATGTTTACGATCATCCGCCAGCAACTAAATAACCCTTAATCTATCATCGTGCAAAAAACCGTACCTATATTTCTTTCATTCATCAAAAATCTCAACAATGGCCACGCATGCAAATGGCGGCAGTTCGCACGGAGCGCGGGAAACAATCGGTTGCCATGACAACGGCAACATGGCGGATTTGTGACGCGGTCACACGCCGCGTTGAATCAAGATAACTACGCATTGTTTTAGATTGATTGGGCCAAAGTAATTATTGACAGGGTTTATTTTTGGGCTTAGCTGCTGTTTGTTTATTATTATGACACAGAGACATATATATTAATTTCTATGTGAGATATCCCTTAGAAATGTCAGAGATGTAATTAGGCAGATATGTTATGCACTAAATACCTGTTTGAAGTGAGAACTTGTATTCCTTTGTTCTCTACTTTACTAGTGGAAACGCAAACAATTCCAAATTTCTTTGCCAAAAACTTGTGAATTATGCGGGCGACATCGAAGGAATCACCTAAGGTAATGCTAAAAGTTCGCAAATTCAAATTCCCAATTCAGAAACTGGGTTTAAGTTCGCTTGGGGCGAGCAGGAATTGGAAACACAGCTAGGACTCGGACAGGTGACAATGACAGCTAGCAACCGGTATGGTTAGATGAGGTCGTCGGACTAGTTTTGAATGTATCAATAGATCATCAGCATACCGTAGTGTGTAATCACCGATCTGTTTGTAGTCGGGTGGATTACAACTGTTTACACAGTATAGGTATGTTAATAAGCTGACAGATAAAAGATTTAATAATCAAAAAAGTACGTCCATTTCCCGTGACAAGATGTAATAGGGTATTTTCGTAATTGATTGAACTTTTGCCTATGTCCAAAAAACAAAAGTGTGTTTACTTCGTCGAACCTGTACTTTCAAAATAATGCATTTGTGTGAAAGACACGAGTTCACCAGGTGGGGCCACGGAGATAAGTAGTACCAATTCAACTATGGTCTGTTCCAAAAGTATCTGATAAAACTGTAAATAAACCCTGTTCAGGTTAAATTCTTATGCAATCACTTACTAAAGGGAGTAAGTAACACATTCATCTGTAATTAGAAGGTTCTTATATCTAGCTACTTCTCTAAAAATAATTGTTTGAATAACAATGGGATAACATTCGCAAATTGTAATAAAATAAAAAAAACAACGACTAAAATTGAGGTTATAAAATTAACCTCAATTATTGTCTAATGTAAAACATTAGAATGATGATGAATGGTGATTTAAATTTAGAATTTCTGTTTATGTATTCAAGTAATCAAATCAATGGAAGGAAGGTAAGTTTTCTGATCCATATGTTTACATTTTCATCAGGAACTTTTAGAACAGAATACAAAGCTCTATGTAAAATACTGATATCCAACCGCACCTGGTTACAGTAAAAGCCGACCACAACATAGCTGGTTAAATAAGCCACGTTGTTTTATAAATTAAACATGTCTAAACCATACTCTTTAGTAAAAGCTAAACGAAATAAATTACTACAAATAAATCTGGATCTAAGTTTCAAAGTGGAGGTCAGGGAGTTGTGTCGTTAAATAAACGACTGTAAAGGATGAACCAGCCATGCCTAGGTTGTGTTTCAATTCGACCTTATTTATTAGTTTAAACTTTAATAGTATCAAAAGAATTATATTGTACTGTTCCTATTCCTGTGCCTTGTCGACCACAAGCTTTTGTGCCACCAATCATACAATCTGCCTAGCCATTTCCCAACTACTGTTGGGATTGGCTTCCAGCCTAACCGGATGAGGATGAATACTAGTATTTTACAAGGACCGACTGGCTATCTGACCTCCACAACCCAGTTACTGGGTAACACGATACCTTGGTATGACTGGTTGTCAGGCTTTTGTGCTTCTGACTAAATTCGTTACCCGTATCGATTGTCAAAGATCTACGCATAACAGCCGGGACTAACGGCTTAACGTGCTTTTCGGGGCAAGGAGGGTGTCCATATGTAATGAATGATCACCCATCCATGAACCGCCCGCCGTAAGCGTAGCTTTAACTTCGGTCGACCGATGTGTCTCTTATTGTTTAGCCACGGTGCTACTCAATAACATAAATAAAAGAACATCATCAATAGCTGGTAATATTTATATCCTTCTATCACTAATTGGTTGGCCAATCAATCTGCAAACTCAATCTGCAACAGGAAAACCAATGTCTAGTAGACATTGTTATATGATGGTAGTATGTAGGATGTTAGGATTGGAACCTACTACGCTTTGAAATGAGCAACTAGCTTCATCTTTCTTGGCTTCTTTCTTTGGATTCATATGTGCCTGTAAAATTGATATAAATGCTTTGAGTTTGAGCTGGTGATGAACCTTCCAACTTGTCAAACGTCCATTGTTAAACTTGGGCCCTTCGTAGACTACTAACTGATTAAGGATCTTGATAGAATATTTTAATTTTACGGATAACTGACAGATTGATAATTACAGAACCTTATAACCAGATGCTGCTGCTTTAAATAAAACATTTTACAAAACAGGATAATTTGGCTTTCCTTCACCAATAACCACACAATAAGCTAAACTCGTAATAAAACTGGCATTCCTACAATATTTATGAGCTGAGTGAACATCCTGTGTATATCGTAAAACAAACACGCTGTATAGGCCTCAAGGGTGCTATCGTTTTGTTTGGTACACACATTTATAGCTGGTGGTTCGAAGGTGAACAAAGCGTTGCGGGTTGGAAACCTGGTCAACTTTTATTAATTGCAGTTTTTAAGAGCTATATCAAAGATGGTTTTCAAAGATACTTTTTAAGTATAATCTATTTGACCTTTAGTTGTAGCACTTATTAAGTGATAGCACTTATAGCACTTATAATAGACAATTTCGTTACTGATAATATGTCTTAGTTATGGAATTAAAATAAATATTTAGTAATAAGGAAAATCATAACAGCGCTCTTCCTCTCTCTTACTTATTTAAAATGTTGCTGTGCCCGACAGCAACATTTTAAAAAAGTAGGAGAGAGTAAAACAATGTACTAAAATGAAACACTAACTAACAAATAAACACTCACTTTTCACTCTAAACCAAATAAAAAAACATAAAATAAGAGGGTAGGTACAAGTGTAAGTTCGGCCGGGTTAGCAGGGAAATAACGGCGGAGCAGTGTTCAGTGTTGTTTATTAGTAAAGCGTGGTTCATACCTAGGCCAGGAGATAGGGCCTGGATTATACTTGAAAAAATTAGGATTATTTTTATCTCAGGATTTTTTTTTTCGTGATAATAAGGCGTTTTCTTTATTATAATAAAGAAAACCTCTTCATAAAATATCACGATGTTCATTAAGTGTCTGAGCTTTTACAATTTAATAAAATAAAATTGAATGCACAAGTAAAACTAGTAAAATTCCTGTACAAAGGTGGACTTATAATGTCTCACGGACAGTTAGAAAAACAAAATAAAAAAAATGTGTATAAGATATTCAAAGATAAGTAATATCTTAATAAAAGTCAAAGATCACTTCTTAATTGGCAACGAACCCTTGTTTAGACGGTTATTACTAAATACTTATTCAAGTCATTTGTTTACATACGTGTAAAAAATTATATCAAAATAGACGTTTCGTTAACCAATCTGAAGGCCTATCTACATGAACAAAGGCTACTCTACAAAGAAAATTCGGATAAATCCTGAGGGAAAATATGGTTTTCTTAACTGTTATTTTAATTTTCAGGAATCGAAAAATTCAGATAACTCACTTTATTATTTTATTTTGTTTATTTATTTAAGTCGAACATAAATGATTCATATTGTTGTTAGTAACACTCAGTTTAAGGTACAATCATTTTATATTCTGTGTTTTTCTCTCTATTTTTATTACAAAATTGTTTCCAATAAAAGAAAAACTTACCAATTAAACGTATAGAACGACTCACAGGAAAACAAGTCTTTCCTTATCACATGTCACAAACACTAATCAAAACATATAAAAAATATGTCAAAATTAAGAAACTTCTAATTTTGAAGAAACCTTTTGCGTTGATTAATATTTAAACACAATACTTAAAATAAAATAAAAAACAACCAAAGAGTATGCCAGAAAGTTATAAGGCAAAGAGTAATTTTTAAATTGAATTCTAAACAAAATTTTATGAGTGCCGAATTAATAATAATAAAACTCAATTATTTATTATTTAATAATGTAATACAAGTGTGAAGGAGCCTTGTTAGTGGGAAAATGACGGTAGCGCAGCGTTCACTGTTATTTATTACTAAAGCGTGGCTCTAATGTAGGCCAGGAGATAGCTAGATGGTACGGATTTATCTAATTTTCAACTTAGCGCTATTATGTTCCAGTGGTAGAAAAGTGATTTATATTAATACCAACTAGAATGCTCATTTTATACTGCGTTTTTATGAAATTAATTAGATTAGTAGCGTAATCTGTACAGTCCAATTATTATAATTATTTTGTATGCAATTATACATCCAGACTTACTTAAATCCTTAAAAGAATTTAGCACTTAACGAAATCCTCGATATTACGTCATGTCTTTGAGTGGTTTAATGACACTCACGATAAATAAAAAGTATACACTGAAAAAAATGTACTTAACTATTAAATAAAGGATCAACTTGGTATAATGTTTTTGGCAAAAACTGTTACGTTTTATGCAATATTTTTATTGCTATAAAAATGGCATACATTTATTATTTTATATTCGAATAAAAATAAAGTGTGAAGGTTTTACGCAATTTTTTGCTTATGTTTTACATTTGCATGCATTGAAAGTGTTATTTAAAATAAAAATATTAAAAATACTGTTGAAAAACTGCAATATTTTGATATATTAGGTGCAATTTTGTATCAAATTATTAATCTGTTTAGCCAGACAGTGACAGTATATTACACAGGCTACATGGAACTATTTTCACTGTTTTATTAATATCTCTTTTTAAAATTTTGCATTAATCTTGATTTAAAATGTCAGGTTTAATTTTTATATTCATTTGTAAATATTGTGGGCTTGTGGCTAAGTTATAACAGTCGATCGATCAGGTTAAGCTACTTTTGCCACGGTTGGTTCGTGGATGGGTGACCATCTTTACCCACCGAGAAGTCTGTGCCTCGGAAAGCACGTTAAGCCGTTGGTCCCGGCTGTCATTCGTGGATCTTTGACAGACGCTATTCAGAAGCCCGAAACTTTTACAACCAGTTTTTCAAACCTTGGGTATCGGTACCCAGTAACTGGGTTGTGGAGGTCACATAGGCAGTTGCTCCATATCAAATAGTGGCACTCAGCTGAATCCGGTTAGACTGGAAACTGACCCCAACATAGTTGGGAAAAGGCTAGGCAGATGATGATTTCAAAACATTATAACTAAAAAAAAAACAACAGTATTAACTATTTAACTTTTATTCTGCTTAACCTTTCTCACCCTAACACCACAAACACATAACTTACAATTCCACCAGCCGAGCTCCTAAACTACAGTAAGTAAAGTTCCTTATTATAAGTTGGAACCTTATCGCATAGCATGGTGGACCATTGTTCGTTCTGACTTTGTGGGCGAGAGTTCGAAAGTTAGTTTGACAGAGTACCAAGTGACTATCTGCTGTATTAGCACAATGAGATGGGATGCTGTAGGCTTTGCAAGGCGTGTTTGTAATAAAATTAATTGTGTCTTATCTTATTAAGAAGTTATGAATTTATTGGTTTATTTAATTTAGTTTCGATAAAGATATGGCTTTTTTCTAAAGTCTGTGTAACCAAAGGTAAACTCGCGCCCTTTTCCCATGGGGGTAGGAAGAAGTTACTATCTTAGTAGCGTAGTATGTATCTTAATATGATGGTATAGTCAGGGAAATTTATTATTTATCAAATCGATCATACAAGTGTAAAAGAACAAAAAAGTCGAGAGGTGTCGTGGGGCACCCGGTTGGAACGAAGTTCCTTTCGCTGTATATTATGTATTAAATAACGGTCACAATTAAATATTAATTTAGTTCGAGAGTAAATAAAAGAAAAAAAACGAAACACATACTATAGTAAAACTGTCGTGCCGGTCATGATGTTGCGGTGGTGGCCCAGTGGTAACGGGCCCGACTCACGAGTTGTAGGTCGTGAGTTCGAACCCAGGCAAGCGGTTTACATTGTGTAAATAATATCATCACCACTGCTCTCAAAACCGTGATGGAAAACATCGTGAGGAAGCCGGCATATCCAAGAACCAAAACATTCGAAGACGTGTGACATCTACCAACCGCACTGGGCCCGCGTGGTGAATTACAGCCCACTCCCTTTCGAGAAGAGGAGGCCGGTGTCCCAGCAGTGGGAACATTATAAGCTGATTATGACTATGGTCAAAGTGTTACACTTTGTTCGGTCTTGCTCTCATTCGCCATGTGTGCAGAGTATAACGTGAGATAAAGAATTTTGTTTTAACAGTTGTCATCCGAATATACGGCCAATTTAAGCTGCAAGTCAATTTGATAAGCAATTAATTTCCGTGACCTTACTTATTAGGATGGAAGATGGAGATCTTCCAAATTCTGTCCATTAGTTAGGATTATTTTAAAAAGTAATTTTTAGGAAGAAACGTTACGTTCATTTGACACAAATATTTACCTGTGTTTAAAGTGCAAGCAGGCGCATCCTTTTGACCATAAAGACGTGACGTAATAGGCTCATCAAATCCTGCCTCAGTGGTACAGACATGCTCAATCATGACTCTAGCATTAATAGTCTTGTAGTTATTAGTGTTTTAAACCTTACAAAATATCTTTGTTAGAAATATTAAACACCACCGAGCGAAAAGTTTCCACGTCAGAAAATCTGTCGCTCATTCAATTGTTGAATTGGTCAATTGGTACAACCCAAGGTTCAGAAGCCAATCATCACATAACCACTATTATACTTAGTTAGCAATAACTTGTCAAATCTTTCTCTAGTAGTCTTCAATGTTGGGACGTTTCTTTTTGTATAAAAAGCGGAAGTAAGTCTTGGGTCACGACTCTCTGTCACGAACACTCACTCAATAACCTAGTTTTATCAATAGAGACGAGCACTTATTTAATATTGGGTTTAGGGTACTGCAAGATAATGCTAAAATCCATATTAATAAGGCATGCATAACTGGCGAAATGTGGGTGGACTATAGGTAAATGATTATTATTTTGATTTCCTAAACATGTTAATTGTCACTCTAATCCAAAGTCAAATTAAATTAGCTAGCGAAACTCCGCAGACGACGTGGGTATCGAAATCTGAACACGATAAAATAAAAAAAAATATTAATTTGACGATGTTTTTTGTGGCGTCATCAACTGCAGTTAGTGTAGTCACTTGAAATATCAGTTAAATAAATCCGTTATTTTTTTGTGTGTTAGACTTCACAGACGTGATGGGCAAAACATATTTTATCAACTCGTAATTTAAGTAACAAGCGGTCGTTGACTACCCAAAAGAAACGTAAAATCTTTTTTGTTTTTATTTTATCGTGTTTATTTTTAACTTTTTAGTTCTTTTTATTATCAAGTAAGTAATAAAAGCTTGTTTTTAAAAAGTTTTTTTTTTTTTTCTCAAAGTGTCTCGCAGTAAGTAAGCTAGGGCACCCTAAACAAACTACTTCAAAGCAGGTAAGTTTAGAACTTAACTATTTAAAAACAAGCTTTTATTACTTGTTAATAAAAAGAACTAAAAAGTTAAAAATAATTTAAAGTTGATAAGAAAAATATCATTATATTGGTACCTACATTGCAACCTTTAACGATAATTAACTTTCTTCGTCTGCGTCACAATAATCCCATATCGTACTCGTAGGTACATACCTAATTATATGTTTTTATTAAACCCTAAAACTTTACACCTTGTATTATTCCTTTATTCAATCTTTGCGTTTTTATCACAGTCCCAATTTTTTTATAAATAAAAGTGAATTACATTGTGATTGCAAAAGATAAATAATGAAGGTGTAATATGCTAAATCTTCTTTAATGTTCCATCACAATGTAACACGCTTTTATTTAAAAAAAATTGGGTCTGTGATAATACGAGTATATGTATATAAATATCCTACGTTATTCTTTATCTTCAATCTGCTTTTTATAATTGCACACGAAAGTGAGCATTAAGGAAGGATTTTTGAATATACATCCCCTAAAGGAATCATAATATTGAATAACGATGAACGTCTTTATGAAATATTATAATCTTTGCCGATGGGAAAATACATAATATGTGTCATAACTCTTAAAGCTATATGCTGCAAGTATCAACCCCCAGGAAAATTGGTTATTACTGAAAAATATAATGAGGAAAATTTCGCGAGGAAAGTTTTGAGTACGAATGTCTGGATGGCTATAAGAGTAGAGCAAGACCAAAGAAAAGATAGTTGGACTGTGTGAAAGATGATGTGGCTAGAAAGGGTCTGAATACCGAAATGAAGACATAGAGAAGTATGGAAGAGAAAAACATGTTGCGCCGGCCCAAATAAATTGAGGTAAAGGCAGGAATGATGACAGGAAAACTGAACGAACCTTGATACTATCACAACATTATCTAGGTATCACGGATAGGTACCTACAATGTTATCAAACGTTTGGTTACCATAGTTTAATTTAAACAATTAAATGTTGTGTGATTTTTTTCCATAAACACTGACTCACTTTCTGATAGGCAAAACATTATTAGATCATCCTCTTTTAGTTTATTTATTAAATAAAAGGTCTTGGTTTGTAAGACAAAGATGATTCAAAATTAATTGTGTAGAAGAAGAGGTTTGAAATTTGAGCAAACGTGATGACAAATGAGAAGAACCCTTTGCCCAGTTATGGAACGACAAACCGATGCAGATGTAGAATGCTCTTCTGACATAATAAGAGGAATTTGATGACTCCCTCAAAATCATTTTAACAGAAACACGTCCACTGCTAGACATAGGCCTCCCCCAAGCGTCACCACTTCGACCGGTTCTGTGTTTCTCGCATCCAGCGGATTTTTGCGGTCTTAACAAGGTCATCGTTTCATCTTGTGGAAGGCCTTGCAACGCTACGTCTTTCGGTACGCGGTCGCCACTTCAGAACCTTTCGGCCCCATCGGTCTTCTGATCTGCGAGTAATGTTCCCTGCCCACTGCCACTTAAGTTTGGCAGTTCTTCGGGCTATGTCGAATATGGTAAGAGCAATCACGAATATTACACAGCAATTTGATGCTGAAAGCCTCATAAAACAAAAAAATAAATGAATTTGATGATTTTTTTGTGGGGTCAACGACTGAAGTGTATCACCTGAAATATCCGTTTAGAAAGTCAAAGAAGAGAAGAAGCTGGAAGAGATTTCTTATGAAATAAGTATCACCTCTGTACCTATTCTTTTCTGTTCTGTTTTTCATTGCCTGTTTATATATGTGTGTACCTACATAAATTGTAAAATAAATAAATAAATAAGAAAAAATTTACAGACGTGATACCCATCACGTCTGTCGATATCGATATCTTAGCACGATAACATATAAGAAAACAGTTTTCTCAACTCATACTTCATGTAACAACACTAACAGCGATCGTTAAACTCCCAAAAAAAAATCTAATCTTTTTATTTTATCATGTTTACATATCGATCCCATCGCGTCTGCGGAGTTTAGCTAGACAATTTTAAATAACCCTGTATAAGTGGGTAGGTAGCTAATAATGACCCAATATAAAATACATAGGCTAGTGTGTCGTCATTATTTTGGCAATATGCCAATTTTAAGTTGCGGATGAAAAGTCTTAGAGAAAAAAAAAAAAAAAAAATATTTTGCAGAAACAAAACGCACAATCAACTAAAAACAAATATTAATAAAAAAAAGACATAAGATACACATAGTCAAAAAACTCGTACTCAAGCATAAAAATGTTGACACCCTTGTCTATTGCTTGATGTCAAGGCCAGGGACCAATGACAACTCACATTACTTGATATTGACAAGACGATATTGGCAGATAGCCGCAAAAAAGTACCAGTACCATACAGTAACATCTAGTAGTTTTCATATCCTGATAGGTCACTCAATTGTCGAATCTCATTTTAGCTTTTGTGATTATATATTTGACGATAATTTTGATTTATTTATATCTTTTTCGTCCTTGTCAAACTTCATTTAACAATCAGGGAAATTCATTAAGTATTAAGCGAATTGCCCCTGCGTCAATTTGCGGCGTTATATCCATTTCATACAACTGCCAAAGAATGGCAGCTGTAATTTGAACACAGATGCGGATCGTTTAAGTTGGAAGTCGATTTATTTAACATTTAATTTCATTTTCCTAACTTTACTTAGATTCATCATCATCATCATCTTCCTGTCACTGTCCCATGTTACTTGCGGTCGGCGCACCACGTTTTCTTTTTCCATTATTCCCTGTCAACCGTCACGCATGACTTTACCTAGATTATAACTGATATAATATGTGGTTTTCTATAATTGGAAGCGCACACTAGTATTTGTCCTCATTCTTGTATACTTGCTAAATCAAAATCAATCAAAATCAAAAGTCATTTACTCAAATTAGGGTGAGAATCAGCACTTTTCGAACGTCAAAATTACTAAAGACAGTCCCCCAAAAACGCCCACCCTTCACCACTTTCTAGTGTTATCGCTGGGAAGAAGAAGTGGCGCAACAAACTCCCCAGCAGCACAGTTGTCTGTTCAGTAAGAAAATACTTGATTGTATACAATACTAGGTACTTATGTTAAGGAATTAACATTACAAGACACAGAACATAAAATTAAATTATTTGCCATATGTCAGCTAGCCACGCCAATATACCAACAAATATAATAAAAACTATACGTACTAAAGCTAAAAAATAATTAATTATAATTAAAATGTAAATAAAAACTTACTACCTAAATACAAGCCTCCAGGCATAAAGGTCGTGACAGCATACATACTTATATTTAATTAATTTATTTGTTTGGCAAAACACCCGATTATTGTCGCCTCAGAAATCATACCGACCGATGCTATGTATGAAGCCTACCTACCATGATAATCTTGTAAGAGGAAGGAGACTAGTCTCCATGACACAGGGAATCCTAGTGTGGAGGCTAGTGTAATTCAAATATTGTAATGTTTTTTTTGAACAATAAAGTTTTTATTATTATTATCTCCTTTATTTCATTTAAATACTTACAAATTACATTTTTAAATATTTTTATAAACAAAAGGATAAAAAAAACATTTAAAAATATAAAATATAATAGCCCACCGGTATCGGGAACAGGGTCCAAGTTACCGGTGGTCAGGGCTCCAGATAGAGAAACTTCCTGACAATGCGAGCCGTGTCCAGAAGTACCGCTTTCTGAATCAAGCCCTTGATCCAGCTGCGCAACGACAGCCTCCTCAGGTGTTGGTCGAGGCTCTTGGCTATTAAGCCATTGGCTGTCAAGACTATCGGCACAATGATTGCTGAGTCCACACGCCACATGTCGACAACCTCGCGAGCCAAGTCAAGATACTTGATTTGTTTATCTTTCTCGGCTTTCACGAGGTTCTCATCATGCGGGACGATTATGTCAACAATCATTGCGCGCCGCTCTGATCAATCCACCACCACTATATCAGGCTTATTGGCAACAATAGTCCTGTCAGTGATGATGGATCGATCCCAGTATAATGTGATATTTTCATTTTCGAGTAAATTAAATCTCCCGTAGTTGTTCGTCATAATAATTTCGTCCATAATTGCACAGACAAAACTTTCGGTTTCTCCAAAGAGGTCACCGAGACGCAGCCAGGCTACGGACGCTAGTAGATCTACATCGGGTCCATGTAGGGCCCGGTAAAAGCGTCCGTGAAGCTCCTTACTCTGCCATACTTCCATGCGATCATTAGTATCAAGCACTACTGGCTTGCGCCAGTTCTCTTTAGCCAAGGAGAGCGGGGTGAGGCCCTTGTCCACCGCGACTACATCTCGATGCATCCCCACGTCGGTTTCTAGGAAATATTCCCTGAGACTGCATATCTCGCGATTGTGGAGGGTCTTAGCGTTTCAAAAGCCTCGACCTCCACATTTTCGCGGGATATACAGCCTCAATACCGATGACCGTGGGTGATGCATTTGATTTGTAGTCAGCAGCGTACGGACGGGCCTCGAGTTCGGTCTGAGTCCATATGAGTATGCCGAAAGAGTACATCAAAACCGGCATGACCCAACTATTGAAGGCGCGCACCTTGTTTCCGCCTGATAAAAGACTATTAAATACTTTTTTGAGGCGGCCAAAGAAGCGCTCCTTCAATGATTGCTTCATGTCAGTAACATTGATGTCTAACGCTTCCGACATACCCAAATACTTATAGGTTTCGGCTGCGGAGGGGGTTCTAAGGTTTGTGGAATCCGAGAGTTGGGTTCCCACGGATTCCACAATCTCCCCTCGCTTTACATGCATGGCCGCACATTTGTCCACACCAAATTCCATCCTGTGGCGCTACTGAAAGTTTCAGTAATTTTCAGTAGCTTCATCAGTTGCAAATTGTTGGGGGCAAAGAGTTTTAGGTCATCCATGTAGAGGAGATGAGATATAACCTGACCACCTCTCCTCAGCTGATAGCCTAGACCTGAATCTTCTAGCAGCGTGCTTAGAGGATTCAAGACTAAACAGAACCAAAGCGGACTCAAAATGAATGAAATGACTTTATTATTATTATTATTACATATTTATGCATTGCTGGGTTCTGTTCACATAGCTGTCACTTGAAGTCACAAATGATAAACTAGGACCATCGAAGTAAAATAAATAAATAAGTTAATACTAATAACAATAACCTGTCAGTAAGCTAATTCTGGATAAAGAACATGAACATTGTCTTGAGTGAATTAGGGCGACCAACTATTCTTATCGTGTAAGTAGTCGTTGATGGAATAGTATGCCTTTGAACAAAGGTTTGATTTGACTTGAGCTTTAAATGCATTAAAAGGCAAGCCTAGCAAAGAAGAGGGTATCTTGTTATAAAAGGTTGTACCAAGCCCAACAAATGACTTATGAACCATATGAAGCCGCTGAAAGGGGGCACGTAGTTTGTCCTTATTTCTAGTGTTAACACTATGAATATCACTGTTTTTAGTGTACAAGTGTAAATTTTGCCTAATATAGGTATATAAGATGTTGGCGAAGATGAATTGTGATGCAACCGTGAGAATACCAATATCTTTAAAAAATCTCTTAGAGAGACTCTGGCACCTAGCTGGTAAATTGCTCGAACAGCTCGTTTTGTAGGATAAATATATTTTGTATATCAGCAGCGTTGCCCCACAGCAGAATACCAGAGGACATAACGCTTTGAAAATAACTAAAATAGACTAAACGAGCTGTATCAACGTCAGTGTATTGTATTACTTTCTTGACGGCGCAGGTAGCCGAACTGAGCCTTCCTGCTAGACTTTAACAAACAATTCATCCTGAAGGTGCCGAGTGTCTATGTCATACATAGCATTACACAATTCTAATTCACTGTTACAGTTTTTTAATTCCTGTATTGAATTTACTTTTTTTTTGCCTAAGTATTGTATTTAATTGGTTTACTTTTTGGAATTTTAAAGATTTTTGTGTTTTTCTAATTAATCTATTAATATTAATATATTTATTTTACTTATTGTGACTAGTAAACAATTTATTTTTAATCATAGTATCATCAGTTAAATCTATTGTTACAACTGGCTCAACACATATGGGACCAGACCCGCTACCAACCAACTCATCATAAAGACTGCAGGTGATCGCAGACTCTTCAGGTCTTTGAGAGTTTCAAAAACAGTTATTGTGTTGTGGGCCTTGCCTTAATTCCCGTTCTAGTTCAGATATGCGTCTCAAAGCCAGTTCGTGGATACAATAATATCTAAATAAATAATATTACAGTAACCAATCCTGTTGTGCACTGCCATAAAACTCTACGCTTCATTAAATTAGCAGTATTTTAGAAATCAGAAGGCCAATTCTCGTAATTTAAAACGACCAAAATCTAGTCGCAGTCTCATCTCGGCGAGAAACAAATGTCAAAAATCTGTCAAAATGTAGGGAAATTAGACGTATTATTAACAGATTGAGACTGAGATCAGACTGTGAATGTTCTTAAAATTAGGAGAATTGTCCCTCAGATGCAAGAATTATAATTAAAACCAAATTAAACAAAATTAACTCAACGATTTCTAATTTCTACGGAACCATGAACAAGGAAGTACGCAAACAAAGACAAGAATAGAATCCAAAGATTGATCAACGCATTTTGTTTTTGATGTGCCAACTTCCGGTACACAACGGATATTGCGAAATGTTCCTTTAATAAATTAGAGGGTGGTCCAAAGTTCTGAAGGGTTGAAATCTGGGGGGGTGAAAGGGTTAATTATGTTTTGTAACGGGGTTTAATAGTATCTTTTTAGGGGTGTTGTTCAATCTTATCTGATGATGTTGGGATGTAACAACGGAAGGGGTTTTCGTAATTTCTTGCTGGCGATTCGGTTTAGTGTTTGATTAGATTAGGTAATCTGCTTTTTCAGTTAGTTGAATGTTATTGATTATTTTATTATAATACAGTATGTTGTGTAGTCTTCAGGTGCCACTTGTATTGCGAATGCGCCCGTTTCAGGTACTATGTATAATTAATCATTTATGCCTGTGTTCACTAACATAATAAAGAGAATAGGTACCTAAATGAATGCCATAATCTAAAAATAAACAAACTCGCGGTTTTAGTGTGAATGTCTCTTAGTTATGCAATTGGGTGCAGGCAAATACTCGTACCTCTTTTTGTTCCTAGCGAGAATCAAATATGTACCTACGTATTCACTCAAAACTTGCTTCATTGCTCACTCTATCCTAAAAGACATCACATGTATTTGTATTATGTTTCACATTGAATACAATTCTAATAACCGTTAATTTCAAAAGTTCAAAAATAATCCACTTATCACACTAACGCCATCTATCGCTTTATCGCCGTGCCACCAAGTGTTTGTTTATTACTTTAGCGCTATCTATGAAAGAGTGGGGAAGCTGACATGGAGGTAATAAATGGCCGTTTGTCGTACGCCTGGCAACGTTCCATGATGTTGAATGCAATGAGGTTATAAAGGCTGATAGAAGAAGCACAGCTTATTGGGGTTTTTCGACTACAAAAAAGGGATCTGATCTCTCCCCGGTCGTGTCGGATTGCCGATGCCGCCCCAGCGGACTATGAGAGAAAGGGAAGATGGAGTGCATCTGTGTTTGCGCACTCACTTGTGCCCTAAAATATTTCTTGCGTACTTGGCTAATCTCCGTTAAGATTGGCCGCCGTGACGGAAATTCGGCCAGGAGGATATTATATTACAAAAAGGGAGAATTTTTCAAGTTGGTACTTTTTCTTCTACTCAATAAAAAAAACAACATAGTTAAGACTTAGTTCAAATAGTGGTCTTGGTGACGTCCATGATAGTACATTAAATATTATTATATTAGGCCCATTTTTTGTAACGTCGCAAAACTATGCATTCCATACTTTGCTGTAGAATACTCGCTACACTTAAGTTACATACTTATGAGTACACTAGATCCCTAAATCATACTAGCGCTACATTTACATAGTTTATACGCACTTCTACGTTAACTTGCGCTATATCAAAGATACCCCTCGTCAATTTCAATGTTAGTTAAGATGAAATGCAATTACATTTAATGCTAAAGGCAATCAATTGCATGGTAACGTCCTCAACAGAACGATGTTCTGAGCCCTAAAGCATTGCCCAAATCATTGTTATGTCAAACGGAGGTTGGCAGATGGTAATGATTTTGGCAGACAGAAGACGAAATTCTCGCTACCTCAACCTATTAGGTGATAATATTATTCGATGCAGATTTAAGAGCGTTGACACAAGTGAAGTTTAAAGGTCAATGATTCGATTCCATTATCGATATCGATTTAAAAAAAAGTACCAATAAAAAAACGTGTCGGGGAACTCCCGACAGGAAACGAAGTTCAAAATGAAAATCCAAGATGGCGGCTGCGAAATTTCAAAATAAAACTTTCATCATGAAATTCAGCCCAGTTTCCTCTCTACACATAGCTGAGATTACTCGATCGTTAGCTCATCGACGTCCATAGATCTCTATTAAGCGTTTGGCTGCCGACCAAACCCGACACTCTCGCACTTATTACGTGCTTTCACTTGTATATACCAAGTAAGTATAGTACCTAAGTATGTATGTACATAAGAAGCTTGCAATAGATGTAGGTTCCTGGTTAAAACAACTCAGTATTCATATTCATTTATTGTATTCCATACTGTTCAACGTTACAAATCAAAAAAACTTTTTAACAAAAAAATTAAACCACCGAAAAAACTGAAAAGCAGTTTTTTCGGCGGTTTAATTTTTTTGTCAAAAAGTTTTTACTTTATAATTTTTTGTGGCTATAATCTACTAATTGTTTGCCAAAGGGTAGGCATATGTGGCACTGAGTAGAATAATAATACACAACTCAGCATTAAAATCTGTGAGTGAACAATAAATCACCCCTATTTTCCCACCCTTAGGGTTGAATTTTTTTTCCAAATTTATATGGTACCAATTTTGGGGTATACACTTTTTTTTTTTTTTCAGGATGGGAAATCATCAAATGACCCCTCCCGCTCTGGGTGGAGCAGAAGGGAGTGTCAGACTCTTACTGACTAAAACCCACCCGTGTTCCTTCCTTAGCCCTTTATGTACCAGCCAGTACCAGGGCAGCGGTAACCCTTTCGGACGATCCCGCTACCCTGGGGTATACCCTTTCCAATGAAAAAAGAATTATCAAAATCGGACTACGCTGTAAAAAGTTATGGGTCATACATAAAAAATATATATATATACACATATACGCGTCGACTTGAGAACGCCTCCGTTTTTTTTCGTCGGTTAATAAAATACCTTACTAGGAAAATTACCTTACTAGGTATAAAAAAAATAAAAAAAAATAATATAGTTACGATCATCGTCATTAGCCTTTTCACTGCAATTACATAGAAACCAATCAATTCAATCATACGTTGAACGCTGTCGACATTCCTGGAAAGGACTCTGATGTGTAAATGTACTGAGAACCGATTATTGAATCCGGTACTCAAAAGTTAGAACAATTCATTAAATTTCAGGCTTGGAATGCCCTGATACAACTACTCGTGAACAAAACTGGCGCGAACACGATGATTTTCTTTCATCATTTCAGGCAAAACACGTCTCACTGTTGAATATAGGCCTCCCTCAAGCATTGCAGCACGGTTCACTTTGTAGGGGACCCACAAATTTCCTTTACCATCATTTAATGGTGTCTTAGTTATAAAATTGACATTTAAAATCGAAAATTTTCAGGTTTTCAACCCAAAACCTGAAGCGCAAACAGCGACTACGTAAACACACAACCCACGCCTGAAAGAAAGGTCACATTTCATGCTCTTGGGACACGGTGATATTTATGTAAGAGCCGCTTTAAACCTCGTTTAAGCGAACGTAAACACAGATAATATTTAAATTATTGTTTATCCATTATTATATGGTGCGCGGAGTTTGAGTTACTGGATGTGCCTTTCATTTGAGTTATTTTGACAAAAGATTTTTCTTTAACCTTTGCGAGAGAGGACAGGATTAAGTATTTTAGACCCAGCGTTGGTTATATGGTGACAATCAGTGGGGATAGTTAGTTTTTGATCACACACTATAACCTAGGATTTAACTTCATTGAGATATTTCAATGCTTATGCCATGGAAACAATATCAAAAATCTGACGTCTGTAATCCCCGAAGAGTTAGGCAGAGGTGTACCTGTAGTACGCCCACATTTTGCCAGTTACAACATAATTATGGACTAAAGAAACTCTCTGGGTAAAGAAGGTCTTTCTCTGTTATTATAGATGTTCCCATACGGCGGTGGCTTTTTACCATCAAATGCCCTGCCTGTTTGTAAAAAACTTGGTGTTAAATGTATTTAGTCCACCTAAATCTCCATTTTCTACCACTATTTCGTTAATAAGCCACGTTTTTACCTCTAGTAACCCTAAGTTGCATCCATGCGTGTCTTTTTCGAATTAGCAATCTAAGGCTGTATCTTACCCACTAAAGCCAAGGTGATAGTTCCTTCTAACCTCATCCAGCACTCCAACATCCGTACACATATAGTTATGCGGGAGCACGTGTTGCTAAACTGACTAACTCGACAGTCGCCGCTCCGTATTTTTGTGTTCATAACTCCGACATGTTGTAACTCCAACATGTTGTAACTTCAACATGTTGTAACTTCAGAATTGTGACCAGAAACATGTTATGTAGGATTTTAAATAAAAGAGAATCGGTAAATCTTTAGGGTATCATTCATTTATGCCCGGTACAGATTGGTAACACGAAATACAAATTCGCTTAGTTATTGTGTTACATTTCATGTTGCATTGCATAAGTTTGGACGGTTCATTTGTGTTACATTTGATGTTACGTTTCACCAATGTTTACCGGGCATTATGCGGCATCGTTGAAACTACAGTTTGTTTTTTTTTCATGTTCACATATCCGATCTGACCGATCGGATCAGATTCTAATGTTTAGAATTTCAGATTGATCTCTACATGCATGACTAGCCACTTTTTCATAGTTTTAGAAATTAATGGATTCATAGAATTTATTACCCTCAGTATGATTTGGTCGGCTTGTTGTATTTCTAAGCATTTTACATGAATGACTGCTATCTAAAGTCTGCAAAACTAAAGCACTCCTGCAGATGTCAAAAGGGTTATAAGAATTTCTGACTACCTGCCGACTGTAAAATATTT
This sequence comes from Apamea epomidion, assembly GCA_947507525.1. NCBI lineage: Eukaryota > Metazoa > Arthropoda > Insecta > Lepidoptera > Noctuidae > Apamea > Apamea epomidion. The sequence continues at coordinate 13,358,270 of OX382249.1, read as the reverse complement.
ATGCATGATTTGGGCACGTGTCCGACCACCAACGAGGACTCTCTATCTATAATTTTCTCGCTCTAGAAACGTACATTTGATAGTACAGATAGAAACAGTAAGTCCCGTGTAAGAAAAAGAAAACCATTATATTAATAGTTCATCGCTGACTGTTCACGCCACCGGCGAGTACTCGTTTGTTGCAGTGACAAGAGAGTTCTCGCTCAGCAACGCTTGCTTAGCAGGCAGAACACTCGCTGAGAGACTCACGCTTGGTTATACGCATACCAGCAAATAATCGCTCCTCGCCTCGCCATCGCGCACTGGCTCGCCAAATCGTTTTTAGTTGCTGGTCTACTTGCTTCTCAATAGTCGCGCGCGGTGGGACAAGTACCTTAACCCCTGAGTATACAAATATGTATATAAACATAAACGTTACAGTGCTGAACCCTGCAGGCTTCTTCTGGTTTTCTTTCCTGTAGTATTTTACTGTATTTTATTTTTACAGAAATAATCACTTTCACATTATAAAAACAGCAAAGATAATCATGAAAGTATTTAAAAAACAGTTAATTTTGCACCAATAGAACATTATAAGCCTTCTTAAACCTGTGTATAGGGAAAACTTGGCGCAGCTTGTACTCCTGAATAAAAAAGGTATACAAGCGAGATATAAGCCGCTCACCTATGAACGCTTACGGTAGAACTTTAAACCCAGACAAATCCTTTGAAACAGCCCTATTCCGGTAGATGATGGAACTAACTAGGGACTTATTAACTTTTACACGGGATATTTTACTAAAAACACACCAGGTATAGTGTGTTTTTATTGACTTGTAATTTCTGGTAAACAAATATGGCGGACTGAGAATTTGATAATGAAAAAAAAGTGTTTAAATGGTTAGTTCCGAGCCGTTTTCCATGTTGTTCCTGAAATTTATGCCATATTTGTGTTGTAAGTTGTACAATAAGAGACGCCTCTTATTGTCCATTTTTACCAAAAAAGTAAGTACAAGCAAATGCACCGTAGTTTGGGATGAATATTATAGTAACTGCAAACGCAAATAGATTAGTCATTGCAGTGTTGATGAATGATTCAGCATCATAAGTCTAGTTTTTTCAAACTATGTAGGTGCTGGCTTCCATTCCAACCGGATGCAACTGAATAATATATAGGTAGTGACAGTAGTGTCGGTGAATGATTACGATGATAAAAATTAATATGTGCCCAAAGACTGTAAAGTGTAATGTACGATGACGATGCTGTGAAAACACCACCAGTTTATATTGTCTTACTGCATAGAAAATACCTCTTCTCATACAGAGAGGGCATGAGCTTTGATCACCACGATTGCTCAAGCCAGATTGACGATTTAGACCTATATTAACCATAAGTCCAGCGGGGTAATTGCGTAACACATTACACTAGCATTGGATTTAATTTTGACAATTCAACAACATTCATTGCGTTGTTTATTTGTTCAGCAGACACATTTTTCGATCATGAAGCGATGGATTAGCAATACTCGTATCCTTCAATATGTGATTGAACGATTGTTACGCAATTAGGGTGCTGATTTCCTCACGATGTTTTTCTTCTTCGATGTCAGTTATGTCCAAGATAAACATAAACGCTGTGGTAGATAGTTTTTTAACCTTATAATAAATAGCATTATTTTATTTTAAGGACGGAAAATTCTACAACATTTTTTTTTCCTGGAACAAATACATTGTGATATGATATTTTACCAGGACAAAAATCCTTTGTCCGATTTGTCGTTCACAAATATGCTCAATAGGTACCTAGATATATTAATATTGTTTTCCCGGAAAACCTTCAACAAAGAAATATGTTTTAATGGCACATTTTGGAGGATTTAAGTACCTACTTAGACGGTCAAAAGAGTCTTCACGAGTAATGATACTTAAAAAAGACAGGGAAATTATTTGTTTACCAAATTGAGTACAAACTTAATCTATTATTCTTTTACCCAATTTTGTATCACTATTAATTTCTGGGATATAAAATACCTATTCAACTCCTAACTATTTATCAAAGTAAGTTGTATAATAATCAAATCACAACCGTTATTCTTTGAGAGTTGTATGAAATGACGTTGCAAAAAAAAAAAAGGAAATGGATGGATGGATAGATGGTATGGTAATCCTAGTAACATTATAAACGTGAAAGTTTGTATGGATGGATAGATGGATGGATGGATGGATGTTTGTTACTTTTTCACGCAAAAACTACTAAACGGATTTGGATGAAATTTGGCACACAGATAGTTTATAACCAGAATTAATACATATAATACTTTTATCCCGATATGCCCAAGGGATCGAAACTTACGCGGGTGAAACCGCGGGGCACTGCTAAAAAAAAGGTATCAATGAACAATTAACATTACTACAAGTTAACCACTATAATTGGCAGAGAAGTGGTGATTCGTTTTTCTGTAAGCAATATACAGACAGAAGAACACCCTGCCCTTCTCTACCGTCCGTTCACAGTTATTTTATTTACCTCTGAGTTTGCATCACTAACCAAATCACAGTGACCTTTATTCTCATTCTCATAAGATTGCTGTTGTGTTGCTGCCATTGACAGATCTGTCAAAATCATTGTGATCTTTATTTTTGTCACTATAAGGTTGCTGTTAGGTTGCCGCTGTCAGTGGTAAAATAACTGTCAAAGGACTGTACTCCCACAGTTCAGAGAGAGCGGTTTTTATTTTTCCCACAAACACACAACAAGAAATAGTTTTACTACCCTTTTAAACACGCGACACAAATTCACACCCACCCAAAACCAACAATTTCCATAAAAAACAGAATCATCTCAACATGTCCAGAATACGTCCTCGCTTGAAACAAGCCTGGCATATAAACTCAAGGACGAACTTTAATATATGCATTTTGCACCCTCAGTGCACTATACACGAACACACGAACAGACATGCATACACATGCATAGCATACATGCATGCTTTCATGTAAAATGTATGGATATTTATGCATAGAAGCGCACTGTACTCTTTTAGCAAATTGCGAATCAATGTTTTATGTTTTTGAGAACATATGATGTCAATTTGTTTGCTCTGTGTATGTCTGTAAATCCATACAAATATTAAAATTGCGAAAGTAACTCTGTCTGTCTGTTGTCTTTTGAACGGATTTGGGTGTTTGGCACACGGATAGACCATAACCTGGGTTAGGAGATTTTTTTTACCGGTAATCCGTTCCGGTGGGCTAATTCCAACCCCCCACGCAAACGAAGCCGCGGGCAAAAACTAGTTGAATCACCCCAAAAAAAAAAATGGACTGGTGTGTGGTTGAAATGGGGTGTTGAAGTTTATACTGGATTATTACTAATACTAGGACTATTTTCTAATATTTCCCAAGTTATCGATTAAAAGCTAGTATTGAATACACTCTATTTATGTAAATGATAAATAACTACTAAATCTTAAAACATACCGAAGCATCTTCTATGTAACATAGTAACATCACACAAAGATTAGTTAGTAAGGATTACGAGTTAAAGACCGCACGACAGGGTTCGGAGCAGATTATTCGATCAACAAACATACAGAAACCCTTATTAGTGTATTGACGAGCCAATTAGAGTAGGTTGTAGACTGATAATCCTGCTTAAAGTGGAGAACTAACAAGGTTACGTTTGTTTAAATGTAGTTTCTTGAACGATGGCTTGTTGTAGAGATTTTTATAAAAATGTCTGTAAAGGCTGATTTACATACATACTTGCATTAGTTAAGAAGTGAGTTAAGTCCCATGAGGTCGATACGTGACACTTCACAATGAAAAACATTTTTGGACTGGCGTTTGGACTTTGGATCTAACTTGCTACTTGAACTCAACTCGTTATAGAGGTATGTGGAACAAGGTGTAAAGTTCGTTTATCCTCCATAGAAAAGGGAGGATCCTCCGACCAGACGGGTGTTGTGTTTGGTGGGCAACTGCCCGACGATTGTGTCGCACGGTAAACTCTACTTGCACGATGCAGGATTTTTGCATGATGCGTAGGTCGTATGTGGCGATGTAGATAACGCCACATTGTTACTTAACTAATGCAAATCTTTAAGGAAATCTCGAAACGGCTGTTTGACAGTTCCCGTGAGGGCTTTTACCTTGGCCAGAGGCTAAACATTGACATGCAACGTGGTAACGCCGCCAGTCTTTTCGGTACTTTACCAGTCGACAGCGATGCGGATGAATTTTTCGACGCCATATGTTAGTTTGTAAATAGTTTTAGTTTATTATTCATTAATTAGGTATTAGTTGTTATTTTAATTTAAATGTACATGCAAAAGCAAATCAGCCATATGAGAGCGCAGTATCGTAGGCTGCACGTCAATGGGATACCAGTTTAAGCGGGCTTTTTATTCGATTGAAACTCCGTACTACGCTAAGCCAGCTCAAGGTCGAAGTGTTACCACGGACGTACGATCGAACGTAGTTCATCATGAAATTTTCTATCATATAGCAGCATTGCTGGGCTGTATTATTTTATGGGTTTGACAATAGTAGGCACGTCATGTATACGCGGTATACGCATATATTGGGAAATGACATTGGCCGTGGCACAATTTCAATAGGACTTTTAAATAAGGAATGCGTCACGTTATGAAAAATAACTAACAAAGGTCGAATGTCACAAATGCAACTAAATGCGATTAGCCCATCTAAGCTGCGTTCAGGGTTAACGAGATTTAGAGATGCTAATCACGTGCAGTTCGTTCAGATCTCGGATTATCTTCATGTATTAGGTGGCGAGATTATTTCCGATTAGGTGCGCCATATAAAATATAGGAAAATTATATAAATAAGCCTAAATAGGCGTTCTCAATTCTATTTAATCCGATCCACTCTGTCTCTTGCTGCCCTCCCCCAACGACGCCTTAAGTCGTGGCCCGTACCCCACAGGGGGTGCCCTTAGCGTGAAGTCGCTTAGTTTTTAAGTTTATTAAGCCTTGGCTGGAGGACTTCATTTATTGAGTCACCCACATGCAAGCCCGGTTAAGCAGCCGACAACCTTCTAGGTTGACCTGTGAGAAGGCACATAAAAAAATTTAAAAAGTCCTCAATTCTTTTCGCGAGTGGCATAAAAGGTGCCAGAGGGATCATATCAAGATGAAGTGCTGAAACAACACAGACTTTTAATAAAAAAATCGATTAGTTAGCTAACATTATCATTAACACCAAATTCCAAACCCGCTACTGCAAACTTTGCACCACCAAACCAGCTAACTTGATGAGTGGCCTATGTCCAGCAGTCTATGATAGGCCTAATAGAATTAGCTGGTGAATCCGGCCGGTCTTGGGCTTTATATTATGTTGACAAGTCAGATTCCTGCCGACGGTCCGTGTTAGACGCTTCTCTTTACTTTGCTGTAGGGATGGGACAGTGTCGATAGATTTAGAGAAGAGGAAATCATTGAGATACTGTGTGATACTTCCGTGCCCCGGAAAGGTCGTTATGCCACTTGTCCTGCGCCTGATCTTTCTCCGGTCGTCCGGTCTCGGATTGCCGTCCTATCGGACAATGAGAGTGAGGGAAGAGAGAGTGCACCTGTGTTTGTGCACACACTGGTGCACTATAATGTCTCCCGCGCCGAAGGCTTGTGTCTGAGATTGGTCGCCATGGCCGAAATTGGGTCTGGAGGACTTTGTCTATGCGTCTTACTGCGAAAGGACACAGTGATACCTACTTTATAATATGACATGACACCTTCGTAACGGGTGTGCACAAATAAACATATCTGGTTTGATTGTTTTTATGTGATGTAGACCTAAAGGCCAATTCTCGTAATTTGAATCGTTAAAAATCTAGTCACAGTCTCATCTCGGCGACAAACAAATGTTAAAAACTTGTCAAAATGTAGGTATTTTTGACAGACTGAGATGAGACTGTGTACGTTCTTAAAATTACAAGAATTGCCCCTCTGATGTGGGTTAAGAGAAGAAATTGACGTGTTTCGATTATAAAGCGGTTTTTTGTTTGGACTAGAAAAAATATGAGGTCTTTTATCATTAATTTTTTGTGGACATTCAAGTTAGTCATTATTGTGGCCAAATTCTGAAAGCAGTGTAATTGTGTAATTTAAATGTGTTGCATGGTGTGTTTTTTTTTTAAACAATGATAATAATGTAAACTTGTTGATTTTGTGAGCCATATTCATTTACCGTTGCGAGCTTCTATACGGTCTAAAACGATTATTGTAATGTAAATCTTTCTGTTAAGTAGATACCTAATAAATTAACAAATATTATTAGTAATTTGTAGGTAAAACCTATAAAACCTCACACAATAATCCTTATTCATTCAACAATCAAAATCACTTCTATGAAAAATGTTACTAGTATTTATATCTACACATTCTACTCTACAAAAAAAAAAAATAGTCGTACATGTATATGTTTCTATCGACATTCCCCCATCCCCAACCCGTTTGCTCGGCAAACCGCATTTTGTGGAAGTCGCTTGTCGGTTCCCGAAATTAGATTTCCTCTCCAAGCTGTAATACTGATTAAAACCATTTTCGTTCGGCTTGCTTCCCGTCTTGAAACATTTTTCAATAGTTTCACATGATAGTTTGCTCTGGATTTAAAATGGGGCAAGTTGTTTTACTCCTGTAGATTCTACGTCTTCTTTCGAGTCAGCAGGAATTATAAAAGAATAGCTCATGCTGTGGTGGATGGCGTAGCCAGTCAGCAAGGTGGCAGCGGGCCGTCTGAAAAGTAATATCGACAAATCATAATCCCTTGACTTGAGATTTACTTAGAGTTTGAGATTTGTGACCTGTTAATGGCAATAGGCTCGTCCCCTATTACATGGGACTTAAACAAACATAACTGGCGAAATGTGGGTGTATTAAAAGACACCTCTCTGCCTAAGCCCTTTGGGGAAAACAGGCGTGATGTAATTAATGTATGTAGGTAGTTTGAGGCGCTTCAATCCTGAATCATTTTGATGTAGCCACACTACGACGCACTGATACATACAATTAAACTAAAATGTAATAGAATTGTTGAATTTCCAAGTTCTTTAGGAACGTTGCGACATCCGCAATATTTTTCCGATTCGTGGTAATGGTACATGAACCGCGAGGTACTCAGTTGCGTAAGATGCTAACAATTGCAATGCCTTTTATAATAATTTGACAACTTTTATTGCGTTATTCACGTTGTCGAGCAGACGAACCTTTCAAATATATGAACCAATGGATTTGAAAGTGTGGTACAGTATTTTTTTATTTCACTTCGTGACACACGCTTTACTTGTGTTTACCAAGTGTAAAAATACGCTTTGAATGTGTGTGTAAGCGCTGGAGCTCTCGGTGCCGTCCGGACAACGGCGAAGTCGGACGTGTGCGTGTGTGTGCTGATGCTACTCATCATCACGCACACATTCACAGCGTGTTGGTACACTTAGTTACCACAACTAAGGGGCGTGTCGCTTTGTGAGATAAAAATATTGTACGTAGACCTTCATGTTATTAAAATACTTAATTCCTCTCAAATTATTTCCTTGAATATTTGTACAAATATAATAGTAACATTTTGCACACCACACGCTGTATTTACTTGATTTGATCCGAAATGTGGTTGAAATCCATACAAATATAAAAATCTATGTTGAACCTTGAAACCTGACAGATAAAAATTGATACCTACCCGGAAACAATAATAATGAATAGAAATTTCTCAACTCAATACTTAGAATTATGTTGTATCTGTATCTATTTTACTGTGTGTACATAAATAATAAAATAAATAAATAATAATAGTTTACTTGGAATAAAAATGGGATGGGTGTTTTCCTCTTCCGCTAAAAAGCTGAAAGCCTTTGCAAAAAACTCCTACCTAGTGCTAATCCCAAGATAAAGCCTCCCACTCATCATTTCTAAGCTCGTCTAATTCTTTCCGTATCATTTAATGTGTACAATAGAATTAGGAATGTGATGAATAGCCCGCATTAACACATCCTTACTAATAGAGGAGGCTATTGTCTTTAGTTTCATAGATTTATATTCACGAATTAAGCTTTAGGATTATGTCGTACTTACCAGTCTTACTTACTTTATCTAACCAGGGCTTATTATCATCATCTGCGTAGCCTTTTCCCAACTATGTTGGGGTGAGCTTCCAGTCTAACCGGATGAAGCTGAGTACAGGTATTTTACATAGCCTGCCTGTTTGTCCTTCATAACCCAGTTACTGGGTAACACAATAACCCTTACTAAGACTGGTTTTACACGGACTGTGCGGCTGTTACTTAGCCACGAGCCGCTCATTTACCTGGGCTGTTACTGCATTCTTTACTTTAACAATATTTGTAAATATATGAGCACCATGTATCTATCACATAATTACTTTACCTGTCATTGCTTTATTTTTCATTCTTTTTACCTATTGTGTATTTTTAGGTGCATTGTCTTCACATATAATTATGTAATGTATAAAAAATATTGTAAAGCATAAAGCATTTTTAAAGAGTAACGGTGGAGTTTCTTGCCCATTTTTTTCCATACGAAACTAACTTTTGGCAGCTGCGACTAGAATCAGTTCAACTTTTTGTGCATTTCGACGTTCAAAAGTGCCTTTTATGTGCCTATTTGAAATGAATGATTTGACTTTGTCATTGAAATAGTCTACACATGTACTAGGTAGTAAAATGTTGCTGTATCTACAAAATACCTCTGGCAAACCCTTCAGGGTGTACAGACGCGATGTTTTGTTTAGTCTACAAGATACAAAACACAAACATACTCCAAAAATTATAAACTCGCTACAATCCTGAGAACCTTCAGAATTGCGGTCTCATAAATTGAACCAAACCACTTGAAGATAAATGAATAAATTGTTGCTTTATTGATTTATATCTTCACCCTTTAAAGCTTCATCAGGTAGACTGAGCAACAGGTTATCGTGTCTATAGCTGTACAAGGATCTTTTGGCCAAAACCCGATGGCTAAATGTCAGAACTAACACTGCCATTTTTTATTTCAATAATTGCCCTAATGATTACTAACAGCGCCCCCTGTTGACGTCATTCGTGTGGCAAAAAATCCCTGTAATAAGGTCCTTGTGTAAATATTTTTTCCTTTATAATTAATTTCTTTTCTTTGTGATTTGTAACAATTCTATACTTACTCGATGAAGAGAAGTGAAGCGTACAGTTTGCGCGTGCAGCTCTTTCAAAGATGGTAGCGATAGTAAAAAACTGTCCAGTATTTAAAAGAAGGTGTGTATTGAACGAACGTTTGCAGATTTAAAAAAGAAGGCTTTATATGGTTTTTTTTGCAATTTATATACTTATAAGCACCAAACACACAAGAAGCCCTGAACTGCACTTGTGCTAGAAGCACTTGCATCATGATAGAGGGTTAAAAGAAATGTTGTATTTGTCCAACAATTACGTACAGTTAATATTGTAAAGACAACTCCAATGTCTGTAATTAACTTTTTAAAATCAAGTGGTTACTTAAATTTCATATTATTACTGCAGGTTTGTAATGTTTGGGTTAGGTAGAGACTTTCAAAGTTTCTGAATATACGAAATGGCAACTAAATAAGTTTTCTTAGCATTGGAATTTTGAAATTAAATAATTTAGAAACAAAATCTATTCTATAATCGATAGTTTTAATCGACTTTGTAACCATATTATACCTAAAAGACTAATACCCGGTCATAACGAGGTAAAACTAACAACATTCAGCAACATAACTCAACAACTGAACACCAAAACAAAACAAATTAAACTTTACAAACACTATCCAACCTGTTCTGTTGTCGGTACTTGGCAACAAAGGTGCAATGACGTCACACAAATATTTGTTCGTTAGACTTCGGACACTGGATACTGATCATTTTGTACATAGTCCTCTGTTTATAGTACTGACGAACCTACCAGTTTATTTGTAGGTAAAGGCTGAAAATATTAGGTAGGTACCTATTGAAAGTTTTTTGCAAGAAGAGTACATTTTTGATGGTCAAGTTTTCTATAGTTACTAAAACAATTAGCTGATACACACTATTGATGTTTAGCATGCTAAAAAATATATACTATACTATAATATTGTTACGAGCTTCGGGTTCGTGACAATAAAAACTGCCGATAAAAATTACCAAAAGTTACACTTTATTTAGACAACACTAATAACAACTCAAACACACTAATTATAAAACACAATCACTCTTAAGTCGCACTTGAAGATCGCTTTCGATGTATTCGCTTCTATCGCAGAACCAAGTCTGATTGGTCGCGGCTAGTCCCGGCCTTATATAGTGCCGCAGATAGTTCCAGAACCTTCTATTGTAGAAACTTCTAGAAGGTTCGAGTACATACCGGCCCCAACTGCCCCGATGTCGAAATTTCTAGAAGGATCTAGCAGTTCAATTAGTTCTGCTGCTCGATACTAGATGGCGCTAGTGGTAACTAATGTCACCATGTACCAGGCATTAATTGTGGCGCGCAACAATATACTTCGTCATCTGCCTAGGCTTTTTCCAACTTTGTTGAGGTCGGCTTGCAGTCTAACTGGATGCAGCTGAATACATGCATGGTAAACTACCTTTTTTTAAATACAATAAGTAAAGCCATTAGTTGCAATGTTTGTCACATTGGTCAATACAAAAGGAAAGAAAGCATTATCTTATTACAATTGACGGCACAGTTGGCGCAGTGGTTAAGCGATTGACTGCTGCGCTGCGTGTCGCGGGTTCGATTTCCGTACGGAACAAATATTTGTATGACCTACAAGTAGTTGTTCCGGTTCTGTTTGTGTATGTGAGTTTAAATGTTTGTAAATGCACCCACGATACAGGAGAAATTCCTAGTGTGGGGAAACGTTTTTTTTTTAAAGAAAGAAAGAAAGAATTAAAAGGGAAATGTTCGTGTGTGTGTCCACGTAAAGCAGGCATTGGCACTTGTCTATTTGCAGTATGTCGAAGCATTCTGATGGGCTGACTACAAAAGTCTACACTGCGAAATCGTCGCTCCACTCAGCCTGAGGGCGTCCTACCTTACGTTTACCGATTCACAGTTTCCACTCTAAAACACGTCTACCCCAATGGCCATCGGTTCTACGGCTCTACGGCCTATTTCCTCGTTAGCTAGCTTATTCTGTTATTAAATCGATTACTGATAATCTGCCTAGCCTTTTTCATACTATGTTGGGATCAGCTTCCAGTCTAACCGGACGCAGCTGAATATCAGTATTTTACATGGAGTGACTGCCTATTTAACTTCCATAGCCCAGTTATTTGGTTAACACGATATCCCTTAGTAAGCATGACGGGTTGTCAGACTTTCGGGTTCCCCGTAACGACTGCCAACGATCTACGAATGACGGCCGGGACTTTACGGGGCTTTATGTGCTTTCTGAGGCGTGGAGGAGTCTCGATATTTAATGGTCACCCATCCATGGAGTGTCCTCAACAAGCGTAGCTTAAATTATGATGGACTTGTGCGGCTGTTGTTATAACGCCGCGTCGTGTCAACTACTGTAGTACTTGGTTTAATTAAACTAACTAATAAACATATGACCTAAGAACGTAATATTCAGGAAACCTAAAGCTCTGCTTACCCCGCGAGAAAGCGTCCGACATACGTGTGTGGTAGACATTAACAAAGTGTGTACATAATATCAAAAGACACAAATTACGTACTGCACACCCCGGTTTATTACAGCGTCGTAATGAGATAGAACTGTGAGGGGTGTGGAGTTGAACAGATGGGAATTTTATAAAGATTTTTTTTGTATTATACAGGCTGGCAGGGACATCGACGCGTAAACTGTAACCATGGATTCAACACAGGAGCTTAGAGCCCATAGCGTTGAAAATTTCACGGTTATTAAAAAAAAAAAAAATGCTTTTCCATACATTTTGACCGCGTAGGTATTGCACTTTTCTATAATAATAACAAATAATTTATTTCAGATTCATCCTAAGATTACTTCCATATTTGTTAGTAAAATTGCGGGCTTACAAACTAATGTTAGTAATAAAATAATGGATTTAAAAAAAATAAATATGTAGTTTTATTAAATGACATACAATAACAATTAAACAAATGAAACAGAAGATTTTTTTTTATAACCGAAGAAAAATTTCGACGCTATGGAGTCTAAACTCATGTGCTGAATTCATGGTTACAGTTTGCGCGTCGATGTCCCTGACACCCTGTATAGTAGAGCGCAATAGTCTTAAACGGTCTTGGAGGGCCAAAGGGTTGATAGATCGCTTCTTCAGCATCGGGTTGTGGGTTCAATACTAAGCTATTATCTTCTAAATATATCTCTCGTAAACAGCCTCATTCTTTCATCAGTCGGACTTCCGAGGGTTTCGCAGTAATAGATAATTGTATAGCCTCATTCATTGGTCAAGGCTTGTTATGTAGCCTACGTCATGACGTCTCACTGGGTAAAAGCCTTTTCTCACTTTCCTTCCAAGTTTTTATATCTTTCTTACATTAGTAACTATTTCGTGCTTTCTCAGCTTACGTTCGATAATAAATAAAAGAAATTCTTCCTAAATAAACTCTAATAACATGATTTCATCCTCTCCACCCCCTGTTCTGTTCTACGCAATGCGCACATGCCGGCTATCAGTCATGATTCACATAAACTCCCCACTCTTTGCCGCTGTTAATTAAGAACACTGTTTACATGTCTAGCCGCACCTGAGATGTGTTGGGAAGCGTGTACACAGTGGTCCATGATGGCCGTTGGAATGGGTGGCGAAGAAGTTATGATCATGCCATAGATAGATAGACCTACCTATCAAATCATAAATGTTTGGAATAGAATCGAATAGAATATATGTATTGTACAACATGAGTATACATCAAATAACATGTACGAGGTCTTAAAATAACAGGTAGATCTTTAAGAGGGTAACCTGCAATAACCACCACAGTTAGCAATCATATTGGTGATATACCTATTTATTTATTCTTGATTGATTTATAGGATTGCGGCCGACCACGTTATTGCTTTACCACTTATAACTGCAATTCCTAGTAAATTAAATGCTCACTAAGGTTGACTCTATCTTTCGATCACATAGACAGACACACCTTATCGTTTTATAACATGCAAGTGACTTTCAACCTTAGGGCGGTAAAACAATACGACTATCTAATATTCTTCCAACAACGGTACGATTATTTTGAGAGATGAAATGACACTAAACTCACACAAATATCTAGGTATTTTTATGAAATAAGGAAGTGTGACATGTGTCGATACCCTTGCGCCATCCCATCTTCCTAGCACGGTGGGCTGTGCTGAAGCGGCTGCTGCTGGTGCAGAAAACCTCGAAACGCCGAAAAGATTCCAACCTGATTGGGAGTTATAATTATGTTCGAGACGTTTGGGGTTGAAACACTAGGGCCATGGGGTCCGAGTGCCCACTTGGTTTTTGGCAATGCTGCCAGCCTTTTGGGCACTGTTCCTGTTGACAGCGATGCGAACGAATTTTTTGCCCTATGATTCTTTTGCTTATTTTTTCACATGTACATATGTATTAATATTTTATCTTATATATCTTTAAATGTTTTTTAAAATAAGGAATTAGAGAGAACCCATTTGGTCTAATTTATGATAAATTGATAAGTCAGCAAACGACTGACGCTGTTGGACTGCCTGATAATATACATACTTACAGGGTTCACCGAGTTGCCAACCTTATGCAAATATTACAAGATTAGTGTCTCATGACTAGCGATATCATCGGGACTCTATTCTCTACAAGTCGGAATATAGTAACGCACCTAGACGTCAGAATTAGGACCCTCTACTACTAGTACTAGAACTAGGAGATTTGTTGTCAAACGGAATTCTGTAAAAAAAACAAATTTCTGAAAAATGGTCGCAAGTAGATTCCTAGATTTGTTTACAGCACATAAAATATGATCGGTAATCATCATAATGATTTAAGTACCTTCATGATTATTCTCTTTAATACAATCCAAATCGCATAACCCTCCACCAGACACGCTCCGTCAAGTCCCCCAAACTATAGCATTTATCTCCCTAAACATAGCCCCAAATTGCAATATCGCTTTCAGCTTTTACAATAGCGTTGTCTATCTGTAGCTACTGAGCTATATTGCTCTATAAAGCCGCAATTTGAATTGTAATGTGCAAGCGGTCAAAATGACTGCCTCTCTGCGGTAGGACCGAGTGTACCACAACGAATTCCAACACAATTTTGATATAGGATCGTGTGTGTAAGCTATTGGCTTTTTGGTGGTTGTATGGTGGTGGAATGGAGGTTTGAGGAGCTGGTTGTAAAGCTAAAGGTTGAGGGTTTACAACCTGCCGATCGATTCTGTAAAAATCTCACCGTGAAAAGTTAGGTGAAGTGAGCTTACAGTGAGCTGTAAATAGTGTCAATCCCTAGCATTAGTTGGAATGACAGCTCATTCCACGCTCATTTCACCTAAGTTGTCCCGGTGAGATGGTTACAGAATCGCACCAATGTAATTATCATACTATCATTTGTCTAGCCTGTCCCCAATTACGACTGGATATAACTGGATGAAGCTGAATATCAGTATTTTACGTGGAGCGACTGCCTATCTGACCTCCACAACCCAGTAACTGGGTAGCATATTTTAACTTGATCTGTACTAACTGGAGAATCAGAAATGATTAATGAGATATTTAATTAATATATGATATTTAATAAGCATTATCTCTCAATTCCATCCAAAGGTTGTCTATAAAAAATCGCTTTTAGCGATAAGGCCACCCATGTCACATTTCTACATTCATATCTGAAATTTGGACGGTGTACATAATAAAGATCTATTTAACAAAGATCAGGAGTCCGTTATTTTAATTAAATTTCAGTTGAATGTAATTATAATTTAAAACACAGAAAGTAATTTTACGAGGCTGTTTGTTCTAAGAATAACAATGTATGGCATGGCACCAGACCTCTTGTCTATTTTGTGCATGTCCAATTAATTTCGGACTTGACTGAAGCATACGTCCTCCTCATGTGTCTAACCGAACACCCACCATTCCGAGAATGGACAATATTCCCCGAAAACCTTACTGACCTATCCAGAACCCTTGACGTTAAAACAAGCCACATTAACAACCGTACTCACAGCACAAAACTAGTCCATTCTCTACAACGAAATAAATAATTCAAGACTATTTCAATATTCTTCCGGAACCCATTTCAATTATCCTCGAGTCGTGGCACACTAGTGCCCTCTAAGTGAAATAGCTTGTACTTTCAAAACTTTTGTTTCGTTACCGTATAGTCGGATAGTTTCATTTTAAATAATTGATTAGTATTTGACTGGAAGACCATGATGTGTTGCAAGGGAAAAAGGGTGGGGCGGTCTAACAATAAACTATGATTACTGACTGACTGACTTAAATGCGTGCACTGACTAGACAGATCCTGACCTGTGTGGTACTTTCCTCAAAAGATAATTTCAGGCACTAATCTGGTCCTCCTATGATTTGACCAAGATTGTGTCTGGAGTCAAGATACTGTAATATCTGGGCTTGTTACGGTGTTTCTTCTTAGAGTAACCGGATAGGAAGTGATCGGTTCTCATCTAGTTTTAATATGCTTTTTGACGTGTGAAAACTAATTATAGCGTAAAAACCTCAAAGCCTGCATTTCGAATTAACCATACACCTTTCAGTAGTCAAAGAGTCTGTCAGTTAACTCGCGTTTACACCCTTATACAAGGTATATCCTTATACCTTATATGTCGTGCATGAAATATGTAGGTATTGGCATTGTTGCAGACATGTATTGTTCCGTTATACATATTCTTTTTTGGTTTATTTCAGTTCAGCATTTCATAAATAGTTTACTTTTATCTTTTTGAACGACTACAAAAAAAGAGGAGGTTCTGGATTCGTCGGATTTTCTTTACGTCTACAATTCAATCAGAATACAATATACAATTTGATGAGTCCTTTATTTATTCCTCTCCAAAATTCCAAACTTTAATTAAAAAGCGTGTCGCCATAGCACTATGACATTGGCAGAGTTACCGACCTCGGCACTAATTTAAAAACACAGAGAAAAATAGAGAGAATGATTTTTATATGTATTTTGTATACAGTTTTGAAAGTTTTGTATAGAACTAATCTTTAGAACTTGTTTTAGGTGTACACGATAATCGAAAACAGTAGACACGACATATAGAATACATGTTTTATACCTTGGTGTAAACGCAAGAATTAGAAAGTAGAAGCTAGTTGCCCGTATAGATAGATAATAACTAAAGGCCAATTCTCGTGATCCGGCTAAGGGTCACTGCGACTGGGGCCCGGATGCTGGAGGTCCCTGGTCCGGCTAGCGGCCCGACTGCTGACGCTCTGGCCGAAAGGCTTAGAGCGTCCTTAAATGCGGACGAGGCCCGAGTGTCCAGACCCACCAAGAGCGCTGACGTGCGCATTCTGGGTCTGGATGACTCTGCGACGGTGGAAGAGGTGGTGGCCGCCATCGTTAGGACTGGGGGGTGCTCTACCGAGCAGGTGAGGGCGGGCACTCTCCGTCCTGACTCCACGGGGATGCAAGCCATCACGGTGAGCTGCCCCGTGTCGGTGGCCCAAAAGCTAGCCGGGGAGGGCCGAAGGCTCCTGGTGGGCTGGGTTTCCGCGCAGGTGAAACTGCTGGAGCCCAGACCTCTGAGGTGCTTCCGCTGCCATGTGGGCAGCCACGTGTGTGCTAAATGCACCTCGGAGGTGGACCGCAGCAATCTATGTTTCCGCTGTGGTCAGCCCGGTCACAAGGCCGGCTCGTGCAACGCCATGCCGCACTGCTATGCATGTGCGGCAGCCGGCAAGCCGGCCGATCACCGGGCTGGGAGCAAGGCGTGCACTCCACCCGCCAAAGCCAGGGGCAGGGGCAAGCCCTCCACCACCGCCGTCGCCGCCGCAGCCGCCATCACCACCACCGTCGCCGCTGCCGCCTCCACCGTGACCGCCGCCGCATCCGCCGTGGCTGGGCCCTTACAGAGGGATCGGGAGGCTGATATGGAGTGCCAATAATGGCCCCATTACGCCTCCTCCAGGCGAACATCAACCACTGCGCCTCCGCTCAGGATCTGTTGCTCCAGAGCATGGCGCAGTGGTCGATTAACATCGCCGTGGTCGCTGAGCCGTACTTTGTCCCGCCCAGAGACGACTGGGTGGAGGACCTGAGCGGCTCAGTGACCCTAATTTCGTCGGCCGCCGCCGGTACCCCGTCCCTCGAGGCTGTCAAGAGAGGACGGGGTTGCGTGGCAGCACGGTTCGGGGAGATAGTCGTGGTAGGGGTATACTTCTCCCCGAGCCGAACTCTCGCCGAGTTCCACAACTCCCTTGCGGAGTTGAGAGTCGTCGTCGTCGGGTTCCGTTCCCTCCCCGTGCTCGTCCTCGGGGACTTCAATGCCAAGAACGTGGCTTGGGGTTCCCGGCATACGGACACACGGGGCAGAATGGTGGAGGACTGGGCTCTGGAGACAGGCCTGGTCGTCCTAAACCGGGGATCGGTCCCAACATGCGTGCGGATGCGGGGTGAATCAGTGGTGGACATCTCGTTCGCCAGCCCCGCTCTGTCGCCGCATGTCGTCAACTGGCGTGTCTTGGAGGAGGTGGAGACCTATTCCGACCACCGGTATATCCGGTTCGACGTCTCCGTCCAGACCTCGAGCGCGCCGGTCCGACCGGCCCTGGGTGGTCCGCGGTGGGCGCTGAAGCAGCTGGACCGGGAGCTCCTCCTGGAAGCCTCGATCGTGCAGACCTGGGTGTCATCACCGGACAGGCCTGCTGACATCAACGACGAGGCAGAGTGGTTCCGGGAGGCCATGTCCGAAATATGTGACGCGGCAATGCCCCGGGTCCGGCCCGGACGCGCCCGGCGCCAGGTGTACTGGTGGTCACCGGAACTGACGTCTCTGCGCGAGGCGTGCGTGACTGCGCGACGCCGGTACACCAGGCACCGCAGGCTCCGTATCCGCCCTCTGGATACGGAAGCCGTGCAGGCGGAGCTGTACGAGGGGTACAGAGCGGCGAAGACCGCCCTCCGAGCGGAGATCCAGCGGGCCAGGGGGCTGGCCCGCGAGGAGTCGCTGGGGACTCTGAACAGGGACCCGTGGGGACGCCCCTACAAGATGGTGTGGGATAAACTCCGCCCATGGGCTCCCCCGCTGACGCAGAGTCTCCGGCCCCAGCTCGTGGAGGACGTGGTGAGCGCTCTGTTCCCTTCGCGAGGGGAACATACTCCCCTGTCCATGGCTCCGCCTCCTGCGATGCCAGATGCGGACCACACCGACGACGACGACGATGCTCCGGAGGTGACCGAGGTAGAGTTGAGAGTGGCGGTACGTAGGCTGAATGCCAGAAACACCGCCCCAGGACCCGACGGCTTACCTGGAAAAGCCTGGGTCCTGGCCTTGGAGGCTCTCGGGCCTCGACTAAGGGGGCTACTAAGCGCATGCTTGGAGAGGGGCCGGTTCCCACTTCGTTGGAAGACGGGGAAACTGGTCCTCATCAAAAAGCCGGGGCGCCCTGCGGACTCTCCGTCCGCTTACCGGCCCATCGTGCTGCTCGACGAGGTGGGCAAGCTCTTTGAAAGAGTAATTGCAGACCGCCTTGCCGGGCAGCTGGTGCGGGTGGGGCCGGATTTGGCGGACAGCCAGTTTGGTTTCCGCAGGGGGCGCTCTACGGTGGATGCCATCATGCGCGTGCGAGCCCTCACGACGGGGGATGCTGTGGCCCGGGGTGGGGTTGTCTTGGCGGTGTCTCTAGACATCGCCAATGCCTTCAATACCCTGCCCTGGAGTTGCATCAGGGAGGCACTCGGATATCACCGGATGCCGACCTACCTCCGTCGCATTGTCGAGGCCTATTTGACGGACAGGGCCGTCATCTACCCCGGTCACCGGCGAGAGTGGAACCGGCGAGAGATGTCGTGCGGTGTCCCACAGGGATCGGTCCTAGGGCCGCATCTGTGGGATATCGGGTACTTCTGGGTGCTGCGCGCCGACCTCCCTGATGGCGTCAGCGTAATTTGCTACGCTGACGACACGCTGGTCCTGGCACAGGGGAGGTCGCACCAGGCGGCGGCCGAAGCAGCGACACGCGGGGTTGCGACAATCGTCGAGAGGATCCGGCAATTGGGACTCGAGGTGGCATTGCACAAATCTGAGGCCATGTGTTTTCATGGTCCTCGGGACGCGCCACCGTCAGGTTCACAAATAACGGCGGGAGGGGTTCACATCGGCGTCGAGCTGACGATGAAGTACCTGGGACTCGTCCTCGACAGCCGGTGGAATTTCGTGGAGCACTTCCGACGTTTGGCTCCCAGACTGGAGCGGGCCGGGGCTGCCTTGAGGCGGCTCCTTCCCAATCTAGGGGGACCAAACGCCTCCTGCCGGAGGCTCTATGCGGGGGTCGTGCGGGCCATGGCCCTTTACGGGGCACCGATATGGGCGCGATCTTTGAGGCGGCGACCAGCCCGCCGGTTAATCGCGTCCCAAAGGGTCATGGCTGTCCGGCTCATTCGAGGATACCGCACGGTCTCCGCTGAGGCGGCGAGCCTCCTTGCCGGATTGCCGCCATGGGATCTGGAGGCCAAAGTCCTCGCCCACATATGGGAGTGGCGAGAGGAGGCAAAACGCCGGGGCGTTGCTCCGCTGCCGCGAGAAATCACGGCACAGCGGACAGAGCTCCGGCGGGATCTCATAGCGGCATGGAGAGTGCGATTGTTGCAACCCAGCGCTGGGCACGCCACAATTGCGGCGATAAGTCCCCTCTTTGAGGAGTGGCTAGAGAGGCGCCACGGCGCCCTCACCTTCCGCCTGACGCAGGTCCTCACCGGACACGGTTGTTTCGGGAGGTTCCTGTTCAGGATAAAGCGGGAGGAAACGCCAGGGTGTCACCACTGTGGGGATCGCCCGGAGGACACGGTGGAGCATACGGTGGAGGTCTGCCCGGCTTGGGCGGGACCCCGCCGTGTCCTCTTGGCAGCGATCGGCGGCGGCGACCTCTCGCGTCCGGCCCTCATACAGGCCATGGTCCGGAGCGAGAGTGAATGGGAGGCCGTCACCTCCTTCTGCGAAGCAGTTATGCTCGCGAAGGAGGAGGCGGAGCGTGCGAGGGAGAGGCAATCGCTGCACCCTCGCGCTCCTAGCCGCCGCAGGAGACGCCCTGGACGGGAGTCAACAGCCGACTCCCGGCCACCGTAGGCGCGGGCTTGCGGGCGGCGAGCTATGGGCAGCTCGCCGCCCGGTAAGGACCAGGCCCGGGTCGACGGCGCGTTGTGTTCCACGCGCGCCTCAAAGAGCTGTCAGCACGAACTGACGGGGTCCGTTAGGGCCGATGCCGCCGGGGCTGCGGGTTGTTCGAAAGAGATACCGTGGCCCCTGGCACAGGCAACTGAAGGAACACGGGTGGGTTTTAGTCAGTAAAAGTCTGACACTCCCTTCTGCTCCGCCCAGAGCGGGAGGAGTCATTTGATGATTTCCGACCCAGAAAAAAAAAGAGAAAAAAAAAGGCCAATTCTCGTAGTTGAAAAACGTTCAAATTCAAGTCTCAAAAACTTAAGGGTAAAAATAAAGGTTTTTTTTTGACAGCTTGAGACTGTGATTAGAATGCCAACGTTCTTAAAAATACGGAAATCACCCCACTGAGACTGAGCTTCTAGACTCCTTTTCACCTGTCCGTAATATTACAATTTTCCCTCCGAACCTCATTATCCAATAAAATGGCGCTGGAGAATATAAATCTCGTTGCAATAAGAGGTATAGACCCTCTCCTACGGGGAATCAAGAAAAAAACATTTTGAGAAACAAATTGCTGGCGCTTTGTCTAGTTTAGTGATGTGAGTAATTACGGGATGCGATGTCGATGAAAGGAATAGAGGTGGGGTATGTCTAATAGTGATTTCGTATGCAGGGCGTGTGTGTGTGTTTGAATTTCAGAATATTTGTACACTCACCGGCAGCAAATGTCTATTTTAAACTGTTTTAATGTGAAATTATTCACTTAAATCAACTAGGGACGCTACTTGGCATCTATTCTCATTAAAAAATCCTAAAGAATAAGTTTAGTCAGTTCACAAAGTTGTGTTTAGGGCTTGGACCACATTTACTGCCGGTGAGTGGAGTATTAGAATTTAAGCTATTCATGCCTAGTATACAGAGCTACGTAATCAAAACTGTTTGAAATGTATAGCAAGTCAACAGACGAACTTTAGGTGAGTTTTTGAACAAAATTTCCAAGACATCCCGTGATCTGGCGTTTTATTGAAATGTAAAGATCACTGGTTTAAGTCGTCATGATTATAAGCATGATTATATTGTGACATAAAATAAACCGTTATTGTACAGCTTCTAACGTGCTCTATTGCAATCTTAAAGCTGTTATAGAGTAGTCCCGTAAGTGAAGTGGAAACAAACATAGTCATTAATCAGTTTCATGAACGAAAGTGACAAAACACCGGCGTAATTTATATCTGTAATTTCTATGCTGTGTATATGTAGAGTATCCTATATATCATTTTTTCTTTTTTATATCGATAAAAATGTCTGCCACCATCTATACCACCCCATCACTACACAGGTATCCGCCGTAGTACCTACAAATGATCGTCATCTATCCATGCCAGTCAACACAGTTAGTGTAGGGTCAGCAGAGGAGCGGGTAGTGAGGTTCCTTTAATGGACGTTAATAGGACGGCTTGTTGGTGGTCGCGGTCTTTGGTGAGAAGAGACGGCTGCAAAATTTAGTGTCTGGCCTAATATTGAAGGATATTGCTAATCCATTGCTTTATAAATATTCGATAAATTTGTCTTCTCTGCTTAACTCTTCGGGGAAAAAAGGGGAGATGTAATATTATGTTTTCCGATACTAGTTGTGGAACCTTAAGACCAACTGGTTCAATGTCTCAGAAATTGCTACTTTTTGAAACACCCTAAGTAATTCCTGATGACATGACTTATGAGGGTCGAAAAAGTATAAAATCAGCATTTTGTTCCAATACAAATAAGACCTACGTTCATTGGGTAGTGGTAAGACAGACGTGAATGAAGTATGGGAGTGAGAGTTTATAAGGAGCGATCGCGATACGACTGCGGTACGATTACTATTGGCTAGTGTAGTAGTGGATTATAACTTCGTTAAAGTACATATATGTTGAGAAAAAGATTTTTTTGTTTACTTACATAACTTGTACAATATTTTACACAACTATTTACACTAGGTACTAAATTAAATGACTAACTATATAAGCCAGTCATATCTAACACAAACATTGTCTGATTCAGCCTGAAAACCGTATGTATAATGTATCAGTACCGTGTGTATAATGTTTGATATGACTGGCCTAATACAAATAAATACAAAAACAAAAGGACATTTTGGTGTCGACGTAGCTAATCATCTGCATTGTTGTCATTCAGAAACGTGCCCAGAAGACTGGCAGCAATGCCACGTATTTAGAAAATAAAATAGAATATTGTTTATTGTTGCGCAGGTAGTTAACAATTAAAGTTGATATAAATAAAAATAATATTCTAACATGGATCGGAACAGAAAACCAAACTACATACAAAAACTTAAATAATGTGGTTATTGATTTTTAATAGCTCGTACCATTTGTCAAACTAATTTCAAACTAATCATTCCCGGTAACCACATAAAAAAGCAGACGTCTTTATTTTTTGGTTTACATTCCGAAGTAATAACTAGCATTGACTTATTTTTATTAAATCTTAAAACGATGACAATAATCTGCTAAAGTTTACTAAACGGCGTAGCACGTAGCCGGTCTACGCTGCGCTACGAAAGCGTAGCCGGCGTAATAATAACATGTCAGTGGTATAGTATATTGATTTTTATTTTGTTCCCGTACTGTTTTGCAGGCTTTTAATTTTGTTTTCCCTTCTATAAGTAATTTTCGTATATTGTATTGTGATTTATTTTAATCGAACACATTAAAATAAATCACAATACAATACATTTTAATGTGTTCGTCCTTATCAAACTTGCTGTACCCAGTGAATGACGTAGTCGCCTATAAGTGGAAGCCCACACTTGTATTTGTGCTTGTTCATGTTTACATACATGTAACTGTGTAGCCTCTGTTGGCGATCCAATAAATAAATAAATAAATATACAGGTATCACAAGTAGCTTTAGTATCATCACAATACAGATGTCACAAGTAGTATACATACGTATCATCACACACGATAACTAAAACTGAACTAGTTTTTTTTAACTTTTTTAGTTATGGTATATGTATGTACCCCACACAAATTAGTGTACTACTATGTGTATATTATTATTGAAGCTAACTTATAAACTCCACAAGCAAAGTTAATACAATTTATATGGTACCACCGGGTTGCGGGTTTTTCCTACCAAATTAAAAATAATCACGTAAATCGGCCCAGTAATGTCGGTGGAATATGTGTACATTTTTTTTTTGTTAGCCTACATCGTGTCCCACTGCTGGGCAAAGGCTTCCCATTTTTCCTTTCAAACTTCCCCGTCTTGTGCGATCCCTGGCCATGTTGGCCCTGCGAACGTTACCAGATCGTCACACCACCTTCGCCGTAGTCTACCACGACGGCGATGTCCTCAGGCGTCCAGTGAATGACGATCTTTGCCCACCTCTCGGTGTGCATTTGCGAGAAGTGTGTACATATTATATGAAAAAAAAAAAGCGTGTTAATAAAACTCACCGATTGCATAACTGCCTAATTTTTTTAAATCAATTAAAAAAGGAAATGTCACATAAACACTGGTGAGATGCATACAAATTTGCCGTGTTACTGGTTTTTAAGTTTATTACAGAACACTTAAAACCCCAAATGAGCCGTGTGGTATAAAGGGGCTCCCAACATTAGGCAGATTAAAATGGCTTTTTTTGCTGACAGGACCATGATGCCTCCTATTTTGATAACATTATTGTTCTCATGTTCTCCTAATTCGGTATTTTCATCCCTCAGAAGGGATGTAAATATGTCTGCCAGTTATTTATGTGGCATAAGTGATATATATTTAAAGGTAATGCTTCTACTTTACGCGTTTTTCCTAAATTATGATGTCATGTTACTAAATTATTCTACAACAGGATAAGGAGAAAATTGTGGGAAATTCGCGTCTGATTTCAAAGTTGACGACAACTCATTTGTCGTTTGTCGAATCGAATTGTATGTTGATATACTTCGCAAGTATTTTTTTGTGCATCAAAAAATATATATATTAATATAATGTTGGGGTATCGTATTACCCAGTAAGTGGGTTGTGGAGGTCAGATAGGCAGTCGCTCTATGTAAAATACTGGTATTCAGCTGCATCCGGTAAGACTGGAAGCCGACTCCAACATAGTAAGGAAAAGGCAACCCAGATAATGGTGATATAATGTTACCCTGTGTCCCTGACTGTGGGAACATTGTAGGTTGATTAGGATGATGAAGCTTTTTTTTAATACATATTTATGGTTTTGCTGAGTATAATAGCGCAATTCCTATAATCCTGAAAAGTTCGAAGCCTAGAGACGAAAGCATATTGTGTTCGTCCATTGCTGTTCATTCAAAGCTAGCTCAACGATTCTTTTACTTCCTTGGTCCTTATGTATATAACAAAGTTAATACAATCTAACATATGTATTCAATGCTTAAATATAAACGCAAAACTACTGGAAGGAACTGGCTGCTGGATATGGACTATGAAAGTACAGAAAGTATCATCCAGACCATTAAATAATTTTGAACGTACTTCCCACTCATATTTACTAATAAGCATAAACTCTCATACTTACCTTACATGCACATACACACAACACCCTCACACATTCACACACTACACACACAATCCTACAATAACATCACCTTACATAACACTTCACGTATAAAACCACCTTTTTTATAGACTCACCTCTCTAATCGAAACTGTTAGCTAATAGTGATATGTATAAACTGAATCTAGATGCCGTTAAATATGATAAATGTTCAAAGGGGTGTGAGATCTGTCATACAGGTCCCGAATGTAGTTCAGACTCCAGCTCTTACAAAGGAGAACCTTTGTGTGTATATACAATTTTGCCTTATGCTAGAAATCATAAGGCAAAATTGTATATACACACTACTATAACAATATAGCTTTAAGAGAGAAATAAACTGTATTATTATTAATACTGATTTCTTTTCTGTATTAAACCCTTTGCACTGCGCGGAAACGATTACAGTTTCAAGAAAAGAGTGATTGATGCAGTTTGACTTACGAGTCTCAGATTTGATACCTGCTCGTAACGAATCATTATGAGAATAGGGATATTCTCTTAGTGATATAAATTATGATAAATCTAACATACACAAATACATGGGCATTCACTGCATGGCATGTACAGTTGAAGAAACCAGGGCCGTCCAAAAGCGTATTGAGTTGATGATATCGTCGCTGGAAACGGCTTCAACCCGGAATCACCCACTGCTGGGTATAGACCCAGCAGTGGGTGATTCCGGGTTGAAATTATGATGATGATGTATAGTCAGGGAAAAAATCAAGACACACTACCGCACTACGTCAAGTCTTCGTGTTATAGCCCTTTCATACAACTGTTAAAGAATGACAGTTCGAATATTCATTTTTACGAATTATTCGAATATACTGACAATTGTTACAAATATTATGTATTTATTAC
The DNA here is from genome assembly GCA_947507525.1 of Apamea epomidion. Taxonomy (NCBI): domain Eukaryota; kingdom Metazoa; phylum Arthropoda; class Insecta; order Lepidoptera; family Noctuidae; genus Apamea; species Apamea epomidion. The sequence goes on along the minus strand of OX382249.1, from coordinate 13,332,587 downwards.
TTTTATTTCCAAAAGATAATATTTACGAACGATTTAAGTTGGCGAGTCGTCAATTTGAAAAACAATTATAACCTTTAACAATCGATATAGTATTCAACAAAGTCGAACCGACTCTTCACGTGACCTATTTTTTGGCCAAAAATCAGCACCGCCATACAACGTGACAATGCTGCCAGCTTCTTGGGCAAGTTTTCCTGTTGACAGCGATGCGGACGAAGTTTTTAATGCACTATGATTTTCTGTCCCCCTTTTTTAGATATACATTATACATTAAGTATCTATTATTTTAAGTCTGTTAACTTACATATTATGCAAATATTACCTTGTTTGAAAATAAACTATTAATTTCACTTACTTTATTGTGTTTACGAGGTACGACCCGCATCAACGACACAGCAAAAAATTTAAAGGACATGCTTTTTAAAATGCAAAATGAAAACCTTAGATGAGTTATCCAGAACCACAGATGAGTTATCATCTGTGAGCTCATCTACAACACACAAGAAATCTTAAGGGGAGAAAAGTTTTTAAGCGACAAATACTCTCCCAGTTCTGATTTACCACTCTATATTTTTGCTAGCACAGTACATTACTTAGCCTCCTGGTCCTGCTTACCCTACAATACTGATTAAGGGTAGCCGGTACAGCAATAATTTTATATTAAACGGACAATTTCTATGCGCAGAGGATACCCGAATTTTATGGACGAAGATAATGTATCGAATATGCTTAAATATTTATAAATTATGGGCTATGTATGTATATCACGGCTTTGCAAGGCCGGTTTGTAAAAGAAACGATGATCAAACTAATTTTATGGGTCGAATTTGCATGTTTTTGTAGTTTAAGTGTCGCCAGATTCCTTTTTTAAGGCAACTGGTTTGTGGGTTTTCCAAATATAGGGTGGCAGAGACATCGACGCGCAAACTGTAACTATGAATTCAGTACAAGATTCCAGGGTAAACTGCACAACAGATGGATGCGGTTTTCACCATCATTTAGAGTATTTATTCTAGAAGGTCTTACGTCTATACTATATTAATATTATTAACCTTACAAAATAATACAGAAATCTCAAAGTTTGGTCAAGTTGTAAACACCGTGCGAAACAGGGGCTGGGCAGTAAATAATAAACAAAACACTGCTAATACGACACAGATATACAGAACCTATTTTTTTTTACATCATATTTTCTGGCTTACTTTCCTGCGAAGAAAATGCTAAAATAACGAAAACAAAATAATGTTATATTAAATCTCCAATCAGCCTTTAGGCATCGTAATAATCCCCCATCCATTAACTTTTCAAACCAAAAATCATGAAAATATATTTCATAATCAAAATAAATCCACCATATTTATAATTTCTGTCAAAAAACGTGAAGAATTTAGAAATAAATAACTCGAGGCGAGAGTTCGCCGTACACTAGAATAATAAGGTCACTAGTGTTGGGGCGTGTTCGGCTTCCGGGTTTCGTCGTCGGCTACAAAAATATTCTTTGTAATATTATTCCTCGTTCTACCAGAATATAATATACATAGGTCGTACCAGAAAGGTTGAGAGTCAGCTGGCCGTAGCGAAGTATCGTTCTTGGAGATTTAATTTCAGGAATTTGTGAGGTTTCAATTTGAACTCTCAGTGACTCTCACAAGTCATTAGGAGTTTTCTAAATTAACTAGACATGTATAGGCGTATCTACTTACTTTCGGCTACGGTAATCCATGACATGAAACCACAGTCATAAACAAGTCTAATAATAGTGTAATTATACCTTTACACAATAAGTTAGTTTAAAAGTTATACCTTTATTTAATCAAATCACAAGGGCTGAGATACGCCCACACTCAACGTGTGGCCATTATGTGTATTTAGTTGTAGCTTTTACATACTTTTACACTAATTTGTGACCCGAGGAAACAAGTTGCTACTCATCGTCTTAACTATTTTATAATTCGTTAAAAAGTTTACTACAGAGCTGATCTGTATTATTATCTTTCTTTACCACATAGTCAAAATAATGTGTATCGTATACTGGTAATAATAGTTTCGTGTAGGTTTTACTAGCGGAAACCCATAAAGCAATGGTTATTAGTTGACCCTAAAAATATTGAATGTTCAATACAGGAATCGAACATTTAGTTCGAAATCAATCACTAAACAGCTGAGCCAACCGTATCATCAATTCCAAGATAAAATCTGACACAATTGCTTTGTCACACCGATTGCTGAAAGTTCTAACACAAAAAATAAAGACGCTGTTTATTTCATTGTACCTATAACTTTATTTCCAATTACATAAATACAGGTCACAGACTCCGCAATACCAGAAATCATATAACAGAACAAAATGAAACCAAGTCCACGTGCTATCTTAGCACTCGATTAGTTCCTTTCACCAGCTGAACAATAGGCGAACGATAGGGGACAAACCATTCGCACTAAATAGATAAGAACAGAAGGCCGACTTCATGTAACGAGCAAAAATAACACACACATAACACATAAACACGCTTCACGTACTTACAACGAGTGCAGCGACTGTCATTTGTCTTAAGATCAAGTATTTGATAATCTGAAACGGATCAGAAAACGTGCCTATGGATGGCAATTTGTAGTGCCATTTAGGTACAAATTGAGTGCTTTGATTTGATTATTAAAATACTTTAACCCGAAATAATTTTAAATTGCTCTATAGATGTTTTTCGTTTGATGGTAAAATTGTGGTTAATTTTATAACGTCAATTTTCGGCATTGATTTTTCAAGAACAATTTAATATTGTTATTCAAACAATAATTATTGGACGAAGTGGTGAGATATAAAGTTGAAACCTTCCAAATATAGAAGAATTTGTTACTAACCCTTTAGTGAGTTATTGCGTAAGTAACCTGAACCTAACCTTCATTTACATTTTCATCAGATACTTTTGGAACAGACTATACGTGTCTATTTGTGCGTGCGCCTGTTTTAGTTCGTTGCATGTAACCAGCCTTCTGTTAATATCTACATATTTCGTGCCATTCGGCCTTCGGCCTCCCGCCCATCCTTAATTGCGTTTTTCCGCAAAATAACTCAGTCGCTAATTGCAAGGCTTTGAAACTTCATTAGTACGCAAAATGAATTTTTATTTCTCCTTTATTTTTATACATCAGTATGGTTAATAGGTTTACATTTTTTAAAGTGTTGTTCCCTTATTTTAGTGATTGGTTTTTTAAGTGAGGAATATGATTTTGACCATCACCTTTTATTTTTGTGGGTACATAAATGTTGGTAGCTCGGGGTGATTTTTTGATGAAATAGCTAAGTAATTAGAAGACTGAACGTAACATCAGCGGTGTGATTAGTACTATTTCAGCAACATAACCGGATTTTCCTAACGCGTTGCTACTCGTAGTAGTGAAGGCAGTGTTGAAAGGTACATATTAGCATTTTGTTTGGCGGCAGGTATAGGAGGTATAGGAGGTATAGGAGGTATAGGAGGGCTCTTGTTATGAACTCTTAGTGGATCCTAATAATTATTATGCTTACTAAGAGTACCATATTCATCGATCAAATAACCATAATGAATAGATCATTACAATGGTTTTTAATTTTAACGTAATTTTTCAATGAATTTGTACCTTTTTATCTTTTCGTCGCTTGTCAACTAACAATTTTACTAAGTACCTAAGTAATAAATATATAATTACCTCCCATCTTAAAGGTAAACCTTAATGTAGACTGACCCCTAAAACCACGTACTCACGTAACAAATAATAAGAAGAGCAATAAATAGTAATCCGCGACCGCTGCGGACCGAATGGACCGATCGCATCGAATTATAACAACTAACTAACTAACATCCCGGATTATGTAGTTAGCGGGTGCTGAGTTAGCTGGGTTGCCAGTAACGGACAAGAATTTTCTTCTGAAATAGGTAGTTTTTATTGAAATTTAACGTCGACAGTCTTCCAAAATGTCCGCCTTTCAGCATTTCCTAGTGCTTTAGCAAAAACTAGGTAACTGCTAGATATTTACACAACCCGGGAGCCAAAAAATGTAGGAATCGCTTTTTTCGCAAAGGAAGCGTTTAGTACAAGTTTTTTTTAACGATTTTCAACATTATTAACATAAGCTTTTCCATCATCGTTATTGCTGATAGAATGTCACTTTGCTTAGGCGCCCTGATGTTAAACTGCTGTGGTTATATCAGTTTCAATGCTTCTTCGACTAATCTATTTGGCTCTCATTTCTTTAAAATCTGAAATACTGAAATGCTACTTGGTGAAAAAAATGGTACTTGTTGCAGTTTCTGACTCTTCCAATGTGACATCATTTGTCAAACATTAGGTTTTCTGCCTACATATATTGTATGTAGTTTGCTTAGGATGGAGCAAAGTTTCCAGTTTATTCATGGACCACAGTAAACAAAGACCAACTTTTAATTGCAAAGCCGGTATTTTTTCTTCGATAATTATTCTCTTCGTCGTAGGTAATTCTGTTTTATAAAATTTCAAAAAGTGCCATCTCTGTGAGTCAGTTTGATTTAGGATCAGCATTCAGCGCAATACAACGTGGCAATACTGCCATCCTTTTGGCACTTTTTCTGTTGACAGCAATGACAAATTTTTTGGTGCCCTATGATTTTTCCCCTCCCTTTTAATAAACACGTACATATATTATTATTTTAAGACTGTTTAATATGTTCATCGTAATTATTTGAACACTTTCCCTAAATATAGGGGAAAATATTTAACATGGCAACTCCAAAACTTAGTGGCAGACAAGTTGGCAGAAAATAATTCCTTCACTGTAGTTTTATTAGCGGGGCGTGTCTAATGGTGGTGAACGTTTGGTACTGAAGTGGGTAAGTAGAGGTCTCAAGTTGATAAATGTATTTATTTAGTCTCTTCAGTACTTAAAAAAATCGCTAATGAGTTTTTTTTTGTTGTATATCATCGTAATCAGCTTTTAATATCCCCACTGCTGGGACACAGGCGTCCTTTATGTGGGAGGGGTTGTTTATTGGCATCTTGTATTTTCTTAGTTTTACTAATATTCTTTTTGTACTTAGTTATTATTTAATTGTGCTTTTGTGTGTTGTGCTATTTCTGTAGTGTGCAATAAATACATTACTTATTTATCTATCTATCTAATATATATACCTAAATGCAATGCAACGATGCAAATTTTGTTCAAAACTCCAAAGTGATTTGCTATTAGAAATGATGTGATGGAATTAAACGCAAGTGTTAAGAAATCTTTTATTAAATGTGCGCTAAACCTTTAAAAAATCACTAAAAATACAGATTTAGAATAGCCCTCGTTAGTATTCGTATTTTCTTAACATACTTTTATTGTAATGACCGGAAAAATGAAAGACGAGCATAGGTTTACCTGAGATGGTAAGTAGGTATAATAATAATATATATTTTTTAATAATATTTTTTTTATTTCGCTCTCAAAGTACAAAAAAAAAAACTTAATCTATGTACAGTACAATTTAATAAAGTATTTCGGTTGTACAGCAGCATGTAATTGATGATCTACCAGCTCCCAAACGAAATCAAGCTTGTCTTTTGGGAATTAGTGGTTCTTAAGATGCAGGGCTTACCCTATGGTAAGCCCTGCATTTTAAGAAGTGTTGGAAGTCAATTTCTAGTCTACAAGGTTGTGTCTATACACAACCTTGTAGACTAGAAATTGACTTCCAACACTTAACAGTAATATTAAATTAAATAATTAAAAAATTAAAATAATTAAAGTAAAATTTTGATACATACAATACAATGAGAAATAAATTATGGCATCTACACTATCTAAAAATACAAATTAAAAGAAAAATAGAAAGAAAAAAAAATATAAGAGAAAATAAAAATAAATATAATAAATATATGAGAAGAAATAAAGAAATGTATACCTTCACATCAACAAAAATGTAATGTTTTATTTTTTATACATAAGAGCATCTCAGTTTGATCATAATCTAAAGTTTGCAACCAATTACTTAGTTTATGTTTAACCTCGCGTTTAGTTAAGCTGCAACTGTTGATGGTTTTATTGACTGCATTATAAAGTCTCGAGCTTACTGCGTCAAATTGCCTACTAGCGGAAGCTGTTCTGCAAGGTACACCAGGGAAAACAACTGCACCGGAGCGTTTTTTATTGCTTTTGTCATCCAGTGGTAGTAGCGAATCCCTCCGAAGTACTGTTTTTAAAATATATAATTGTCTCACAGTCATGACCTGACATTCGGCATATAGTTTCACAGTTGGGTAAAACCGTGGCTTAAAGTGTATCACCTTTAAAATTACCCTTTGTGCCCTCTCCAGCACAAGAAAGAGAGTTTTATAGGTTCCACCCCATACGGGTATGCAATAAATTAACACGGACTGACATAGAGCAGTGTAGACCATATAAATCGTTGAAGCGTCAGCGCTGTGTCTCAGATTCCTAAAAATGTATATTAGTTTTCTGATGCGACTAGTGAGAGCCTCAATTTGTGGTCGCCAGTCGAGTCGTTCGTCTAGCAGGACCCCATGATATTTAATATTGCTCACTCGTGACAATGACAAACAGACACAGTCCGCTGGCACCGCACAGATGTGAGCTTTGAGTGTATTGGTGACTTCGGGTGGCTCAGGGGAGTTCGGAAGATAGAAACGGATAAATTTCGTTTTATCTACATACATTAAGGGTCAGCAAGTTGTTAGAAAGCCATTGCATTACGACCCGCAGTCCATTTTCGGCATATTTATTGACAGAAATCCAGTCTTCTCCGTGTGATAATATAGCTGTGTCGTCTGCATAAGTTAATATGTCACAATTTGGAATTTTAAGATTGCATAGATCATTAATATAGATTAAAAACATAGTTGGTCCCAAGATACTCCCCTGGCGAACCCCGTAATTAATTGGTTCTTCATTGCTCATCACCGTACCGATACAAACAGACTGCGTCCGACCCGACAAGTAATCTTTAAAAATGCTTAAAGTCAGCCCACGTATGCCGCCGATGCTCTCCATTTTGGAGATAAGAATGGGAACTGAGAAACGCTTTTGACAAATCTAGGAAGATTCCAAAACATTTCCGCTTTTTATCTAGTAATCTTATTACCTTACTACTAAAGTTTGCAATCGCATATTCGGTTGCTCACTTCTAAATCCGTATTGGTTGCTCGAGATGATATTATTTTTGTCCAAATAATTAGTCAAATAACATTTAGGATACGTTCTAGAAACTTTGACAGTGCGCTTAGCACAGAGATAGGCCTGTAGTTTGCCACACGGTCCCTTTTCCCACTCTTGAAGACCAGTGTAATTTTTGCTCTTTTAAAAGGTCTCGGAAATACGCCCGTATCAATAGCTAAATTACATACATGAGTAATAGGTGGTACCAAGGCTTTTCGCGAAAGCTTAATAACGTTCGATGGTATATTATCCTAGCCAGTGGCGCAATCGTTCCTTAGTGACATTATTACGGTTTCAATTCGTTCTTCGCTAACTGGAATAATACCCATCGAATTACAAAGCGATTTATTTGTCTGGTAATGCAACAATGATACACCCCCCAAGTGTATCATTGTTATTAAATATTTTTGAAGTAAGGGTTTTGCCAATATGCCAATATTTACAAAATACTGATTGACACAGTTTGCAGATTTTTTGTCATTTACAGTCATTTCAAGAAGCTCAACTGAAGTTTGAGAGTTACTCTTTCTACCAGCGATTGCATTAATCAAGCTCCAAGTGGCCCTGGGATTGTTTTTTGCCTTAGTAAATTTGTTTCGTATGCCCGCTTAAGTTTTCAAAGCAGGGTATTACAAGTTGCGGTATCTCTTGTATGTCACAGCAAGTGTATCATTGTCCGGATTTTTGTTGAATTTCCGATGCATTTTATCACGATTTCGGATGCACCGTACTAGACCAGGGGTGATCCATGGCTTTAAAATAGTACACTTTCCAGTTTTTTTTATAGTCTTTGTATTTTTGTTTATAACAGTTTGAATTATAGAGATAAGGCAAGATCCAGGCAGTTTCCTTTCCTATGCTATGTATTGCCTGAAAAGGTTTTGGGAAATTGAAGAGTGTCATTCTGAACAATTTTAGAGCACTTTGTGGAAAATATTAAACGTCTAGGTAATGATAGATTCTCAGTATTAATTCCTCTAAAGGAAACACCTAGCGGTGCTCGAGGAGATGCGTATGCTATGGCTAAGAAAATATTTCTAAGTTTATAAAATAGATTAAATAAGAATTCTCAATTAAGGATAGTCTAGATATTAAGGTTATAGACTTCAGTAGGTTTTCTAATTTAGTATGGCTGAAAGAACAGCTGCCTATGTGCTAAGGTTTATTCAAAAACCAAGCTAGGTTGGGCAGTGTCAGGCCCTACAGGGCAAAGAAGCCTAAGGTCCCCAAAGATAACTTGTAATTTCAGTAAAGGATTACAGTATTATAATATAATTATTATATTATTATTATAAAATAATAATTATAATATGCAACTAGTAGATGCATTGCCATTCCAGAGACGAAGCTTAAATGTTTTATTTGCCTGTATTAGATAAGTTGGACACACACGTATGTTTCCTGGAAGCCACATGATTCCGAAAACTTTTCGTTCGATTATTGATCATAGTTGTCGGCAAATCGATGTATGTGCCTTGATCTAGCTTTAACACGATATGAACAAATATATGTAACACGAGACTAAGTTACAAGTTACACTAGCAGGGCCCCGCGGTTTCATCCTATGTGGATGTCTCAGTGTCGATCCCGTGGGAATATCGGGATAAAAAGTATCCAATGTGTTATTCTGATCAAGCTATATTACTGTAAAATTTCATCAAAATCCGTTCAGTAGTTTTTGCGTGAAAGAGTAACAAACATCCATCCATCCATCCCCACAAACTTTCGCGTTTATAATAATTATTAAGTAGGATTGCCTTTAAGTTCAGCCAATACACCATCATAGCTTATACGTTGACATACACAGTCATAGTCGAACAAGTGAACATCAAAGAGTTCGTTACGAGCCACTCATTAATGAAAACGTGTTTACATGGAGCACGTGATGTGCATTATAATAAGGTTTAATATCAGGCCTATATTCCTGAAAGGGATAGGCAGAACTAACTTATTTTTTAATCGAATAATCAAATAACTTTTTGCCCTAACCTGGGGTCAAATCCAGGATTTCAACTCAAAGGTCACGCTTGCAAACCACTGATCAATAAGAGAGTTACAAACTAGCTTGCTTTAACAGGTTGACTCAGAAAAAATATACATTTGTAAGTAGGTACGCAAACCTTTGGGTCAACCCTTAAATAACACAACATCAGATCTATATTAAAACCTCTTCCTACTTCAAGGCACCATGCAATTATTTCTTACCAAAAGTGTTCACCAAAGCATTTGCTCCAGATGGTCAAATATGTTTATTTAATCCATCTTCAAAGACCGCTGATTACTTTTAATCGATCGACCTTATTTATTTACTTAGCACCCTCTTCCTTATTCAATTAAGGTAAACAAAAACACGGTCCAACCTTTCCGGGATCTTTTGAAAAGATACTTTCAGTAAAATAAAATATAAAAGAAACGCACGAATCTTTTTATAGGACTCGCCACAAGGACATCCACACACGGGTTCAATATACTTTTGAACGTTGTCTCGCTGACCAATCAGTTAGCTGTACTGCCAACTTCGTTCTATTGACAAGATGTTGCAGCTTTTATATCTTTATCTATCTATATGCTACCGTATAATTATGAACATCGCTAGTTTATAATCATTTCGCGAGATTATAAATTAATACGATATATTGTAAGCAGTGTGGTACAATTTATCGACAGTTTACGGTGTTTACAATCATACGGTGACATTTACAATTATAAATTAAAGTCGCTTTCCGTGTTTGTCTGTGTGACCGCTGAGATTTTCTGACCTATGCAATGGATTTTGTTGCAGTTGTCACAATTAATTAGACAATTCATTCCGGAAGGTCTATGTGTATAATACCTATAATTCTTTGATATTTAACTTAGATATAGCACAGAAATCTCGATGTTTTTGTCTATTCGTAAAAACCGCGCAAAGAAAAGGCGATTTACTAGTTTTGTATAAAATAGTAATCTATTTTATACAAAACTAGTAAACCGCCCCTTCTTTGCGCGGAATTTTGCACCTACTGCCTAATAGCAGTAGGTGCAAAATAAAGTTGCAAGCAAGTGGCTCGTTCCATCGTAGACCTCATCCATCGCTTTCCATCAAGGACGAGATTCAATCATTTTTCAAAAATATAACCTAATTCTCCTGAGTAAGAGTATTGTGGTAAGTAAACCTACATCTATTTAATTATTATCACCAAAAATAGCAAAAAAATCCAGTACGCGCCAGTTGCAGCCAGTTTTAGGCGGATTCAATTAAGTGACGTTAGCATAAGGTAAATAGCGGAGCTCTGGTAGCTTTTTTGACAATTTGAATAACTTGATTGTGGAGTCAATCTGGTCCATAAAAAAACCTATGTGAGTACTTTTTTGCTGAAAGGATTGCTATTACGTATGTTTTTAGACGAACCTATGGGAAACATAACGACAGCAGGATAAGAGGCTCTTATCTTGCATATGTATTATTACGTATATAAAAAAATAAAAGAAAATGGGGAAAAACACATAGGGCACCAAGAAATTCGTCCGCATCGCTGTGAACAGGAAAAGTGCCCAAAAGGCTGGTAGCATTGCCCCGTTGTATGGCGATGGTGGTTCTTTGGCCAAAAATAGGCCAGTCCTCTGGTCATGTGAAGGGTCAACCAACCGCTTGGCGATATCTTGAAAAACCAAGTGGGACCTTGGACCTTGGCCCTAGTGTTTCAACCCCAAACGGCTCGAACTTTAATTTAGTTGTTTTAGAGCAAGTGTACGTGTAAGTGTGTTGTGTTTTTAAAACAAAAAATATAGATCTCGCACGTATTTAAAATTAAAGGACAACACTGCAATATTAAATAGCGTACTTGAACATTATACAAGATAAAACATAGTTAATTAAATACTTAGAAACTCATCCTTTTTTCCCATAGGAGTAGCCAGAAACTACAGAACGCTACGAATTTAAAAACATTAAAAAAAACGAAGATACAAAATAAAAACACATAAATATCGCTCCCTTATTGCCTAGAGCATTCAAACACAAATATTTTATTTGTAGAAAATAGGTACTAAGAGAAACGAAAAAAATAATTTACTTAGTCTAGCTTAGTTCGAGCAGCGCTATCGCTTCGCCAACATTTCTCTCTAGACTTTCACTTCGCTCTCGCACTACCCCAGTTTCAAAACAAAACAACAAAATCTGTATGCTTTTATGAACGTTTTAGAAGAGACATAAGCAGGTTATATTTGACCAGGATGTGTCGTTAAGTCTTGTTTGCGAGTACATTTCCTTATTATGTACAGTTTATTAGCATGTATTTATGTATCGCCACGTTTCTTCTGTATAGGGTGCTTGGTATTACAAGCTAGTTTGTTTTTGTGGAGACATGTAACGTATTGACAAGTGTAGGATATTTTGGTGATAGCAAAGAAGTCAAGTCAAAGCAAATATGTTTTAAGTACATTAACATCTTAGAGCGGATTTCACTAATTAAACTGAATGCAATCAACACATCAACACCGAGTTCAAGAGCTGTCAGTGTCATCATTGTAGTGGAATACTAACACTGACAGTTCTTGAACGCAGTTTAGAAGTGCTGATCGAGTAAGTTTCATTTCTGAAATTGTCGTTCTTGATAGCCTTTATTCACAGACATCCTATAATGACTTTCAAGGCAGTTGATATGCAGGTCAAGGTGACAAATAAAAGTTGCATAAAAATTAAACATAATATTACACATTTTTCATAGAGTGACACAACAGGCGGTCTTATTGCTAAAAGACAACCTTTGTATATAATAGGTATTGACTTGCTATAACAGTGGTCCCCTTAGTCTTTATGGCCCCGGAATGGCAAACACGTAGTCAGCTCGTATTTTCTCTGTATTAAGAGGACATAGAACGACCTTATTCGTGATGTTCTTTAAAAAGGTCAGGTGCGTGGTACTCGTAACCAGCGTACGTGTATGACCAGTTCTATGAACGTAAACACAGGAGTATGTCAGGATCGCAGCTGCTGACAGCTCTGTAGTTACTGCCTACCCCCATGCGAAGAAGGCGTGAGTTTATGATGTGAAAGATACTTTTGCCCTACAGTGGTACGGTTACAGGCTGATATTATACCTCAGTTACTACTTTAAGTGAAAGCACTCCAGTTCACTCGGTAACCTAGATCCAGTGCCATATATATGAAGTGAGTGATATTTCAGAGTGGCACTTACAAGCGGGAACAAAGGAGAATTTAATTTTTTTTTCAACCACCTTCGCAGAACTAATGTGGGGTGTGGAAGTGTGGAGGCGGATTTTGTGAGAAATATAGTATTTTGAATAACAGTCTGTTGTCTAGCATTTTTACAATGTGACTTACCTATGTAATAATTACAGATTTTAGTTACAAAACGAAGACCACTTAATTGTACATACAATTTAATTTTCATTGGCAAGTTGTCATATATCGGGCTTCTGACTGTTTGTATATTATGCGATTCCACACACATTGACAGTGTGTTTGTACACTTGGTTAACAGAATTCTGGTGCGTGTCGCTCGTGAGATAAAAATAGTGTAACAGGATTATCACATCAGACTTTTCAGTTTTTCTCTCGGTTACGTCAATGCAATTATACATTTAAACTTACCTAGGTACTTTTTGTAAGACGCACAGTCTACCTAGACATTTGGTAGTCTATAAGTTATTTTCGCCACGAAATAGCTCTTGGCGACGCCCACTTGTATAGAGTGACTGGCCCATTGTTACCCGGGCACCACAGTGTACTAACAATCTACATACATGCAGTATGCAAATATGTTTGTTTGTCTGTTGGTCTATTCTATGAACGTTGTATTGAATGTTTCTATTTGAATGCATTGGCAGGACTTGGAGTCACTTTCGGACTTCTGTTAGGTTTCAATATACCTACGTAGGTAAGCTAGTTTACTATCATCGCGGTCTATGACATGGAAAAACAATACCAGCCTGTTATTATCCCACTGCAGGGCAAAGGTCTCTTCTCATACGACTTCTCATACGAAGGCACGAGCATGTCACCACACTTGCTCAAGACAAGGTTGGTGATTTCAGACTTCTGTTAACTTTAAGTCCAGGTTTCTTCACGATGCCTTTCCTTCACCGATGTCAGTAAAGTCCAAGATAAACTCAGAAAGTAGGTAGATATGAATTGCAAAAGTCACATTGCTATTTATCTAGATTTGAACCCACATGTGCACGAGAGGCAAGGCCTTTACCACCGGCCAGCATGACATATCGAAAAGAACATTATCAGCATATACATATTTGATTCAAAGGGCTAAGGAATAAATCATCAAGGTAAGCTCATGCTTGTTACAAACCAATAATTAGTCTTCGGTTTTCTCGAAATGTTTTACTTCCCTGGAAAATTCTTTGGAAATTCACAAGTAAAAAGTAATACCACCGTTCTTATTTCTCCTGGCAAACAGAATTGCTGTGTTTAATTTAACAAAAATAATAAAGATATGGCAACTTACTGCATAAAATAACTATTGAATTTGTTTATTTTTCAGAGCTTTAATTATTTACAGTATATAAGCTAACATTTTAAATAATAATACATAATATATGTACATGTGAAAAAATAAGCAAAAGAATCATAGGGCAACAAAAAATTCGTCCGCATCGCTGTCAACAGGAATAGTGCCCAAAAGGCTGGCAGCATTGCCACAAAATAAAAAAATAACTTGTATTTGTTTCATCATATTCAGTTTCCTGCCCTTATCGTGATTTATTTGGGGTCGGTGCAACATGTCTTTTGTCTTCCACACTTAATTAAGTACTAAAAAAAGCTGTCTCCATTATATCCAACACAGTATCCAAGATGTCTGCGAAGGTGTTGGGCCGCCCTCTTCATATTATTAAAACCTTTTCTTTAAACTAATGCAAGTTTGATACTACAAATGCTACTTGTATGATTTATGTAACATGACATGCACCTGTATTCCTAAAAGGGATAGGCAGGGGTGTTTTAGTGGGGTAGCGGGATCGTCCGAAAGGGTTACCGCTGCCCTGGAACATAAAGGGCTAAGGAAGAAACACGGGTGGGTTTTAGTCGTCTGACACTCCCTTCCGCTCCACCCAGAGTAAAAAAAAGGGGTGTTTTAGTACAGTGACATTTCACCAGTTCTTTTTAAGTCCCTTGGGGGGCCAGCAAAATATATTTTTGCTAAAAATTATGTTATAAATAAAAGGTCCTGAGGTTTATGCAGTCTATTAGCAATTAATTATGTCTTGTCTTCTGGGTAATATAATTGGAAAAACTGGTCACAAAATCGCAAAAGTCATGGGATTTTCACTTCAATAATTTTAATACCATATTAAGAATGGGTCTACCCTTTATAGCAGAACTTTTTATGTCATAATATTATTTTGCATAACAGCGGATAGCATAGACTTCATTTCGCAGAAAATCGTTTCGCATAAACTCATTTATCATACATTCAAAACTCATAATTTTATAAGTCAGAACCATCTTTGGGCATAAATTTCATATCCATAATAATTAAAAAGTAGAACCATAATATCGCAGAAAGTTCACAGTCAGAATCGTTATTTGGCATACATTTCATATCGATAGTCATTAAAAGGCAGAACTATCATATCTCAGAAAGTTTACAGTTAGAATCATCTTTTGGGTTACATTTCACATCCATTCATATTCATATTCATATTCATATTCATTTATTCATTTTGTGAACATAGGGTACACTATACAGATATTACACAAAAAAATATAAAATGTTGGTCCATGCTATGTCCATAATAATTGAAAGACTACAAAATTATTCTAACTATGAATTTTCTGTAATGTGATAGTTACAGAAAATTCATAGTTAGAATAATTATTCTAAAATAAAAATAAAATATTCTAACTATGCATTTTCTGTAACTATCACATTACAGAAAATTCATAGTTAGAATAATTTTGTATTTCTTAGCATAATAATAAAATTGATCGTACACAATTTTTTTTTCGCCACGGACTATTATTACATGGTTTATTTCCCTGTAAGAAGCATGCAAACATGCATACACCATGTATGCAAACCAAGCATACACCGTCCATGCAGCAAGCATGCATCATGGAAACAAGCATACACCATGCATGCAGCAAGCATACAGCATGCAAACAAGATACACCATGCATGCAGCAAGTATGCAGCATGCAAACAAGTATTCAGCAGGCAAGCGAGCATGCAACATGCAGCAGTTATGGCTTCTGTCATGGCTCCGGCGCTGCGGAGCTCCGGCGGTCCCTCGCGAGCTTATCGTCGCAGATGGTTTTAACACTCACCACCGCAGCTTCGGCTTGCTGGCTGGCTACGCTGACCAGCCTCAGCCGCGGCGGCGGGCGTTGAAACCACCTGATCCTCAGCTCGCGGGCCGCCTCGCCGCTCCGCGCCTACGCGGGCTTAAATTACACTCTAGGGCAAACAAGACTACGTGGAGTCGGTTTTGCAGTGATTCGTTTCTGTCACTAACTTTTGTAGCACAACATATTAAGTATTTAAGACAATATTTTAATTTAAGGATAAAAATTCTATTTTATTGAAATGGCAATATGCCTAATAAAATTATTCCAAATGAAATTCTGCCATCTTCATATTATGCCAAATAAAATTCTGCCATCTTAAAAGTATGCCATTGTAAATTCAGACATATAAGCATGCGGCCAAAATATAATTATATTAAATAATTTTTATGCCTTCAAAATATTCGTTGAAAGAAGATTATGCCAAGTGTGTTATGCCAAATAAATTTCGGAGCATCAAGATTCTCCCAGATAGAGGGAACCCATTAAGAATCAATACTACCCAAGAAGAGCATGTAACAATCGTTTATGCCTACCCCCATGAGAATAAGGCGACAGTTTATTTACGTTTGTAAGTACTACCCACACAATTTAAATAAATAGTCTTAAGATCGAATGTACTTAAATCTGTGTCTACCTCGTTGGATACAGGCGCAATGTTTTCAGAACTTCCACATTTTTCACTCACCACCCACGAAAAGTCGTTTCCCTACCAAGAGAACAGTAATTAAAGAGAATAATGCATAAATACAATAACTAGGCTTAATCCTCCTTAGTACCAATTAGTTCTATTACTAATTAGTAAGAATACTCGAGTGTTTTGGTGATTAGTAAAATACTTATCTAAGTGTTGTTCTAGTTTTCACTGCGACGTTTCTAGTGAATTAGAACATAGTGTTCATGACTGAATTTTGTACAGAATAATTTTGTTAATTGATTATTTTAATCATATTTTTAATTATTTAGTAGTTACTAAGGCGCCGTTAAGCTGATGGTCCAAGGTATCATTTAAAAGATCGATGTAGATCTTTAAAATTTGTTACGTAACTAGAAGCTCGAAAGTCTGACAACCAGTCTTACCAAGGGGTACTATGTTACTGGTTAACATAGTACTCCTAACTAGGTTGTGGAGTATAAATAGGTAGTCGTTCCATGTAAAATACTGGCTAAAATAATAAGCTGCATCCGGTTAGACTGAAAGTCGACCCCAACATAGTTGGAAAAAGGCTGGATAGATGATGGTTTATAGTAGATGCCAGTTTCATCGATAAATATTGTTTTAGACATTAAACAAACATTGCATATATATGCAATGTTTGTCTATATGTGTAAATATGAATATATATTCATATTTCGCCAGTTATGTTATGAGTGTCACAACTTTTCAAATGGAGACGCGAGAGAAAGTGATACTATCGCTATTAACTAAGAAAACATTACTGGCGAAATGTGGGTATTCCTTGGAGGAAAACTAGCCGTGATGTTATGTTGTTGCCTAAATTAAACATAACTGGTGAAATGCGGTGTACTTTAAATACATCTCTGCGGAACCTTTTTGGAAAAACAGGTGTGGTGTAATGTAGTAAGTTGTTACATGGGACTGGGCTGGAGTGAACAATTTAGCCCCAGAGCTGCTATTGACAATTTCATTGAAAACCTAAAAAAGCTTTTTCGTGTCGGGATTGATACTATTGACAGCTCTCTTCAAGCTCACTTCACCTAAGTTTTCACGGTTAGATTTTTACAGAATAGATCGAAAGGTATCACGGAGCACAAAAGTAGGTATCCACACTCAACAATAGCGATCTAAGTGCTACCATATTTTTACCATACAATTCAAAACTACGTGCAGGGCAGGCGTCGCCGTGGGCAACATCTAGTTTTTTTTTAAAACAAATAAAAGCCTTTTCTAGTCAACAAACAGCGAGTTATTATATTCATGTTTTGTTTGTGTATTGTTAGTTGTTTCCGAATGAAATAACTATTTTACTTTTTATTCTATTTTATGCGGAGCATAAAGGTCCTATAAGTTGATGTTTTTTTAAGTGGGAATATCGTTTTAGCGTGTTAAAACTTGTTCATGGTAACTAAAATATATAAGATCAAATATAATAGACTTTTTATTAAGGTAAAATCTAGTTGATTGAAGACAACATAAATGAATACCTGCAATAAAATTCCAAAACCTTCTCATACAGAGAAGGCGTGAGCATTGATCACGAGCAGTATTGCGTAACACAATTTCTATTATAATCCGAAGGATTTTGCAGAATGTTCCTGATCCATTGCTTCATATGTTTTGAAAAGTTCGTCTGTTCGACAACATAAATAACTCAATGAATGTTATGGATTTGTCAAATGAATGGCATTCCCATTCTAAGCATGTTACGCCATTACCCCGCTGGTTTTCTTATTTGGAGATTGCGAACACAATACTAATACCTTTGATTATATACTTACTAATACGTTGCGAACAAAAGTACTTAAAAAAATTAACCTGGAAATACCTATAGATAATGTTACAAGTTGTAATGTTAAATAATGTTACAAGTGGTTGTTTCAAGCAAGCCTACCCAAGTACCTACCTAAAAATTTAATAGGCATTTTTTTATCTCTCCCATATTTTCTTTTCCCATTTTCACATATCGTGACTTAGTCTTAAGCCCAGTTATCGCGCTTTGCATACATTTTCACCTTGCAAGAGCGCACGGAACATAAAAACTAAATAACCTTTTAATTCAATTTGTGTAGTGATGCCGATAATTACACCACTCGCCCTAGCCAACGGTGTGGTACAAGTTACATGCGATACCGGGTTAATCGTTTGTGGTTCATTTAACGTAATGTAACCAGTAAGAGTTCTTACTTTCTTTCTAATGAATGGGTTGCCATCAACACGCTGAGAAAAAGAAAGGATAATAGATCAAAATATAATAATGGAATTAAGTTTATTATAAAAATTACCATCAGAAAAGTGAAAATGTAACCCAGTGACTTTCGAACCAATTAATTTCAATTCTCAATTCTTTATTGCATTCCAGAATGAGGTTAAAACAGTTGGTTTCGATTAGTCACAAACGACACATTCGTTTACAAGACTTTGTTTTTATTAGCAACAGGCTCGATTAATGTAACTGAAGCATGATGATATTCAGTTTTTGTAAAAATAAACACGATTCTCGGATACAAAGGGTAAAGCATATATTATTGTAAATGCAATTTCGTTCTTCCTTTGTCGAACCACTTTTATCT
The DNA here is from genome assembly GCA_947507525.1 of Apamea epomidion. Taxonomy (NCBI): domain Eukaryota; kingdom Metazoa; phylum Arthropoda; class Insecta; order Lepidoptera; family Noctuidae; genus Apamea; species Apamea epomidion. The sequence continues at coordinate 13,313,865 of OX382249.1, read as the reverse complement.
ATTTCTCACTTACAGCTCCTGTCTCACAGCTACACCACAAAAAACATGCGCCACACCAACGGCACCCATAAATATTCCGTAAACCCAGCGCCACGCGGCATCTCATGCCTCCTACCACATAAATAGTTGCATAGCTTAGATGCAATTTGGACCGCGGACCCACTCAAGTATGGTATACCGCGCCGTCGCGCATTTAATAGGATTTCGGGGGCTTTTACCCTACTGTATGTAGGTATAGTATGTGTTTATAATGTCTGCTTGTTAGTTCCTGGATTTTTTGGGTAGTTGGACTGCTGTAGCCAGAATGGTGTAGGCTGTAGTTGGTGTGGTAGAAATGTCGTACATTTTAAATTATAACCTAGCAATAATTGACCTTGTAGGAACTCTGAGATTGATGAAAGACTGTGAAAAAAAGATGTAAATATCTGAAATCACTAACGAGCAATAAATGTGATACTCGTTGCTTTTTCTATACTATTTGCGACTCTGCACTGGCACCATATTTTATGGAGTTTCGATATATTATATGCCTTTTAGGAACTCTAATGCCAATTGAGAGTGTGAGTAAAGAGGTCAATTTTAAAAAGGAGGACAAAATTAACGAATAATTATACGACCACCAGTTAATTTAGATTCTAACTTAAATAATAAGATTCCAACCTACCTATTTTTTGTATTAGCGATAAACTTACCTCCTCAGCAATCAAAACCAAAAACTTTCAGCTAATCCTACAACCCTGTATTCATTCCACGTTAATATCCTTCCGTTCTTCTTATACTACTGTTATATAATGAAACAAGATAACAAATAAAGAATTATATTCATGAAAGCGAATGGTTGCGCGCACTCACGGGTAATGCCGACTAGCAACGTTTTTTTTTATTATCGCACGTACTTTTTACGCCAATAACCATTTGCTTAACGATAATAAGGGTATGGCCATTGTGTAGCAGGTGAGCGGAGAGATGGCGTAAGCGTGGATTGGTCTGCGGGGTAATTGCGTAACACACTGTCAGTAGTAATGGCATTCATTTTGACATTTCAACAACATTCATTCCTGTATTTATGAGATAGATATATGAAGCAATGGATTAGCAATAACCTTCAAAATGATTCAAAGTGTGATTGGAAGTAAATAAATAAAAAATAAAAAAATAATTTATTTCAGACAACAACAGTGATCCATATTTTGTTAGTATTACACACAACTTATATTCTAGTGTTAGAAACATTGATATAAAAAATAATATTATTAAAAACAAAGGACGATCAGGCAGAAAAACATGTTCCCTACCAATCAACCTCCGCCCAAAATGCCTGATATTTGGAGTATAGCTCTCCGCCACAGCTCTGGAAGTGTGTTACCAAAATAGTTACAAATGGTTTTTTACAACTATTATTATGTATGGTCTCGACAAATAAGTGTTGTTTTCCTATTTTTAGGCCAAAACAAACTGGTCCTGAAAGACAAGGATTTGTCTATGAAGTAGCACCAGAAAGGCATTGGTACATTCATCCAATTACTCCGGAGCTGGTTTGCAGTTGAAGAAGGTTTTTTCTGTCAACTAATACTAAACCTATCAATCAAGCACTACAGTCGTTTTCATAAGTACATCTACTCTAATCAAAAGGAGATCAAAATAACAATCGCTTGTTTCAAAGCCCACATTTTAATACGACGTGTGTATCCTAATATTTCGCAATAAAAACACCGTCTGGAATTACTAAAGAAAAATCAAGTGAAATTCTTTGTACGGCTTATAAAAACCTTTTGCAACTTATAGTTTTCCTAGAAATAGCTACAAAGTAAGAAGTTTTTAAAACTTCTCAAGAAAACTGTGTATTTTAATGCTTGTGGCCGTCAAAAGCTGTGTTATAATCTTCTCGCGTACCACGGGCAAAGACGTACCTAGGTAGTTATTTCTTTTTACCTGACTGCGAGAGAAAAAGGAAGGTTATGAATTTCACAGACAATGTTTGTTGCATAGTGAGATAGCTTATATGAAATCAACATAATGAATAAGTTTCACTAAATTTGTTGTAATTGAAAGCATTTAATTACGTACGTTTTCAATGATTGGCTAAAATATGCAAGCGACGTTAGCAATTTAGTTTCCAAAAATGTAAACAAATATGTCATTGGAAAAAATACTTTAGCTTCCTATATATAAAGTTCAGTTTGCGCTACAACTTCAATTTTTTTGTGATATTTTCAATGACAGTCATTCTAAAATCAACGTAATTTACACTAACACAAAGTAAATATTTTGTTTATGTAGAAATAATATCAGCAGCAAACAACGATTTGAATAGACCGTAGCTACTGATTGAAGTATCGTCATTCCTGAAATCTTTTATAATGCATTCCATAATTACAAATTAATTCGGGTCTCTGCTAATCCTCTTTTCCTTAAAAACCTTGAATACAAAAAAGCAATTAGGGCTACCTTCCTAAAACTCGAAAGAAACAGTCGTTTGAATTAAAATCTTATTATTTTATCCAATAATTAAGTTGCCTTCGTATATTCTGGTCTGACGTTGATTATGTCTATTTTTTTCTTTTCAGAGCGGCCATTACAAGTGATACAATGGAATTCCCTTGATGAGGGTTGTGGAGAAACGAAGAATGGAGGCGGCAAAGTTAAGTAAAATGTAGGTGGATGCTGGCACTTGCCGTATTGGCCCAAATATTCGCGTTAATTAGGCAATACATAATATACTCGATTCTTTTTCCAATAAAGTTCATCTTTAGTTAGCGAGATGATGCCAAGGATGCGCAAATACGCCAAGTGTAGTGCCGAAAAGCCAGCAGTAGGAAAGATTCATTTGATCGTAGCATGGTATGAAGTGTAGCAATATGGCGTATCAGAGTTGGGTAGTAATCTAGCGTAGCAATGTGTCGTAGCAACTATGTAGCGCAGCGATGTCTAACTCCTGATCAGGCACTCGCGGATGAGTTTTGCTGGTATCAGACACTCGGAGATGGAGTGTTACGGAGGTCGGACACTCGGAGATTTAGTGTCACGAGTGACAAACTTAAGTGTCACGTCTGTAAGACACTCGAAGACGAGTGTCATGTGTGTCAGACACACATTGAATGAATAGAATGTTTCTTGGCGGCCGGTATATAATATTTAATTTATTCATTATTATATTTATATAAATTAGCCATTAGTACTAAATTAAGCCGTTCATGTCCCACTGCTAAATTAAATTCATCCTATCACTCTGTCTTTCACAGAACCACAAACTATGATGGTAACTTCCGAACAAAAATTGTTTCAAGAAGTTTATCCTCTTATCGATTTCACTCAACATCTCTGCTCACCCTGAACAATAGGAAACATACGACATAACACAAGACCCCTCATCATTCCAATTTTATGTTTTCCAATCGAAACACTGAACTCAATCCACGTTTATAGAGGAACTCTTCATAAAAACTCTACGACCTTTATTTTATAGTACAGGGTATGAATAAGACAAGCTTCTGTACAAATCTCACCGTGAAAACTGAGGTGAAGTGAGCTTGAAGTTAGCTGTCATTCCACCTGGTTGTCACTATTGACAGCTAACTTCAAGTTGTTTCCAAAATGGATCGGAACGTATAGAGCCTAACTGTAAATACAATTGGATGGAGATCGCTATTGCTTAATTCTAATGACTACCACTGACATTAACGGAAGAAGGAACCGATGATTCGCACCACTGGAGTGCAAGTCCTGTAATTCGATACTTTATTTTAGGGTAATTACTTCTCTTAGGTATCTCCCGCTGTTTTCTAGCAAATCTACTGAATATGGAACAAATTGTCAAACGCTTTTTAACTGCTGTGTTTGGTTGACCGAAATTAAAAAATACGAGTACAATCAGATCACCTGACATGAGTTTAATTTTGACACGTCGATTTTCGTTCTAAGAATCGGATGTTAAGACTGTTTTAAAAGTGTGATCCAATTGTCTGTGGCATACTATACGTTGAAGAAATGATAGAAGTTGCGTCGTCTTAACACATTTTATGAAGCAAGTTATCTGTTGCTTCAGTTTTATTATATGCTACAGCAAAACATTGGCATCTTGTAAATGGGACTTCAGTCTAAATAGGAATCAAACATGGGCATAACCGCTCTCCATTGCACTAGATCAATGAACTGGATACCTTGTATCATCCAGACCCTGCCCCTATGATTTGTTTTATGGCCTACGACCATGAGATCGATATGGTTTATAATCAGGCGCACGGTTTGTTCTATGACATCATAAAATGATACTTTTTATCACTTAGGGGATCAGCAGATGGTTGAAAAAGTTTTTAGAGTTCTACCAGTTATGTTTTATTCTTAAGACGTGTGGAAAAATAATTCTTTAAAAGAACGTATTCTTTTAAAGAAATATTTTTCGACGAAGCTGATCGTAAACGGAACATTTATCTGCAAATAGTAACAATTTGTGAGTGAAATTAATATGACAATGCCACGTGAACAGCTTAAGGCAAGAAAGTAGCCGGGACATCCCCATGCATCTGAGTAATGCTATCATATTATATATCTGCCCCTAATTTAGCGAGTATGGTTATCTATCAATCACAAACAGACAGTCCAACTAAGTAGAAAATAATGCTTAGAAACGCCGGAAAATGTTATAATATTTTCTTACGGAAGGGGAAGGAAAATGATTCGGAGCTCATTTCTGTGCCTTATTTTCAAGAAAAACTAAACAAACATTATTTACTTCACTTTTATCAATAATCACTACATTCTACATTGATTCGATTGTAGTGTTATCCAGTTCTCACAACATTCTTACCCTACATCCTAACCGAAAGCGACTGTCGCTATGTCGATAACGCGATCTTTTCTATAATTTATGACGTACAACATACGCGACTTTATTGATTGCGCGAGTATGTCATATTCATATAAACCGCGTGTATATTTATGGGGCGCTTAGACTTAAGTTTGCAATTGTTAAATTATAGTCTAGGTGTACTCATTGTTGAAGAGTCTAATAAATAAACGACCGTGACGATCGCTTTCGATTAGGAAGCGGCCTTAAAGAAAAATATCTTTTCTAATTACTTAAAAAACCGCATCCAAACTATGAACGACAGGCGACACCCGCCATTCATTAACTCAGGAACGGTTTAATCCTCATCTGAACAAGGTAATGAGACGTGCCACTCCGAGCGAACACTTTTAATTTTATACCTTCACTAGCTTTTGCTACCGACTGTACCTCCCCCTCAGGCGGGACTGGTTTCAACGGACGGTGGCAGAAAATTCTTGATATTTTCATCTGTTTCTGAAAAAAATATACAGTGTCAAACTCATATTCAAAGCATTTATTTTAATTAAACTACAGCCACTTTTTAATTGTCAAGGAGTCGGTATGACATTTCACACTTGCATACTACGTTTAAACGATTTCAAATAATTTTATCCATGCGTCTTTATGATGTTTTTTTACATCGTAAGTCAGAGGTAACTAAGGTTATCATCATTGACAGTATAAAAATTGCTAATTTTTCTAGCAATTTTCATTTCTTTGAACCCTGGGTAAATCAAAACAAAATGTTTATTTTTCAAGCAATAAGTCATTAAAAACAAAACGATGTTAATGTTTAAGTCTACTGAGATTTTCAAAGCTACTAACTAGTTCCAAGAATTCAAAAATATCTGTTACAAACGAAGAACCAAATAAATATAATAAAACAAAAAAGATCTAGAAATCGTCCGACCGTTTAAGGCACCTGTCCCACCGCCGGCGATTAACGAAAAGCGAGTAGAACTAGCAACTAAATAATTTTAAGAAAAAAAAAAAACTTTTTAAAAACCAGTTTTGTTACTTATTAATAAAAAGGACTAAAAAGTTAAAAATAATTTAACCGCATCGGAAGCGCCCCGAAAAGACCCGAACACACGAACCTCCGCTGGCTCGGTTCCGGGTCCCATTGGACCTTGGAATGACGACATACGACACCCTTATTTGATAATGTAAATATTGATTATGCTACCCATCAAATGTGTGAGTGCGTTATTGGATAAAAACTCATATGTTATCGCCATTCAATCTTCCATATTTAGCGCGCAAATTTATTAGTTTACCTTTATTAAATTCAAGTCTGTAAATGCGATAATCGCTATTTTGATGACAGTGGTGGTCGAGGCAATAAAACATAAAAATTGGGGATTTCGAAAATCCAAACTCCACCACAGGGGCAATGATTAATACATCATTTAATTATTTGACGAATTCATTCATTGTTCATGTTAGATAAGTAGTGGTAATGTAGTTTTTTGATATCTAAAGTTGAATTTTCTCGCCAATCGTGCGTGTTTACATTTTTACTTTTCACAAAAGTCACACACACACATGTAGATAAGATGTAAAATGTGAAAAATATTATTACAAATATTATAAAAAACACGAAAATGCCCAAATCCTAACGTAATATTGAAACACAGGTCCAATAACACGTATTATTCATTACCACTACTTAATTTGTGTCTAAAATCGCCGACCATTATTATTATTTTTTATCGTAATGATCTGCGAAAGCGATTATGCCAAACGATTTTTTTTTTATTTCGATTGACCCGAGTAATTAATAGGTAGTCGAATGTCAGAAATCGATTCTCAGAAATTGAAATAAAATTATTTTAAGCATTAAATACAATAAGCATTATTTATAATAATGATTTAATTATGCTTTCCTAATGTAATTTTAATCGTTTTTTGGACATTCTATTGAAACTGAGTCAATAACAGGACCTATGACCATAGTTATTGTTTCTATATTTGAATTTATATTCGGAATGCGCTTGTGAGATTAATATATTTGGAAGAGCTAAAATAATAGACGTACAAAGGGGCAAATCATCTATTTATTCATCCAATAGGTACACAAGCAGTTTAGTCTAGCCATTTATTTTATAGACATAGAAATACATTAATTAAAATATACACATAAATCATACAACAAAAATATATTAGAAAATATTTATAAAAATGCACATAAAGTTAACCAATGAGATAAGGTACTTAACTTAGGTCCGTTCGGTGTGACTGCTCCGGAGCGAATGTGTCGAGTACGGCGGAGCGGCGGCTTTTATAGCCGGTGGTAAACAAGTGACGTCACATCGTACGATTTTAATACAGAATTGTTAATACTTGTAATTTAACATAAAACTACGATTAAATTATATAAAAATAGAGTAAATATGTTGAAATTGATTAGTCTAATTACATACTTGGTCTTACAATGGCATAATTAGTAAACGAGTCATGTTAAACAGTTCCAATATGATATTATACAAAACAACAATGAAAGAACACAGTTTAAACTTATGTTATAAACGTATTTCGTAATAGTATTTACAAGATTTTGACAAGGAACCATTGTAATGTTGTGTTTCATATGTAAACAAGTTTATAATTAATGTAGGGATGTTTTTCTTTGTGTCCAATTAAAGGAAAAATATTGGAATAATCTATCACGGCCAGACTGACCTGTACTTCGCTCTCGAAGGACCCAACTAATTATATTTGTTTTCAAGAAGTCTCTGGCCTTGGCATATTAGTTCTATCATTTGCTGCACATGAATTTCAAACTAATATCAGGGCAGTGACCGACCAGCAATTCATACAATAGCCTCTGGCCTTGACATACCAGTCCTATCACCTGCTGCGAATGAATTTCAGACTGGTATCAGGGCAGTGGCCGACCAGCAGTAATGTAAAAACGGGTCTGTTATAAGCTTATATCACTTAATAATTTAAATCAACCAGTGTTAATTAGACAACAATAATTAAAATAACAACATACAATGGCCTTGTAGCAAAAACAAAAGAAATTGATGGAATCATTATCCTGTACTTCGTCTAGCCGAGCCTGAATTGGAGGTATATTTCCGTTGCGACCAATTAACAACCTTGTTGGTGCAAAACCTGTTGTTTTTTGTATCGTAGTATACAGAGACTTATATTTTCCACAAAACGCTTGGCCATTCTGAAGAATCGTTAACACACGAATTATGTTATGTTACCATTTGTGGAACAATTGACGTTATTAGAGTTACTACTTTTTGCTGTATCTCTTTTCTTAAAAAAGCAAATCGACTCATCATGACCAAACTTTTTGCAGTAAGAACATTGAATCTTAGGCGTATCGGAATTTGGGGTGTCTTTATTTTTAAAGCACTGAGATCTGACATGACCAGTTTTATTACACAGAAAACAAATAGGTGGCTTGAAAGAATGTGAATTCTCAGGCTTAAGACGCTTATTAGTTGAAGAGTTAGGTACGTTACTCGTTTCGGATGGGCGTTTTCTAGGGTTTTTAGTATAGGATGTGAAAAGAGAAATAAGCTCCGATGTACTGTTAACACGACTATTAAACGATGCCATTCTAATATTAATATCAGATATACCTCCACAAACAAGCTCGACCAGCTGTCCGTCAGAAAATGCTACTTTAGTATTACGTAATAACCTTAGCTTTTCCCTAGCATATTCACAATAGGTTTCTGCTACGTCCGAGGTATAAAGTACAGCTTTTGAAAGCTTTTCCGACAGGTTCTTTTTCTCGGGGTACAAATCTTTGATACTCGTCTTAAAGATATCCCATGTTCTACCCTCATCGGGGTCCCAGGTTTCAAACCATAAAAGAGCAGAGCCCTTAAGAGCTTTACCTGCTTTGCTGACAGTAGTGATGCCGCTCCATCCACGGTCCTTGGCTACAGTGTCGATGTTGCTGCACCAGCCTTCCGCACCGTTGTCGTTCTTTTCCGGATCAAACGGCGGCAACACGATATCATCTTCACTGCGATTACCAGCTACAGCATCACGGATGGCTTTCAGGAGACCCTCCAACACAGCAGGATTCATCTGAAAAAGTTTTTCGAAAAAGTGTATAAAACAGGTTCCGATCCCACTTCTGATGTGAGATTAATATATTTGGAAGAGCTAAAATAATAGACGTACAAAGGGGCAAATCATCTATTTATTCATCCAATAGGTACACAAGCAGTTTAGTCTAGCCATTTATTTTATAGACATAGAAATACATTAATTAAAATATACACATAAATCATACAACAAAAATATATTAGAAAATATTTATAAAAATGCACATAAAGTTAACCAATGAGATAAGGTACTTAACTTAGGTCCGTTCGGTGTGACTGCTCCGGAGCGAATGTGTCGAGTACTTTTTTTTTTTTTTTTTTTTTTTTTATATATGGCATCTCGTAGTTGACCTTGAGAGGTCGTGACTACTTAACCGGACTATCCTGTGGTTGCCTTAAGAAATCTTAAAGCCTCCAGCCAGGGCTAAAACTAATTAAAACTAGGCGACTGCACGCTAAGGGCACCCCCTGTGGGGTACGAACCTCGGCTTAGGGCGTCGCTGGGAGAGGGCAGCAAAGGGACAGGCTGGATCGAATTTATATTTTTAGTGCTTTGTGTCGAGTACGGCGGAGCGGCGGCTTTTATAGCCGGTGGTAAACAAGTGACGTCACATCGTACGATTTTAATACAGAATTGTTAATACTTGTAATTTAACATAAAACTACGATTAAATTATATAAAAATAGAGTAAATATGTTGAAATTGATTAGTCTAATTACATACTTGGTCTTACAATGGCATAATTAGTAAACGAGTCATGTTAAACAGTTCCAATATGATATTATACAAAACAACAATGAAAGAACACAGTTTAAACTTATGTTATAAACGTATTTCGTAATAGTATTTACAAGATTTTGACAAGGAACCATTGTAATGTTGTGTTTCATATGTAAACAAGTTTATAATTAATGTAGGGATGTTTTTCTTTGTGTCCAATTAAAGGAAAAATATTGGAATAATCTATCACGCTCGCTGTTCAAAATTATTTTTATTTATTGTACAATTATTAATTGTTGATACTACCGTGGCCCCTGTGCCAGGGGCCATGGTATCTCTTTCGAACAACCCGCAGCCCCAGCGGCATCGGCCCTAGCGGACCCCGTCAGTTCGTGCTGACATCTCAGTCGTCTGTCATCTGAGTCGGCTGTTGACTCCCGTCCAGGGGGTCTCCTGCGGCGGCTAGGCGCGCGAGGGTGCAGAGATTGCCTCTTCGCGAGCATTACTGCTTCGCAGAAGGAGGTGACGGCCTCCCATTCACTCTCGCTCCGTACCATGGTCTGGACGAGGACCGGACGCGAGAGGTCGCCGCCGCCGATCGCCGCCACGAGGACACGACGGGGGGGCCCAAGTCGGGCAGACCTCCACCCTATGTTCCACCGTGTCCTCCGGGCGATCCACACAGTGGTGACACCCTGGCGTTTCCTCCCGCTTTATCCTGAACAGGAACCTCCCGAAACAACCGTGTCCGGTGAGGACCTGCGTCAGGCGGAAGGTGAGGGCGCCGTGGCGCCTCTCTAGCCACTCCTCAAAGAGGGGACTCATCGCCGCAATTATGGCGTGCCCAGCGCTGGGTTGCGACAATCGCACTCTCCATGCCGCTATGAGATCCCGCCGGAGCTGTCCGCTGTGCCGTGATACTCAATACTTTATTGCATTCCATAATGTGTATATATTATGATAGTTGGTATTTTATAACATTGAATCAATTATGGACCCTGTCGGGCACAGCAAAGTTAATTTTTAATAGGAGAGAGGATGAAGGCGCTTTTTGTAATAGAAAATAATTTAATATTAAATTGAAATAGTATCATTAAATAGTAAGTATCATTTGCTTTTGTGGTACTTATTTATATTTTATTTAAGTAAGTATTAGGTTTTAGTTTTAGGTTCTCGCGGCAGCGGAGTAACGCCCCGGCGTTTTACCTCCTCTCGCCACTCCCATATGTGGGTGAGGACTTTGGCCTCCAGATTTCATGGCGGCAATCCGGCAAGGAGGCTCGCCGCCTTAGCGGAGACCGTGCGGTATCCTCGGATCAGCCTGACAGTCATGATCCTTTGGGACGCGTTCAACCGGCGGGCTGGTCGCCGCCTCAGGGAACGCGCCCATACCGGTGCCCCGTAAAGGGCCATGGACCGCACGACCCCCGCATAGAGCCTCCGGCTTCCGCAAACACTTTACATTTCATTATGTTTTATCAGCTGTATCAGCTTGGTAGTTTTTATTTATATTAGTTTACTTGAGTATTAGAAATTGTTTATTTTTTGTGGTAGTTTCCCAACGAATTTAAAAAAGAGAAGCTGGCCAAGTATATGTCGGACCACGCACAGTGAAAGGTCCCGTACTTGGGATGAATATTTACGCATGCACAACGCATATCATTAATTTGTTCGACTGCAAAAATAAGTTTGTATTTCATAAAAGTTCTCGAAAAAACTGTAAAAAACAAAGTTAATTCTGCGGTTTTAAACGAAAATATCTCAAAAACGATTGACTTTAAAAGCCAAGTCAATTACAAACATCTTTATAATTTTAATTACGAGATCCAACAATACCCCCACACGCTTATGTGCATAGATGTGTTTCAACCCTCGGTTACATACATGGGGAATAATAAAAAATTTATTATGTTTATCGTAATTTTACTTCACCATTTTGCGTGCATATAATACGAATACGATATAACACGAGTGTTATTAACACTCGTTAACGTCTACGAGTAAAATGGCTAATGGCATTGACATCCGAATGCACGCACAGACTGACATGACGAAATTATGGGTTCCGTTTTTTTACGGATTTTGGATATCGACTTTACAATCGGCATGAAACTGATGGCTATGAGAATCTATTTACAATGTAGCGGTATCTACAACGCCACATGCGAACAACGCGTCATACTGACGTCACGCAAATCCTGCATCTCGGAAGCAGAGTTTACCGCGCAATTAGCATAGATACAATTTCCCAACATCAATCGTTGGGCAATTGCCCGCCAGACAAAACACCCGTCTGGTCGGAGGATCCTCCCTTTTCTATAGAGTATGAGTGAACTTTACACCCTGTTCAACGCATATCATTTTTAGTATACATAAATGACCTGCCCCATTTATTAAAAAACCAACCACAAATGGTGTTATTTGGTAACGATATTTCCTTAATTTTTAAGATAAATAGACGTGCATCAAATCTTGACGACGTAAATAACGCCCTACTGCAAGTGCAAAATTGGTTCACTGCTAGTAATTTAGTATTAAATGGAAAAAAACTAATAAAGATTTGCTTTACCGAATGTTAAAAGTAGTGATTTTGACATAGTATTGAATAAAGAGAAACTAGAATCGTCGATAAAACTGTTTTCCTGGAGATAACGCTCGACTCAAGGATCCAATGGGGTCCTCATATAACATCTCTTGCAGGACGACTAAGTTCAGCAGCATAATTATGCTGTAAGAACAATCCGTCAATTTACTAATGTAGATACTGCGAGGCTGCTCTATTTCAGTTTTTTTTTATAGTATCATGTCTTACGGTATTTTACTATGGGGACGGGCTGCAGATATCGAGTCTATTTTTATTCTGCAGAAAAGAGCCATCAGAGCAATACATATATGGCCTCCGCAGGCGCGATTCTCTAAGGGAACTGTTTAAAAATATTAATATCATGACGACACCTTGTCAATATATCTATGAAAACATCAAGTATGTGACGAAAAATTTAAATCTTTTCAGTAAAAGAGGTGACAGACACACCTATTGTTAACCGTGCGAGCTTATGTATATGTCGCGAGCCTATGTATTTGTCTACCTACTTATTCATATATATTTTTGTACCCCTTTGTTTACGAATAAATCTAAGAAAGTGGTGTGCGTCCGAGGAGCTTGTAGGGTGCGGGGGGCTGAAACAGGTGGGCGCGGGGCAGCGATGCGCGGGCGCGCGACGCGAGCCAATCCGCAAGTAGTCGTCTATGTGGTCAAGGCAGCACGCACGTACAAACCCCTCGTCCGCGACACTTTCAAAAATCTTCAATCTTGATTTCTTCATTGCCTCCGCTACACCTATGGAACCAGAAATAGGGACCAATTAGTTCAACCAGGTTTCAGACTGGCTAAAGTAGACTCTTCCTTCATGGGGTACTGTTTAAAATGTTACAATAAAATACCTCCCCACATACTCCAACTCAATGAAACGAAATTCAAATCTTACATAAAACGCACACTATGCAGCCAAGCATATTAAACACATTAACACTGTCTAGGGATATTTTGGATTTACTCAATTTACTCAAAATTTATTAAAAATAACATACAACATGCATATATTTTTATAAAGCCCATTTATCAGACTACACTCCAACAATAAAAGAAAACTATTTTTTTTGCGTAAACAATTTTTTATTCAAATAAAGAAAAAACGTGAAATAATGGTAAAACTAACAATGAATGTGTTTCTCAAGAAAAAGTGAAAAATAAGGAAAAATTAATCTGTTTTTAACAGTTATGTGAAAAATCAGTAGTCAGTAAAACCACCCATGACGTTAATAACGGTCCTGCAACGGTTTTTCATGTTTTGGATTAAGTTATCCAAGTCTTCTGCGGTATATTGTCCCAAGTCCGGCTAAGATGCAAAAAAAGTTGCTCTTCTGTCGCAATGTTTGCAGGGAAATTCCTCAAAGCCCTTCTTTGGAGCATGTCCCACGCGTGTTCTATCGGGTTTAGGTCAGGCGATTGAGCGGGCCAGCCTAAGACCGATACGTCGTGCTCCTGCAACCAGCTCGTCACCACTCTCGCTGTGTGCGGACGGGCGTTATCGTGCATGAGCGTGAATTCTTGGCCCATTTGTAGTCGATGGGGGTAGATTATTGGTACTAGCATCTCGTTACTGTATTTTTCAGCCGTCATGGTGTTTCTGATCAAAACGAGGTCGGTTCTTACACCAACACGAATTCACGCCCAAACCATAATTGTCCCGCATGAATAGACTTCCTGAGGATGTTGCAGACGGCTCTCACGACCAGGAACTCGCCAAACACGTACTCTACGTGTATCGGGATGGAAACCGAACCGGGACTCATCGGTAAACAGCACTACAGACCACTGGTTATCTTCCCAGAGCAAATGTTCACGAGCCCACTCTAGTCGTCGTCCACGATTTCCTCGGCGTAGTGCTGGAGTACGAAGCGGTCTGCGAGCATGAAGGTTAGCTTCATGCAGCCTTCTCCTCACAGTTTGGTCACTCACAAGCAACTGGTGCTCTGACTGGAGCCTCTGAACCAACTGCATGGCCGTAACATTTGGTTGTCTTCTCGCGGCAACTTGCAAAAATCAGTCTTGTCGTTGAGTGGTTATACGCTTCCCGCCTGGGTGTCTTTCAGCGACATCACCAGTAGCACGATAACGTGACCATAACCTTGATATCACGTTTTGTCTTGTTCCAATCTCCTCAGCAATACTCCGTTGAGTAGCCCCAGTTTGGAGCATGCCTACTGCCCTTAACATTTCCTCTCTCGTTAAATGGCGCCGCTGCATGATGCACACAATAACATTAATTCGAAATTAACCGATAACTTGTTATAAAACTTAAATTTGACACAAAAAAACAGCCAAAAACTACTGTAGGTAAATGAAACCTTCGGACTTCGCTACCATTATGCCGCGTAAGTCTTTTGTTTTTAATTTATTTTTTCAAATTCAAATTTAGAATCGTTCAAAAAGGTTTACAAAATAAGCTTTCTTCAAATGAATTTAAAACTGGCCAGTATTTTTTGAGTTTAATAACTTTATACAAAATATCCCTAGACGGTGTTGATGTGTGTATAAGTTAAGGGGATTACATCGCTGACAAAAATGCTTGGCTAAACGCTGGTCCTGCTCCACAGGACGCATAAATAAATTGATTAGCATATGAAAATACTTCACAAACGCCTACCCTACCTACATACTGTTGGAGCTGCTGAAGATTTTAAAATACTATTTTTGCATTATATAAATTCAATCTCCTAGTATTGTATAATTGCATAGAACGTATGTGAGTACTAAGTTACATACTATAAAGCTACCATTTACTGGGTACGTCTGTCATTAACTTGATACTCCGTAGTACTCCATAGTAGCGTATACGGGTCCTACAATCTTTATTAACAAAATAGTCCCTACTTACTACTCACAGCGTGCAAGAATCAAACTCGCTAAAAACACATGCACAACCTATCATCATGTTGTTCCCGTCGAAAGGATAGGCAGAGCTGTACCCATAGAACACCCCACATTTTGCCAGTTATGTCTTCGTTTTATGTAATTGGGTGCGAGCGTACTGCCATCACATAACTACTGGGTGGCCACCACGCAGATAAGGAATCAATGTCTTCGAATTTTCGGTTCCAGAATATGGTTTTCTCACGATGTTTTCTTTCACCGATTTGAGAGCAGTAGTGATGAAATGATACAATGCTGTTTGGTGCAGTGGCAGCCCAGTGGTATGGACCCCAACTTACGGGTTAAGGTAAGGTTCAAACCCAAGCAGGCGCTTTACTCTGTGTATTGCCATCACGGGCACAAATCCAGACTCCGGGCTCAAAAGCAAGTCATATCAAAAACCATTATCACTACACAAAGCGTACTTAAAGTTAGTAATAGGAGCACAAGTACTAAGAAGAGAGAAATCCTAGCTTTATTGCAAACGGCACTGTAATACGAATACCCAAGTTTTTAGCTGCAAAAGAACTTGCACCGGGGATAGAGATGAAAATACTTCTGTTTACATCGACCAGTTCCTTTTTGGAGTATTATTAATACCTATAGTCTGTTCCAAAAGTATTTGATTAAAATGTAAAGAAATAGATCAGAAAATGTACTTGGATGCCATTTTGTGTCCGCTACAAATTGAGTGCTTGGATTTGCTTATTAGTATACTACATCTTAAAGAGGTTTTTCATTTGATAATTGAGGTTAGTTTTATGTTATGTTGTTTTTTACCAAATAAAATATTTATACGCAAACCTTGTATACTTGTGAATTTTAAATCACAAAACTATTTCATTAGTAGTGGTTGGTTTTTAATTTAATCTTTTTTATTATGTCTGTTAAATCATATCTATAAGCTTTCTTCTGTTATGAAAGCTTAATTAACTTGTAACGAGAGGTCAGCACAAGTGATAACACTTCTATTTATCTAAGTAACGCCATTATTACAATGTCATTCTCACCCCACCTGGTACGACGAACCCTACACAAAACTTTTCACTCGCCAATCTTATCACGGAGAGGAGGAAAATTCCAAATTTTTGGGCAAAAACTTCCCAAGTCACCGGATGAAGACACTTGGGCAACTTTTTTAATTTCACTAGTGAACATAATCTGTGGACATCATCAATCTGCGGGTGACATGTAAGTGGCTTCGGGGAGGTTTTTTTTATAAAGTTTTATAGAGTAGTGACAGTGTTTTGTTTTAGTAAAGTTGGGGCTAAGTTGTTGCGGTTATGTGGTGGCGGAAACATGAGTGGCGCAAGTTAAATAATATTCATAACCATAATCAGCCTAAATATATACGTTCCCACTGCTGGGACACAGGCATCCTCTCTGTTAGGGGGCCATAATCTACCACGCGGGGTTAACACCCAGTGTGGGTTGGTGAACGCTTCGAATTTTTGGTTCTTGGACATGCCGGTTTCCTCACGATATTTGGCTTAAGTGTCTTGAGAGCAGTGGTGAAAGAATAAATTACACAAAGTCTAAGCCTGCCTGAGATATAACCTGCGACATGTAGGTAAGTTGGGGGCGTTACGACTGAGTTCTACTCTGCAAGTTAAAGGTCCCATCAAAATAAAATGATAACATAAAAATATGTGCTCAGTCCATGAAATGAAATATTAGTAAAAAAAAACTCGTGAGTCAGAGATTCTTTTGTGTTCTGTGTAATCCTATAAGTTTTTAATATTGCTTACCTGACTTAGGTAAGCAATATCAAAAACTATATAATACATACTTAGCATATTAGCAACATAAATATGTATATCAGTAATTCCCCATTCGCATAAAGGCAGGAATCTATACTTAGTAAAGTATAAGTAGAATTCGTTATTTGGCATATTAATTGGAAATTAATAATAAGGATTATGGGGCCAAAATATCTTACAATCAGCTGTAAAAATTTCTTAACCCTAATTGCTCCAAATTCCAACTAAACGAAACCCCATCAATAAAACTAGAAGATGCCGCAAAAGCAAAAGTTAACCTAACCTCAAAAAAAAACTAACATTTTAACACAAAAAATATTTTCAAACACAAACTTGTTAAGATGTAATAAAAAAATATAACCAACCTCTAACCGTGTTTTTCTGTGGTGACGTCATTATAGAACTGATTGATGCTTCCACAGGAAATGTTATGTAGGGTGACCACGAATTGAGAGTGGGACATTAAAGAAAACAAGTGTATAGGTTCTTGTATCGGCATTTATTTATATTTGTTTTGTTATGTTAATCATTCAAATATGAGTCAGCTTGACTCATATTTGAATGATTAACATAATATCACTACTGTATTATCTGAAGGAGTAAGCAGAGAAGTAATAGAATACCCCCATTTTGCTAGTTATGGAAAGTCTCAGGGGCTTAGAATACTGTCATCAACCGAGCACAATTGATTAATGATAATTATTTTATTTCTGTAAGTTGGTTTAAAAAAACTCTTGTACACGTCAGAAAGAAATAATTAAAACTAGATGAGATCGGTGTTTCCTACCTGGCTATTCTGAGAAGAAAAACCGAAATAAAGTCAGAGGTCACAGCCTCTTTTAAAGTCCAGACATATCTTGGTCAGAACATGTCAGAACCATGCACATTAGTGTTTGAGATGGTCTTTTGAGGAAACCCAAAAATATACCGTAATTACACCGGATACCGGTGTACGACACGGAACCAGCAGTCCATATACGTATATATAGTATTTTCGTAAAGTTCATATACTATTCTGTAGTAATGTCAGAAAGTATGGCCACCGCATCAAAAAAATATAGGTATATCGGAAAGTAAAGTGAGTGTAGAAGTGCCTAAAGGCTCTCGAGTTGTCGGCACACGCGTGAACTGAGAGCTGTCTGAACTAGAATACGTAGGTTGTAAGAGTTTGCGTTCTACGAGATATTAGGTAAGGCGGGCCACAAACTGTCAAGTGATCAGTCTCAGTCACACACGTCTTCTCCGTGCCCCGAAAAGGTCGTAAAGCCGGTGCACAAGGATGTCATTTGTCGTTACGTGTAATCAGAAGCCTAAAAGCCTGATAACCAGTCTTACCAATGGAAAGGAATGGCTTTAATTTTGACAGTTTAACAACATTCATTGCGTTATTTACGTTGTTGAGCAGACTAATTTTTGGAGCATATGAAACAATGAATAGCAATATCCTTTAAAATGATTCAGATTGTGATTGATAGTGTGTTGCGGAATTAGGGTGCGGTTCAGTGGTTTAGGTAGAAAAAGGTACCAGATAGGGGATAGATTTAATTGTGTAATTTTGCTATCGTATTTCAGTTGTGAAATACAAGATAATTAACTAAGTAATTGCTCTATATCAATTATTTCGTAGAACCAACCACTCGTAATGAAGATATTGTTTTCAGCGAACCGTATAGCTTCGAACGATTATTTCCTAGTAGCGACCATCATATTTGAACTTCATTATAAGTACTAGTCTAAGCTCTGGGTGCGTTTATACCGTAGTAGTACCGTAGTAGTTATACCGTATAGTACCAGTAAATCCGTTACCCTTCCCAAAACTAGCAGAATAATAGGCAAGTTACATTCTATATAACATAACATCACGCCTGTAATCCCCAAGGGTTAGGCAGAAGTGTACCTATAGAGCACCCACATTTTGCCAGTTATGTTTAAGTCCCATGTAATAGCGGGGCGAGTATATTGCCATCAACCGGGCGCAAATCCGGATCCGGGCTACTACTCAGAAATTCCTGATGGAAAAACCCAATAATACTTTGCCCGACTTGGGAATCGAATTTAAGACTCATGCTCAGCAGTAGCGCTTGCGACCACTAGACCAACGACGCAGTCGAACTTCATTAGACTAAGCTCTGAGTGCCGGTGTAGTGCTAACCCGTTATCAATATTATTTTTAATTCAATATTACTAACCTATCAAAATGTTACTCAAACTAGTTTTTGCTCGCGGTTTCTCTCTTCTTTGGATAAGCCATAATTGTTTTTGAGTATTTTTCTCTTTCCAATTTTATCCAAATCTGCATGACTGCATAAGTAAGAAACAATGCAATATTAGAAAAAAAAAAAACATATTTCTATTCATTATCATCAGTAAGCCTAAAGTTGTCAACTGCTGGACTTAGCCGTCCCAAAGTATTTAAGTATAATGTTATTGTGACCAAATCTGCCTAGCCTCTTCCCAATCGCGTTCGGGTCGGCTTCTAGTTTAGCCGGATGCGGCTGAATACCAGTATTTTACATGGAGCGGGCCGCCTATCTGATCTCCACCCCAGTTTGGCTAACATAATACCCCTTGGTTAGACTGCCTGTCAGACTTTCGGGATTCCGACTACCTGTAATTACTGTCAAATATCTATGAATGATAGCCGTCACAAAGCGCTTAACGCGCTTTCCAAAGCACGGACGGGTCTCGGTGTGTAATGGATGGTCACCAGTCCACGAACGGACCTCGGCTAGCGTTGCTTAACATTAAAGATAGGCCCGTGCGGCTGTTATTACTTAGCCACGAGCTCCTCGCGTATTATTATAGAAATGAATCTATTATCAAGCTAACAATAACTTCAAACCAATTCGAGCGTGTGTAGCATACCTTTGTTTGCGTTTGACGTTCGCCTAAGTACTTTAGTTAACTTTAAGAGTAATTAGTTACAGATTCTAGGCAGTCTATAAGTTGTGCTAGGATGGTTGGCTACTTATAGTTTAGTGCCTTTTCATGATGTATATTAGAAGGCGCAAGGTTAAGGGTTAAAGTTTTTAAAGATGGACGTAAATGGGCTAATATTTGTTTATGGTGAAGATAAATAGATGTGCTGGGTAGAAAACTCGGATTTACTGATACTTATTTGGAACTTTTTTAGAATGTTTGTATCCTGTAAAATCCTAAGTAAATATTCCTTATGCTCAAACATTTTTAATGCTACACAATATATAGTATGTGTATATATTCCCATGCCAATTTCGGCTAGGGTAACCAATTCTGTTTTTGACGGCTATGGGTTACGAGCGTGTGCTCCTTTGTGGCGAATGTAGCCTATCTTCGCTGCGAAGGTTAGAATACCATTTATCATTTTGCTACACAATATACATTCATAAAAAAATGTTGTTTCTGCATCACAAATAGCCGAGACTATATCGGTTATTTATGCACGATGCACATATAAAGACATTTTATAAAAAAACTAAAGTAAACACAATATTTTTACATGTATATTTTTGCTTAATAAAATCACCAACTACTAGTACTACCTTTTGTTTGTCTAGCGATTCCAAGCACTACTACTGAGCATGAGGTCCTGGGTTCGATTCCCAGCCCCAGCAGTCTCGACATTCATAGCGATCGCTTTACGACCGAATTCTGTCGCAAAGTCCCGGATTGACAGGTGAAATGTATGGACTGACAGGACTCTGCGACCGAATTCAGTCGTAAAGCGATCGCTATGAATGTCGAGACTGCTGGGGCAGGTCGGGCAAGGTGTTATTGAGTTTTTTTATTAGGAATTGCTCAGTAGCAGCCCTTAGTTTGGAGTTATGCCCTGTTTATGGCAATAGGATCACCCCCTATTATATGGAACTTTTAAACATAACTGGCGATGTACAGACGCCAGCACATCAACCTACCCAAAACTGTCAAATTTTCCCAATCAACTTTGAACCTAATACTTTAGCGATAAAGTTGAAAATCTATTAAAGAAATTTGACAGATTGTAGTAGCTTGATGTGCTGGCACCTGTACTATAAATAATTATAAACTTTTATTCAGCTGACAAGCCACATACACCCACCATACCTAGCCCTATTCTGACGTATACAAAAAAAAAACAATTTAACAGTTGCGCCTTCCACCCACAACAACAAACCGACACCTACTGACCTAGCTACACCACAGATAACAGAATGTCACTCCATAACTGTCCCGCTGCATTCGAAGCTAAAAATCAATCAAACACGTCAGAATAGTGTTGAACAGGACTGCGTGACACGCCGTGATAACGCGTCACGGTTAACAGAGAAACTATCGTGAAATGGGTAACTGTGTGGTTTGGTATTGTGTGTGTATGTTCCACGTATTTTTTTCATTGAATATTGCATCACGCCTGTAAATAATCTATATCTATATATATTATAAATTAATTAAAGTCGCTTTTCGTGTCCTGTCTGTGTGGCCACGTTGTTTTTCTAAACACGCAACGGATTTTGATACGGATTTCACGATCATTTAGAGATTTTATTCCCGGGAAGTTACAACTTACAAAATACAATTAAGAAATCTCGATGTCTTGTCATGTTGTGTATGTCAAGTAAATTATTCTATTAATCTTCTTCATTACATTTTGTTTTTTTTTTTGCAAGTGTTTTTGCTTTTGCTTCGTTAATTTTGTTAATACCTTGTGTTATTTTTTAAAATTGTATTTTTTATCTAACCTACTTAGTCTGTATTTGTGTCACTTTGTTGTTTGTAAATTACGCTGTACAACGCCTTGGGATTCAATTCTGTAATGTTGTGCATGAATCTTAAATAAATAAATAAAAATAAATAAATAAATGTTGTAAAAACCGTGCAAGACAGGGGCAGACCGCTAGTGAATGATAAATTACATTTAGTGTATGTAAATTGGTTGTAAATAACACTTTCACACAATAATCATTATTTGAAAACTAGATGAGGTCCTGTATTGCCCTACGTTGTAGATCGGGGTATATATTTTGACACTACTTATTTACATATAGTTTCTGTTTATTAATCAAACGACTGTAATTTTTAAAATATCAGTTTAACCAAGCCGTGGTGTGTCATTTTTTCCCCCAAAGAATTTTGTTCACGTGTGTACATATTTATATATAAATAATAATATTTTTAGGGTTCCGTAGTCAACAAGGAACCCTTATAGTTTCACCATGTCGTCTGTCTGTCTGTCTGTCTGTGCGCGGTTTAGCTTAAAAACTTTTGGTACTAGAAAGTTGTAATTTGGCATGAGTATACACGTTAATGACGCCAAAAAAGTAGTAAAATAAAATTTTGAATAAAACAATTATTAGGGTACCTCCTCTACATTTAAAGTGGGGATGATAATTTTTTTTTTCGTCCTTCGTATAGTGTGGGATATCGTTGGATAGGCCTTTCAAAAATATTACAGGTTTGGGAAGATCGTTTTTAGATTAAGTAAACCGTTCGTGACTTATTAATTAAAACTTTCCGTGCAAAATTGTCGGATCAAGTGAGGATTTGTATAGGAAATCAAATTAGGTAGGTAGTCATGTTTGGCTTTTAGTTAGAGCATGGTACGAAACTATCAGTCAGCGAATACGACCCGCACTTGGCTGTTATAAAAACTACGGAACCCTACACTGCGCGTGGCGCGACACGCACCTGACCGGTTTTTTTTTTTAAATTGGGTTTAGTTGACTAAGGAAAAATAATAAAATTAATTATTTAGTCAACTCATCCCGCGGGATAAGTTTGAGCGGCCTCAGTTGATTAAAGAGCCTATAGTGCACCCACGTTTCGCCAGTTATGTATGTTTTTTGTCCCATGCAATAAAGAGCGAGCCTATTGCCATTAAAATATTTGCCATGATAACCAAGTATTGATAACACTTGGTTATGCAAGCCCGGCTAAGCAGACGGCAACCTCATAGGCTAAACTACTAGATGCCGTTCCTTAAAAAAACCTTGGTTATTATTTATTTGGAAATTCTCAATAGCAGACGAGATTTTTGTGTAGTAGTTAGTAGTATTATTAATACTTGGTCTAATTCAGTGATTGCATCCGGAATTTGATGATCATAGCAACTGCATCCGTGTAAAGATAATGTGAGACAGAGACGACAGTATAAGCGTTAGTGTAAAAGAGTAAGCTAACCAGCGTGAAAAAGACATAAAAGTCTGAATTGCAGTTGAAGCAAACAAGGATAAACCTTTTTAGGGGATAATAAATACAAAAAAAAAAACATTAAAATCCAAATATCATAACGTGATTAACCGCAGTGGAACCATCCATTGCAGTCAATTAAAAGTCAATACATCACTTCAAATAGTAGGCACTTTGATCGTGTCACTCTCGATAGCGTGACACCTCGTTATCGCGATATGCTGGGGACTACAAGCTATACCACTAGCTGGGGTATTACGTGTTAAGAGAATAGTTGCTGTACCATTGCTGGTTGAGAGAACCTATGTAGCAGAATCAGCACCATTATTTTTAATTCAAGGGTACTATTGGTGTGTACTGTACGCGTGTACAGCAGGCTGCACGTCAGTGGTAACAAAAACAGTATAAGTTGGCCTCTTATTCTATTGAAATTCCAAACTACGCTAGGCCATCTCGCAGTCAAAATGTTAACACGTCTAACGAAAGATATAATAAAAAAGATATGATTCAATCCTATGGGAAAACCAGGAAAAAATGTCGTGTTCGTTAAAACAGTGGCACTGCTGTTGCGCGACATCACATCGACAATCAA
This sequence comes from Apamea epomidion, assembly GCA_947507525.1. Classification (NCBI taxonomy): domain Eukaryota; kingdom Metazoa; phylum Arthropoda; class Insecta; order Lepidoptera; family Noctuidae; genus Apamea; species Apamea epomidion. Next base: position 13,290,265 of record OX382249.1, on the reverse strand, counting down.
CTTCGTATCTCATACGTAATACCCCAGTTCCATCGTATAGAAGCATTGTCAATGTATCACGCAGATACATTCAACTCGTAATATTATTGACGACGCATTGAAAGGGTAAGCAGAGTTGCAGCTAGTGCAGTTAATTGGTATTCGATGAGAAGGACCAAGATGGCGGGCATTGAGAGGAAATGTGAGTTCGTCTGAAGGATTTTATGTGCCGAGTAGATTGAAGATTTACTTCGTTTAGGCGTGTGTTAGGGTATAGTATAGTGCCTGTTTGTAGTAATAAAGGGGCGTTAGCGAAAGTATTGAGTTTGCGCAACGTTTGCGATTTTAGTTATAAGTAGAAAACCGGGGTTCGATAGGAAAATTATAATTATAATTTTAGTCACCTCTGTGGTCTAGTGGTATTGGCAATTTATTTCAATTTTAGTCCCCTCTGTGGTCGACCACCTGTCTCGAACCCGGAGGTCCCGGGTTCGATTCCCAGCGGGTATAAAATTTTCTGCTCGGTTTGGTTGGTAGTAGAGATTTTTCTAAGTCAGCCTGGCTAGCTACCATCATATTTAAGTCAGAGGTCAGACAGCCAGTTTCTATGTGGTTGAGGATTCCGGCTGAAGCTCGCTTCCACCTTCGGCCTGATCATCACTTACCATCAGGTGAGATGAAAAGCCAAGAGTTTCAACGATATGGCTAAAAATAATGTGGTCAAGAGAGAGTGATCTGTGACCGTCGTACTATGACCGATGCTTGTTGTTTATCTGAATAAGGAGGACGTTATCTCCATCATCATCAAGAGCAGTTTGTAGGCCACTTTACTTTCATGTCTTGTGCTACTGTTGGCGGTACTATGCCATGTTCATTCATAAGAACCATCTTAACGTAAGCCTAGCCACTTCATATTACCGCCAAAAAACTTAAAAATAAAAGTATTTAATTCAAATGTCTCACAAAGTAGGTATAAGTATTACTGACGAGATTCATCACTGAATATTTTTCGTTTCGTCGTATTATACTATCGATCAACACGACGCAAAAACAGTTTATTTCAAAATGGCGGACGTTATTGGCGAGGTTCGATGCTCTCTGACAAGAAATTGAAAGTGTAATTGGCAGATACAACTGTACATGGATCTTTTCGCGCGTGGAAAAATCTGGAATAACGCCACCATCTTATTTTTTCAATAACATTTTACAAAAGAATGTCACAAATGTTCAACAACAACGTCTCCCTGTCAATGTCATTCAAGTGCCATAAAACCCTTGTTACTGTTCCTAAAGTTTCGAAATGATAACCTCATTCTTTGCAAATTGCTCCTTAAACCCCCTGACCAACCCTCTTTCATAAGCCTCATTTAGTCCATGACAATCAAATTGCCACGTCTAATCACCGCGCGTGCACAAATGGTCATTGAACATAATTCCCTCGCAGACCACGTCATTAACGGGGGCAAAACAAACAGGAAGGGGCAGGCTATGTGGGACGCGGAGAGGGAATGTGTGGTTTTACTGTATGAGGTATGCTGCTTTAGAATACAATATAACGACTGCAATATTGGTCTAGAGTTCGCAAGCAGTGCTCTGGCATACAGGCGTCGTAAATGAATGACGTAGTCAATTATGATAAAACGCAGAAGTATTAAGCTGAAATTATATCATAACAGCCCCGACTGACTGACTGGCTCGTTGGTCTAGCGGAGCGAAGCGCACTGCTGAGCATGAGTTTTGGTCCTAGGTTCGATTCCCAGGTCGGGCAAAGTGTTACTGTGTTTTTTCATTCTTAGTAGCAGCCCGGAGTCTGGATCTGTACGTACCCGGATAATAGCAATAGGCTCGCCCCCTATTACGTAGGATGGTGGTGGTACTTTCTGCCTACCCCCATTTGAATGGGACGTGAGTTCATGTTTGTGTGTTTGTATGATATAACAACATAATTAATGTGCCAGTAGTAAGACCACACTTTAGGAACTTACGGCTGCTTAGCGATCATTCACGGGACCGTTTCCGCTCCGCATGTTCATAGCAGTACCTTAATGAACTAATACAATATCGTTTACAAACGACTCTATACAAACCCTATTGGTAATAATTGCATTGACGTCACCCAGCCGTGTCCGACAATAAATTGGAACTTGTGGTTATTACTTTATTTAAAAGCGAAATATACAGGTGGTAGGGACATCGATGCGCAAACTATAATTATGATCTCAGCACATGATTCCAGACCCACTATCGTAGACATTTTTCGCCAGTTATAAAAAAAAACAGTTATTTCATAGAAAAGTGCAATACCTACGCGGTCAAAATGTATGTCAAAATATTAGTAGCAATTTTTTTTAATGGTTCAGGATCATGCACTGAATTTATGCTAACAGGTTGCGTGTCGATGTCCCTGCCACCCTGTTTAAATATAATAATATATGCACGGGCGATTTATTACCGCGACGACTTTTAATCGTACACTTGATTTTTTAACTCCGTGTTAATCCGAGCATTGAGAATCCAACAGCGTTTATCCCTGCGCGTCAAAACGCACATTATTAGATTTTTAACTCTTGGCACTCAGTATTACTATTAGTGTAGACAACAATATCCGGTCCAATCCAGCGCTGGATTCAACTATCTAGATCCAGTGGCTGGAACGTTACAAACCGGCCAATTGAGACGAACACTACAGGTCATAATACTAATACCATTAGATTATAATGTTAGACAGGAGATTAGGTCGGTCGCCAATATACAGACCGGATTGGCTCAGGTATTGTAGCTAAGCTTATGTCATTGACTCGGAGAATGATGATTATCTGTGGCGTGGCGTGTGGTGCGATTATCTCATGATTATTCTCCGGTGATTGTATTACGAGTTTCACACAACGGGCTATTTTTTATGTTATACTGGCTGCGCCCCGAAATATCGGGATAAAAAGTATTCTATGTGTTAATCCTGGTTATAAACTATATGTATGCCAAATTTCATCCAAATCCCTTCATTCGTTTTTGCGTGAAAGAGTAACAAACATCCATCCATCCATCCATACACACTTTCGCATTTATAATATTAAGTAGGATTTCCCATTTTTACACACACACACACACCCTCACACACACACACACCTACACATCACATCTGATATTGTCAGAATTAGCGACATGGGCACAGTTTTCAGAAAAATATATATGTATATGTTTAGAAAACGCTTACTTTAATACCAAACGATTTTAAATCAGGATTATTTAAATACATTTGGGTGATTTAAAAAAAATATTCTTCAAAAATCACAATTAGGAAAACTGATGATAATTACGTCCGTTTTACGTATGTTTGAAACTCTAAAAACTCGAGACTAACCTATGCTTTCATTCCTCAATATTTTTTACTTCTACTTATCTCTTTATTTTACCAAAAAATTTACTCTTAACGTCAAAAATTACCGAAAAAATAAAACAAACGAATACACTCGACTCCATTTCAAACTAAGTTTTACGAAACATAACAATATTTCCGAACGCGAACTGTCGAGTCGTCTGGACGGTTTAAAACAAAACACTAACAAACTCAAGTAAATACAAATAATTCTCGATATTCAGACGGGCATGAGTCGCGGGTATTTTTGACAAACTTTAAACTAACTATACCAGGGTTGGCAGTAGCATACAGTATAGTATATTTTTTTACATTTTTTTTCATAGGGCTAAGACAAACTCAAAGTATATTATAAATAAGATCTTTTACAGCTAGAGTTTAAATGGACAAGAAGTCTGTCAGTCAGATAATCTAGCCATGATAGCGTACCCTTTCTTGATTTTCCTAGTACGAGGCTTGATAGACCGTAATATGCCCTGATGCTGTACTGCTATAATTAGTTGTTTACAATATAGTAAAGTGACTATAAAAGTTCACTTTGTGAGGTGTCTGTTGTAGTTTTTTTACATTTCAGAACTGAAAGTTATGAGCCATTATTGAACTACGAACTTGTGATTTGTGCGTCCTATTAATTTGGAAAGCATGTATTTATTTATTTAAGTCTTCGGTTTGGATGGTATCTTACCTAGTTTAATCAGCTGAACATGTTAGTACTGCTGGGAAACAGGCCTCCACTCTTTGAGAGGGAGTGGGCTGTAATCTACTGCGCGGTTTCTACCTAGCTAATGTGTTTATGTAATATTACTGTAGATAAAGATTGTGTTTTCTTATCTTTCAGTGTTCCCTATAGTTTTCCAAAAGAGCCAATTATATCCTCAAAAACGATAGATATAGTTTAATAAGCGTCTAGCAAAGTATCAGCCCTACAAACAAAGTACCGTCCACAACTAAACAGCCAGCAACATGTCACGAAACGTTCGCGACGTCGCACTCGCGACATACACTCACAAACTACTTGTTTGTGACTCACAGAATATTGGGGAATGTTATCTAGTGTTTTGTGGTAGAGGAATGTTAAAACGTGAGAGAATAAAACTATAATCTGGTGGGCCTTATGAAACAGTAAGCGTGTCACGGACTGCCTGACAATCCATCGGAATCTGAATCATTTTGAAGCAAATTGCTAATCCTCAGGCCCTATCAGAATACCAGCGCTGCGACATTTATTTTTAAATGTCGAAGCATCATGCTGAGATAGGAGCCTTTTGGCCTCGTATAGGACTTTTTGTTTCATTTTCCTTTTGTTACCTTTTTATATAATTTGTTTTATTTTTAACTGTGTTTAGTTTATGATCCTGTACGAGTCGCAATAAATACTTTTTCTTTCTTTCTTTAATCCATTGCTTCATAAGTTCGAAAAATGTGTCTGCTCAACACGTAAATAACGCAATGAATGTTGTTGAACTGTCAAAATGAAACCAATTCCGATTGATCGTGTGTTACGCAATTAGGGTGCAGATGAATAAACGTAAACGAAGCAAAAGGAGTATTAAAATTTAAGGATCGTAGCAGGCGGCGTGCTGAAGTTTCTACCAACCCTCATAAGAAGAAAGCGTGAGTTTATGTATGTGTACAAAAACCATAATTGCCACAATTTCCAAACAGATTGGAATCATCATCATTAGCTTAGCCTTTTCCCAATATTGTTGGGGTAGGCTAATAGGCGTCCAGTCTAACTGGATGCAGCTGAAGAAAAACGACACGATCTATTTTTCTACGTGACAGCTAGATAGTTTCCATCTTATGAAGTTTTAATTTACTGGGAATTGTTGTCAAAGTAGTAAAAATATGACGAGGTCGACTATACCGTCGGTACCTTCTACTTATCTGGTAAATTTTCCTCACCCCCAAGACAGGGACTTAAAGTTTTCTGTTTACATTAACCGAAGCGTTCCCTTCTAAAAGCCGGTTAACTTGAAAGCTATAAAATCAAGTAAAGTACTGATCGATTACTTGATAACTTGATGAAGTTATAAGTGTTTTGTTTACTACGCTTGAAGGACGGGTTTCGTGGTAACCAATCTTAAATGTAGGTAGCCATTTGTTTTGTTGATAATTTTGTCTTTATTCATCATCGTATTTCTGCCCTTGGCCCATGTTACTTGGGGTCGGCATTATGTTGCCTATAAATAAAGAAAATCAAGCTTAAGAAGTTGGCCTGAAAAGTTTTGCTTTGGAGTAGATTTGTTTTTAAAAACAAGTCCGTAAGGATCGTAGAACATGCCCATCTAAAACATTAGCCTGACCTAGTGGCAAACCCTGAGTTCACTGCAGCAGCTTCACCGATGACTTTAATCATGATTGAGATTAAATAGTGTCCATGGACTTTCTTGCCCTCATAAGAACCTACTACGCTTTGGAATGAGCAACTGGCTTCATCTTTCTAACTGATTGACCCTTTGACAATTCAAAAGTGTCTGCAAATGATTTAATATAAATAAATGCCTATCCACCAACCCTCACTGGGCCCGCGTGGTAAATTATGATCCACTCCCTCTCACAGAGAGGCGGCCTGAGTCCCAGCAGTGGGACATCGTAGGCTGATTATGGATGTTATGTAAATGCTTATGGTTTGAGTTTGAGTTTGAGTTAGCATGTCTTATTGGAAGCCTTTTTTTTTGTTTGAGGATGGGAAATCATCAAATGACCCCTCCCGCTCTGGGTGGAGCGGAAGAGAGTGTCAGACTCTTACTGACTAAAACCCACCCGTGTTCCTTCCTTAGCCCTTTATGTTCCAGGGCAGCGGTAACCCTTTCGGACGATCCCGCTACCCCGGCAGGCTTCGGCCCTGACGGATCCCGTCAATCATGCTGACATCTCTTTGACGCGCGCGTGGAACACATACGCGCCGTCCGGCACGGGCCTGGTCCTGATCGGACGGAGAGCTACCCATTGGTCTCCGCCCGCAGGCCCGCGCGTACGGTGGCCGGGAGTCGTCACGCGGCTCCCGACGCCCGGAGCGTCTCCCGCGGCGTCTGAGGCATGAGGTTCTTTCCCTCAGCCATCCCGCCACCTCCTTCGCTAGCATGACTGCTTCGCAGAAGGAGGTGACCGCTTCCCACTCCCTCTCGCTCCGGACCATGGCTTGAACCAGGGCCGGACGCGAGAGGTCGCCGCCGCTGCCGATCGCCTCTACGAGGACACGGCGGTGCTCTGCCCAAGCGGGGCAGACCTCCACCGTATGCTCCACCGTGTCCTCTGGGCGATCCTCGCAGTGATGATTCCCGGGCGTCTCCTCTCGCCTAATGATGTGCAAGAACCTCCCGAAACATCCGTGTCCGGAGAGGACCTGCGTCAGGCGGTAGGTGAGAACGCCGTGACGCCTCTCTAGCCACTCCTCAAAGAGGGGTCTTATTGACGCTATCGTGGCGTGCCCTGCGCTGGGTTGCGATAGTCGCGCCTTCCATGCCACCATGAGATCGCGCCGGAGGTCCGTCCGCTCCGCCGCGATTTGCCGCGGGTGCAGAGTTTCCCCCCGACGTAGTGCCTCCGCGCGCCAATCATACAGGCGCGCGAAGACTATCGCCTCCATATCCCATGGCGGCAGTCCAGCAAGGAGGCTTGCTGCCTCGCCCGAGATCGTGCGGTACCCCCGGATGAGCATGATGATGCACATGGCCCCATGAATTCAGATGTAGAAATAGCTCAGGAATTTGAAAACTTCTTTGCTAATATTCCCCTTAAAACTACTGAAGCTTTAAATTCTTCCCCCACGCTTTCTGCTGCCTTACTTAAAAGGAATGTAAAGGCATGCCCTTCGGAGCTTAGGATTCAGCATACAAATCCCCAGGCTGTTATAAGAGTTTTTAAAGATCTTAAAATTAAATCAACAGAAGATCTCTGGGGTATGTCTGTAAAAGTATGTAGATCTCTCATCGAAACTATTGCGCCCTAGTTGGCTTTCATATTTAACACCAGTGGTGACCAAGGAGTCTTTCCGGATCTTATGAAACATAGTAAAGTAGTACTATTGTTCAAATCCGGTGATAGTAAAGATCCCAACAATTATAGACATATGTCAATTCTGCCAGTTCTCAGTACGGTGTTTGAAAAGTTGATGCTCAATCAAATGTTACGTCACTTTAATAAAAATTACATCTTTTATGAACACCGCGGCTTTACGGCTTCACCAAAGGGCGTTGTACCACTGATGCTGGTGTTACCCTAATGAAGAACATTTTTAACGCCTGGGAAGAAGCAAAAGATGCTATTGGAATCTTTTGCGATCTCTCTAAGGCGTTCGATTGCGTAAACCATGAAACACTTCTAATGAAACTCGAGCACTATGGGATTAGGAAAACAGCACTTGACTTGTTAAGATCATACCTGAAAGATAGAAAGGTTAAAGTAAATGGCGTAAACTCATTGGGTTCTGAAATGACAATGGGCGTTCTTCAAGGTTCGATATTGGGTGCATTCCTCTTTTTAGTTTATATTAATGATTTACCCCAATTACTTCAAAATCAACCGAAGATGGTGTTATTTGCAGATGACACATCATTGATCTTTAAAATAGACCGACGGTCACAAAATCTTGACGACGTGAATAACTCTATTCTTCAGGTCCAAGATTAGTTTACGGTAAATAATTTAGTACTTAATGAAAAAAAAACAAAATGCATTAGATTTAAATTACCTAATGTTAGAAGTAGCGAAAGTGACATCATATTGAATGGCCAAAAATTAGAATTTGTTAATCAGACAGTTTTGCTAGGAATCACGCTAGACGAGAAATTACAATGGGGACCTCATATAACATCTATTGCGGGGCGGCTAAGCTCGGCCGCATATGCTGTTAGAAAGATAAGACAATTAACAGATGAAAAAACCGCGCGTTTGGTCTATTTTAGTTACTTCCACAGTATTATGTCATATGGTATTTTACTGTGGGGTCGGGCTGCTGACTCCATTTTTATTTTGCAAAAGAGAGCTGTCAGAGCCATTTAAAATCTACGTCGCCGCGAATCTCTTAGGGAACTATTTAAAAGGGTTAATATTATGACGGTACCTTGCCAATTCATTTATGAAAATATTATGTATGTAAGAAAAAATCAACATCTTTTTAATAAAATAAGTGATAGACATAATTTTAATACTAGAAATAAAGATAAATTAGATCAACCTTTTTTCAGATTATCTAAAGTACATACATCTTTTATAGGGTACTGTGTTAAATGTTACAACAAAATACCTTGTGAAATATTGCAATTAAATGAAAGAAAATTTAAAACTTATATTAAAATTACACTTTGTAAGCAAGGATATTACAAATTAGAGGATTATATCCAAGATAAGAATGCTTGGAAACATGCTGGTCCTGTTCCATAGGACAATCTCTAGAGTCTAGACAAGGGTAGCGGGATCGTCCGAAAGGGTTACCGCTGCCCTGGTACATAAAGGGCTAAGGAAGGAACACGGGTGGGTTTTAGTCAGTAAGAGTCTGACACTCCCTTCTGCTCCACCCAGAGCGGGCGGAGTCATTTGATGATTTCCCATCCTGAAAAAAAAAGTATAATTTATTCTTTTTTTTTTTTTTTTTACTTTGACATTGATTTACATTCTGTAATTACTTCGGGTCACACCCGGACTTATTACTCCTTATTTATTTATGAAAATCGTCTACTTTTGGAATGTTTGTGAATATGTGAGCACCATGTATCTATCACATAGTTGATCTGTATGTCATGGTTTCATTTATCATTTTTCATTTATTTTTCATTTTCATTTTCATTTATCCATTTTAATTCTTTTACCTATTGTGGTATAGTAATTTTATTTTTGGGTGCATCGTCTTCACATATAATTTTATAAATAATGTATGCAAAATATTGTAAAACATTTTAAAAGAGTAACGGTGGAGTTTCTTGCCCATTCTTCTCCATACGAAAACTACCTTTTGGAAGGGGCGACTAGAATCAATTTTATTTTAATTTTATTTTTGACGTTCAAAATTGCCTTTTATGTGTCTATTTGAAATAAATGATTTGACTTTGACTTTGACTTTGAGCCTTACGGCTACCACCTTTTGGGGCGCGTTCAGATAGTGTGCGGCTCGCAGCCGCAGTGAACGCGCCCACACTGGGGCCCCATAAAGGGCCATGGACTGCACGACCCCCGCGTAAAGCCTCCGGCAGGAGGCGTTTGGCCCCCTCAGGTCGGGCAGGAGCCGCTTTAAGGCGCCCCCGGTCCGTTCCAATTTGGGGGCCAAACGTCGGAAAGCTATATTGGAAGCCTGAGTTCTGCAGCTTAACCATGACTGTAGTACTTTAAATCTCAGCTATAGTAAGTTCACAAAAAATACCAGTTTCCACAATCCCGTCACGATGATTTATGTGTACTAAAGCACCATTGTCAGTAGTACGGCTCGCTTTGTTCCGTCCGTTTTATAACGGTTTGAGTAATGGCTCCCGCTGGCTGTAAAATATCATGACAGCCTTAACTTATGGCGTTCTCCCATATGCACTAGGTTTTAAATACTTCGGTTTAATGCTTGAATTTTGAGGAATGTTATAGGGTAGGTTGTGCTCGGTTGAAGGCAACAGGCTCGCCCCCTAAAACTGGCGAAATGTGGGAGTATTTAGGTACACCTCTGCCTTACAGTTCGGGTAAAACAGGCGCGATGTTACATATGTTAAACGTGCAACGGATCTTCTTCCGCCTAATAATAATTTTTCTTTATTTAAGTAACAAGGACTCATTGTGTTAGTAAACTTAAGAACTATGTTAGTTAATTGTATTTAAAATTATTTCATCCCTTGGGAAATGACACTGCAGTGATTGATGTACATCGAGTCTGCTAGCGATCATTTTAAGGATATTGTTGGAGTAGGTACTTTGCGCACCAGGGATGCGCATCTTATTCGCATCGTTGCGTAAAAGCAATTTATATGTGCGTCCGCGAACATTCCCGATGCGCTACAAAAACGGGGCAGCACCACCAACACCCTGAAAGTGTTGTTGTATTGGACACGAAGGGCGTTGTACGACCGTTGGGTATATCTGGCCCACAGGCTGCACGTGTACAACGTTGTACAATAAGCTCGAAACAGAGTATTCTTGACTTTGAACGAGCATCGTGCAAACCTGCGAGCTAGCTTGTTCGCCCTTACCGATAACGCCCTCCGCTCCCTAGCCTTAACCTACGCCGTCTGTAGGTCTGTCAGTCTGTCTATCACAGGGCTGTGTCTTTAGAATCGTAATAGCTAGCTAGTTGATTTTTTTACAGAATATGTGTACCTACGGTTAACAGCCGTTAATAGCCTTTACCCTTTTAATTACTATTAGCCTGCATCAGCCCACTGCTGGGCAAAGGCCTCTCCCCATGACTTCCAGCTCTTTCGATCCAGGGCTAAAGTGGACCACTGGTCGTTCGTTTTGTCCAGCTCGTCCCGCCATCTTCAAGGGTTTTTCCGCGACGCCTTCTAGCTGTGTCAGGGCTCCACGTGGTGGTTATTTTGGCCCACAGCTCATTGGGTATACGGCAGACGTGGCCAGCGCAGTCCCACTTCAGCTTACCGGCTTTTTGACCTTTTAATTAACAAGATGATTATTATTTACCTGTAAATTTAAGGTTTTGTGATCGACAGAGATTGGTAGTTTGAAGAAAGCTATTTCAATTCGATGACAAAGAAAAGAAAAAGTAACCTATAAAATAGTATCACAATAATTTTCATTACGTATTCTAAAAATAGCCTCGACACAATACAAATAACTTCCCTTCCGCTATGTCAACTTGAGGCCTGAGTGCATCATTATGTTAAACGACGACTTATTTTCCGCGGATTAAGGCCGGATTACACGAATGTCCGTCACTCTATCACGGAGGTAACCGAGTGTTATTAATTTTAACAGTTATTTATAAGTAACAATAAGGAAATAACGGTGATTTTGACAGATATGCTGTACTTGACTAATTTTTGACATCCTAACTAATATTATAAACGCGAAAGTAAGTTTTTTTGTTACTTTTTCACGCCTAAACCACTGAACCGATCATCCTCAAATTTTGAAAATATGTACAGAAACGGACATAGGGTACCTTTCATCCCGAAAAAAAGTGCTGTTCCCGAGGAAAACAACAATAATGTTATTATGATAATAGATGGCGCCACGTGTCTTTCGAATCATTATTAATTAATCAAGAAATTTCACGCGGACGAAGTCGCGCGCAGAAACTAGTTAGAAAGAAGAAACTAGAGTTGTCACGCGGCTCCCGACGCCCGGAGCGTCTCCCGCGGCGGCTGAGGCGTGAGGATCTCTCCCTCACCCATCCCGCCACCTCCTTCGCTAGCATGACTGCTTCGCAGAAGGAGGTGACTGCCTCCCACTCCCTCTCGCCCCGGACCATGACTTGAACCAGGGCCGGACGCGAGAGGTCGCCGCCGCTGCCGATCGAACACGATACCCCTTAGTATGACTAGTTGTCAGACTTTTGGACTTCTGATTACCCGTAACGAATGTCAAAGATCCGCACCAACCGGCGGTTTGCTTTGCGAGGCTCGGTAGGGTCTCGATATATATTGGATGGTCACCCCTCCCATCCAGAAACCGACCGCGGTAAGACTTAACCTTCGATCGACCCGTGCGAGATTATATTAAGTGAGAGTATTCTCAGTGGATTTTAGGCAGACCTAATGTAACAAAGGGCGAGTATAAAATATCTCGTAAACTAAGCATACTAATTACAAAATTCAAGCTAATAATATTGCAAATATTTCTCCAAAAATATGTTCTTTCATTCACTTTTATTTGAAACCTAAATTTTTTACCCTAATTATGTTCTGACCGAAGCGAAAAAAAAAAAAAAAAAAAATTTTTAATAAAGCCATTAAGGATCTTAAGTACACTTGACTCAGATATTACGTCAACCTCATGACCACCACAAGATTTCATTCTAATTTGCTCAATCTAAGAACCAAATTCAGATCTTTCAACAGCGACAATTGTACAATAACGTTCAAGTAACAATACATAAATAAACACACTCACTACACCCAATTTTAATTCGATTGCCAATAAAATATCGCATGAATAAATACTATGTCGAACAAAAATAACTGTTACGACTATAAAATCACTGTGACAATGATCACTGTTCCGTTGCTTCAACGTTCCGTGTTCAAACATTAATTAAGAGGTACTGCACATATCTCTAGTTATAGTGGCGTTAGCTTCGATATTTTTATACGATCGTTCCGTATATTTTAGTCGGCTGGATATAAATTATTTTGGTAAGGTTGTTTCTTTTCTTACTTCTATAAATCTTCTAAGGTAAGAACATTATATAATAGCTGTTATGACCTTGCTAATATAGTGCATATTTTACATAAGAAGATATATAATCCTAACAAAAACAAGCTCAAGGTCTTTATATTTTGATTTTGCATCACACGGCAACCAAAGCATAATGAAAATAAAAACACGTATTATTTTGGTATATGAGCGCAACTTTAACTCATTAGTAAAAGTTGAGCTCATATACCAAAATAATACGTGTTTTTATTTTGAATTATGTTTCATTAGACATAATTACTTTTCTATTGTTATCGGCCTCTAGGAGGCTTCTCAACAGACGAGGGGAACAACTTAGAAGAATTGTCAAAGTTATGTAAGCGGCAGTGGACAGGGCACATTGCTCGTAGAGCATTTTGGCCGTTGGGGCCGAAAGGTTCTCGGGTGGCGACTGCGCACCGGAAGACGTAGCGTTGGAAGACCTGTCACAAGGCTGACCGATGACCTTGTGAAGGCCGCAGGGATCCGCTGGATGCGGGAAGCACAAAACTAGTCGAAGTGGCGGTGTTTGGGGGAGGCATATGAGCAGACGTCGTAGGACGCTTTCGGTTGAAATGATGAATGATGATTATGATACAACTCAACCTGAGAATCAGCCATTCTTTAAATCAAAACTTAAAAAATACAGTCCATTCAAGAGTATGGATATCAGCCTCTTTTTATTGATAACCGGCTGACCCGACAGACGTCGTCATCCTGTCCGAAAGTTCATACCATTAATCCCATAGTAAATATAAAATAATATCCCATAGGAAAAAGGACGTTCAGTTTTTACCCAATTTAAACATTTTTTCTTTTCGTTACTACCTAATTCGCTAATTTCGACTATTACGAACATTTTTAAAACAAATATGTAATAGCCAAATCGGTCCAGCCGTTTTGACGTGATGCTTACCAACGAACAGCATATAGATAGATAGATAATAATTGAAGATATTTAGCAGTCGGTGTTCTGTAGTTTCTGCTTACCTACATGAGAAGAAGGCGTGAGTCTATGTGTGTATGTGGGTACATATTGGACACAATCAATCTGTTTATTGATAATTGCAATGTGTCGTCCTTCACATCTATATGTTGTAAAAAGTAAAAAGCTTTTCTTTTTAATCTTTGTTCACGTTTCAATACAATTAAATCCTAGTTCAAGCCTGAAGTTCTAAAACAAAATGCATTTTATTCGACAATGCTTATGTAAATGCAAATGCAAGTACCCCATAACCCATATTTCCATATTTCCGGTCCAAATATCTATAGATAAAGTGAATTCAAGCTGTTGTGAACTGGGTCATTATGTTAGAATTACTTTGTCGTGCAATATAAGTACTCCAGCGACTGCTGTGTTAGTTTAACTTTTGGCTATTACTGTCCAATTGTTTTTGGGAAAAGAAAGCAGTCTATTATTATGCAGTTTCCGAAAAAATAATAACCTTATAATACCAACCTATTGCTATCCCACTGGAGGGAGAAGGCCTCTTCTCATACAGAGAAGGCACGAACATTAATCACCACGCTTGATCAAGACGGGTTCGCGATTTCAGACTTATATTAAGTAAGTCCAGGTTTCCTCACGATGTTTTCCTACACCGATGTCAGTAATGTCTAAGATAAACTCAGAAAGTATATGTATGAATGAAATAAGTCACACTGGTTCCTGCCCGGATTTGAACCTCGTGCATGAGCTTCATGGCCTTAACCACTGGGCCATCCGCTCCTGGGCCCTTCTAGCAACTATTTATTAGTCTGATCAAATTTTTGTCAAATGTCTATTTAGGTATCACAATCTATTTCATTCATGATTAATTCGCACATTTAGTGACTAGACATGTGCCATAGGAATGTGGGTAGTATGATATTTTTGTGAGTATACAGGATACTTGTCTTGTATGTTGTTAGAAATTACTGTTCCGTGAATTTATGTTATGTTGTGTTATCTTCGTTTTATCGTGACTGTGGTAGGTATCTGATATAGCTGTTTTCCATAAATATTAAGCTTTCATTTCAGCTCAGTTTTAGAATTCAGTTTCTTTCGTTATTCCATCATCCAAGCACACTTTCATCAACTTTCACGGTAGCGTCCGTGACCGTGTTACCGTGAAAATGCAAAAAATATTTTTCGTTAAATAAAAAATGTATACCTACTAACTTTAAAACAAAGCTGCGGGACCCCAAACCTCGCAGTTTTATCTCAGCGGTAATGAATTTTTAAATCTGTGTTGTTCAAGAATGCTGTAAGATTAGAGTAAAAATGAATACTGGCGCTCAAGCAGGGACTCTCACCTTATGTAATAAAAACGTATTTCTACTAAATTATAACCTTCAGGAGACGTAGTAGTTTAAGTTTCGTTAATATAAACCTGTGCATAGGGTCGAATTTTAAGGGAGATTTTTAGTGGCCCCAGCACGGGACTTTTTAATTCGGTACCTTTAACTGTTTTTGTTTAGAGACAATCTAAATAATTCTATTTATTTATTTTTCCCACCATACAATTATCTTTACTGGTTTGTCACCTAATGCGATAATGTAGACAACTTACAGACTACAGTTGCACAGTTACAAACTAGTTATTCTTGATCATATTTACTGCTACTACAAACACCATATATATCTATGTCCTAGTAGGACCATAACTTATTTCAAAGAGAGCTCTCACTGTGAACCCACCCAGAGTGCAACAAAATATATCTATATCCTCCGCTATTCTGTTGAGGATACGGAGTGCGAGAGTAAACGGCGCTTCATTCACAATACGACACACTCCTAAATGTGTGACTACTCATTTCTTTATCCACAATCCTAGATACCTTTTAAAGAGCTATGGTGGATAGAAAGAATATGCTTTATTGGACTTCAAAATTTAACAAACCTCATTCAGTTATAACATCACACCATATTTAGATAATAATGAAGCAGTCATACATTGTCGGTCTTAGTAGATACAAGCCTAGTTATTGGTACTAACCATGTAAAACACGTTACTTATTTACAACAGTTCAGGCATAAAGTAAAAACATGAGGCTTTTATTTTATACCTGAAAATTTTCCATGTTCATCTATTTTTTATAGGATCTATTTTCATCGCCAAGAAAACCAACTTTTTTATCAGGTATTCCTTACAATTGAGGTTTAAAGTTCTAAGTTAAACAGTACCTTTACACAAAAGTCAAACGTTTGACGCCACAACTTAGGAAGATGAATAAGTATGAATTTTAAAATTTAAATTGGATAAGATATGCAAAATTTTTGATTTAAACTAAGCTAGTTGGAGCTGACTCATACAATGCAGAGAAATTTGTAATTAAAATAGTTTGTAGTTGAGCTTTTGGCTTTCCTTTGTGGCACGAATGCTTTTAAATATTTACGGGACGAATGTGGTTATAGTGTTGGTAAGAAACAAACCTTAGTACACAGTCTTTTTGTGCAAGTTTGTGGCGTACAAAAAGTTTGTGTTGAGTAAGTAAATACATGCATTGTTTGAAACAGATTGCTTTACTTTTTGTAGTTCTTTGTGGTCCATTTTGACAGACAAAAATACTGCACCGCGAACACCAACATTACTGGCGAAGTGTGGGTATACTATAGGTTCACCTTAGTTTTCCCTTCGGATAATACAAGCGTGTTGTTATGTCATGTAATCTAAATACAATAAACAGAAAGAAAAAAATAATAAGCAACTTCTGTTAAATCAATACAATTTATTATCTTCACACTAGATGTTTACAACAACAAACAGAAAGAAAAAAATAATAAGCAATTTCTGTATAAATCAATATATTCAATTATCTTCACACTAGATGTTTCTACAATCAATTAAACACTTACTCAACACACCAATAGATGGCGTTATTAAAAACTATTAAAATAAACCTTTAGCACGCGTGAGTTGGGACGCAAACTACAGTGAAACTGGAACGACGGGCGTCGCCCAGTCCCAGCGAGAGTTTGACTGTGAATTTTATAATTTCACTTTGAAATTTGTTGAAATGTATCTTTCAAGTTACCGCCGAGATATCGTGTAAGATGTCTTGGATGAATAACTGGAAATGAAAACGTTTTTCGCGGGGTTTTAGCGTCCATTCAAGCGGGGAATTCTGTTTAAGTTGGTTTTTGTTTTCGTCTTTTTATAATGAGTCGTGAACTATGCTTGGTTACTGTAGTGATAATCTATTATCTATCTATACATAATATTAAAAAATTAAGTCGCTTTATATGCCTGTTTGTGCGTTCGCGTTGTTCGCGACGGAGTTTGATGTGGTTTGCACCGACATTGAGAGAATCTATTCCGCAAGGTTAATGTGTATTAACTAAATAAACTAAACAACACAGCCGCTAATTAAACTTACATATAATAAAGAAATCTCGGTTTTGTCAAGTCGTAAAACCGAGCGTAGCAGGGGCGGGTTGCTATATTTCATACGCTTGCCAGCCTTTGCTTGCAGTGTTTATAGAACCAGATTATGATTATAAAGTTGTTTATCATAATCTCGAATCGTCTTTGGTACAGTATTATCTACGCACCTATGTTGTTTTATAACAACTCTGGTCATATATTTTCACCGTACTGCATACTATTGCAAGTGTCATAAAAATTTAAAAGAAAAATTCTCAAATCAACCGTATTGAGGGCCTTTTCACCTGATAGAAACGTGAGAGATAAGCGACCTTTATTTTTATAAACGAAGCATCAGCCACCCACCCATTTCACTCTTTAAAATAATAAAAGCATCGATCGATCAATTAATTACTTTTAAAAACAGATTTTATAATGAACAAAACTTTAAAAGAATATTCCGTCGCTCTTTTTTGCTATGAACACACAATAAAATCCATTACAAATAAGTGCCGTCGAGGGGGTGAATTCGAGCAAACTCGTTACCTGCGTGTGCGCCATGTTTAAAACACGACCATTTGTTTTTAAACGTGACAGATGTGTGATTTTTTCAATTGGCTCTATCTCTGTTCTCTGACTTTGGTACTCTTTGCCATAGTATGAAATATAGTACTTACTAATTGAGAGCTATAATTTTAGATATATTTCAATTATGTTGGACTTACGCCCATTTTGTCCCATCATCCAAAAAATAAACCAAAAAAAATGGTATCAATCAAAAACCAACGAATCAATTTTCAGTTCGACAAAAATAATACTGGTTTGTTACATATTATTTTATTCGAGTACTGTCGACGATAGAATCGCTGATGTTTTGTAACGGGAGTCATATAAAATGAAAAGCTTAGGTTTAAAAAAAAATTGTATGGTTGCTAAACTAGAAATGACCTTATTCCATCTACTAAGAATTTTACATATTTATAACAGAGGATAAAAATATATACACTGGACCACTTATAGTAAATACTCTTATAATAAATTAACTAACAAACTATAAAAATATAAGAAACTAAAATTTGACGTCGAAAAACCCAAGAGACTAGCGGCATAGCCACGTTATATGGCAACGCTTAGCCTTTGGCCAGGGTAAAAACTAGCCCTTGGGTCACGGGAAGTGTCAACCAGCCGTTTGGGGATTTCGTTGAACAAACCATGAGCACTCGGATCCCTCGGTCCAAGGATTTCAACATCAAACGGCTCCAAAATATAATTACCGATAAGATAGGTTATAAATTCACCGCTTGAGGTTCAGATTTAAGAGTTAGATTTGGTGTAGATAAACACAACATTGAATGTATATGTACGTTTACACCTAGAAGATTGCCAATGTGTTAGCGATCTGTAATCATGTCCATCCACTTCTACAAAAGTTATTTCATTGGTTATCTTAATTTCACCGACACGCATACCTACTCACTGGAACAACAAAGCTAATTTGGTGCAGAAACAAGTGTTCCTTCCCCGGTCGAAAAATTAAATATAAAGAAAAACCACCGCGGCCACAGCTTGTAAATATATCAAAAGTAATTTCGCACTCGCATGTACAAAATATAAAAACATTACTCAATTTTATTCGCAACCGTACCTACCGAAACAGTAATAATTATATTTTCTGCTCCGTTGATTACCTGTTGAAATAATTATAATGTCACTCTGTTTGTTATTTATTATACATGTGGTAAATAAAATATGACTATGTTCCAGTTAAGCCCTTTCTCTCTTTGTGGACATCGTAAAGGCAACAAGGGATAGACAGCTGCATCATCATTAGCACACTCCTGGATATAGGTTTCTCCTGTTGCCAGTCACTGATCTTTACGCACTCTAATCCAAGATGACATCCGACACTACGTTTCTTTTTTCACATCTATACTTTTTCATTCTCTACTCAAGAACATGTATTTGTATACTCCAAAAGCATGCTTTTAGGGGACCCCCGTCTGGAATGTAAGTCCATACGCGATACTCGCACGTATACACACTCGTATATAAAAGAGAGAGAGATAGAGAGAAAGTGTGAATATAATACGTGTTTTTAATACAGCGCCATCTAGTATACGTTTTTAGAAGCTCTGGCAGAGTTGTTGCCATCTTTGATATTCATTTTGACCTCAGGGTCTGCTTAAGCATCCTAGAACACTATAAAAACGACACCCATGATGAAACATTTGAAAATTTTGGCAGCCGCCATCTTGGATTTCCAATTTGACCTCACTATCGGCTTAAGTACCTTCGAAACCATGAAAACGAGAAGAAGATTTTTGAAATTTTGCGCAGCCTACTCGTTGGATTTTCAGTTTGACCTTACTCAGCTTCCTCGAAAACCATGAAAATTAATAAGACTAAACTTTTAAGAACTTCGTTCCAAAAAACCTAGTCGCAATTCGCAATCTCATCTCAGCGACAATCATAGTCAAAAGACTTATACAATTTGTGACAGATAGAGACTGAGATTAAAATGCAAATGTTTTAAATACGGAAATTTTCCGCTCTGGATAGGCGGCCCTCTGTTTAGTAGACTGAAAGCCTACTTAAACATAGTCCACGAAAAAAGCCTCGGAGACAACCAAAATCTAATTCCGAAAATTATAACCGACAAAACCCTTAGTATACAACAAAAAAACCGGTAAACAATAATGACTTTTTCATACCACATTACACTGAGATTCTTTCCCTTTTAACAAAAGTAGCCTTTATAAAAAAACTGGAGCATTTTCGAGCAAAAACTCTTTGGTAAAACATCTTGAGGCCACTTGACCTTGGTAAAGGAATTCTTTTGAAAGTTAAGTTACACCTAGTTGGATGGTCAAAGGAGTTTGTCTGTTTATAAAGTTATTACAATGTTTATAAAAACAATTTTAGTTCAAAGGCGGTGTTGTAAAAACCACTTTTGAATAAACGTTACGGGTACACTGCTATTAGTATATTTTGGCACTCGAATGACGATGACAGGGGGCGTTGGTGATAATATTATTTTTGCAATTGTTTTGTGAAATGTCACTTGAAATATACATATTAACAAGATGCGACGTTAGTGGCACTATAGTCAGAAGCCCGAAAGCTTGACATAGTGACAACCAGTCACACAAGGGGTATCGTGTTACCCAGTAACTGGGTTATAGAGGTCAGATAGTCGCTCAATGTGTGTGTATAACTCCATCTTCCTTATATGTGATAGAATAATTCTACCTATGCCAATATTTACACACACGTTTTTGATCGTAGTTTCAACACTTTTTAAGTATTATCGTTCAGTTTTTTCCTTCCTTGTGCAGCTATTTTGCCTTATTTTTCTGACTATAGTCCAAAACAATAACCTCCCTGGTTTGCCTGTATTGAATGAGGAAGCTGGGGTGACGTCACTCCAGCTAACACACACTAAACGACTCATATTAACGAAGTTTTTGTGGCAGCAAGATTAAGACTGGGAACTTTGATTGCAGCTATTATAAGTGATCAAACGAACTTACCTCTTGTTAATTGAGAATGAGATATAAGATTTACATTGCAGCCTCCTCGCGTCAGTCGACAATCAAACGCATATTTAGAGCTGAAAGCAAAAACTAAACGCACAAGTGTAACTATTTCCGTTCTCTAAATAATCAGTCATTATTTTAGAGTAAGCTAAGATAATCCCAATTTTTCAGGGGTTGGGTAGGGAGGGTCCTTATATCTTCGAACGAAGCCCTTCGTTCGTCGTGTCGTATTTATTTTGAGAATTAAGTACTATGGCACGTAATAATTATAGGTAACATTAATAATAATCATGTAATTTGTTCAGCATTACGCACAGCATGAGCAAATTCGCTTGAATTATTCACAATTGGTCTATTATAAAATCTAGCAAAAGTTGAAGAGCTATTTGTTCAACCTGCTGTTTGTCTTATTACATCTAATGACACTCCCTTAGCGTTAGCAGTGGCTGTCGAGGCATGTCTAGCACTATGTCCTGAAAAAATACAAATATCTATGCCGCAAACAGATAGAGTATTTTTTATCCATCTACAAATGGTAGCGGGAGCAACTGGTCTGTGGGGCTTATTCAATGAAAGTATTAAGTGAATATTATTTCACCTAATGCTCTGAGTACATATAGTCAATGTAATCACATAAGGTGCTAGCTGGACAAATTTCGAACTTTTCAAAGAAAGGTAAAAAGAAGTTAGGTTGGCTGCGATCAGGACTAGATATTATTATTAAATAAAAAAATTAAAATTGTTTATTGGTAAAAACAAGTTTAGGTACTTATAACAAAATTTTGTGATTGGATCCTCCTTTTAGGCAGATAGTGCCTGTGTTAGGAGAGTCCGCTCTTCCATAGCAAGTTGTGTTATACAAAAAGCAAAACGTATAATTTTTATGCTAAAACTATTTACATACATTTATTTTTAAGATTAGATTACATTCGATCAAATGTGTGCATGAGTGAGTGTAAGTATGTGTGTGAGTATATGTGAGTGAGAGAGAGAGATTGTAGCCTGTAGGTGTGATGAGTGTGAGTGTGTGTATGTGTCAAGGTTTCAGAAGTGTTTCGGTTTCATTGTAGGTAAGCATTTGTATCCATTCCATTATTATTTTTTTGCTGTCCTAATAATTTTTGGGATAAATGTAGATGTATTTATTGATTTTAAATTGCATGCTGGCAAATAGAGTCCTTGTCCTGGGGATATCTAATATTATGTCTTTCCTTCTTTTTGTTAGTTGATAATATAGATGTTTGTAATAGCAATGTGTACACCAGCATGATTTACTGTGATAATAGGTAATTTAATTAGAGACAAAGTCTGTGCTCTTTGAGCTGTGCTTAGTGCTAATAACATTACCAATTTTTTGGACAACTTTTCAAAATTTAAAGAATTAATTGGGTTCCAAGTTTTTAAAACATTTAGGACTTTACTTGCGTCACAAGTAGTTTGATACTTGGCCCCAGGTGGTTTCATTTTATAGAAACCTTTAACTACTTAAAGGTTTCTATAAAATGAAACCACCACAAAAATTGGGGGTGATGACCGCATCAAAAGGCTACCCTTTTGATGCGGTCATCACCCCCAATTTATGAGTCTATTAATACAGCAAGAACCGACTTGTGTGAGTTTATAGACCCATATGAGGCTGAATTGCTCGGTTAAAAAATACACAATAATTGGTATAGATGGTGTTAATGGATCTATACTTTGTTTTTGACAAAAAGCCCACCAGATTTTATAGGTGACATTGTATTGTTTTAAGGTATTATTTGAAAGTGAACTTAGCATAACCTCTATTGCTGATGGGGGGATGGCTCGACTTAGCCATGCTTTCCTGATAATATCCCGACCATTATTGTAAGGTCTGAAAGACGAATGAAATAATTGTTTATTGGGTTTGAAGATTAACAGTTTTGAGACTAACATGGTTTGCATTGATGGATACCAGGCTTGTGACGGCCAATACGGCATGACCATAATGCCTGTCGCTTTATCATTCTTATTTTTTTGTACACACCTTTATAATAGACTAAATGGGGAAAGGTGTAGAATAAAATAGTTCGTCCAAGACACGGTAAAACCATATCTATATTCGCTGTATCTGGGTCCGATTTCCAGGAAATGTAAGATTCACATTTTGCATTAATTCTTGAGGCAAAAAGATCAATATCAGTTTGGCCAAACTGAGTTACAATGTACTGGAATGTGGAGGTATTCAGTTCCCACTCTATGTCAAGATTGACGACGATTTTCTATGTGATTCTTCACCTGCTTCTTTGTTATCCCTCGATTCTATGTAAGAAACAAATGCCCAAATTTGTCTATCTTCACACCATTGCCATATATTTCTGGCTAAACTATTTAACTATGGGTACTGAATACCTCCCATTCGGTTAATATATGATATGGCAGCTTCTATGCGAACCGGTAGTTCGACACAGTCATTTATTAGTTCAATGTCTTCATCATTTTTGCAGTCTGCAAAAGGAGAATTGACCCCGGTAATGTACCATAATATTCATACCTGAGTGTAACCTCTCGGATTGCACCATTAAGTAAATGAAAAAAATCGTGCGTTTATCTCGTAAACGCCCCGAATTATTTGTTCGCGTCAATGTATCTCATACATTACCCGGTACAATACATAACGTATTGAAACAAGTTTTACTATTCAATTGTTTTACCTGGTGAAGAAAAAATGGACGACTCTGATGAGTCGGTGCGGTACCGGTGTCGTTTCTTTTTCTTTTCTAATCGTCGGATTTTTTAAGATAATATTCTTTTCCAAGTTTTCGTTTCGGCATGATACCTAATGCCAACTTTAAACACACTTTAAACTAGTTTTTAAACACTTTAATTAATATTTATAAGGAATCACCGCGTACTGGTTGCCGCGCAAACGTAAAGAATGACAGATTATCTATAGAACGGAAATAGTTACACTTGTGCATTTAGTTTTTGATTTCAGCTCTACATAAATGTGCGTTTGGTTGTCGAATGGCGCGAGGAAGCTGCAATGTTAATCTTATATCGAGAACGAAACCTAAAGTATATATAATCACCTCCTTCTGCGAAGCAGGCATGCTAGCGAAGGAGGTGGCGGGATGGGCAAGGGAGAGATCCTCACGCCTCAGCCGCCGAGGGAGACGCTCCGGGCGTCGGGAGCCGCGTGACGACTCCCGGCCACCGTAGGCGCGGGCCTGCGGGCGGAGAGCAATGGGTAGCTCTCCGTCCGATCAGGACCAGGCTCGTGCCGGACGGCGCGTATGTGTTCCACGTGCGCCTCAAAGAGATGTCAGCGTAGTTGACGGGGCTCGACAGGGCCGAAGCCTGCCGGGGTAGCGGTATCGTCCGAAAGGGTTACCGCTGCCCTGGTACCTAAAGGGCTAAGGAAGGAACACGGGTGGGTTTTAGTCAGTAAGAGTCTGACACTCCCTTCTGCTCCACCCAGAGCGGGAGGGGTCATTTGATGATTTCCCATCATCAAAAAAAAAAAAAAAAAGTATATATAATGCCTTAAAATATTGGGATAGGTAGAATTATTCTATCACATATGAAGAAGCTGAAGTTATACGAGTACACACGCTCAATGTAAAAACTCGTCTTCGGCTGCATCCGGTTAAACTCGGAGGCGACCCCAACTTCTGCGGCTTTCTACATTGTTGCGTTCCATTTTTATGACAATGATAGCTTGTTAAATTATAGGTACAGGACCCTTTTCAACTGTGTCATAGACAATTCTCTAGCTAGATGTGTGAAGCTGATGCTGCTGTGTGTGTGATGTGTGTGCTAGTGTGTGTGTGTGTGAAGTATCAATTACTTTCCGTCGAGGGATTGTTTACATCAAAACTAAAAAGGTACTACGAAATAAACGAAATAATTTCACATAAGTAGTTCTATTATAGTTTATTTTTTATGATATCATGTAGCCATACATACATACTGTTGATCAACATGACTACGTAATTGTGTAAAATAATCCTTCGATCGGTTCAGTAGCTTAGGCTGTACGAGCTTCACACCCCACCATAAGTCACCTTTCTGTTTCCCATAATCTATAAACTACAGTATTTCTTCTAATCACACATAAAACACATTAACTTTACCATTAATTCTAAGTTAAACAGTTCTACATTAAGAATGGTAAAATCGAATTGTGGCGTCCGTTGGGCCACAAAGTAGACTGAATTATGCCGCCATTTTGAGCCAAAGAAGCGACAAGCCGGATAAAGCCAGTCGTAACCGGCTCTAGAATCGACCGGAATCGTAGGTCGGGAGCGTAGAACGGTCTGAAAGCCGATGTTGGCTAATTTATTTTAAAGTAAACCTTTTTTTTTTTGTTAACTAGACATACCGTTTACATTCATCATTTATTTAGTACACACAAAAAAATTGCACAATATTAAAAAAGCAATTAAATGATAACTAAGTACTTTAGTGCAATTATAAAAAAAAAACATTCAAGGAAGAAAGTGGCCCTTAATTCAGGCTAAAGATTTCTCATTTGATTTCCAGTCTGTCACTATAAAAAATAAGAACTAAATAATGAGATCACTTTGTCAGCTACAGAACCGTTACAAATAAGATAATTAATTCTTGGAAATCGTCGAGTTTGTAAGCGTTTGTGAGTAAATGTTAAGGTTTCTAGAAAAAAAAACTGTTCTACTTCACTCACAAAGCGTTCTTGGTACACAAGATAGACACCACTAACCGGCCACAAAATGTGCAGACTTCAGGCTGCTACTGAGAATTTCTTAGTTCAAAAACTCAATATCACTGTCCTACCTTGGAAACGAATCCAGGAGTGCCCAGGTCCCAAAGATTGCGACCACTAGAACGACAAAATTAAATGAAATTGTTTATTCCGTAAATAGGATATCAGAATCACTTTTTTACAAGTTATATTATAAAAAAAATAAGCTAGATGAGGTCGGCGTTTCCTATCGGACTACTCTGAAAAGGCCGAAACGAACTCAGAGGTGACATTCTCTTTCCAGACATACATAATCTTGGTCTGATCATGTGAAGACCATGCTGTCTGCATGGTCTTCACATGATCAGACCAAGGTAGTAAATGTACTCTATTATATGAGACTTAAACATAACTAAATGAAATGTAGATGTAATATACACCTTTGCCTAACCCTTCGAGAATGACAAGTGTAACGTTATAATATATGTAGTAATAGTAACTAACTATTAAAATAAAAATGTAATAACCGAACAGGTTCGGTTATTATATTTTTATTTTATCAGTTTAATAAGTTAATAGTTTAATAAGCTATATTTTAATAAGTTAGTAGTTTTATTTAGTACTAAAACTATTAACTTATTAAATAATGGCGTCGTAAAATTCCTCCGCAACGCTGTCGCCTGGTAATGTACCCAAGAGACTGGTGGCATTGCCACGTTGTATGGCAATGCTTAGCCTCTGGCCAAGGTAAAAGCCAGCCCTTGTGACACGGGAAGTGTGAACCAGCCGTTTGGAGATTTTTAGTAAGTTATATAAATTAGTATAAGAAGTTAACCTAGTGTATATACATATTTTTATCCTATTTAATATAACAAAAACATAATCTTCGATTTGCTTTAAACATTCAACCAATTTTATTATTCACACATGTCAAATCCAATCTAGGCTCCCGAACTACCGTTTCAAAGCGACCGCGGCACATAAATCAGGAACACTTTTCTACCCCCGACCACCCTTATATATTTGCAATTGGCCTGCGATAAATTTGAACCAAATTAACACTCCAAGCTATATTCGATGAGATTTAATACGATTTTTATGTACAAACCCTCCTGTTTTTTTAAATTAACGGATTTTTTCATTAGCATGGCGCCTTAAGGAGATTTTCTTTTTTTACTTAGGTAGTTGGTGCCTGCCTACTCGCATGGGAAGAAGGCGGGGGTTAATGTATGTAGTTATTGCCTCTACTTTTGCATGTGTTTGTTTCACAGCAGGATTATTAAATCAAACAATATATTGAGTCTATATCATTTCGTTACAAGTAGGCCATTAAAAATAACTTTTGTACGTCGAAATTTACAAGAAAACAGATTATAGAAATTGATTCTGTTTGCTCCTTCCAAAATGTGACGAATAGGCAAGAAACTCAATAGTTACTCTTCAATCTCTCTCTCTCTCTGTAGGCAAAATTATGGACTGTATTATAATATAGTGCAATAAAATGACGAGTCGCTGACACAACTCACATTTATTTTTTATGACATGTAAAAAGAGTAAAATACCATAAATATATATAAAAAACGTCGCAGCACCATCCCCCCCGTGCAGCGATGTTGCAGCAGCTACTGGACCCCTTCCAGTACAGCTAACTTTCTAACGGACCTCTTCAGCGTTCGCAGCCGTCGACTCCACATCGAAGGATCCTGGCGTTTTGGATCTCGTGTTCATCTAACGGCGAGATGTGACCAAAAAATGTAGGCAAAATTGTGACCTACATATATTATAATACAGTCCACATTTTTGCCTACACTCTCTTAGTTTTTTTTTAAGTGTGCAGAAATGGCAATACAACCAATTAAGAAGTTTTTCCCTTTCTAACCGATGGAAGTAGAGCAACGTGGATAGGCAGAGGCCCTCACTATGATAATGACGTACTAACACAACAGAGACGAATCCAACTGTCCAGGGGACAATTAGTGCAATTTCCCCTTTGTTCATCCCCTTTTCAGCAGATGTTCATGAGCTGATATTATGACAGATTCAACGCCTAAAATGGCTTTGATGAGACGTTTGCTTGACTTTATTATTATGTGATTCTATAAGCTTATAAAACTTCAGCTGAAAATAAGCTATTTTGATGGCCCACGATTGAATTTGACTCATTGCGTATCACACTTTCAATCACAATCCGAAGGATTCAGGAAGAAATTCCTAATTCATTGCTCCGTATGTTTCAAAAATACATCAGCTCGAAACGTCAATAACGCAAAAAAATTTGTAGAACCGTCAAAATAAATGCTATTGCCATTGTAAATGTGTAATGCAATTACCCCGCAGAAACTCTTTTTGCACACATTGTGCTTTCTTTACACTCTCCCAATTAAAATACATACCTTTTTCATTCCCAAACCAAATAAACAACCTCGTCAAAGTTTGTTTGAAAGTGTAACCCTTCAATGTCTTGTTTGAACAGGGTAGCACCCTGGTAGTAAGACATGGCAGGGTAATTCACACACTCATAATAAATTCTGCACATGTCCGCTCCGGGGTCACTTAAATGGCATCCACTACCAAAGAATAGTACAGAAGGTCGACTCCATACATCGAGCGACAATGCAAACGTGGGTACCATGGAGGCTAGATAAACACTTATAGGATACAGGACTTAATAATTTATTTATTTACCATTATTTAATTTATTTACCAATTTACTGTCTGGCGGATTTTTTGTGGCCTACACAAATGTCTTGCATATCTGGTAGCGTCGATTTACGAGTTGTTGAGCTCCCTAAAATAGGGTTGAACTACACGATGACTAATGCATGCATGCCGCCGATCGGGACAGGTCATGGCCATTGCATGCGGTGCTCTCAAACCTTATATATGTTTTGACTAAAAGAGACCATGACCTTTGTTTGTTTCATGCATCTCTTCTCATGGATCAGTCAGCCAGGAAATATCGGAGCCATCTAATTTTTTTAAAAATAATTACTTAAAAATGTACGTGTAAATGTCTGTTAAAGTCTACTAACAGAAATAATCATAATTTTATTTCACATATGCATCACGTACACCAAGCGAACTCGCGACTTATATTCGTTTGAGGTCGCCGCACGTACGTGTTTATACATACATATATGTGCGTGCGCCTGTTTTAGCTCGTTGTATGGAGTTGACCTTCTGTACTATTCTGTGCTGTTACTTGCAGAATGTTATGCACTGCTGGATGGATGTTTAGTTTCAGAGTAATATTGACCTAGATTCTGTAAGGGATCATAGTCAATCAGGGAGATGCTGAAGGTCTGTGAGAAGTACGCCGCATCACATGGTCTTATTTATAATGTTGGGAAGACTGAGTTCATGGTCTTCAGGGCCGCTGGCAAGTGCCCAGACACCATTCCTTCAATTAGTTTGAACGGCAGTGGTATAAAGCAGGTGAACAAGTTTAAGTATCTGGGCCATATACTTGTCAGCGACCTTAAAGACGATGATGACGTGGAGAGGGAGCGCAGGGCGTTGGCGGTCCGCGAAAACATGCTGGCGCGCAGATTTTCTCGTTGTACGAATCAGGTCAAAATAACCTTGTTTAAAGCGTACTGTCAGGGCACGGGAAGTCTGTGGTTCAGCTGTTCACGGGGGACACTAGATGCCCTGCGCGTCCAATATAATAATGTTTTCAGGATGATGTTGAAACTCCCCCGTTTCTGTAGTGCCTCGGGGATGTTTGCCAGAGCGAGTACAGATGGTTTCCAGGCCATCCTCAGGAAAAAGGTGGCATCGCTTGTGAGGAGGATTCGGGGGAGTAGCAATAGCATCCTGAAAGTCGTGGCTGAGGACCCGGGAGCTCCTGTGCTGAGGCATCTCATGCGGCTTCATTGTCCGCATGAAGTGCCTCGTAAGTACTTGCCTCATTAATTTTAGGTAATATAATCTTTAAATTTGTTACTAACCCTAGTGTTTTAAGCTGTAGTTTCTAAGGTGTGTACTAACAAAAAGTGGTTCCTTTGTTGTTCCCAATAAAACAATTTATTATTATTATAGTTCATTTGTAGGTGAAACAAGAAAAAGATCGGAAAACGTAATGTGACTGTGCACATGAAAGAAAAGTCATGTTTGGATGTTCAAAATTCAAAAGAAAATTGTTTAGAATGTTGAGCACTAAAAGTATATAGCCAAATTATCAGTATTTTTAACAACCCCATACGATGTATATGGTTCAATAAACCCTTAAAAGACGGTCACTCAAATTATCTCAGACCCTAAATAAAATAAAATAAGTAATAAGAACAGGTGACACTGTACCTTAAAAAAGGTATACTTTTAATGTACGTGGGTCGCATAATAATTGTAGCTATATAACTGGGCCGAGTCCGCTAAAGTACGATCAAATACACGTCAGTTAACTGCGAAAAACGCCCTTACTGCAACAACCTTAAGGGTGCTGTCAATGTCAAATTATACCCTGAAAGTGCGGCTGACAGAGAAATAAGTGGGGGCTCACATACAATGGCTGCACTTTATGTGTGTTTGAGGGTGTCTCCTGTAAAGCAGAGGTTCATGTGAATCGTTCAAGTGAGAACTTGTCAAAAACCACACTAGGCCCTCTAGGGTCTTAACGAGTTTTTATGCCTATTTGATCGCGTTTACGTACTTCAATTTGACTTTAATGGGAAACAATCATTCCTTAAAAATTGAAGTGAGTAAACGTTAACATTTACGCGATTGTATGCGATCGCGTAAATGTTAACGTTTACTCACTTCAATTTTTAATTTGACATTGACAGCACCTTAAGGTTGTTATCAAAAATTCTCACTCCCTCAAAAGACCAATTCACGTACTCGTACCTACTTAAAAATTAAAATTAGGGCCATAATCTCATCTCAGCGACGTTCAATGTCAAAAGCTTGACAACTATGTAGGTAACTTAGAGATATTTTTGTCAGATTGAGACAAATTCGAATGCGAGCGTTTTTAAATAATATGGGAATGGTGCCATCATGAAAAGAAGCCTTATAGTTGTTAAGTCACAAAAACCGAGACCAGAATGTCCAAAAATCAGCTTTGTATTTTTAAAACATTCCTATATAAACCTAAATTGGTATCCATAAAAAAGAAACCTAGGTATCTACCAAAAACCGTATGCAAAGCGCCTTGCTATCAGCAATATAGTGTGAATAGGCACTAAAATAGACGAAATATAAAAAGCTTCAGACGTCCAGTGCTAAACAGGGACCGGGACCTTTTTAGACCTTTGCGACAAAATATGACCTTGGCGAATAGCAGACGAATGAGTAGGTATGTCCTTTGGGTTCAAAGACTAAATTTGGGATGACAAAGGTTTTATTCATCTTTGGTCACGGTATTATTCTTTACCCTACAATATGTACACTGCTACAAGCATCTGCTGGCGCTTGAATGACATTTAGGCGGGTATAACATAAATGTTAGAATAGAACCAGAGCCAGTCAGAAAAAGAAGAACCAGAGCAGGGAAACCGCAGAACTTCCGCCATGACTTGTCCGTTGTACTACGACAAGCGAAACGGAAGCGAAACTCACCCCACACACACACACACACATCACACATCTCTCCCTTGATTTTGTATATATATATATTATAAGTATATATTATAGTAATAATATGTATGTGTATATAACCTATTTATGTATTTGTGTACCTAGTTTCAAGAGTTTTTTTATTATTATTGTCCCTCTCAACCAAAGCACCTGCCATCCAATCTCTTCACCACCCTTGGTTGACTGATAGAGAATGCCTAAGGCATTAAGTCCACCTTTGTACCTTTTTGTGCGAAAAGTTTAAATAAATAAATAATAAATAAACTGCCTGTTCTAACGCACAGATTTGATTATCATTCTATCTATTTCCCCTCCTGATTTCGCCGATCTGCTCGGAAGCCAGTTACACCATCGCGCTCAGCCCTCTATTTTGTTGCAGTACCGCGTTTGTTTCGCACTTATCAATGACAGTTGACAAGTTAAAAAGCGAAACTTTTTTTTTTTAAATGGATTTGATTTTATGGAAAAGCTTAAAGGTCCCATGTACTATACTGTTTTTACCAATTCGAAAGCGACGACATTTTGCACCGATTGTTACAATTCAACTGACTCTCATGATGTTCCGCTACTCGAATCGCAACATAATGTAGTAATGTTTCTTAGCGGAATTGGTTGTTGTTTCCCATTTCCCAAAAAACTGAATAAGAAATCTTAGGTAAAAGAAGACATGCTGCGCTGATCCTAAATTAATTGGGGTAAGGGCAGGAGTACGAAAACCGTGTTATTCTTTTTCCTCTATCGTTTTGTGAGAATATTGGGTACAGCCTGCTTGACTATGTAACTATGATTATCTAAATTATGTTCCTTTTGAATAATACCTAACGAGTTTTAGTTTGAAAAAGCAAGACTTTATCTTGGGTTTGTTTTTAAAACTCAAGAAAAAGTCTTAAAAAAATGTAGCGAAGGAATTTAAAAAACAAATTATCTCCCAAGAAAAAGTCTAGTGTGTAGAACGTGTCTAATGAAAACGAAAACTTTTCTGTATCTTAAGTCCAAAGTTATGTAAAGAGCAATATCTTTAAAAATGAATATTTTATATAAATCAAGGTTACACTGGAAAAAACGTATGCTTGAGACGCATGAATTATTTAAAGAAGGTTGTAAAATCCCCTACTACACAAGAGAAATGATAGAAGATTATACTCGAGAGCTTTTTTCGGTTACTCAAATATTTATTGCATGAATTCATGAGAAAACATAGTTATTTTAATACCTTTTATGAACTTTGTAAGGGCATAACCAATTATTGCAATCTCAAAGTTACATATTGTAATGCATTGCCTTTATTAGTTTATAATAAATAAAAATAGACATTGTGTATATTAAGTATAACTAAGTAAGTTAACACGTATTACTTTTGCCATTTCAAATTTCCTACTTTTACTTCTAAATTAAATAACAGGTTCTATATTACTAGGTTCCTTATTAAGGTCCTTTTGTAACATACAGAATACTTTTATTATTAGCCTTTTATGTCCCACTGCTGGGCAAGGCCTCCCTATTCTCTTTCCACCTCTCACTGTCAAGAGCTACCAAGAACCAGGAAAGCAATTAATAAATGAATGCGAATATGATAATATTGATAATTAATTTAATACTTGCTTAATCATGTCTGTCATTCATATAAATTATAAAATCAAATTAGGTACCTACTTACCTTGTACCCAAAGAGAGAGTCTTTGCTTGCACCATAATCGTTATGTAGGTATGTTTGTTTGTGCACCCATTAATAAATAAATATTTATCTTTTTATCTTCTAGTGACATTTAACCCTCTAGTAGCGGTTCAAATTTATTCATTGACATAGACATTGCTAGGGTTACCCAGTCATTATTACGAAGCGGAGCACTCATTTTAAGTAGTTGGTTATCTTAGGACAACCTCCGTTTATATTGTGTGATCAAATCACGTATGGTTTATTTTTGCCAGAATTTTACATGGACCGACTGCCTATCTGACCTCCATAACCCAGTTACTGGGTAACACAATACCTCTTGGTAAGGACAGGTGGTCTGACTTTCGGGCTTCTGACTACCCGTAACGACTGTCAAAGATCTATAAATGACAGCTAACGGCTTAACGTGCTTTCCGAGGCTCGGATGGGGTATGAAATAGACCATCTACGAAGTGACCTCGGCAAGTGCAGCTTAACCTGATTGATCGACCCGTGCAGCTGTTAATACGAAACCACGAGCCCGTCTCGTTATTTCCAACAATGCTAAGAATTATTTTATCATTTGTCATCAGAACTTGTCTACATTACAAGATAGTTTTTCAAAGAAGTTCTCCGAGTCTTACCTACATAAATTATCTCGTTATACAAAACTAGCTTTTGCTCGCGGCTTCGCCTGCGGGGATGTCAGTAAATATCACACGGGAAAATACAATCGAGATTAAAATTACTCTATGTGATAATCCAGGTTATAAACTACCTATCTGTGTGCTAAATTTCATCTAAATCTGTTTAGCCGTTTTTTTACGTCAATCCGGATGTACATTTAGAAAAACGGACAAAAATTCAACATGACTATTTTATTTATTTTATATTTTTAGAAAAAGTTCTCGTAACGCATAATAGAACTTCTATTTTTAGAAGAGAGAAGTTCCGTTAAACGTATTTTATCATACGGGGAAAAGCTTTATGGTACCTACTCTACTTGGTAGTAGAGTAGGCAGCTGTGGTCAGCTGCTTATCCCAAACAGAAAATTAACCAAAAAGATATACACAAAAGGAAACGGGTCACCTCCCAAAAACATACATCACTAAGTTTTAAAAACCCATAAACCACAAATTACATTCTTATCACCAAAATGTTAACATCCCACAATGCCGCAAAAAGAATTCCGCTATCAGTTTGACATCGTTTAATCCCGGGATTTATAAAAGAAAGAACGATAGAAAACGAATTCAAAAATTTGAATTTCATGAACGTATTCGCCTCCTTTTGAAATTAGAACGTGGAATTCCATGTTCAAACGTATTTCCACGTAGAAATTTAATGCGGGCGTAGAGTGCTCTCTTAGTCGAGCAAGTAATTTGTTTTTAATTGGTCAGCCTGGCTTTTGAAAATTTGAAAATTAAAAATTACGTTTGCGGGATTAAAAATGTCTATCGGTGATGACGAGTTAATGTTTTACGGCTTTTTTATAGTGTTGGATAAAATGTCTATGAAACTTGTGGTTTGTTTTAACACTTCTAGATAGGTTCCAGTAAACTAAAACCAGCCCTAAGTTTGATAAGTTGATTGGTACGAGTGGCTGGCCCTTTTGTTCACTACCATGTTTCAATTGAGGGTAAATTCGCATGGTGTCACTATTTACTAGCCCTTTAGAATACTTGTTAAGGTGTAATGAAGCCTATAACTTCAAGGGTACAATAATTGTGTTATACTAGGCCCCTTGTCCACGACGCTACTCAAAATTAACCGGTTCTAAACTCAATCACCAATGAATAGGTACGGACTGCCATTGAAATAGTGGTGCTGTGACATATTGGCTACTCATTAGTGATTTGAGCTTACAACACATTAGGTTTGTGTCAGGCGCTATAATTTGTGTAAATTATTTCATCACCACTGGAAAACCTCGTCAGGCAAGTGGCACGACCTAGAATTAAAAATTCGAAGACATGTGATATCTACCAACCTGGACTGGACCCGCGTGGTGAATTACGGCCCACTGCCTCTCACAGAGAGGAGGCCTGTGTCTCAGCAGTGGGAACATTATATGCTGATTATGCTTATGCTATAGGTTTGAGTAGCGTCATGGACGATCTGCCTTACAAATAATCTTTCTCGTGAATGTAATAAGTATCTCATATTTCTATTTTTAGGTGGGATTTGGGCTGATTACTGCTTCCTCCTCGAAATAAGGCCAAGGTATTATTAGTTTATAAGAAATACCATCTAATCCTTCAGCACCTTTTCTTACGTTTATTTTTAGATAATATTCTTATTAGGATCTGCCGATCGATTCTGTAAAAATCTCACCATGAAAAATTAGGTGAAGTGAGCTTAGAGTTGTCAATAGTGTCAATCCATTAGTTCCAGCATTAGTTGGAATAAGAGTTCACTCCACGCTCACTTCATCTAAGTTTACACGGTGAGATGGTTACAGAATCTCAGTGCTGATAGCAACTTTAACGCAACGACAATAAAAACCAATGTGTTGCAAAATTAGAGGTAAAATAACTGTGACAGGAATGCAAACATTGAGTAGAATACTACTTTTAACTTTAAAAATCTTATTAGAAAACGAGTTTTAACTTTACTACAGGCCCAAATCTTAAAGTTCTTATTACAAAATTGACTACTCAGACTTGGGTTTAACGACAGTTTTTGTAATTAGAACTTTAACTTTGCCGGAACAAAGTTTGAAATTAAAAATGGCTTGATGGTTTAAACCTGGGTCTAAAGATAAAACTTTTTGTTTATTAAGGTGGAAATCGTTCTTAATTGCGTCCAACTGACAGGTGTCAAGTAAGCAGTCTCTCGGTGGCCGAAATAAAGTTCATACCTCTGCTGTCAACTAATCCTTGAAACCGCACACCCCTCTTCAATCAAATGGCATTATTTCATAAAAATATCATTAGCATAATGGCGGGCACAGGGGGAGATAAAAACTAAGGAGCCAACGAAACAGTGGATAATATCACAGGCTCTAGACTGCGGGCAACACGCAAATGAGAATTTTATGACATGTCCGCGTTTGGGGGTTAGTCCGATGGTATGGAAAGAGATTTTAAATAATAAAAAGAATAATAATTTCATCCGAAAAAAATATGTATTCCGGAAAGTTTATGTTTATGATAAATACGAAACATTATGAAACAGACATTTCTGTACCTAATTTATAAACTAAAGAAATCTCTGTTTTGTCAAATCGTAAATACTGTGGGAAAAAGGGTCGTTAGTTATTTACAAAAGTCTACAGGAATCGTATAATTGTGTATTTAATCTGTGCCCCGTAAAACTGTTTTCGCGGTTTGTCTATGGGTTTATCAAAGGGCTTATTGGAGGAAGTAATATTATGCCGCTTAACGGCTTGAAAAGGTGTTGGAGATATAATTATGAGGCTTGAGGAGTTTACTTTGAGGAGTAGGTATACAGCGTGCAGCTCTAATGGCGACATTAATTTACCACACGTATACGGTTTCGCGTTTTCAATTTATGAACATATTTTAAATTCATTAAACATTATTTTTTATCTATATATATAAAAATCAATTGCTGTTCGTTTGAGTCGCTAAAATTCGGGAACGGCTGGGCCGATGTAGCTGATTTTGATTTTGAAATGTTTGTCGTAGTCCAGGGAAGCTTTAAACGGTGAGAAAATATGGAAAAATTGCGAGGAAGATAGAAAACAACAATTTCATTTTCCCATATAAACTGTTCTACCTACTTTCCTGTCAAACATTTGACGTTCGCCCCTTCGGTACGGTAGACTCGGGTCCACTCGAATGAAGCACGTATTAAATTAAGGGTTTTGAATCGACAGCATACATATATCCACATTACTCGGATTATCTAGGATTAGTAGGTTCGGAGTAGGATAGGAGTAGGGTAGGAATAGGGTAGGATTAGGGTAGGAGTAGGGTAGGAGTAGGGTAGGAGTAGGGTAGAAGTACGGTAGCAGTAGTGTAGGAGTACGGTAGCGGTAGTGTAGGAGTAGGGTAGGAGTAGGGTAGCAGTAGTGTAGGAGGGTAGCAGTAGTGTAGGAGTAGGGTAGGAGTAGGGTAGGAGTAGGGTAGGAGTAGGGTAGCAGTAGGGTAGCAGTAGTGTAGGAATAGGGTAAAAGTAGGGTAGGGGTATGGTAGGGGGGTAGGACACCCCGAACGAAGTAGCGCCGGGCAGCTAGAAATAATTTATATGGCAAAACAACGTTTGCCGGGTCAGCTAGTTTATTCATAGTTTTGTAAAATTACATCTTGGAGCAACCTGCACCTAGAGAACTGCGGCGTAGGGGTCAGTTTTCGGGGACACGGATCATCTTAACGCATAACCAATAACGTGCAAAGAGTAGGCAAATTGAAGGAAAGAGACAGAGAGCCCAACGTCGGTGAGTAGTTTCAAATTACGAATTATTCTGTTGTTTATTTATTTTATGTTGTTATAATTTTTATGATTACTGGCTACTAGCTCTACCCGTGTGTTAAATTAATTTAGAACGTTGTAGATACTATGATTCTAGTTATTAGCACAACAGAAATTTCAATGCCTTTACCGGTTGAATGCCGTAATTACAGAAACAGTTCAAAAGCTATTGTGCCTCGCGTGAATCCACGTTCAAATAGTTAAGGTATCGTTCTGGAAAATGTCAAGGTGTTGAAGGTGCGTACACTCTCTTCTCACACAGAAAAGGTATGAGCATTGACATTCACGCTTGCTCAGGGTGGATTGGCCATTTTAGACTTTTTCCTCATGATATGGTAACCTTTGTAAACATCTCTTTCCCTTTCCTTACATTAAGCATTAACATAAAATAAAAATAAAAGTCAATACAATACAGCAAGCAATTGATATATAAATAAATAAATAAATAAAAATTAAAATACAAAAAACCACTTCCACACTAACCGCGCCGTATATTTTCGCGTTGACCGCAACAGAGTATTATTAAAACATTATTTACGTAGGAGAAATGTATTTTTGACTACGAAATGTCCCGGGTTCGTTTGCATTTCGGCCTAAAACTTTCAACTGTGTTCATGTGCCAAGTTGGCAAAATAGTAAAAATTTGAATATTTTTTATGAATTCTGTCTGTGTTATTATAAATATTGAAAAGTGATGTAACTTGTCTATGTGTTCAATATACCTATGTATCCAAAGGTAGGGCCAGAAATAATTGAGAATTGTTCTTTAAAAGGGCTAAGAAAATAATTATTAAAAAGTTTCAAGTAAATTCTCTACATCGTCATTAATAATTACAAGACCTTGCCAAAAGTCTGTAAGCCTGTATGTGTGTCTGTCTGTCGGTGTGTGTGTGTGTGTGCGTGTGTGTGTGTTTTGTCTGTCTTTTAATTTAAATTAAAACAACATAACTATATACATTTTGTAATAGTCAAGGACTATGGACATTGTCTGAAATAAATGAATTGAATTGAATGAATATATTATTTAACAATTGTGTGTACAAGTATATAAAGAGGAAATATTTTTTGGCCAAAGAATCATCATTGTCATAAGTACAACGTGGCAATGCTGCCAGTTTTTTGGGAACTTTTCCTGTTGACAACGATGCCGAATTTGTTGATACCTTGTGCTTCTTTCATTTTATATAGGTACCTACTTGTACCGTACATAAATATAAATGAAAATGGTTTGTTAATTTTGGTTCGACAATATAGGAAACATAAAGATTTACATTCATTCAATTTAGTACTGAAATATTTTTTTTTTTTTTACTTCGTCGTCAGGGTATAAATTAAACACAGTACAGTACAATTTGATATAACTTCAAGTCAGGACAAGGTGTGATGTTTGACGGACTGAAGTCCCCACAGTGCGAGTTGCTAACTTGTTATAACTTATGTTATAACTAAATTGTCGCCTGAACTTCACTTGCGTTCACACTTTACATGGTTGACTGCCTACGTATGTATCTTGAGGCATACATTCATGTGTCCTAAAGCAGATATCAGGCGCTTCACTTTACGTTCATTTTTGTATTTCATTCGCCATCTCGAAGTATAAAGTTTGAACACAAAATGAATACAGATAAAAAAATTATTTATTAGTGAACCGATCCAACAATGTTAGATTTTGGCACTCGGTTTCTTTCACTGGCCTACTGAATGATCGAAAAATGAATTGAAATGAGCCGAATACAGAATAGACCGGCTGATATCAGCTTTATGCTCGTACGTCTTTACAATGTGCAGGTAAGGGAAAATATTTCTATGATTTCATCGCAAACATATACCACTAGGACCGTTTACCAGTGGCTTTTGTATTGGTTGCTAAGCTACGTGTAATGGGTTCGTTTTCCGCAAGGAGCAAACATTTTTAAATTTTGTGTTTGTTTATGCTAGATTTTATGTTTTATTTTATTTTGTAAGTTAAACAAAACAGTAGCATATTAAAAACAAATAGAAATGTCTTTATAATAAACTTAAAAAATACATAATATCGAAAATACATAAAACTGTACTCAACTGCGACAACAATAATAATTATTTGAACAAAAGAAACTAAAGAAATAACTAAACAAAACTCTTGTTTGTGTTGTATTTTACGGGTCCTATAACAATAATATTTATACAGTATCCGAGGGCTCATTATTGAGTGTGCCCCCCTCTGCCATTTTATCTGTGTATTTTATATAAAACATTGGTCTGGCAGCGGTCATACTCTTCCCATAGTCTTAGATAGCCACCAATATATTTGTATTTATTTATTATTTATTAATTCATCAACAAATTTACATTTGTGTCGAACAGTGGTTTTAAAAATAATAATAAATGTAACACAAAATTAAGTACCTAATCATAGTAAAGCCAGAAATGAGAGACAAAAACAAGAAGAAAAAAAAATAAAAAAAATACATTCCACATTGGTCACAACATTATTAGTCATCATTAGTTATGTTAATTTAACTTAATACATACACACATCAACACCGTCTAGGGATATTTTGTATAAAGTTCTTTACCTCAAAAAATACTGGCCAGTTTTAAATTCTTTTGAAGAAAGCTTATTTTGTAAACCTTTTTGAACGATTCTAAATTTGAATTTGAAAAAATAAATTAAAAACAAAAGATTTACGCGGCATAATGCTAGCGAAGTCCGAAGGCTTCATTTACCTACAGTAGTTTTTGGCTATATTTTTGTGTCAAATTTAAGTTTTATAACAAGTTATCGGTTAATTTCGAATTAATGTTATTGTGTGCATCATGCAGCGGCGCCATTTAACGAGAGAGGAAATGTTAAGGGCAGTAGGCATGCTCCAAGCTGGGGCTACTCAACGGAGTATTGCTGAGGAGATTGGAACAAGACAAATTGTGATATCAAGGTTATGGTCACGTTATCGTGCTACTGGTGATGTGGCTGAAAGACACCCAGGCGGGAAGCGCATAACCACTCAACGACAAGACCGATTTTTGCAAGTTGCCGCGAGAAGACAACCAAATGTTACGGCCATGCAGTTGGTTCAGAGGCTCCAGTCAGAGCACCAGTTGCTTGTGAGTGATCAAACTGTAAGGAGAAGATTGCATGAAGCTAACCTTCATGCGCGCAGACCGCTTCGTACTCCAGCACTACGCCGAGGAAATCGTGGACGACGACTAGAGTGGGCTCGTGAACATTTGCTCTGGGAAGATAACCAGTGGTCTGTAGTGCTGTTTACCGATGAGTCCCGGTTCGGTTTCGATCCCGATACACGTAGAGTACGTGTTTGGCGAGTTCCTGGTCGTAAGAGCCGTCTGCAACATCCTCAGGAAGTCAATTCATACCACGGCGGGACAAATATGGTTTGGGCGGGAATTCGTGTTGGTGGAAGAACCGACCTCG
Source organism: Apamea epomidion (assembly GCA_947507525.1). NCBI lineage: Eukaryota > Metazoa > Arthropoda > Insecta > Lepidoptera > Noctuidae > Apamea > Apamea epomidion. The sequence goes on along the minus strand of OX382249.1, from coordinate 13,249,930 downwards.
TTTGGATCAGAAACACCATGACGGCTGAAAAATACCGTAACGAGGTGCTAGTACCAATAATCTACCCCCATCGACTACAAATGGGCCAAGAATTCACGCTCATGCACGATAACGCCCGTCCGCACACAGCGAGAGTGGTGACGAGCTGGTTGCAGGAGCACGACGTATTGGTCTTAGGCTGGCCCGCTCAATCGCCTGACCTAAAACCCCATAGAACACGCGTGGGACATACTCCAAAGAAGGGCTTTGAGGAATTTCCCTGCAAACATTGCGACGGAAGAGCAACTTTTTTTGCATCTTAACCGGACCTGGGACAATATACCGCAGCAAGACTTGGATAACTTAATCCAAAGCATGAAAAACCGTTGCAGGACCGTTATTAACGTCATGGGTGGTTTTACTGACTACTGATTTTTCACATAACTGTTAAAAACAGATTAATTTTTCCTTATTTTTCACTTTTTCTTGAGAAACACATTCATTGTTAGTTTTACCATTATTTCACGTGTTTTCTTTATTTGAATAAAAAATTGTTTACGCAAAAAAAATAGTTTTCTTTTATTCTGGAGTATAGTCTGGTAAATGGGCCTTATAAAAATATATGCATGCTGTATGTTATTTTTAATAAATTTTGAGTAAATTGAGTAAATCCAAAATATCCCTAGACAGTGTTGATGTGTGTATTTGTTCAAAATTTAATATAAATTCAATTCAAGAAATGTATGTATATATGTATTCAATAAAATTATTTAAAATGCAATGTCATGATAGAATGTTACATAATAATCATTTAAAGTCATTAAAATATAATCCCATATTAGTTCGAACTACTTTTATCTTTGAGAAAGTCTTCTATGCTGTAATAACATTTCTTCAATAACAATGACTTTAATTTTCTCTTGAATGCGTTTGGATTCATAGAGTTTTTAAATTGTACAGGCAATTTATTGTACATATTTACTGATTGCACTCTTGAGGCATGCTTAACGACATTAAGCTTAGGCTGTATGAAATTAGGTAGATCCTTTCTTCGCGTTTTTATTCTTATATGTCTCTGTTTTTCTGTCTCAAACTTATGGATATTTTTAATAAAAAAATCCAAAAATTGTTTCCATATCCTGCAATAGTCCTACACCAACCGGGTTGTCCTTGGGAGCACTTGCATAGTGCGTATAGGGATAATCGCCGGTAGGTGCCTCATTTAATTAAAAGCGTCTAACGGTCCTCTGCGAGTTGGCTCCGGCCCCTCGTACGCCATTTAAAAGGTCCGGAACCCCATGGTGCCGAAATATATTAACAAAAAAAATGTATTGTTTTGTTTGTGTACCCAGGATACAGGAGAAATGAATGAATGGGGGTCGACGTTAAATGCGGCGGATGTTCTTAAGTACATAAGAATGCTTATAATCTTCTACCGTCTATTTATTAAAGTATTGATATAATTTTTACACAATCGTCAATATTATAATATTTGACGGCACGTTTGGCGCAGTGGTTAAGCGATTGACTGCTGCGCTGCGTGTCGCGGGTTCGATTCCCGCATGGAATAAATATTTGTATGGCCTACAAGTAGTTGTTCCGGGTCTGGCTGTTTGTATATGTGAATTTAAATGTTTGTAAACGCACCCACGATACAGGAGAAATTCCTAGTGTGGGGCAAACGTTTTAATTAAAAAAAAATTAAAAAATCATAAAGTTGTGGTTAAGTTGTGGTCTACAATAAAGTAAATATAAATAAATAATCAGCCTATAATGTTCCCACTGCTGGGACACAGGCCTCTTCTCGGTGAGAGGGAGTGGGCCGTAATCCACCACGCGGGCCCAGTGCGGGTGGGCAGATGTCACATATTATCTTAGAATTTTTGGCTATAGAACATGCCGTTTTCCTCACGATGTTTTCCTTCGCCGTTTTGAGAGCAGTGGTGATGAAGTAATTTACACAAAGTAAAGCGCCTGTCTGGGTTCGAACCTACGACCTACAACTCGTAAGGGTCGGCTGTTACCACTGGGCCACCACAGCTCTAGGTCTGCGAAGTTCATATAATCCTAATGAATGACTATTTCCAAACACTTAAAGAAAACAACAAGAAACAGTCTCGATTTTGTTTCTAATAATGTGAGGCTTTATTTCGTAAATAAAAACTGGAGGAATACGTATTACATATAAGGAACTCTTGAGCCATGTTTCTAGACCAAGCGGTTAAGGCTGTGCGTTGTCTGTCAGTGAAAGAATGATTATGATTGAAATAGATTTCAATTCTGCAACTTACGTCACTACCTAAACCATCACCACTGCAAAAGCCACCCATCTCACAATGACAAATGGACTTAAGACCCACACGAAACTTCCCAGACTTCTTCAGATCTTGTGACCCATTTCCAATCATCCCAACTTTAACTCTTGAAACCCTAACTTCGGGCGCAAAGGCCACCGCATACTATCAGACCCATTATTATCAAATACGAAACTATGATAAACAGGAAATGGCCATAGAAGGTAGAATAAACTGTTGATTGAAGTTCCGGTGGGCCTGTGGGCTGGTGGGCCGGATATTGCGAGCCGACAAAGGGGGGATAACTGAAACTTTGCTTTCAGTACTTGTTTCTTAAAGATAAAGGTAGGTTGACCTCAATAGCAGTGGATAGAGAGGATAGAAGGTTCGATTTTTTTTTTTTTTGTTATTTGGTGTTGGACTTTGTCTACTAAGAATTCTGTCTTTTGCAGTGAACCAAAAGAGCCAACACTACTAATAACTTCATAATGCTTAAATACTATGCTTAAATCAGTTGGATAATTGTAAAGTGTAAACAAACCCTGTTCAGGTTAAAATCTTACGCAACCACTCACTGAAGGGGATTAGTAACACATCCTGTATTTATAAGTTTTCAACTATATACATCCTATCCCATCCCGTACTATCTCAGGTATGCTGGAAGAGATTTCTTATGAAATACCTAAGCATCACCTCTGTACCTATTTTTTTCTGTTGTTTTTCATTGTCTGTTTATATATTACATAAATGGTAAAATAAATAAATAAATATCACCATGTTTTTCATCATTTTTGGTTTGAATTACATTATTACATTGTAACTAAAAAGTGACCCCAATTCATCATCACTATTTGCTCAGCCTTTTCCCATAAGTAACCCCAATTGTCAAATGAAAAACATCTTTAAGGTGATTTAAAATTAGAATTTCGGGTTTAAGTACCTATTTACATAATCAAATCAAAGCACCTATTTTGTACGTGGTACTACAAATTGCCATCTACGGGTACATTTTCTGATTCATTTGCTTACATTTTCATCAGATATTTTTAGAACAGACCATAGCTTTGATTTTCAGGTAAGCAAGGTATAGGATATAGGATAAGGTTTTCCATTAGATTTCACAGTTAGGAGCCCGGAGTCTGGATTTGAGTGCACAGTTCATGGCAAAATTTTCACCCCTACAAGAGATTTAAGTCCCATGTAACTATCGTACTATACCACCCTGCCTTCCAAACCTGTCTGGCCGGTGCTTGACGTTGGTTGTTTTGTTATTCGACAATCATGTGTTTTTTTTTTTAATTTATTGTTACTTTTTCTTATAAATCGATTATTTTCTATTTTGTTAATGTGAGAACGATGTAGGCATTGTAGACATGAGTCTAGTTGTAGTACCTGCTAATTATTGACAGGCCTATACTGCCCTCCCATACCTATAAACAGTGTATTTGAAAACATTACAATGGCTTACAAGCCAATTATTTTTAAAAGTACCGTGGAGTTTCTTGCCGGGTCTTTTCCAGAAGAAAGAACCAATTGGAACAGTGTACCTTTAGACGTGCAGTTTCTGACGTTTCATAAATGCCCATGTAGATTTATGTGAAATATAAACTTTGATTTAGAAATTGACAAATTGGGATCTGTGCCTGAGCTGTATCAACTTGACTTTCTGTATTTATTTCCGTGTTGTAACTTTGAGATCATTCTTTGTCGAGCACAGTGTTCGGATTGTGTTTTTTTTCTGAGCAATGGGTTTGTTCGAGTATTTACTTCGTACCTAGTACTTCAGTCTACGTTGTTTTAGTTTATAAATACGAAGAAGCTGGTGTCTGTGGTTTTCAGTGAAGTAATATCAGCCGCACAGGTTGATCGAAGGTTAAGCTACTTTTGCCGCGGTCTGTTCGTGGATGGGTGACGCCTCCATGCCTCTGAAAGCACGTTAAGCCGTTGGTCCCGGCTGTCATTCGTAGATCTTTGACAGACGTTACGGTTAGTCAGAAGCCCGAGTCTGCCAAACATTCTTGCCAAGGTTAACAAGTCTTATCTGAAGGTCAGGCAGTCTCTCCATGTAAAATACTGGTATTCAGCTGCATCCGGTTAGACTGGAAGCCGATCCCAACATAGTAGAGAAAAGGTTAGGTAGATTAATTCTTATCTACTTTTTGTTGATCTGGGATACCACTATACCAATGACGTATATATGTGAAAACATCGTAAGGAAACCTGGACTTAATGGTCTGAGATCGCTTTCAACCCAACCGCTTTCTGTCAAAGAATTCGCTGACTCGGAGTTAATTAAATTAATATGTCGTGAAACCTGGAGTCAAGTGCCCAGAATCTTAAGAAAGGGTGATGATCAATGCTCCATTCTTCTCTGTATGAGACGAAAGGCTTTGTTCTTCAGTGGGCGGTCCCACTAAAAAGTTTCGTTGACAAATTGATTTAATATAAAAATCTGCAATCTGTAAACATAACAGCCTGTTACCTACAGTTAACAACCTGTTACAAATTGCGGTATTTCTATGCCGAAAATGAATAGCTCTGTTTCTGGTGTAAAATGATTGATTGTATAAGTTACCTATATAAAAAAAACCCTTTGACTTTTGAATTTGGTAAGGCATTGGCCGTAACTTAACTAATTATAATTGTGAAAACTGGTTGTTTTTGTTGTTGTCTTCGGTTTGTCCTTTATAATAATAACTCATTATTTCTGCTCAAATCTTAGCCATTATCTCAGCTAGACTTCCCAAAAAGAAACCTAAACCGATATTTATCAGTCCGTTTAGCGACTTTTACTAAATCCTCATAAAATTGAATCTCGGGGTCTTTGGCCGCTATATCGAACTCAAGTGCACTCAAACGATATTCCTATCTTATAATACTCGAGATGAAAGTAGATTCTTAGGTGAAAGATTTTTGGCAATATCTAGCCTTTATTGCCTACGATTTATGGTGGAAAATGTTGAAATGTGAGCATTTTTGGTAACGAATTAAAGTATTTTGTGTGTGGATTTATTGGTCATTATTTTTTTATGAACTAGAAATTCTGAGATTTTTTATTCACGAGAATAGTTTTCTATTAATCTATTAAATTGATTGTTCTTTAAACATCAATGTCTCGATCTTAGTACCATTAAGTAAATCAATTTAATTGGGGTCCCACTGCACCTCACTGGATCTAATGTTAGGTAGTAAATTTAGTTGTGTGTCTCGTAATGTTAATTACTTTGCATACCTACTATTGTATAGAATCAAGTATTTTCTAACTTAACGGAAGGTGCGCTGCTAGTTTGTTGCGCCACTTCTGCTTCCCAGCGAAAGCACTAGGAAGTGGTGAAGGGCGTTTTGGGGGTATAATATTTGTAATAGTTATATATTTAAAAAAAATTAAATTATTATTTTTGGAGAAAAATCCTTATCTTTCATCTTTATCAAATACATCATAAACAGTTAGTAGTTTAATAATATTAACCATTATAAACACACATATTGGTACACATATTGCTGTTCAGTAACAATTCAGTTGAATATAATTACATTATTAGAAAATATATTATGATTCCATAGAAATATATACTTGAATAATAAACTTAAAATTGCCACTCCAAATACGAATAAAGTTTCATAAAGATTCTTCAATCATCTCAAAATAGGTACTAAAAATAAAGTTATAGACTACTCAAAAACTCTAATATCGTAGTCCAATAAGTCATTAGAACTACTTACAAGTGGGGTCGCGCCGTACCCCGGTCGAGTGCAGTGCTAACTGATATTCCATACGATTAAATCCGGGGCCCTGTCGTTTTTCGAACGGTTTAACATTATTGGCCCTTAAATTGTCTGGGTAACTTGGTACGGGAATTTGGGAATAGTTTATTTAATTAAATGAACAGTGGTACTTGCATTTGTTCATGACAAATTGACCAGAAACTGCAACAAAAGTGTAGATGGGCCTTCCTTCCCCTCGTATATCGTTGCGTGGTGGCGTTACCATACGAGACTTGCCATTGTGAAAAGGTGAGTTAATCAATGAGGGTAGAAACGGGACTGACAGTCCTGTTAGACGATATTCAAATCAATGCAGTGTTTGGACTATAAAAAAATTATAATAATTGGTATAGATTGGTATAGACAAGCACAAAAAACAAATCCCCCCCCCCCCCCCCCCGCCTAAAGCCAGGTGGCCAGCCTACCCTCGGCTATGGTAGCGGTCTAGGCCACGGTGAGGCAGAAGGCCGCAGGAATTCACTGAATGCGGGTGGCACGGAACCGGTCGAAGTGGCGGAGCATGAGGGAGGCCTATGTCCAGCAGTGGACAAAAATGATGCTGATGATAATGAATACATGTTCCTACCTAGCATTAACGTTAATCTTGATGTTTGATACATAAATGTCTATTAAAATAGTTTTGCTGTTATCACACCATATTCTTAGTAGGTCGACACTTGGTAGCCGGGAACCGCAATATTTTAATACCTCCAACCAAATAAAATTCCACAACTCCTGTACCGCGAAACGAGTCAGAAACCTCCCAACGATATTATTAAAATAGCAATACAATGAACATGTAGTTTTTACCAGAATTTACGATATTAACTTATAAACTATTCTGAATGGAATCAATCGGGAATAAATGAACTACAAATATGTTATGATGCTCGCTTTATATGGTCGTAGATTTCAATAACGATGAATTGAAATTTGATTTGAAGATATTGCGCACTCGGGGGTGTTTCGATGTGTATCGGTATGGAGTAGTTTAAACTGTGGCTGTCTGGTTCAGTTCACTGGAGATTTTGGAGCAAATAAGTGGCTGGCGAGGTTCCGTCAAAACTGGAAGGAGGACGCGCGGGCTCGCGAAAGATGGAAAGAGTGGAGGGAGGCCTTTGCCCAGGAGTGGGACAGCGTGGGCTAGTAAAAAAAAAAAAAGCGAGGACGGCAGAAGCCAAAAACATAGGAGCCCTGTGTAATGGGTTCAGTCTCAACAGATAATGGTAATGGTGTCAAACTAACATAGGTCTTTGACAACACATTTTCTGATCACCACATACTCTCTGTAGGTAATTAAGGAGTAGTATAATCCCATTATTATATCGTCTGATAAATATATAGTAAGTATTTGTAACAGAGCCACACAGAGCTTTAATTAAAAGAGTGTTTCAATTTTGAATTCGACGGTATCTGGATGTTCCAGAATTATAATAAATTTAAGACCCCGAAAATACATTATAGAAAAAGACTCCAATAACTACAAAACATTTTCGAAACCTCAGTCAACTTGACAGTCAACTGACGCAGGCGATTAATAAAGTCACAATAGTTTTTCATTCCCAACAATTTAAAAGAAAACATTATTTTCTGAGTAAGTTCGGTACAGTGTGCGATTTCCCAGGCGGTGCTTGAGACCCTTTTAGACAAAGGCTTTCCTGGCGACCGTTGCCTGTCTGGGGCCTTGAAAACATACGTATTTGTAGTTGATAATGTAATTAATTTAATGTGTCTGGGCCTTAGTAGTTTGGGTCTGCATATGGCGCGGTATTTTCCGATTAGATGTGAAATTAGTGGTCCTCTTAGGCCAATCATCCACGACGCTGGTGGAAAGTAACGTGTTACGAACTCCATCTCCAATGAGTAGCTAGAATTATATAGCACCAATACTTCAATGGCGACAATAGATGATGATTGATGGAAAGTGGTTTTTACCGCTATATTACAAAGTAACCTTTATATATGTAAGAAGCGAATAGCCCATACTTCTTTCCGTCAAAGTACATATATACCAGTACAGTTGGGACAGACTAGTATCCAGTACTGTAGTATGTTCTAAAAGTATCTGATGAAAGTTTAAACAAACCAGCGTAGGGTTTGTTTACAAAATTATAATTTCTTGTGTAAGTATTCAAATAATCAAATCAAGTTGTAAATGCATCTACATATTGGTATCGACAGGTACGTTTTTTGATCCATTTGTTTACATTTTCATTGGATACTTTGGAACAGACCTTAGTTTAATTCTTCTCCTGTCGACAATCGAGATTAGATGAGATAAGAGGCCTCTTTTCTATTCCGTGTTATATGCACTAACTTCATGAGAGCCCATACCGCACTAAAGAATAGGTACTAGTCATCAGTCACGTTTTCATTAAACGTTCAAGTCCAAAACACAGACCCCTATATCAACAGCTCACCTTTTCCCAAAGAGTATGCAAATTATCCAAAATGTACCTGTACTTACAAACGTAATAGTTTCTTTTAATTTAATTCGTAAAAGCGCTTCGTTAAACATGATCGTGTATTTAATTGAAATTGTGTTTGAGGGGCACTTTACTGAGCGGGCAAAGAAAAATTGGGCACATAATGTAAAGTGCTTTTGTAGATAATTTATTTTATATGGTATTTTGTCTTTTAAAAACTATATAATGTGAAGTCTTTATTTAAATGTTAACGAAGGTCTATCATGCGTTCGTCTCATTTATCTCGTTTTGCAATGTTATTCAATATCACACTATACATATTCGTTACTATTTTTATCTGACACAAATTGATTTTATTTAAGTATGCATACACATGTCACGTTGCAGTATAAAATTGATTTACATCCGTCACCTTTCACATCTGCAGTGCGATTCTGTAACCATCTCACCGTGAAAAGTTAGGTGAAGTGAGCTTACAGTGAGCTGTCAATAGTGTCAATCCCTAGCATTAGCTGGGAATGACAGCTCACTCCACGATCACTTCACCTAAGTTTTCACGGTGAGATTTTTACAGAATCGATCGGCAGGTCCAGTTGAAACCTAGCGTCATGCACTAGTTATCTGGCATTTTTGTTGGACTGGGCCTTTTTGGTGCAGCCATGAGGCACACTTTCCTGCTGATTTCTTACATCGGACTTTTCACTCTTTATTTGTTTTTATCTGAAGGACAATCCCCGTAATTTAAAACGTTCAAAATCTAGTCGCAGTCTCATCTCGGCGACAAACAAATGACAAAAACTTGTCAAAATGTAGGTAAATTAGACGTATTTTTGTTAGATTGAGACTGAGATCAGACTGTGAACGTTCTTAAAATTACGAGAATTGCCCCTCTGATGTACATATGTACGAGTATCTGATGTGTTGTGTATCTTTTAGTCTTTGAAAATGTATTTTCTTTCTTTTTTTTATTGGTAAACAATGTCAATCGACCAAATGCGAGTCTAAAATGATCACTAAGGTCACATTTTTCAATCCAAACTGTGCGTAGGATTCCTTGCAACCAAAACTGTTTATTAATTGTTTAGATTATTTCTATTTTATGTTTCTATAAAACATCCAGCTGGCCTCATCATCTGTATAGCCTTTGCCTAAGTATGTCAGGGTCGGCTTCCAGTCTAACCAGATGCAGGTTGAATATCAGTATCTAAGAAAGAGCGACTGGCTACCTACCTATTATTGTTAAAAAGATACAGCCTTGTGACGGATAGACGGCGTAGGCTTAGTAATCCTAACTAAATATTATAAATGCGAAAGTTGAGTTTATTTATTTTATAGAGGTATGAGAAACAGGGTGTAAAGTTTACTCATACTCTATAGAAAAGGGAGGATCCTCCGACCAGACGGGTGTTGTGTCCTGGCGGGCAATTGCCCAACGATTGATGTTGGGAAATTGTATACAGGGTTACAAGTTAAGTCGACCTAGATCCTTTTAGAGTTTTTAGTGTTCATCATTCCTAGTTGATTTGACTATGAAACACCCCACCCCAAACCTAACCCATATTGAGATATTGGATTTTGATTATTTTTTAAATAAAATGAAGATTTTTTGTATAATTGTCCTTTTTTCCGATTCTGTACCTCTAATCTATAATATTTTTGCTATTTTTGTGTAGTAGATTAGTTTGTTTATTACCCCAACACAAAAAAAACAGGTAACTGAACCAACTGGGTAGTAGTCGACGATTGAAAGTTTAAAAAATAAACAAATTTGTAAAAACAAAATTTTTCTTTTAAGAATATTTCAAAAAAAGTCTATTACAGTTATGCTGCAGATGTACTAAATAAAATCTACGTTTCTTTAACTATCAAGCCACAGGCAAAAGCTAGTAATTCATAAAAGAGTAATGTTAGCAGCTAATAGGAATACTGCATTATAAGAGCGTCCACGAAAATCTATTCTTGTGGTCCGACGCACTGATCAGTCAGTCCCACTACCAAACTTGCTAACTGGCTACTTTTATCATCAGGGCAATAGGAACAATCGTTATTCATGAAAACGGATTAGTCTAATTTTGGAAACAGCTTAATACGCTGCAGTTTAAGGATCCTTAGTAAATTCATATTAAGGAACTTAGACAACTAGGCATCCTCTATGTGTGCTTATAACTACATAATTTTCTTGATCGAAAACCTTTTTCTGCATAGCAAGCCTAAAACATACAATGTATGGAATTCAAGGTCAGGCCACCACAAAATAAGGAAAGAAAGTATTAGTAGAATAAGACAAAATACAAAAGAGAAACATTTACAGAACTGTCGTTTTTGTAACGATTGCACATTACAAGGAAATGGTATAAAAAATAATACTCAATTTTCTGATACGACACCATTATAACTTATTTATTATATACCTAGGTACTTCAAAGTTAGTAAGGGTGTTTGTCTTATTTTCTTTTACAATAGTCGTACTAAAGGCTTATGGCTAAATAATAATATTCGCACGGGTCGATCTTCATGGGTAAGCAACGTTTGCCGAGGTTGGTCTGTGGATGGGTGACTATCCATTACGTACCGAGACCGAGTAATGGATACGGAACTCTACTTGGCGGGTAGCGGCATGGGGTAGGAATAGATATGGTGATCCATATCTATTCCTATCGCCAAGTAGCGTTACTGTGTTACGGTTTGAAGGGTATGAGTGCCGGTGTAATTACAGGGACTTGAGACATTTCAGATTTGTCTTTTGGTATAGGAAATCTTCAGTCATTTGCGTAGCCTTTTCCCAACTAAATTGTGTTCAGCTTCCAGTCTAACCGGATGCAGTTGTTTACCAGTATTTTACATGGAGCGACTGACTATATGATCTCCATAACCCAGTTACGGAAATAACCGTTTGGTCTGTTTGGTTATCGGAAATCTTCAGTAACTGGGTTATTATTATGTGTTGACAGCCTCGTTGGCCTAGTGGCCGCAAGCGCTACTGTTCACAATGAGGTCCTGGGTTCGATTCGCAGCAGCAAAAAACCTCTATCTAACCCTTCCGGCATTACAGGAGTGATGTTATGTTATGTAATATTATGTGTTGATGAAACACGTTTCATTCATTAAAAAGTTTGGCAAAACCACAGAACATACATTGAAAGTTGGTTGTTTGATTTTATTAATTGTTTTGTTTCGATGTACACCAAAATCTTGTTTTAGCATTCAGCAGCCAGGTAAATTAATTAGACCCTATATGTTACAGGGTTCAATTAAATTAGCTGACAAAACTTCACAGACGGGATGGGTATGGTCACAAAAAACAAACATTTTCTAAACTCATAATTTTGAATAACTACCTTCAGCAACTGTTTACGGGGCTAATGGCTACTGGTAGTCAGTCAGTTTAAGTTATGAGGATCGTTTTTTTTGTTAGGGTTCCGTACCCAAAGGTTGCCTACAGCACCCTATTACTAAGGCTCCACCGTCCGTCCCTCCGTACCAGGGCTGTATCTTTTGAACCGTAACAGATAGACACTTTCAAATTTGAATTAAATTTTACACAGTGTTTACTATAGCTGCTATTACAGCAATTAATAAAAATAAAACAACGTGAAACGATGTCCCCAAACGTGTCCTTTTTACTAAAGTATTTAAAAAATATAAATGTAGTGTTTAATATTGTACTGTGGTTTTTTATCTTCATTAAATATCGACCATCAATGTCATCAATGCCATCTGTGAAGTTTTGTCAGCTTATTTAATTTGATCCTTTAAATATCATAGAAATTAGTTCCTTTTATCGAATTGGACTACTTATACATAATATAGAGAGTCCCATCTAATTCCATGAGTACCGAAGCGTGGGCAAAAGGGAATGAATAATTGTGATCAGGGATGCACTAAGAAATGGACGCAGAAGCCTCTTTTACGTCTCGCTACTGACGTTAATGATATTTTCTCGAGGCTTGATGAGCTTTCAAACGGATGGTGTTATGCAATATGCTGTAATGAAATAAGTAATATTTTTAATGTAATTAATAAAAATCTTTCATTTACTGACAGACAGCACACAGCTTAAAACACTTGTCTATAAGTATGATATTTTGCACAAGAGTTCCTTATAGAACGAAAGTGAGCACTGAGTAAGGAATTTTGAAAATGAATCCCCAAATGGGTTCAGAAGGGGATTAAAGGTTATATGGAAGTTCGTCATTTTTGCCGATAGGAATGCCATCGGGCACTCGGCTTGTATTATAATAAAAGTCTAATAAAACTACTTGTCACAACTATATACATATCTATCTAGTTGGAAATGTCCCACTGCTGGGCAAAGATCCCTCTCCCTTTAATTGAAAATCATCATCATCCTCCTTCCTGCTTCCTGCTCTTGTCCCAATTTATTTGGGATCAGCTCAGTATATATACATGTGTGTGAGCTCCGTATTACTTTTGAGGAAATCGGTGGTCATGGTAAAGGCTACATGCGGAGGAATGAGGGAAATGTCGTGAAGAAAAACTAAGAGTTGAGTATGAATGGTTTTCCCCTACTCCTATAGCCATCCAGCTATAGGAGTAGGGCAAAACCAAAGCAACGATGGATGGACTGTGTGAAAGATGATATAGCTAGAATGGGGGTGACTACCAAGATGACGACTAATAGAGGAGTATGGAAGAATAAGAGATATTACGCCGGTCTCAATTAAATTGGGATAAGGGCAAGAGAATGATATTGAAGCCATCTCAATATTAGTATCTAGCCATATCAACCATTCATAGTCGCTGTAACAGTTGTGGAGATGATTTTATTTATTTTGTGCACAAGGTACTTAAAGTATTTTATTTCAATCCAATTGTTTATGTACAATACACACAAAAAACTAATCCTACATCCTGAAAGCATTGCCTACAAATCAGAACTTCAAAAGAGTACCATTTAATCTGTTGTTAAATCCGATGTCAACATAAATGATTGGTTTTTGTTATTCAGTGCAACAATCACAAACGGTAACATGATAGTTTTGAGAGCAGATTTATGGACTACACTGGATTATTTGAGTACTTGGATAATGTTGTTATTAGTATAGGGTAACACAACAGCACGCCTGAAATCCCATTTCATCATTTTAGCAGTCATGTTCCAGTCCAATTTAATATTGACGAGCCTGTTGTCACAAATCCAGACTCCGAGCTGCTACTGAGAAATTCCTGCATAGCATAGCAATGTCCAAAAGTTTGGAGACAGACTTGCTTTAAAAAAGTCTCTACGAGTAACGGTAATTCCAAATGTAAGGCGCCATGCAAAATCTCGATACCCCATTTTTTTTGTCAGTGTTTTATCTATGTACTGAATAAAAATACGTATGCAACGTATCATTCGCAGTGTACAATAACTCTATGCGTTCGTCTGTCACTCCTTGACAGTTACCGTAGTACCTACCAACCCACTGACTAAGAAAAAGATGAAGAAAACTATTAATTGTTGCGCAGTAGACGCACACTATTGCAGTCAAAAATATCACTAAGTTACTAATCTTTTCAAAATATATCATAAATATACCTACAACGTCTGTCGTTATTTAAATAGCACATTATTTAAATCAATTTCTGGCATACGCCATCTCACATAGCACGATCCAACTGTAACCGACTGTATCTGTACAAATTAATTCTGTTACTTACTTCCACCTTGAGCACAATCGTCGCCCCTGCTCTCTGGACGAGCATTTAACATATTTAATGAGTTAATGCAATGAGCATAAAGATGGACTGTGCTCGCTTTATTAACACATTGAACTTTGTCGGAAATGACCGGAAATAATCGGTTTTTAATTGTGTTTGCTGCATAGAGCTTAATCTGTTAAGGATCAAAGCAATAATGTACTTTAATTTCTCTTTGTAAAATGTTTTTAAGGGAACAACAACAAAATATTCGTATTTATGGTCTTTTATGGTATCAGTGATGGCCCAGTGGTAATAGCTGTGACTTGTAGGTCGCAGGTTCCATTCCGAACAGACGTTTTACTTTGTGTAAATTATTTCGTCTCCACTGCGAGACATGCCATATCTACCAACCAGCACTGAGCCCGCGTGGTGGATTATTGCGCACTACCTCTCACCGAGAGGAGGCCTGGTGTCTCCGCAGTGAGAACATTAAAGGCTGATCATGCTTACGCTATGCTCTTTTAAACACTTAAACACAAAAAATTAAATTAAAAATTTAAAAAACCTCCGACTACGTGAAACCCTATAAAAAGAAAAAAATAACCTTGAAATTATGACCCTACGTAAGTACGTATGAAATTTTTTGATTAAATGTTGTCCCGTCGGGGGACCGCTCTCATTATTAGCCAAACGTTCTGTTAAAGTTTAAAATAGTAGCGGTCCCCCGACAGGACAACATTTAATCAAAAAATTTCATACGTACTTACGTAGGGTCATAATTTCAAGGTTATTTGTCGCGGGTTGTTTAAATTTTAAATTTAATTTTTTTATTTCATGCTTTTTGTAGGGACTCCTTGTTATTTCATTTCTTTTATTTTCTTGCGTTATAAGATTCAGGTAATTTGGTATTTAATCACGTTTTTTGTAATTCGCCATTTTGTGGTAGTGGCCATCTTGGATTTGAAATTATTCTACTAGTCAAGCCATTTCATTTGATACCCATATAGAGGGAGTTGTGACAAAAAAAAATGTAATTCGCCATTTTGTGGTGGCGGCCATCTTGGATTTGAAATTTATCATAGTGTATAGTATTCTACTAGTCAAGCCCTTTCATTTGATACCCATATTGAGGGAGTTGTGAAAAAATATGTAATCTGCCATTTTGGGGCGGCGGCCATCTTGGACCGACTTTCATCAAACATAGCTAAGAACACTCCCGACCAATTCACCTTTCAAACATAAAGAAACAAAATTAAAATCGGTTCATCCGTTCGGGAGCTACGATGCCACAGACAGACACACACACACACACACACACACACCGACACACACCCCCACACACACACACACACACACAGAGAGAGAGACAGACACATCAAACTTATAACACCCCGTCGTTTTTGCGTCGGGGGTTAATTAAATGTATTGGATAGTCACCCTTCATAGAACGAGTGGTGGTCGGAATATTAGAGATAATTTGCAACCTCTTTGTATTGATTGAATAAACTACTACTCAGATACTTGTCATAAAAGTAGACTCTTGTACATTATGTAATGCAACGGATAGGCCCGAACTCTCAATCTCTTACTTACCAGTTCGACGATTTTCCTGTTGAGCGTTTGCCGTTTTTAGGGTTCCGTAGTTCACGTCTCGGAACCCTTATACTCGTAGTTTCGTCATGTCCGTCCGTCCGTCCTCGGATTACCTTCCAAACGGTTAGTGCTAGAAAGATCAAACTTTGCATTAATACATTTATGTGTATTTATCACGTCGACAAAGTACTAAAATAAAATCACGAAAAAAATTTTTTTTAGGGATCTACACGTAAAGTGGGGATGTTTTTTTTTTCTCGCGTCTACCGCGTAGTGTGGGGTATCATTAGATAGGTATTTTAAAGACATTGAGAGATTGCTAAGACGATTTTTTGATTTAGGTATCCGTTTGCGAGACATTCAACTTTAAAGTGCATTTTTTGTAAAAATCTGGAAAAAATCATGATGATCCATATGATGAACTTTGAAGGAAAACTATAACGGCTTAGATAACTTTGTTCGTTCAGGAGTTATCGAGGCCTAACTTGTAATAATGCGCTTACTTGGAAAACTTCGTACAAAAACAACGAAATAGAAAATATTTTATTGTCCAGGTAATACTACTATAGTAAACAGGTTCACAGGACAGCAAGTTAAAACAACATGAGTGGCTTAAAATATTACCTACAGCTAGGTTACAATATGGTATTTGCTAGTGAGCCCCAAACTAGACAGTTAGTCTGTATCTTGGGACTCGGAGTACGAATTCCAGAGTGGAGACTAGAGAGGTGATTTCAGGTATGGTATCGTGCGTGTATGTGTGATGTTTGTTTGGTGTGTGTGTGTGATGTGCGTGGGGTGTGTGTGTGTGTGTGTTTGTGTGTGTGTGTATGTCTGTCTGTGGCATCGTAGCTCCCGAATGGATGGTTGATTTTAATATTTTTTTTTTTTGTTTGAAAGGTGAATTTGTCGGTAGTGTTCTTAGCTATGTTTGATGAAAATCGGTCTAAGATGGCCGCCGCCACAAAATGGCGGATTACATATTTTTTCACAACTCCCTCAATATGGGTATCAAATGAAAGGGCTTGACTAGTAAACTTAACAGAACGTTAGGCTAATAATTAGAGCAGTCCCCCGATGGGACACCATTTTAATCAAAAAATTTCATACGTACTTACGTAGGGTCATAATTTCAAGGTTATCTTTTTCTTTTTATAGGGTTTCACGTTTTTACCTTTTTTTGTTCTATTTGTGGCAATTTTTTCAATAGTTTTTTAAAAATTATTTTAGGCTTTTTATATTCATACTATTTTTATTATTATATTGTGTCGGGGGTTTTTAAAATTTTTAATTTTTTTTTTGTAGTATTATGTTTTGAGAGGCACATTTTTCGAGATTGTGTATTTATTCCTCGGCACGGGCAATTTGTGCCCGTATTCATCAAGGCGGCTATTGCACTGCGTGATATGGTCAGTCAATGACCACATTTCGGACTTCATCTCGGTGACACTTTCGCGGATTAGCTTCACTTCTAAAGCTAGGTTATTCAGCGCATTAGAGTCCACGGTTACAGGTTGAAAGGCGGGCTTATTGTGTAATTCAACAGATTTTTGGCTCTCAGAAATGTGTTGGGATGAAATACAGGTGTTGTCAGAGGCGGTACTCGTGTGACCAGTGCTGGTTTCACTGCTTTTACAGTGAGGGCATTTCCAACACTGTCGCTGTTCTTCGGTCAGTTTGCGCGACTCCGTTATGTTTGCGCGTATAGCGTGATAATGGTAGGCACAGTTCGAGCATTTTATGGGTTGTGTTGATCTTATTGATTTAGTCCAATTCACACAGGTGTTGTTAACCATTTCGACAACAAACAAGATAGTAAACTTAATATTATGATTCGCTTACGAGTTCCTGGTTCCGGGAATTTTGATCGGCAGGTGCACGTCGTACCTACGTAGTTAACGCACGTGCGGTCCGGGTGGCCGCTGTGCGACAGGGATGAATTATCGCGAATCAGCAACTTGTCTCTTTTTTGCCCCAGGTGAGGTGGGGCCTACCTCAGCTAATGCAGCGCGATCGGGAATATAATTTTGGCAATATTTTTGAATTAAATACGCGCATTCGCGAATTCGGTCGTAAAGCGATCGCTTTTGTCATGCGTCATGTTTGCCGCAAATAAATGCATTTTCTTTCTTTCTTTCTTTAATGTCGAGACTGCAGTCCCTTATTATTATTATTTTTTGAGGATGTGAAATCATCAAATGACCCCTCCCGCTCTGGGTGGAGCAGAAGGGAGTGTCAGACTCTTACTGACTAAAACCCACCCGTGTTCCTTCCTTAGCCCTTTATGTACCAGGGCAGCGGTAACCCTTTTAGACGATCCCGCTACCCCGGCAGGCTTCGGCCCTGTCGGGCCCCGTCAACTATGCTGACATCTCTTTGAGGCGTGCGTGGAACACATACGCGCCGTCCGGCACGGGCCTGGTCCTGATCGGACGAAGAGCTACCCATTGCTCTCCGCCCGCAGGCCCACGCCTACGGTGGCCGGGAGTCGTCACGCGGCTCCCGACGCCCGGAGCGTCTCCCGCGGCGGCTGAGGCGTGAGGTCCTATCCCTCACCCATCCCGCCACCTCCTTCGCTAGCATGACTGCTTCGCAGAAGGAGGTGACTGCCTCCCACTCCCTCTCGCCCCGGACCATGGCTTGAACCAGGGCCGGACGCGAGAGCTCGCCGCCGCTGCCGACCGCCTCTACGAGGACACGGCGGTGCTTTGCCCAAGCGGGGCAGACTTCCACCGTATGCTCCACCGTGTCCTCTGGGCGATCCTCGCAGTGATGACACGCGGGCGTCTCCTCCCGCCTGATGATGTGCAGGAACCTCCCGTAACATCCGTGTCCGGAGAGGACCTGCGTCAGGCGGTAGGTGTGAACGCCGTGACGCCTCTCTAGCCACTCCTCAAAGAGGGGTCTTATCACCGCTATCGTGGCGTGCCCTGCACTGAGTTGCGATAGTCGCGCCTTCCATGCCACCATGAGATCGCGCCGGAGGTCCGTCCGCTCCGCCGCGATTTGCCGCGGGTGCAGAGTTTCCCCCGACGTAGTGCCTCCGCGCGCCAGTCATACAGGCGCGCGAGGACTGTCGCCTCCAGATCCCATAGCGGCAGTCCGGCAAGGAGGCTTGCCGCCTCGCCCGAGATCGTGCGGTACCCCCGGATAAGCCTTACGGCTACCATCTTTTGAGGCGCGTTCAGATAGTGTGCGGCTCGCAGCCGCAGTGAACGCGCCCACACCGGGGCCCCATATAGAGCCATGGACCGCACGACCCCTTGCGTAAAGCCTCCGGCAGGAGACGTTTGGCCCCCTCAGGTTGGGCAGGAGCCGCTTTAAGGCGACCCCGGTCCGTTCCAGTTTGGGGGCCAAACGTTGGAAGACTGCAGCCCCTGGAAAATAAATCTATTTATTCATCGAAATCCCTTTGACATCTTTCTCTAAATGAAATTGAAAAAATTGCGTTGTGTTTTACTGGTTGATATGATTAGAGTATGTGACGGATATGGAGGATATGACCCGGAGTCTCTTTGGAGGATGAAATCAGAAACTAAATTATCCGGAAAAGAATCGGAGTTTCCGACATAGCTTTCAGAGTAAGTAAACTGAAATGGCAGTGTGCTGGCCATGTTTATCGAAGGACCGATGGCCGGTGGAGCAGACGAGTCCTGAAGTGGACACTGCATATCGGCAAGCGTAGCGTGGGATGCCCCCCGGCTGGCTAGATGGAACGACTACCTTAAGAAAGTGTCTGAGACTGGATGTGGACGGCGGAGGACAAGGTGTTGTGGCGCAGCCTGGAAGAGGCCTATGTCCAGCAGTGGACTGTGATAGGCTGAGATGATAATTGGTTTACTCTAACACGTACAAACTATTGAAACCAATTCTTTCCGGTAGAAAATATTCCTACACAGTACAAATTAACACCGAACGCAAAAAATACGACCCCCAAAAAATCGTTTATTGAATTGGAAACAACCCTTTTCAGTAATAAAATGAATAGTCGAGGCATATGTTTATCCGTAACCATTCATACTGCTGAAACTCATAAAATTTAATTACTCCATATAAAAACACAGTTAAACCCGGTATGTTAACGATGGAGCCGGTTGCTGTTAAAATAACCTACTTACGGAACGTCACGGTTAACTGTTGGTATGGGGATGGACAGTTTAGTTTTTGGCTGTGTACTAAGTGTCCATGGAGTTTCTTGCCCGTTCTTCTCCATAGGTACCTACTACGCTTTGGAATGGGCAACTAGCGTCATCATTGACAATTCAAAAGTGCCTGTAATTGGTTTATTTGAAATAAATAGTTTGAGTTTGAGTTTGCGTAAACTAAGCTAAGTAAGCTTTTCGCTGACGGAATGACCAAGGACGTTTTGCCGACATCCATACTTTATCCTAACTAATATTGTAGATGTGAAAGGGACTTTGTTTGTTACGCTGAAACGGCTGAACGGGTTTCACTCTAAAACGGCTGAACGGGTTTGGAAGAAATTTGACACACAGATAGACCATGACCTGGGTAAGGACATAGGCTACTTTTCATCCCGGATTGCAGACGAAGTCGTGGGCAACAGCTAGTAATATTATAAATATGAAAGAAGCTCTGTCAGTCTATTAGCTTTTCACGCCTTAACGGCTCAACGGATTTGGATGAAATTTGGCACACATAGTGACCTGGGATAGGATATGTCCTATCCCAGGTCACTACGGTCATCTGAGGTACTACTGGATCAAAAGTATGTCACCTATGGGTGACATACTTTTGATCCAGTAGTACGTTCCAGAGGGATAATTTCTGACACCCACGCGGGCGAAGCTACAGTCAAAGCTAGAAGATATAAGTATATTTTTGTCGCCATCTTACAACATAAGAAATCTGAAATAGGTCAAAATTAAACGATGAATACAATAAGAAACGTGATGATGATATTTTAACATAACGCCACGCCTACGAAAGGGTAGGCAGTGGTGATAAGTAACACACATTTCGCCAGTTATGTTTCACTCACATGTAATAGGGGGCGAGCTTATTGCCGTTGCTGTACAATCACGGCACGGCACGGCTGGCGCAGTGGTTAAGCGATTGACTGCTGTGCTGCGTGTCGCGGGTACGATTCCCGCACGGAACAAATATTTGTATGGCCTACAAGTAGTTGTTCCGGGTCTGGCCGTTTGTGTATGTGAGTTTAAATGTTTGAAAAAAATAATAAATCATTCAGTCTTTAATGATTGTTTGTGAGATTTAGTTGCCACCTACATACATTGCAACCACTTGAAGAAACAAAGTTGCTTATTATGACTTTGTCAACATAGTGTTACGAGCTTCGGGTTCGTGACAATAAAAACTGCCGATATAAATTACCAAAAATTACACTTTAATTAAACAACACCAGTAACAGCTCAAACACACTAATTATAAAACACAATTGCTCTTAAGTCACACTTGACGATCACTTTCGATGTATTCGCTTCTATCGCAGATCCAAGTCTGCCTGGTCGCGGCGAATTCCGGCCTTATAATATAAGGCCGGGATTCTATCTTATATTATATTATAGTGTCGCAGATAGTTCCTGAACCTTCTATTGTAGAAACATCTAGAATGTTCGAGTACATACCGGCCCTGACTGACCAGATGTCGATAGTTCTAGTATCGAAATTTCTAAAAGGATCTATTAGTTTGTTACTCGATACTAGATGGCGCTAGTACTAAATTAGTTCTGCTAGTTGGTACTAGATGGCGCTAGTGGTAACTAATGTCAGAATGTACCAGGCATTAATTGTGGCGCGCAACAATAGGTACAACGGTGCAAGGACAACAGCGCGGGCCTAAAATCAGAACTTCTTGTTTTTTCAATACAATTTCTGTGACAATTTCACAAATGTTTACCAACAGCGGCCCCCTGTTAATGTCATTCAGTCACCTAAAGATCCTTGTAGCTCTATTAACTTACCAATTCAGTCTGCATCAAGCATTCCAGAAACCCGATAAAAATACGGCCGACATTACAAATCAATTAATTTCCTTAAATAGCATTTTCAATGATGCTTTCAATGTCCTGTAACGAGCTTCATAGAAAAATCTCAAGGCCTCTCAATTATATGGAGTTTAAACGCTTAGGATTAATTATTTGAGGAGTGGAGAGCATCGGCGCCATTTTGAAAAGTCCCTTTCAATCAGTGTGACTGTCAAATTAGGAGACTATTCGTGTATTGAAGATACGTAATTATAACTTTTGTAGGATTTTTATTCTATGGTGTGAATAGGGAAACCTTTCATTTTGTTTAACTTTCGTGTTTTAAATTGTTTGGGTCATTTAAATTCATTCATTTTTTTTTAATTGAATGGGCATCAGGCCTGTAATTCTCGATGGTTTAAATCCGTTCACTTTGCTGTACAGCTATGCTACAAGATTCATGTACAGTCAGCAAATCAATTGTTAAGCACGTTGATACTCTAGTCAATTTGCCGTGCCTTTCCGTTCAACTGTCAAAAATGACAGTTGTTATTTGAATATACGGAAAATTGGGAATTCAATTTACCTAACAATTAATTTCCCTACTTACTAAGAGGCGAGCCTGCCAATGCGGCAATTCCAAATGAAAAAAACAACCAACATTTCTGGAGTCCAACCCTGAATCCCAAGTTCGCGATAGGCGGCCTGCCAGCTCTTGAATGCGGTTTATATTTGCGCTGATCGCGGTCAGTTTTATTGGTGCAATTGGCCCTTAATCTTAACCGAAATCAAAACAAGACAAAACTAAAATCTTGCCTACACATCACATCTTATCCACAATCAGAAAGGTTAGCCTGAAAACGGGCTACCAGTGAGCACAAATAAAGGTCTGTAATAAGCGTCTTCTGAAAATATTTTCGTTTATAGCAAATATAGGGAATGTAAAAAGGCTGACCTTAGCAGGGGACCTCATATTGTTTCACATAAAGAACTTGTGACGGAATCTAAACTAAGCTTTTGTGGGGCGTTAGCAGAAAAAGTAGCGGAAGACTTTTTTGTTTAAAGGTGTTTTTTTTAACCCCCGACGCAAAAACGACGAGGTGTTATAAGTTTGACGTGTCAGGGTGTGTGTGAGGGTGTGTGTATGTATGTCTGTGGCATCGTAGCTCCCGAACGGATGAACCGATTTTGATTTTGTTTGAAAGGTGAATTTGTCGGGAGTGTTCTTAACTATGTTTGATGAAAATCGGTCAAAGATGGCCGGCGCTACAAAATGCCAGATTACATATTTTCTCACAACTCCCTCAATATGGGTATCAAATGAAAGGGCTTGACTAGTAAAATACTATACACTATGATAAATTTCAAATCCAAGATGGCCGCCACCACAAAATGGCGAATTACAAAAAAACCACTAAACACCAAACAAAAACACCAAAACACTAAATTACCTGAATCTTAAAGCAAGAAAATAAAAGAAATGAAATAATAAGGAGTCCCTATAAAAGTATGCATTTTTTCTATTATGTGTTGTCCCGTCGGGGGACCGCTACTATTTTAAACTATAACAGAACGTTAGGCTAATAATTAGAGCGGTCCCCCGACGGGACAACATTTAATCAAAAAATTTTATACGTACTTACGTAGGGTCATAATTTCAAGGTTATTTTTTTCTTTTTATAGGGTTTCACGTTTATACCTCTTTTGTTCTATTTGTGACTATTTTTCCAATAGTTTATTTAAATAGTTTTAGGTTTTTCACATTCATAGTATTTTTATTATTATTTTGTGTCGGGGGCTTTTTAAATTTTTAATTTAATTTTTTTACAAATTAAATCATAGTGTGAACTTCGGTGAAGAAGTTTAGAAATATACACCCATGTGCTCAAAAATCTACACAAAGTCAAGGTCAAAGTTTTTATTTGTAAAACATAGGTATAAAAATAGGTGTTTGAAATAGAATAGGTATAGAGATCTCTATGTTTTGCCGTGTACGGTGTACAAATATCAAACAGGGAAATTACGCAAAAGCATGCGAGGTTACAATTTTTTTTTTTTTTTTTGTTAAAATTAAGTGACAAGCTACGACGAGTAACAGTGTTAACTATCATCTACCAAACTTAACAATATTGCATACAAAATTTGTTTAGAATACCTATTTAAAATATTAGAAACACAATAATATTTCTTTAATAATTAAATTTTAAATATTTTTACAACTGACAAACATAATCACGAATTAAATAACTAATTATTATCGCACATATTTATCTATATATATCTTGCTTTATCTTCTAGGTATTCATTGATGGAATAATTTGCCTTTTGAGTTAAGAAATTATGTATTTAAATATTTTTTTAAATAATTTAGCTCATGTTTTCTTCTAATAGGCTACGGTATTTTATTGTACACTATTTCACTCTCAATAAATAATACATTACTAAATATCAATAGAATTGTTTAAATAAGCAAAGCGTTTGTCAATGTACAGCATCAAATATTTATGTCAAAAAATAATATGGATGGACTGCGACAAAATATTTAATATGTTTTTTATGCAAACATGCACCATTTTGTTTTGATTGAATATTTTCATGATGTATCTATGTAACCCTAACACGTTTTAAAACACTACTTAAACAAAACAAAACACGTCATAAAATGTAAAAAAAATAACCGAGTTTTATATTAAGTTTTTCTGCTAACCGTCCCCGTATTTCATCACAGATAGGTAGGGAGGAATGGGCCGAGCCGAATGCCCAACGTTTATTGGATGCGAAACCCGCACAGACAGGAATCATATTTTATTGGTTCGAAATAATAATATTATGATAAATGTTGTAGCTTCTTTTATTTTATACTTTACGTATATTTTATGCGGGGGGGTCTAAAGTTTTTTGTGGCTTTTATTACTGTATGCTTTTTTTTGTGGGTGTTGTAAAAGCCAAGGGATTTGCCTGTTTTATTACTCCGTAGCAAAGTTTATGACTTTTTGATATACACAAACTTTGCCCATCATTTTTGAGACTGGCTGACCAATGATTAAGCTCCTGGGCAGTCAGCTCTGCCGATCTATTCTGTAAAAATCTCACTTCACCTAAGTTTTCACGGCCGATACCAATTTAGTGGCCAATGTTTTCAATTAATCAATCTTTTATGTTTTCATCTTTAATGATAGATATTGATAGTAAGATTTGCCATGAAAATACTTATGTTAATATGACAATTACTACTTAATAAATATTAAAAAAAAATATTATTTAAATTCACTGACAAACAACGCACAGTTTTTATTTTTGGTTTCTCGATGGCAATCCGGAAATCCTCATGGACTTCCTCCATCGTGGGGGTGACGGAGGGGTGTGCCGGACTCTTACCGGCTAAAACCACCGCGGTGCTCCACCTCTGCCTATGGCCGGGGGTGCGGGATTCGCGTAAGCGTTCACTGCTCCCAGACAACGCACAGCCTAAACCGCTGGAGCAAGCAAGCTTGAAATAATGCAGAAGAGTTCTTTTTATAACGAAGGTGAGCAGTAAAGAAGGATTTTAGAAAATTTTAAAAGGGGTTTAATAAGGGATGAAAGTTTGTGTGGGATGTTCGTCATTTTTACCGATGGGAAGTCCTACAGCATGGGCACATAGCATGTATCCACATAATGATTTTCATGGCACACATGCTATACGAGAATTGTCTCATATAACTCGTACCTACTTGAGAATAGTTACATCGGTTACAATATTTTTTACATATGGAAATACAAGCACAAACTAGTACGCTGCTTACCCTACAAGGAAACAGCGCCATAATAAAGATTGGGGTACGAATGACTTATTTGTTGTTCTCAGATAAATCTTATATAAATCTTGATTTGTTTGCCGTAAATATAAGAAAAGTGGAGGAAACGCGATAATACGATAACTTTGACGTTTCGAGGTCGTGGCGGCTAAAAATAGGAATCTCAATCTCTTTGGTAACAATACCTTTACAAATGTCGGTACTTAAGTTGGTCAGGTACATATCCTGTTCAGGCATGCTATAAAGCTTGCTGACTGTATAATTCTTATCACCATGGCAAAAGCCATTACAAAGATAAAAGGTATTAAAGCTCATGTTGATACAAGATAATTCTCCTGTGGTCATTCATGAGCCTAAGTTAATTTTACTTTTTTTGGTCAATTTATGCTTGGTGACTGTTTTACAAATGGGTATCGTGTTACCTAGTAACTGGGTTGTGGACGTCAGATCGCAGATAGGTAGTCGCTTCATGTAAAATACAGGTACTTGTTAAGTTGAATCCGGTTTGACTGGAAGCCGACTTACTACTGGCTACTGCACAACTTAAAAACGATTCATCAATATCTGAATGCTCTATAATAAGAAGCCTCTTAGCCTCCTAGCTTACTCATTGACCCTTTCATAGTCACTACCTTCACTTTCTCCTTTGCAAACTAATAAAATCAAACTTTAAAAACAATTTTTCACCACTCAATAAATTCAAACCTCAAAAACCAGGCACTTAATCCGAACTTAAACGAAAAATTCAGCAAAAATTTTCAATATTCATCAGGTGTCGATTTGTGTCGCGGTTCACCGCATACGTAACGCTAATATCTACTACAGGGTTTAGCTTTTAGGCAAGTTGGAGTTGCAGGCACTATTATACGTGTTGTGTGGTACCTATGTAGGTGTTTGTGCTCAGTTAGTGGGAAAGGAGTTTAGGTGCTTCAGGTTTTTTATGGAATTACTAGAGTAGGGACGTAGAAATGGTTCAGTGCTTTGTTTTTCCTTGCGTAGTAGCTTATGTTTTGAATTAAAAATATTTTTTTTGTAAAGGAAGCTGTAATTCAAACGTCGGGTTGAAAATTACCTTATTCTCCAGCTTGTAGGTTCTAAATTGTAACTAGAGAAATGTAAAAAACAAGAGAAGTGGCAAGGAGGCGTGTCTGTGTCGTCGCGGCATGCCCGAAATGACCATGCACTAGGAAAATAGCCGTCTCCGCGAACTAGTGCGCCTTTGACCGTGATCGTGAAAAAATATAAGAATGCCGTGCTGTTCAGTGGTTTCTTGTAAAAACCGAAGCTAAAACCAAAACTTTGTAAATCATGGAATCACATAAGTATTTTACTATATTTGTCTTTAAAATCATGAAAAACAACAAATTGTAAAATATTTCTTGCTTTTACTATGTTAATTTTATTTTCAAATATCACAACGACTGTACTATTTTCGCAGTAAATACATTGCTCCTTAACCACTGCCTAAGTATGTCACTAAGTGACTAGACAAGCAATGTAGAAATCACAAAACGATACTTTATTTGTGCGGTGCATCGCATGGTACGGCCACTGCTGGTTGCGGCAAGCTAGTGATGTGGCTGTGCAGATCCACTAACGTAGGCTATCGACAACAATGTCGATTACCCAACGAATATATGTATAGTTAATTTTACAATTTGTCAACCGTTTTAACCCAATTGGAAGACCTAAAAAGATGACGTTTAAATCCGGTTGGAAAGACCCTTGAGAAGACGTAATATAATGGTAAAAATTTTTATTAAAAAATTTTTTTTTTGCTATTTTGTATTGATTTATAATATAATATTTTCTGGACATATCGTTTTTTATTTATTTTAATTTCAGAACCCCATTTTTTTAATACAATAATAAATGGGAGAATGGATAACTTTCCGATTTAGTCAATCACTAGCGTATAAATGTAAAATAAATGGCCTTTGCCCAGTACCACGATAGCGACAGATGTTTTTGTGTGAGTAAGTTGTACGGTGCATGGTAAATGCACGCTATGCTTGATGAGTTATGGTTTATAATTGATTGTGTAGTACGTTTTGATTTTTGAATTGCAAGAGTTTATGCGACTTTGTATCTATTGCTTTTACTGAACTACATGACGGCGCGGTAGTGGGATCGTCTCAATGACATGGAGTTCTGATACATTTTCAACTACAGGGCATATCTCCTTCTATCCCATATCTATGATTGTAACGTATTCTTCGATAGGATTTTTTCTCATGACTATCTTCCATTAGAGGAGGCCAAAGAGTGTTGGATTAAAGCTAACGTTAGTCATCTACATCACATACTGCGTTTTGATATTTCTGAAAGAATGCAATGGTGTCCTCTTTGCTCCACTATTTTTGTACGTGCTACAAAAAATGTAGCTTTCCGGGTGATGCAAACTGGGCTGACCTTGAAGGTTATCGTCTTCGGCGGGATAAGCACTTTCCTCAATTCCTCTCTGTGGCCTATTTTTACAACGTAATAACCAACGACGACCTACTATCTCGATTTACAAACAAATATAAATAAAATCATTAAATAGATAAACAAACATTCTATTATTTCTTTATAAAACTCACCTCAATCCATATGTTGAGCTATAAAACAAGCGGGGAGGTATGTAAGCGTGCTCCACCCGCTATCGCTCCGTGTAGCTACCATTAACATATCAATATGGCACTGAACTCATACGTATTGCAGGCGGTGGTGCAAGTTAGGAGCGGAAACGATTTTATTATAGAATTATTGTTTTTAAGAAGAAAAAAAATCTCCTTTGTGCACCGATTTCTTGACCGCCTCATATGTAATAACGTAGACTTTATCTGTTTTTGGGATATTTTGCTAGCTGCATTAAGTCCGTACGAAGTGCACGTACATGACCAATCATTATTTACATATTAAAACCGTTTTTCAAGACAGTTCGTTTTATTTTTCTACCTTTATTGTCCTTGTACGTTGCCTTCTCCGACCAATCATCTTGTTATTGGATGAAACACTTAAGCGGTGGAATTGTTTTCAACCAATCAATTCAGCCCAGTCCACTGCAGGACTATAACAAACAATAATCACCAATCCATGCATAAGTATTAAAACACTGCAGTTTTCTATGTATTTTACACAAAAAATGAGATCAAGAATCTGAATGGACGACGCCTGCCTCAATATTATTCCTCCTACGCATTCAAGTTAAAAATCCTTTCATAGGTTTCCGAAGTAATCTATTACATCAGAAAATAATGGATTGAAAATTTGAACTCTTCACTGAATAAACTGAAAAGGGTGTTATCTAAATTAGTGCTTTGGGGCCGTAGTTTTAAGTTTATCGATTAAGATATTATTCTGGCATTTCTCCAACTTAGTAACTTAATATTTTACTATGTGAAAACTTAGCTAAATTATCCGTTAAAAGCTGGGGTAGTTTCGGGACATAGCTAAGGGGTTGCTCGACTCTTCACGTGACTAGAGGGCTGGCCTATTTTTAGTCAAAAGTTTTTTTAAATACTTGTTCATAATTATCATATTTTTTTAGTGTTAACCTGTATAATATATTCTAAACTTATATGGCACTGATTTCTCGATCTTTGCGAAACATGCGTGGGTCGCTAGTTATTTATTAAAGTTGAATAAAAACTCTTTCTCTCTGGCGCACCCGATTTTCCGCTCATAACTTGCAGCACACGTCACAGAGATCTGCATTTGACGGTAGACCTGTATTTAGCATATTAGGCACGGATTTACACTTCCGAATTAACACGAGTAATTCCCTTGGCTTTCCGAAATTATAATTCTCCATTTTCAGATTCTGACCTGAAGCGTGTTTCGTGCGATTTATGTAGTGTTTGTGTGAAGGATTACCTGTTTGTGCGAGCTTCGGGTGCTGAAAGCTTCTGGTAATAACAATAATTATAGTAATAAAGTATGGTAGTTCTAGTGGTCGCCAGCGCTACTGTTAAGCATGAGGTCCTGGGTTCAATTCCCAAGTCGGGCAAAATTTCATTGGTTTTTTTTTATCAGGAATTTCTCAGTAACAGCCTGGAGTCTGGATTTGTGTCCGGTTGATGGCAATAGACTCGCCCCCTGTTACATGGGACTTAAACATAACTGGCGAAATGTGGGTGTACACCTCTACATTACCCTTCGGAGATTACAGGCGTGATGTCATGGAGTTATAGTAAAAGTATGCAAAAATGTCTACACTAATACTTCCATCTACTTATATAATATATAAGTAGATGGAAGTATAAATAAATAAATAAATAAATATTCCACAACTATCACACAACGCCATCTAGTCCCAAGCTAAGCAGAGCTTGTGTTATGGGTACTAGACAACTGATAAACATACTTATATATTTCTAAATACATAAATATTATAGATAAATTACACCCAGACACAGAACAAATGATTGTGCTCATTACACAAACATTTGTCCTGGGTGGGAATCGAACCCACGACCTCCGGCATAGCAGTCAGGGTCACTAACCACTAGACCAACAGGCCTGGCATGTATGTAGTATGGATGGAAGTTAGTGTTTTCCGTTCTGCTTTTCTTATGTTGCATTTGGATTTTAATTAAAAAATAAAATCATATCAATCAATTCAAACTCATCCAAATAAAACCTTACGAAAATTATAAATAAGTATTCCTTGTCATTTATAAGATATTCATCTTCAACATTGATTCGTAACGGTCTGGTGTTCTTGTACCGGATATCCCTTGCTAATTAAAAGGGGTACTCAAAGGTATTCTCTTAAAAAATATATTCGGTCGAGTATATTACGCGTATTTCTCATTATAATAACAGAAGGCCAATTCTCGTAATTTAAAACGTTCAAAATCTAGTCGCAGTCTCATCTCGGCGACAAACAAATGTCAAAAACTTGTCAAAATGTAGGGAATTAGACGTATTTTTTGACAGATTGAGACTGAGATCAGACTATGAACGTTCTTAAAATTACGAGAATTGCCCCTCTGAGGTTAGGCTTACCGAACTTTCAGATTTCGCAGTGTGCTGTATGCATATGTAGCTAGGACATGAACATGGTAAGGTATGTGTATGATACATCAGAAATGCCCTTCTTTGTTATTAATTAATTGAACTCTAGCTACCATTTCAAGAAGGCGATCGATATAACGAAATAACTAAACTGTTCTACAGTTTCATTCTAACCAGTCTTCGCGCGTAGCCCCACGCTACAACGTAGCGCGCCCTGTGCTACGGCGTAGCAAAGCTGTGCTACGAAATTGTAGACTTCTACAAAACCGTATGGAACTTTTTAAAAGCTTAATCAATTTGTCAAACATACATAATTACTGGATCGAGCTACATCAATTTAACTATAGTAAAAGTCCATCCATATACCATCTGTATTTTGTTATTTCAGTTAAGGGTATGTAATTAAAAGATCGTTTTAACATATATGCTTTAATTCAATTTTATGCTGATTACACAAATGAGCTTTATGTAAGTACGTAATATGAAAGTCACATTTTTTTTTTGGAATTACAGAACAATTTACAACCTTATTTATTTATCGATTGGGCTTATTTTACAATGATCGCTGAAGATGAAGTTATCTGAAATAAGGTTTCACCAACTTGTTTTTATATATAAAATGATTAAAACCTTTTTTTCTTAGGTCAACAACTTGGCGAAACCTTTAAGATTAACAATAATTTTATTTAACAATATTAAATAATTAGAAAATACTTTTTTTTTTCAAAGACGTGGATCGGTTCCAACTTGAAAAAAAAATGTAATTATAAATAATTTTTAAAATATTGGAAATAAAAATACGTAGATAATTTTAATGAATAACCACATCTTTTTCATAATTATTAAACTGACGATTATTACCGAAGTTTTAACATTGACTTGTTTAATTAATTAATTATTTTTAATTATCTTAATCATATTGACAATATGTTTTGAACATTCGATTAGCACTTACCGCTAGATGACAAGCTCATATTTTTTAAAATTAAATTAAGAAAAAACAGCAACAATAATTTGCAACGAAATAACGATGTAAATAATTTTTTACAAGAGGCCTTCATTATGAAAGGAAAATAATCTAAACTTCGAGACAGGGTAAAAATAAAATAAATGTTAAAAAAAACACTACACTTATTTTTTATTGAAATTGATTAAAACGCAAAGCCTCGATGTTTTAATGATCATAATTCAAGAAATATGTAATGAAAAGAATGCACTTATTACTAAAAAGTTCGTTTTTATATTCTTTATACTAAATTGGCAATATTTAAAGTGATATTTTATTCTCAAAATGGCGTAAAAGTATAAGGCACGGTTTTAATATTTTACTAAATTTACTTAAATGTAGAAGGACGTCAACCCAGCTAATATTTATTATCTAAATGGTTATTTACTCGCGAAAAAAAGATCTGCTTTGGCACTTTTTCAGTTCATTATACATTTTGTAAAAAAAAAAAACAGACAAATAAAAGGTTTTCTTTTCCTCGATTGATATGTTTTAATAATTGGAATTTTCATGTAAAAAAGGAAAATAAAAGGAACTAAAATAAAACAAAAAAAATATTATTAGGTTTTTTATTTTTATTCGAAATGTAACAATAGACTTGTTTTGTAAATATAAAATCGTATTTCGTTATTGGATGGACTCTCAAATTTAGAGAACTTATGAAAAGGAATTGACAGTCATTCGAAACTTCAGAGAAAATCATTGCAATTGTTACAACTTCGATGTAAAGAAAATATAATAGAAAATAATTAAGTATCTTAATAACTTAAAGTTTAAAATTAATAAAACTTTGGCATGTGTATTATGACCGATTAAATTTTGGGGCTGAAATGCTATTAATGTAAAAAATACAATTAGGTACATATATTATTTACATAGAATCAAGATGGACATAAATTAAAATTAATTGAACTTATTTTTATTGTCAGTTCGCGCTTTGAGTATTATTATTTTTTCTTATTTACATCGTAAAAATGCAGAGAAAAAGTAACTTACGAGTAAAAATTTACAAAATAATAATTAAAACTGTAAATATGTATACAGTTAATCTTTGTAAAAAATTACAATTTACAGTTTATAAATGACAGTCGTTCAATATTTGACACATTACGTAATGGGGTCTTTTATAATAGTTTAGTATTTAATTAAAAAGTTTTAAAACGCAATTAAAAAAAAAAAATGTAAACGTACAAAAAGAAAATGTAAGTACAAAATGTAATTTACAAAAAATATTTCAAAAGTAATGAGAAAAATCGCCAGGAACAACTTTTTAAGTTTCGGAAACCATTTCTAACAATAAAAATGTATTTAACACTTTCTAGAGAACAATTTTAAGTAAAAAACGATGACAGGATAAAATTCAAAATTTTTCCCGATTTTATAATTTCTTGTTTGTTTTCAAAATCGTATTTTTATAACAATCATAATTATCTTAAAAACTTAATTACGAGAGATCCTTTTATGGAATCAATACAAATTTGGATTCGCATTTAATTAATTTGTCCGACAATTTGTGGAGGTTTTTAACTACCAAACTGAAAAAACCCTTTCCATAATTTAGTCACGTCATTTTCACAGTTTTATTAAAACTGTCAGAAAACAAGTTCACGCATCAAATGTGACTTTATTCTTAAAGTTATACTTTTATAGTAATACCTAAGTTAATTTTCTTTAAAATCTAGCGAAGTCAATCAAATCAATAAATCACCAAATTGTCGAACAACACAAGATCCAGCCTTTAAATAAAAATGAAAAAGAATAAAATCGTACATTTACCATCTAAATGTATTTAACCTAAAATGATTTTACAATTGGACATTGAAAAAATCATATTTTTTTGCTCGCCTATGTCATTTGGACGTATTACCTATTACAATATGATAAGTCAGTCGAACATTTTAATACAACCTGACTAGCCCAAATTCTAATTTAGGCAACGTTGTAATATCTATCTACGCAATGGACACTAATCGTTTGACAGTTCGTTCATGTATCACATTCAATTATTTTAAATCTATCTACAATTTTATCTAGTCCATTTATTTACACTTCACTTCAAAGTTTTACACTCATACCCGACTTTACACTTTAGGTTTGTAACTTTACACTTTTAGTTTGTCACTTGACGTTTTTAGTTTGTCACTTTAGTGTTTTTATGTCAGTTTAGACGACGTGAGTTTCACTTCTTTTGTTGAATGATTCGTCGATTGTGACGTTTTGTTTTTTGTTTTCTTTTTTGATGGTCCCGTATTGTGGGACGTCAGAAGTGAGGTTCTGAACTGTGAGTATCTGATTGGAGTTTTGCGGCGTGCTCGATGATATGGGGCTACCGTATTGGTTGCCATATTTGTGACGTGATGGGTCCTTTAGGATTGACTGGGGCTGCTTCGGCGCTGGAGTTTGGACTAGGTGCTGTAACAAAAGAGGTATGTTAGAAAGATTTGGGACATACGCTAAAAGTAGCAGTTACCGATTATCTAGTTTAATTGCTCTAAGAAAACTATGGTTTCAATGACTTTATTATAAATTAACTAGATATTTTCTAATACTTATTTTAAGACTATTCCATTTTCAAAAGCCTTATGAAATATATGATTGCTTTTATAAGCCCAAAGCTTAAATCAGTTTCGATTCAAAATCGAAAATAACAAAATTGACTAAATAGACCATTTCAATTAAGCCCTAATAGAAATTGAATCACGTATTTTCTTACGGCATTTACACAATTACGTTCTGGGCGTAAAATGACAAAGTTTTAGCAAAAAGTTGAGGATTTTCGAATCCATTGAAAAGTTGTTGGAGACTGGAATTTCAAAGCTTTAGCAATGGAGAGAGAATTTGTTGTTAATTAATCTTAAATTATGAGATCGTTCATGCCTAACTGGTTATGTAAAAGTATTGTAAGCGAGACGAAATACGTCCAAATGGATCAAAGGAGCTTATTGGAGTAATTCTGGGTATTTTGTCTTTGTATAACGTTTGTTTATTTGTAGTAAATTGTCATAAACAGAACTGGGTTTTTATTTGTATTTTCAGGCGTCTATTTACTCTCGTTTACAATTGGGGCCTATATACCATAATAATTGTGAAAATTTTCCTCAAATTCTGTCTAGTAGTTGATTAACGTGAAAAGCTATGGTTTAATTTTTTTTTCTGGCAATGGACAATGGTTAAAAGAACAAATTAACCTAAAACTACAATACCAAGTTGAAAAAATCTTAGGTATGTGCCAACCTTAGCAAAAATAATTTAAAAGTCACAAATATTTCTATTTTTTACATTTGATCAATCTGCCCTTCAAATCTAAAGGAGTTGCTAAAACAAAACACTTCAAAAAACATACGTTGGATACACATCCTATACCAGTATCATCTTCAGAGCGAACAGTACCTACAATAGGTCATTTTGTCCGCCTGGCAAAGGGCTATCCGTTGGCTATCTGTCACAATTTGTCGTCTACCTAAGGGATTCTAGGTCGTAAGATAGACCTATTTGTTACAATTTGTATGGTAGATGTATGTAGTAAGAGGTCGTTAGGGTATGTGTCCTCTTTAGTGAAAAAGGGGTTTGGAAGAAAAGAAGACGATCTTTATAAATAACTAGCTTCTGCTCGCGACTTCCCCGACCCACCCCGTAGCATCGCATCGCCCGCCCGCGTTATTACCTACTTCATTTTCTGACTTTTTTTTTCTATATGCTCTGCCCCTAAGAGTTTTAGCGTGATGTTAAATAGCCTATAGCCTTCCTAAAGAATTGGGCTATCAAATGTAAAAATAATATAATATAGATTTGAGTGATCTATCAAAGTAAGTGTTAACAAATATCGAGGTATTATAAATACTGTGGATTTTTCTCAAAAAAGGTAAATAACGGAACATACTAGTAGAATATAAAGTTTATTACAGAAAGTTAAAGTTATCGTATGTGCAATATCAGATTTAAGCAAATTTGACAGCCATGTTGGCTTCCAAATTGCTCTTATTAAACCAAATATGCTTGCTACTATTGGGTTTACGTCCATATTGCAAGATTATGGGGTTTGAACTCATAAACTTGAACCTATCGAACTCGAACTTATCGGCAATATGGGGAGCGGACTTCAATGCACTGTGTCCGTTTTAGAGGTAAATTCTTTCTATTGTATATGATAAAATAATATCAGTCTCACCTGTCCACAAGTCCCTTGGTGCAGCACGGTGACGTCAGGTGGCGGCACGGCGGCCATCTTGTCGAGTCTCTGGCGCCTCAGTGTACCCCCGGCCGATTGTCTGTCTAAAGGTAGAATTCTTTATTGTTTAATGTATCTGAGCTCTTTTACAACTAATTGGTTCTCGGTTACACTTAACTTTCTAAAGATAGAATTTAATGTTGTTTTGGATGAATAAGTTTGTGACTAAATTAAAATTGGATAGAGGGATTTCTTCAACAAAAAATCATTCTGAGATTACTGCAAGGTACTTTACGTTTATAAGATGTATCCAACACAAGATTTTCTTGAAATTAGGGAAAATTATAATGTTAAAAGTCAGAGGTCACTGTCTCTTTTAAAGTTCAGATATAATCCTGGTCAGATCAAGTGAAGAGTATGTAGACTTGCGTCTGAGATGATCGCTTCAGTTAAGAACTACACAGATTTAAGTGGACCTGTCTACTGGCCAGTCAGTGTACTCATTTGTCAATAATTGTGCAGCTCAAATCAGAACTTAAGCGCTCAACGACTCAATGTTGAGAAACTAACCTTGGGAATTTTATCTAGCCAATAGTATCCTCATACAATATATTCTATAAAAGCATCATCAACACTTACCATCAAGCGCATAACTGTGCGGCGGGCTCGCCATGTGAGAAGGCGAGCCTGCGGACAGGCCGCCGTTCATCAGGTGAGGTTTAGGAAGAGGCTGGCCAACATACTGTTGCGGGGGAGTCGGCGTGCGGCCTTGTTGCTAGGGGAAGAATGTTCTTGGTTAATGATAGGGTCGAAAGTATATCATAATCGTCAGAGCCAAAATAACGCGGTCAAAAATGTGGAAAATGAATGATGACAAGATTTGGGAGATCAATATCTTTTATGTAAGGTAGGATAAATCGACCAATGAAATCATTTTGTGATAGTGTACATAGACTTTAATTTGGAGGGCGTTTCTGAGGCAGTTGTCAAGACGACTTGAGTTGTTTGTATTAGTCGAGGAACTTCCTTTATATAGATTCAAAATATCAGTGTAAGCGTTCACCTGGCGTAGCTCATGCCTTGAGCATAGCATGATATTATCATGTTGCAACAGAAATAAGAAGAAAACAGCCGGGCCTTTGTCTCTTCCGACTTGCTTCGTTGATTTTAACATCAGAACCATAATTGTATAATACACCTCTGCCCTACCCTTCAAGGAATCAAGGCGTGGTGTTATGTGTAAATAGTTACACATAAAAACAACACGACATTTATTAAGAAGAACGGATCACTACAATTAAAATGAATAAACAACAACCTGAATTTCAAGTGTAGAAGTCTTACCTGCTGCAAATATTCCCCAATCAGCGGCGGGTATGACAAGTACCTATCCGACGCCATGTTGTAATATGAACCGTCCAATGGCGGCATCGGACTTGGAGCTGGCACGTAGTTGTTCTTGCCTGGTGACAAAAATAAAAAGAGAAATGTATTACTATTAAAAGAATGAGATATAGTGATGTATCAAGTAGGACTTGCAGATGCTGAAACTTGATGAGACACCATTACCATGTAGAAATGTATGTAAATCAGGGGGATTTAGATCAAATTTGGTGAAGAATATCAAATAAGTAGCATATCATCCTGCTAAGGATTAGCTGTGGTTAGCTATAATTGTGCATTACAAGATAACGTAGTATAGGTACATTTTTATTTTACAGAATATTATTGTAATGTTTCTCTTGTTGGTAATCCTCAAAATAAATAATTAGAATTACTAATTAAGGGTTTGAGTTTAGGCAGTAGCCTAGATGCCAAATAAAAAGAATAAAAACTGTCCCATGGTAATTTGAAGGTTGTTGAACTGTCAAAATGAAAATCATTTCTACTGTTAGTGTGTTATGCAATTACCCCGCTGTTAGTCCCCACAATGTTTAATTGTCTATTATAGTATTAAAACTCAATTACATACCTGTATGTATATCTACCTATTCATAAATGAACACGAAAACTATTCGTCTACTCACCAGCACTTCTTCCCAGCGTACTGTGCCCACTAATATCCTTATGTCTATGAGGATGCGGCAGAGTCCTGGCATGGTCTCCATCGTAGACCGCGTAGTTAGGAGGAGGGTAGTCTAGCGGGGGTGGGATGACAAGGCCCTGGTCATCCATTAGGAACGCATCTGTTGTCTGTAGGGGAGGAAATTGCGGTTAGTTTCATGACAGAAATAATGGTTTTTGATAGAATAATAAAAGAAAAGTACGACTACTCGACCCAGATTAATTAAAATTATGGAATTTCGTATGTCTGGCTTAGAATCTTCTTCGTTATTCTCCATTAATGAAACACAAAATAAATCTTCCTTAACATTCGTCAATATTGACATATTTCAAAAACCCTTACCTGACTCAACATATGCCTAGTCGGCATCGACGGCACCTCCGGTATCGGGGGCGGCTGCCTATCATCCTGTCCTTCATCCTGGGAGTAAGTCTCCGACTTTTCAGAGACGGAACTGAGGGTTTCTCCCGTCATCGTGTCATTGTATGATGATGGTGCGTACATCTCTATTGTTGCTGATTTTGACGCTTGGCCGGCTTGTTCTGTGAAAAGTGATAGAGACATTGTAGAAAATGATGTATATGAGAAACTTATAGATTTAAATGAAGCTACTGAGCCTAGACAAGTAACAATCGCTTTCAAAGCGTTTCGTTTTTCTACAATGACTCTCAATAGGATTAACATAAACGTTTCGGTAGCTTATGTCAGTTCCATAATATGTTATCGCTGATAGTCAACGATGTCACTCTGTCCAAGCCCTCTGATATAATTATACCGTTTCACGAAGTCCTGTTAGTTGGGTCAACATCGCCATTTGAACCTTATTTTTAACGTCATAGTAGTAACAAGACTGGACTTTGTGAAATGATTTAACTAATACAGAATTGAATACTATAAAATGAGTAAGCCATTTTGACTTGGAAAAACTTCTAAATCTAATCAAAATATAGGTAAAATCTAATCGAAAAGCAAAATGATTAGTCCTTTGAATCAAAAAGCAATTGTACCAACGATTCAAGTATTCATGGTTTCTGGAACTTTGAATATTATGAGCTAAAATAAAAAGACTGCGCTTATTTTGGCGGACCGGAAAGTAAATTTACATAACCACAACCAAGAGTAATTGCTAGAAATTCAAGTCAATTCATAAAAGTAAATGTTGATACAAATAAAAGAAAATAATAATAGCAAATACAACAATAATTACAAAGGAATTGCTGCCCATTAAGGCATCGAACCATACGATACGACTTAACCATATCGTTAATATTATTGATGTAATTGAAAACTTTGTATAAATAACTTGCTTTTGCTCCTCGTAAAATATCAAGGACTGCTTTTGTTTTGATTGAATCAATATTATTACTTGTGCCTTTATAGGTACATTCGTTATTAGTTCTGTTTTACGAATTAGTATAC
This sequence comes from Apamea epomidion, assembly GCA_947507525.1. Lineage (NCBI taxonomy): Eukaryota > Metazoa > Arthropoda > Insecta > Lepidoptera > Noctuidae > Apamea > Apamea epomidion. Next base: position 13,210,826 of record OX382249.1, on the reverse strand, counting down.
ATTTTACTAGGTTACTTTTCTTTAGAAATCTTAGAGAAATGTATTGTGTCGATAATATAGTTACGAGCAAAGAATTTAATTAAAATCATGGGTAACATAGTAGCCATTTTCTTTCTGTATCATAATATTTCTGATAGTAGGTACTAATTCGTTTGCCAGTTTTTTTGTAGACCCTAGCCCAAGCTAATTTGTTTTTATGTAAATAACCCCAAATAATAACCTTAGAATTAACGAGTAAAATATTTGTCAAGAAATTTAAGTACCTTACATGAACTTATTAATTTACAAGAAGGGTTATGTTCTAACAAGGACAAATTAATTACTTAAAATGAGCAGAATTTTGTTGAAAATATTATGTTATTATGTACGAATTTATAGACATTTTGTCCTTTAGGGAGCAGACTTAGCCTGGAGCCAGTGAAATATATTTTTGTTACACTTTATAGGTCACGTAATAACCGCAATGCTTGAACACGTTCATAATTAAATTACTCATGAGAATTATAGCATGTAAAATATATAACAATATTTTTCAACTGTATTTACCATCTCCGTAAAAACATCTATCAACTCAGTTGATTTAGTATGGCAAAACATAATTAGATTTACGAAAAATCCGTCAGTGATAAAAAATAATTGACAGATGGAGGTAATAAATTTGAAACAGTAGATCTACATGCAAACGACATAAAAACAAACTTAACAGTAAAAGCAAAACTAAAACCAAAAACTTACCTTTCAATCGTCTAGAACGTCTTTTCAATACAAAACAAGCAACTAAGGCAGCGTTTATTAACACTAATACGACTCCAGTGATTGACACGTAAATAACTACAGATTTGGACACGTCAGCTGTTTCTACGAATTCTGTTGACACAACATTCAGCTCGCCTACTTCTGAAGAAGCTTTAAAAGAAGAGAAAATAAAAATAATTAGCAAAAATAAAAAAAGCAAAAAAAAAAATTGGTTTTGTGTCAGTAAATGTTGAAAAAAAAAATCATTTCGTTACGTTTGTCCATTTACGATACAACATATAAACGATGCTTTTAACTAGCTTGTTTTTTTTTAATATATTATTTTGTTCAATTCGTATTTGCTATTCGTAGTTTTTATAGTAATTTTTTTTTTTAAATCGTTCATCTTTTTTTTTTGTCAAACTTAATATAAAATGGGTTCAATCTTACGAGTATTTCACTCTTTACAAAAAGAAACAGAGTAAAACAATTCAACATTTCAAGTAGATATTTGACAATTTTAATCTAAAACTCTTCATCTATCTTAATCACGACTATTGATAAATTCTTTTTATCATGAATGTACATAAATTAAGAAACAGTCAAACAAAATTATTTTGTTTAGCAGTACTCAACAAAATTCATCTTCTGTGACACTGCCGTCACTTCAAACTGAAAAATATACTTTCTCTAACAAAATTCAAGAACAAGTTACTATTTAAGTGAACTTTTCATGTCGCCCTTGACTCTAATATAATTTTCACGGTCGCTCTTTGTAACTGAAAGCTTTAGAGCCTTCGTTTCAGTAGATATGCTTTTAATGTACCATTGAAGTACTGCCTCGCTTCACAATTTTTTGTTTTATGTTTTAAATATTTTAGCTTGAAATGGGAATTGCTTTTAGTGAAATTCTAGGAAAGTGTTCGTTTTTAAGGTGGAAAATAGTAAATTATGAATGTATTAAAATGCGTTAAAAATATAATAATATGCGTGTTTAGAATATGTATTTTAAAAACAACAAAAACACTATAAAATTTAAAATTTAAACAATTTTACCAAAATATCAAAACTACGTCGTAATATTCAAAAATACAAACACAAAACCAAAATCATAACAAACGTCTTAAAACTAACATCCAAAAAAATATCGATTGAAAAGCGAACCCAAACCTCGAATCCTTTTATTGGTCCTTTTATGAAGACAGAATCCGATCAACAATACATTTAGCAGTATCAAAGCTGTTCCTACTATTGTACCAGTTATTATGAAAACTCCTGGTACATTGTAGTTGTATTCCTCAGAGGAAGACTGTATTGATGAGGGGATCATGTCTGAGCAGCGTGGAAAGATTAGGTTTGGATTAGGCTGAGTATAGTACCTTGAGATACTCTTCCAAGATAATTGGTTTGACCAGACTTATTGATATTTGGGATTCGAACCCAGTGCAATAAAGTATAGACTGTGTTTATAAACATTATGTGACTCCGTTAATTTGAATTTTGACACGAGACATGTTTGACAATTTCAAATATAATTTGAATTCATTACGCATTGCTGGGTGCCAATGGCCTGTCTGTACATTCATACCACCTTTATATCTTGTCATATAAGGCATTTATTTCTTCTTTGAGTAAAAATAATTAAAATACAAATTATATTGTGAACTCACTTAGTGTAGTAACTTTGGTGTCATCAGGTCTGTATTTGCTTTGGCCAATTTTGTTGATAGCCATGACGGAGAATACGTAGTCAGTGTTTCGTTCTAGACCACTGATTGTGAATTTTGTGGCGTTTCTAGGTACGACATCTTCGTATTTGTAAGATTCTTCGAAGATTCTCCTGCAATAATAAGTTTTGTTAAAATTCCGGGCTGTAGTTTGATGGTTCTGTTGTTGGGGTCAATATTCACTTTAATAAACTGTTTTAATGTTAGTAATTATTCTGGCATATTTTTTTTTTATATAGTGGTAAAAAGAACTGGCTAAAAAAATCAACGGGTTGCACTTCGGGAGTGCCGGCAGAAGTGAAAACTTGAATATTAACGTTGTGCATTTTTAATATTTTGGAATGGTTAGGGAATAATTTTGCACGAATTGCTTTAATTATCAGTTTATAAGTACTATCATTTATGTGGTAAAATACAATATTCATTTCTACTCTCCCTCCGCCTTACGAATTTTCGATCAGGTCACGTGTCCTGACGCGAGCTCCGTCTTACGAATTTTCGACCAGGTCACGTGTCCTGACGCGAGTTTAACATTTTTTACCCATCATAACAAAAGTGCACAATGCCGCTAAAGAAGTTTTCACTTCAATAAGAAATTCTCCAGTTTCACTTATAGTTTTTGATATATTATGAAAAACCAATTTATTACGGTAAACTTATAGGTACTCGTATCACAAAATGGTTTATGATTCAGAAAAACTTGCCTGTATCGTATCCTAAACCAAGACTGCAGTCCGCCATCGAACCCGGGCACCCATTGTAACGTCACGGTGTTATGGGTCACATTCGTCATCATCAGTGATATCACTTGATCTGGAGCAAAGATGAGAAAGGTTTGAGGATGGATTATAGCCGAGGCAACTGAAGTTAAGACTACCATGACAGTTAAGTTATTTGAGATGATGCATTTATAATGGTAATTTATATACACCAATATAATATATTGTGAGCTAGCTATAGGTAATATTTTAAGCTACTCATGTCGTCTCACTTGCTGTTCTAAATTTTCTATTTGCTTAATTAAATATAGTTTACGATCTGTTGTAGTAGTACTATATTGTTGTCCACAGTCTCTAAAGATTTATAAAAAATCTAGATTAAATTATTAACTTTGGCCAGTGACCAGAAGGCCAATTCTCGTCATTTAAAACGTTCAAAATCTATTCGCAGTCGCATCTCGGCGACAAACAACTGTCAAAATGTAGGGAAATTAGAGGTATTTTTGACAGATTGAGACTGAGATCAGACTGTGAACGTTCTTAAAATTACGGGAATTGCCCCCCTGCTCACTACGAGTATAGGCTGTGCCTAGGTGGGGCCCACTGCTATATCTGTTAAAAAGTGTTCTATTGCTTATAATAATATCAGGCAGTCTTCATAACTTTGATGTTTGAAACAATATGAGTAGTACTAGAATATTAACATTAATAAATTCCATCGGTCATATCCTTAGTTTAGAATCTTACCTGGGGCACTAGTAATATCCAGCTTAACAGACGTCGTGGAGAATCCCAAGTCATTTCTCGCTCCACACTCATACGATCCGTAGTCTGAGGAGCTGACGTCACTGATGAGAAGCACCGAAGTGTAGGTGATGGGATCAAGCTTGTGGTACTCTGCAAAGTACTTGGTAGAGGTGTTGACGGGTAGTTTGGCTCCATTCTTAGACCAGGTGAAGTTCGGTGCGGGGGATGATTTGCATCTGGAAGAAATAGGGGGTTAGTATGGTGGCATAAGTAGGTTGTGTATCCAGCAGTGGACTACCGTAGGTTGATAATGTCGATGTTTGCAATGTTGGAATAAGTATGGATATTATTGATAAATTATTGACTTGAATAGAACAGTATTGGATTAGTGTGAAGCCGGGCGTACCGGTGTCAGTGAGCCACAAATATTTGTATTGCCTATAGATAGTTGTTTTAAGTCTGGGTCAATCTGCATGTGGGATAAGTGCCTGTCAACATAACCATGATGCAAAAGAAAGCCCTAAAGAGCGACTACGATTTTCAAAATCAAAAAACAAATTCTAATTGCCTACTATCACATTTTGTTTTTGTTTTAGAATTGAAAGATTCTTTCAAAACGGTGATAAATAAATTGGATGTGACAATAAAATTGCAATTGTTCGAATCTTAGCTGTGACTTTGCTATACCCACTTAAATCACGAATCACATTCATCATCATTACACACCACAGCAATAAAGCTCGATCTATGTAAGCTCAAAATTATTACCATATCAATTACATTTTAAATCGTTTTGATCCTTTAACACGGTATTAGGCACAGGTGTACTTAAATCTAACTGCCTAACTAATCCTTAGTTAATTAAATCGTAATTCTAACGAGCAATTCATGATTGATGAGCAATGATACTCAGTATTATCCTTGTTGAAGATTACTAGTGATCTAGCCTGAATCTAGTGATCCTATTAATCCCTCCTTCTGTGCTAATACGGTAGTGCTGCAGCTTAAACCTGAATGCGGCTGAGACAGGAGCGTGGGGATTGGCACAAGCAAACGGAGGCCTATGTGCAGCAGACCTATTGTTTAGTACTTTGTCATTAAAAGACAATGGACGTTTACTTTTTGCCCTAGCGGTGTCAGCGATTACGTAACCTTAATCAGGTTTAAAAAAGTATGTGTTACACAGTATAGAGAGAACTTAAACCTAGAAACCAGGCTAGTTGAAAACCGTTCCATTCATATATCTTTCCCCCTGACAGTTCCCGTCCTATTTGATCGTAATAACTCAGTCTTAGACTCACCCCACCACCTTTCTTACTGTCCCTTATATTCACAATCTTTTCCCTCTTAAGTTAAGCAGATTTTATTTAATGTCAAAGTTTTTTTTTACTGTTTTTTTTATCAATGGATCGTCACAACTACCTACCTACTTATTAAAATACACAAAACAAATAAAATGATATTGTAAGCACGTGCCAAAACCAATTAATTTTTCATGTGTTATGCCTGCAGCAGTATTTTCAGATAACAACAGTGAAAAAACTAATTAATAGTTTTTGGAAAAATATGCAACTTTTATATTAGCTTTTTATTATAATTTTTTGCGACTTAATTGCCACCAGCCGGGCACCAGACTGAAAAACCAGACTGGAGTGCTTCTAACAAGTTCCTAATAGCAAAGTTCAATAACAATTTGCCAGATCCGTGATTTAAACACTTTGAACCTACGACTCACGCTCACAAGTCGCCACGAGGGAACGGCGTAAGGCGTAAGTGTGAGGGAACTGACGTAATCACGTCAGTTCTCTCTTCACTTTTTAAATAAGCTACAGTTTTGCAAAAAACTTTATTTAAGAAAGTCATACATAAAGAAAGAAAATACATTTATTTGCGGAAAACATGACACATAAAAAAGAAAACAAACACAAAAAAAAAATAACAAGTTGGGGGTAAACATGCGTCACATCCACGCAAAACGGCCATCGGATTCTGAAACATTTTTCCGACATTCGTTTCGCCGTTGAACAGATCACCGACAGAACGATTCACTTTTCTTTTTTCACCGATGGAACGTTTCAACGGCGAACGATTCACCGACAGAACGATTCACTTTTGAAAATTTCACCGCTAGAACCTTTCACCGACGAACGATTCGCTGACACAACTATTCGTCTGCCCCTGGAGTATAAAATTTGTGCCAAATACGATTACGGATTCTTCATTATGAGTGTAGTGACCGATAAGGAAATTTTCATCATTGCTAATTTTGGTTAATTCATCGGGAATCACAACAGCATGTATATATTTGGGAATACTTGGGAAATCCTTATTCCTTGCCCGATGAACCTTCATTCTCATGGCGTCCTTAGTCGGCATGTAAGGACCACTAATACCTCGTACATCTTGAATGCACCGTTAAACAATTTGTGAGAGTGCATCCATTGAATGGTGGGCTTTTTGTTTGGTGTTAGCTTTTACAGTTAATTCTATCTGATTATTGGAATCCGGTAAATGAATATGTTCAAAATTTTTCGAAATAACAATATGAGAATTATTCGTAGACACTGTTGAAGTGATAGCCAAATTGCACCGGGTAGTATCTTTTTTCGTACACCGCCAGTAGAACTTCGTATTCTGTTTAAATGATAGGAATATCTTTCGTGAATCAATATATATTTACCGCGTTTTGACTTTAACGTTACACAATCACTCATTTTTTAACAACAAATCTAAACCTTTTCATTAACACGTTGGTAATTGATTCCGGGCAGACATGAACGTAATGAGGGACGTTGACAGATAAAAAACTGAGGACTACCCACATTTTCACTTTTTTTTTTTGTTTGTCGTTTAGAAATAAGCGAACGTGTTTTAATATCAAGTATGTATGTCTATATTTACCACAATAATACTAGCGTGCATTGTGCATTTAATTTTGATTATAAGCAGCTAAATGATAAGCTAGCCGGAAATTATAAAATCCTTCGCAATTACTATGAGTGCAAAGTTTAATTTTATGAGTTTAGTATTATATTGTATTTTTTTTTTTATTTTGATTGTATTTTGTTTGTGTTTTTTTAAACAGTAAACGGAAACAGGACTACATGTCGAATGCCTATGTTTTATACCCCAGGGGCAGACGAACAGTTGTGTCGGCGAATCTTTTGCCGGTGAAAGGTTCTATCGATGAAATTTTCAAAAGTGAAACGTTCTGTCGGCGAATCGTTCGCCGTTCAAACGTTCTATCGATGAAATAATGAAAAGTGAGTCGTTCTGCCGGTGATCCGTTCAACGGCAAAACGAATGTCGGAAAAATGTTTCAGAATCGGCCATCGTTCAGCATAATGCTAAGACCTGGTACATGACATATGTGTATCATTGAAGGACGCAAACGCCTTATTTATAAATTCATTACCGGGTAATAAAATATCACTTACTTGCAAGTCAACCTCCCGACCTGTCCCACATTCGAAGCTGACTTCATCAGACTCGGAGAGCTATCCAGCTCTGGCTTGAATTTCACCACCAACATAACATCTTGCCTCGATTCACTTCCAATGCCATTGTCCACCACACATTGGAAATTCCCTACATCTTCTCTGGTCGCTTGTTTTATGACTAAAGTGCTGGTCAGGTTTCGAGGTTCGAATGTTACTTGGTTTGAGTTGATTTTGTACCCTTTTCGCTCCCAGCGTATGTTGTCGGCTGTTAACGGGTTGCCTGAAATTAAATATTTGTTGAAAAGTGGTTCCATTTTTGGGTAGCTGTCAATGAGAATAATAAATTACACAAAACGATATTTGATCCGTATGTGATCGTAAAATAAGTGAATTTTGCAATTTTTTTATGAATTTGCATTCGAATTTCAACGTTTGCATTTCTGGAAAAGTTATTTACTTTCATGTAATCGTTATAAGTAGGTTTTGCCATAATTTGTACTAGATTTTAATTTTTCCAATGGGAATGTAAAGAAGTTCAGAAAAGCAATAGGAAGGTTTTAGGAAGATTTTCAATAAAACAGCGTTGTTTTTCTTCAATTGACCACAACCCTAACGCCAGTAATGATAATACAACCAACTCACCATTCGCTGTGCAAGATATTGAAGCATCTTGATTAGGACTCAGGACTTCAAGCTGTGTCATAGACTTTATGCTCGCCGGATCTGCAATAAAACTCTCATTTAGTCTCATTTATTTCCTTTAGGTTGATATGGAACATTACCTCTCATATTTACCTTCGATAAATGAATAAAATATAAGAATAAAGACTCCTAAGACGAAACAGGACATGTCTCAAAGTCCTCGATTGAAGACAGAAATCTCCAATATGTACATTGTGACCTCGTTATGAATCAATTTGATCCACAACTAGATATGAACAAAATAATAACTCATTATTATGCCCTCAACAATATCAACCAAAGAGACGTTCATATAAACCTAAGTCCAACATAAAATCGACACAAAGAACAACTTAGTACCAGCGTCCACAAGGTATATTAAATCAAGACAAACCAAGTTCGCTCTCACAATTTAATAAACTACATAAAATGTTCTACTTCTACAAAGTATTCAATTTCTTGCAGAGGAAGACCGCTTAAACCGCTATAGAAGAAAGATGTAATTAACCTGCGGAACCTTTCTCTAAGAGACGGGGTTCCAAAAATACTGCAGATTTGTTATAGTTTTTTTATCGAATCACGAAGCGACACGCGCTTTTCCTGTCGTTACCAAGTATACAAACACGGTGTGACTGTGTGTGTAAGTGAAGGAGCTCTCGGTACTGTTCGAGACAATGGCAAAGTCGGATATGTGTCTGTGAAACGTACTGACGCTACTCGTCTTCTCGCACACAATGACAACGTTTTGTTCACTTGGTTATCACAAGTAAAGCGTGCGTCGTATCGTGAGATAAAAATTCTGTACTCTTTCCAAGTCTGACCGGAACATTACTGACAATAGTTGATCAATAATTCCGTTTGCGAAGCTATGAAGTTTAATGTTGAGGGTATTATGGAGCCATCATTATGTTTTGGAGGCAGCACAGGGCTTAGTTACGTCAAAGTTGTATTAAATGTTCGATATAATGTTATTTTCCGCTTCGTGCCATATTTTGTAAGAGGCTTTGGGTGACATTTTAGCAGCGGTGTATTTTATTTTGAATTAGATTTTGGTCGCCGCTTCACCCACGTGGATGTCGGAAATATCTCACGGAAACGTACTACCGGAATTAAAAGTACCCTATGTTGTAATCTGGTTTATAAACTATCGGTGTCTCAAATTTCATCCGAACAAAAATTCTAAAAACTATATTTTCGGTATCAGACTTGTTCCCACACCTCGTAGCAACTACTTTTATCCAAAATATTTAACTACAGTTTTGAATTTGTTCCTATTTCATTATATGTAAAGATGTAAATCAAATCAAAAGTCATTTATTCAAATTAGGCTGAGAATCAGCACTTTTCGAACGTCAAAATTACATAAGACAGTCCCCCAAAACGCCCGCCCTCCACCACTTTCTAGTGCTTTAGATGATGGAAAATCGGATAAAATTGGGTTGAGCATCAGTTATACCCTTTAAAGCAAGTAACATAATATATTCGCGGTCGTAAATATAGCACATGGAGTTTGAGAAAATGTTTGGAATTATTGAGCGTCGTTTTGTCGAGAGAATATTGGTTTTGGCTAATAATAGGGGTTAAAGTATGAAATTGCCGTTTTATTGTAATAGGTACTTCCAATTGACATAGAACCTGCATGGTTTAAGATTTTTGAGTGAAACTTTTTTCACATGGAACCTATGAAGTTCTTCTTTTAAAAAATGTGCAACATTCGATTGTCGACTTTCAGTTGTTTTTTTTATTCAGCTTAGACAAGAAAGATGGATACTTCGAAAATTCGAGTTATTTTTTAATACGAGTTCCGACGCGGAACTAACGCGGCAGAAACAGCTCGCAATGTCAATGTTGCATTTGGAGAGGGGACTGCTAATGAACGCACCGAACAATGATAGCAAAACTAGCAGTGAAACAGCCCCGACTCATGAATCGATCTTCACCATTATTGCCTCCATGATAACACAAGACTTCATACAGCACGAGAAACCGTTTTAACTCTACAGGAACTGTAATTAGAAACCATTCGTCACCCTCCATATTCGCCAGACCTTGCTCCAACGGACTACCATTTTTTTCGTGATTTGGACAATTTTCTACGTAAAATAAAAAGTAAGATAAAAAGTTTTCTTATCAGGAGGCAGTACAAAATGCTTTCACACAGTTTGTCGAATCTAGATCACGAGAGTTTTATCGCAAAGGCATAAATGACCTTCCTATTAGATGGCAGTAATGTAAAGTTAATAATGGTAATTATTTTGATTAAATAAATACGTTAAATTAAAAAAAAAACTAATTTCAATTTTTCAGTACAAATCGGCAATCTCATACTTTAATCCCTAATATTAAGATAATTCGAAACTCTAGTTTATGAAACCAACAAAAGTAATTACTTAAGGGATCAAGAATTAAATACTTACAATGTACAGAGACGCTGATATTAGCAACAACCGCTCCTTGAGAGTTCACAGCTTCACACGTGTAGATGCCTGCATCATGTCGTGTCAGCTTTGTCATGTTCAGCATACTGCCTTCTGATATTATCCTGTCATCTGGAGGAAACAAGTGAAAATTAATTACCAGACCACTTTTAGTACAAGAATGTGATCTACGTGTAGGTTTTCGGAGATAAAATGTTTTCGTTTGTGAATTGCTTAATATCTAAGTTTTGCTAAATTAATTTTATCTGGAGTTTTAGATATCAAAAAAATATGTGCTTGTCAGTGACAGGTATTAGATGATCACCATGAACTAAATGCACATTGTTGTTCCACTTTATAGGAACTGTTTAAATAATAATTTCTCTCATATTTTCGCCCTTTATGTTCATTGTTAGGTAACCCAATAGCCCGCATGCATACATGTTAGACAAATAGCCGTTTGTTCATTTTCTAAACAGTTTTAACCTTAATTCTCTCATTATTCATATTATCACTCATTAGATTCATTTATGTCTCATCTCCGTTATTAAGTTCCTTGTTACTTGTTGTTTGTTCCTATTTATCATCTTTCACGTCATTTTTAATCAAATCAACTGTAATTTTAATAGTGAAATCAGAATTTAGTTTTCTCGTTAGTATCCAATTACGAGTTGTCCATTTATTGCTCTATTTCAACAAATAGAACAATAAATAAAACTCGTAATTCTACAATCAAAAAGTAGGTATATACCAATTTACATATCAACCGCATTTATCCGGAAACGCTGATAATGATTGACCACAACTATTTGTTTCAACTAAATACCATACCGAAAGTGGTATTATTTTAGAGGATTAATATTAATATTGTTAATCACAAAACAAATTCTCATAGGCTATCAATTGTGTTAATGATGCTTGATCAAAAGCTAAATACAGATGATTGTATGCTAAAATTAAATAATTTGTTGTTAAATAAATGTTACAGTCATTACTGTTAGTAGCTTTTGAAACTATTTGCGTATTGGTAATTGATTTGTTGAAGTTTGTTAGGAATTCATTAAATGAATGAAAATACTAATATAATTAGGTGTCAGTTTTTATGTTTTACAAAAGTAGGCCTTTATGGATATAGCAATTAGTGGTTTTTGAAACGTTTAGTTAATTACAAGGAATTCTCATAAGGCCTGTCCAAATTCTTAGCTAGAAGAGAAAAAAATAAACAAAATTTTAATTACGTCTCCAAATTACATTTTTCTGTTAGTCATTTTTTAAATGATTCTGGTTCCAAGAACTATGAATTTTAACTAAACAAATCTCATTATTTAGCTTTCTAATGAAATAAGTTTCTGAAACTACGTGCCTAAAACGAAGTTTTTTTAATAACTAAATTAGTTATAAATATTATTAAAATATAATAATAATGACGGCATGTCATTTAGCTAACGTCAAGTTTCCTAGTTGTGACGGAGCTACTCGATCAAAACCAGCCGTACCAGCTTGGCAGCGCAGGATCGAGCGTCGTATCGATGGGGCCAGGGTACTCATCGGCAAACTATACTACTTCAGGGAGGGCAATACACGACCACGAGTGATGCGCTTTGTAAGGCAGGCATTCTCGGGGACTGGAATCAGTCCTCGAGAATACATGTCCCATCTCACAGAGCGCATCGACTTCCTGAAGCAGAAAGTTTGTGCATGGGCGAGCCGTATTCGGCGGTATAAGCGGCGGGTTGATCGATACATGCAGAATCGCATGTTCCAGAGCGATGAAAGGTATGTATAAAGCGTGGGAGCGACCTGAACAAAATGCGACAGATGTGTGCCGCCCAGATGATGCCGCCACGAGTGCATTCTGGCGCAGTATCTGGTCGGTCCCCGTCTGTCACACTGAGGCTGGCTGGATGCAGGATGTCGAGCGATTGTGTGGGACTATACCAGAAATGGAAGCAGTCCTAATTACGCCATCAGACGTTATCAGAGCGGCCCGTCCGTTACCAAATTGGAAATCACCGGGAACGGACGGACTGCACAAATTTTGGTTGAAATGGCTAATTAGTTCACACACTTGCCTAGCATCTCAGTTCCAGTCATCCTTAGAGTCTGGTTCGCTACCCCAGTTTCTAACAACAGGCGTTACCCACTTGCTCCATAAGTCAGGTAGTCCCGCGGAACCCAAGAACTATAAACCGATCACGTGTTTGTCAACGGTTTATAAACTTCTTACATCCATTTTGAGAGCGAAAATTAACACGCACATTGACGGTAACTCAATTATATCTGCCCCTCAAAATGGATGTAGGAATGGGTCCCGCGGTACTAAGGAGCTACTTATAGACATGGCCATTAGCCAACAGGTTCACCGATCCCGCAAGGATATGTCGACATGTTGGATAGATTATAAGAAGGCCTACGACTCGGTGCCACATACATGGCTCATGAGGGTGCTGGAGTTGTATAAGATAGATGCTACGCACCTTCCTTGAGTCGTGTATGGGGCAATGGAAGACGGTCCTTCGCTATCCAGGGTGTCGACAGATCCAGGGGAATGATGAGCCTGTATGGATTAAGCGGGGAATATTTCAGGGCGACAGTTTGAGTCCACTTTGGTTCTGCTTAGCCCTGAATCCTCTAAGCACACTGCTGGAGGATTCAGGTCTAGGCAACCAGTTGAAGAGAGGTGGTCAGGTCATATCTCACCTCCTCTACATGGATGATTTGAAACTCTTTCCCCCTAACAAATTGCATCTGATGGAGCTACTGAAGGTAAATGAAATTTTCAGTAGTGCCATCAGGATGGAATTTGGTGTGGACAAATGTGCAGTCATGCATGTAAAGGGGGGGGGGGGGAGATTATGGAATCCGAGGGAATTCCACTGTCGGATTCCATACACATTAGATCCCTCTCCTCATCCGAAAGATAGAAGTATTTGGGTATGTCGGAAGACTTAGGCATCAACGATGCTGACATGAAGTAATCGTTGAAGGAGCGCTTCTTTTGTCGCCTGAAGAAGGTATTAATTAGTCTTCTTTCGGGCGGAAATAAGGTGCGCGCCTTCAATGGTTGGGTCATGCCGGTTTTGATGTACTCTTTCGACATACTCAAATGGACTCAGACTGAACTCGACGCCCTGGATAGAATGGTCCGTACACTACTTACCGCAAACCGGATGCATCAGCCACGGTCATCGATGATGAGACTGTATATCCCGCGGAAGTGTGGGGGTCTAGGCTTTTTAAATGCGAAGACCCTCCACAGCCGCGAGGTGTGCAGTCTCAGAGAATATTTTTTAAAAGCCGAAGTGGGTATGCACCTTGATGTGGTCGCAGTGGACCAGGGGCCCACCCCGCTCTCCATGGCGAAAGAGAACTGACGCAAACCTGTAGTACTTACTACCGATGACCGCAAGAAGGTATGGCAAAGCTAGGAGTTAGCTTCACGGGCGCTTCTATCGGGCTCTTCATGAGCCCGGTGTAGGTTTCTTAGCGTCTGTATCCTAGCTACGTTTTGGTGACCTCTTCGGGGAAACTGAAGGTTTCGTCTGTGCAATTATGGACGAAGTTATCTTGACGAATAACTACCGGAGACATATTATGTAGGACGGGACGGTTGACGTGTGTCGGGCATACCACCGTCCGGGTGAGTCCATCAGACATATTATCTGTGGTTGTTCTCGTCTGGCTAACGGCGAGTACTTGCACAGGCATAACCAAGTAGCCAGCATTATTCACCAGCAACTTGCTTTGAAATAAAAACTTCTGGATTCTGAGGTACCGTATTACAAGTATATGCCCGATCCAGTTCTTGAAAATGACAATGTCACGTTGTACTGGGATCGGTCTATCATTACTGACAGGACTATTGTCTCCAATGAGCCTAATATAGTGGTGATAGATCGATTAGCGCGCCGCACAATGATTGTCGATGTTACCATTCCAAATGACGGGAACCTCGTGAAAGCTGAGATTGAGAAACAAATTAAATATCTCGACTTAACACACGAGGTTGTGGACATGTGGAATGTGAGCTCGGCTATCATTGTGCCGATTGTCGTATCAGCCAATGGCCTGATGGCCGAAAGCCTCGATCAACATCTATCGAGGCTCTCGTTAGGCGGTTGGATTAAGAGCCTGATTCAAAAGGCAGTACTCCTCGATACGGCTCCCATTGTGAGGAGGTTCCTGTCTCTGGAGCCCTAACCACCGGTAGCTTGGACCCGGCTCCCGACATCGGTGGATCACATTTTTTGTATATTTTATAATGTTTTTTTTTTTTTCTTAATTTTTATATTAAAAAATGTAATAATTTTGTACTACTTACTTCCAGTACTGTAAGAAGACTGCGTGATAGGCAGTCCATCCTTGGTCCAGGTATAAGTGATGCTCCCAGGATTACCATCAGCTCGTAATACTATGATGAGCGGCTCATTTTCTACTCCAACTGTCGTGTAGGGTGTAGTCTCATCGAATATTGGCGCATCTAGAAATAATAGTTTTGCTTAGTTAGTTGAACAAAATTCAAGGTGTACTCGACATAGCAAAGCATCTTGCTTCAGGATTGCCTAACTATTTCGACGAGAAGCAGTATATTCTACAGGTTTGAAAATAACAACAATGAACAAGTCGTGGGTTGGCCATCCGACCGAAAGGTCAAACTGGATTGACCTATTTAAATTTTCTGTCATCACTGATATATTTTACTTTATTCTACGGGTTATCAAGAATATTAAGAAATGGGTAACTCTTCAAAAACATCAAACTGCGATCAATAATCCCGCACACAAGCATAATTATAAAGAGACTAGTGTATGTGAAGGATATCACGATAATATTTTATATTACCTTCTTCCAACTTCGGAATTTAGTAACTATATTTACGCACAGCCCATTACAAGTTACAGAAAATTCTTCTTCCCAATACTTACATAAAACTTTGAGCGGCAGCGCATCGTGGACACTCCTCTGTAGCGCTTCGTTCATGGCCTGACAGGTGTACACGGCACCGTTCAGTTCCTTGGTAATAGAGAGCTTTAGTTCTATCGTGGACACTGTCCCTCCGTGGAGGCCTTTCGTCTTCTTTGGTGGTAGGCCTGGAAAAGATGAAGAGGTTGTAACTTCTGGAACTGGGTCTTGGGTTATAATATTATAAAAATCTTACCTTTCTCTTCGAATGTTTGTTAGTAAATGTATTTACAATTAAATCATGGATTATCGACCAGATTCTAAAACGCAGAATTAAAGCGATGGAAAGTTTATTGAACGCCTTAAAGTTAAGTGAGGTTAGAGAATTAGGGGGTTATAGAAGGAATTCTCATTCAAATTTTTGTGTATATATCAACGGTGAAAACAATAACTCATGTTAACGACACTTTCGGCAAACGGTATTTTAAAAAGTTGTATTAATATAGACGCGAAACCTAAATTCTAGAATAATTTGATTATTTTGAACGAAATATTGCTCTCATTTGAACCCGCTCTAAGATGGACCCTTAGGAAAAGTTGGTCAAAATTACAAATACTGAAACAACATACTAGACAGTGACAGACCATTCCAGTAACTCCGCTAGCTACATATTGACGACTTACTAGTCCGACGCAGCCATGTAGCGGAATCGATTTGCTACGCACGGCTAAATCACGAATGTGTACAGACAAGGGATTTACATGCAAAACAGTGTGAACAGAGTCCTGTATTGGTTTGTTAAATTGTCAATGAAGATTCGCTTTGGGTCAATAAGACTATTTATGAAAGAAGTTTACTCGTGATTTAGCCGTGGCCCTGACATGTTTTCAAAAGTGTTGGCTCAGTGATACCTATATAGTTGAAAATGTGGTATACTATACATTTAACTTTTTCTAGCAGATAGGTTAAAACCTAAATAGAAAATAAAAAATTGAAGACATCAAATGTTAGGATATGGCCAAAATAAGATTAAAATCAGCTTTTAATGTTATAATACAGGAACCTATAGAGTGCAATAATGATTACCAAAATATAAAACCTAGGAGTTTAACAATAAAATGAAGTAGGTACATTGTTGAATCAAAAATCAATATCTATTTGAAAAATTTGGTACGCCATCGGCCAAACCCCAAATAAATTGGGACACGGGCAGGAGGCTAGTGATCTAAATGGCTAGTGCAGCACTACAAAACGACTGTTTAGTACATCCTTCCACTCACCTTGCACTGGTATTCCATCCCGCCACCAGGACAGTGTCGCAGGCGGGTTACTGCTGGCCGCGTCACAGAAGAGAGTGGCTTCGATTCCTACTTTGAGCTCTTCTGGTTCCACTCGCACTTTCACTGCTTCGGGAGCGACTGTTGAAAGAAAGTTATTTTAAAGATATGTTTTGACAAACTAGGGATGAGTTTTTGTATAAAACTGAGATTATCGTGTTCTTTAATGCTATTATTATCTCTTACACATGGAGTGAGATCTGCAATTAGCCTGTTTTTGGTAGGTATGTTACTAAGTTCAATTTAAGGCGCATTTAGTTGTTTTTTTATTATGATTACGCTACTATATTTACCACAAACGCTTTCAGATGCATTGCCAAAGTTATTGGTAGTAAGAATAAATAAAATAGTAGCTTAGTTTCGGTTCTAAACATTTGGAAATTCATCAAATATAGAATTCGATTCTGAAAATAAACATATAACCGGATTTATGTACGGTATTCGAAAACTTTAAACTACGTGGTTGGCGAAGTTTCCACTGCTTATATGCTAGTCAAAGACAGCTTAAACCCAATTTGTAGGAGTACAAAATCAGCTGTAATCTTTAGTCAGTCCTAAGTAAACATTCGATACGAATTCTCTTGAATAGTAAGGAGTTAAGATAATATATTTTGCAATATCCCTTACGGTAGGTTCTCCAGTTATTTCATTTACTATTTAGGGAACCAATTAACCCCTGGTGATTCTATTGTCATTTCGGCCAACCCCATTTCGCAGTAAATTGACTGCAAAGAGATTTGATCAATGATCAGCGGGATAATTGCGTAACACACATAAAATGAATATTTACAAAGACTTTCAACGGGATTGACATGTGCTTTTCGGTGGCTTATCAGTCAGTCCCATACATTTTTTACTTTTTCATTGTCTCGGCCCTCAGGGCCTTAGTTAAGCCATAATTGTTCCGTTGCGAAAAAAGCCTATTCGCCCTGAATAGCTCCATCTCTGTCCCATGCTCGAACAATGATCTCTCTAACACCTTACAGAACCTTGGGGCTGTGGAATGAATTATAGTTATACTTACAATAAACATTCAGTGTAACAGTTTCAAACAGCGGTATTTCAGTAGCGCTGTTGGTCGCCTCACATCTGTACTGAGCTTGATTGTCAGTCACGTTCGTCAGGATCGAGATCTCGGCAGACACTGAACGCTCAGTCGTTTTTGTTACTGAGTGGATCTGAAATAAAAGAATAATGTGAGTTTTTGAAGATCCAAAATATCCTGTTGAGTATATTCTATTGAAGTCTCATGGTTACTTATAATCTAAGCTTAGCAGACGGAAAGGTTGATCACTGTATACTGATATAGCAAACAGGATGACGCTGCCTCCCAACTTCTAGAAGTTACTCCTTTGTGCTGCCTATCTTGTTGTCGAAATCGTTTGGTCACAATTCACTACATCTTAAGTTTTTCATCTAAATTCATACAAAATTCTTTTCTCACCACATATCCCTCATACCTTGGCATCACATGACCCATACCTACTACCTCTTATAACTTCTCGACCACCGGAGCCAGTTTCAACCACCTCTAACATCCACATTTAGTTCACCATAAAACGAAATAGAACAGTCGATATTCGCTTCGCTCTAGCATTTTACAATAATAATATTTTTGGACCTAAATAATTTCGCTTTCATATCGGAACGGTTCGGAAGCTTTCATTGTTTCACTGTTAAGAATAGTTTAGTGGACTGGAATGATTCGATATCGATAGTCGAATGAAATGTATCAATATTGTAATAACTATCTCTTTTGTTCAAAATATTCCACTCGACTATCTTGTTGCTTACATCGATAATAGCGTACATCGTACTGTATTTGGATAGTAAAATGGCACATCTAACTACATACATATGTGTTAAAGTAACATGTTAAGATATTCTTTTGACCTCGTATAGAACTTTTTAGTTTTTATACATTGTATTTTTATCTCACGAAACGACGCGCGCTTTACACACATTAACAGCTTGTTTGTACACTTGGTTACCACAAGTAAAGCGCCCGTCGCTTCGTGAGATAAAAACACTGTACTGTTGTTTTCATTGTTTTTTTTTGTGTTATAACATTGCGAGTCTCAATCAATACCTTTTCTTTCTTTCTTTCTAGTTTTAGAAAAAGTTTTACTTTGTAGAGTATCGTCAGTCTCTGTCTAAAACTCGATGTGACATATTAACAGCCAGCTCCTGTATCCATTTTGCCGCCACACAGCTTTGATGTATTCGTATCTAAAGGGTATGGGGTCTGTAGAGCTTACAACTTTATCTCTATGATAGGCAACACATTAATAATTATAGTACCTATCATTAAACGTATAGCATACGCGACCACGACCTACTGGTCGCAGGTTTATAACAATGCTATGTTAGATGCAGGACGAAGCGATTATGGTCGCGGTTGTAGTAACAAAGTGGGTCGGTGGGCTTAGAATTCTCGCTCACGGAGCGACCATGACCGCGATCATGATCTTATGTTTCAGTAAAATGTTAGTTACTGCGCCATGTTCGCGATTATGATGACCAAGTGGATGGTCGGTATTAAAGCTTGCTCACAATCAACATTTCTGACTTACCAATCTTTCCACCACGACACTGGTATCGTATAGAAAAAATGGCTTTTCTGTCATAACTCGTGCCTACTTGAAAGCAGTATAACTTACCTTTTTATCATTCTTAAACCACGTCAGTGTAGCCAAAGGGTTGCCTCCCGAAGATATACACGACAACCTCTGAACGGTACCAGCAGACAAGGTGGTCCCAGGGACGTATCCAGTGATCATAGGTGCTGTTGGAGGGTCTGAAATAAAAGAGGGAAGTGTTATAGAGTGACCCATCACTTTTTAAGCTAGGGTGGTGGTTGACTTATCTTTTGGTTCAAAAGGAAATTTGTTACGAGTTAAGTTTCTTTAAGGTAGAATGCTACGATAAAATTGTAAGATATTTATTTAGTAAGGATATGTAGTTAAAATTGAGAGTATTCTAGCGGAATATATCGAACGTTTCGACGACGTTCCAAAGATTTTTTTTGGTGTGTAACTACTAGGAACTACTAACTTTGCTATCAAAATAATCATATCGACCGAATAGTTACCAGTTTATCGGAAAAACAAAAGTACAATTTTCTCCACTCTAGCTTAGTAATAATTTATTACTACGCTAGAGTACACCAAACCGTTTTATAACTAATAAACCAGTATGGAATCGATCAAAATTATCCTTACTTTACTCCATTAACCACAAATTAGCCTCTGTTTTAAATTAAGTAAATTAAAGGCCCGAGGCTTACCGCTTGAGTGGTCACCCATCAAAACATAGGCCTCGCTCGTTCAACTCAACCCCCAAGATCGAAAACACAATTAAAGGAGGATCTCTTTCATTGCCCTGTCATTCCTTTGCCTTAATTATGTAGTTAATAATCATTAATTATCAGTATGAAATGACAGGCTGGGAGTAAGCAGGAGTTGGTTGTACACTTGCGGTTTTGCAATTGAGTCGTGCGATTTTTATGTCGTTTTTTAATCACTTGCATTTTCTAGTCAGTTTTTAAGCTCTAAACTTAAAATTTGTTAGTTTAACTATTACTTCGTAATTCTGCATCCGTTTTTATTCGATTTTGCCGACCATTTTTTTTAAAGTAAAAATGTACCTTGGCTTGTTTGTACAATTCATTTTTATAAATGCATGAAAATACTTTTCATCCTGAAACATAATAGTAAAATACATTTTTACAATAATTTAGAAGCAATGAACAGAATATTTATTTTAAAAAAATAGAAAAAAAGCATAATTACTTACAAGATTTTTTTTTGACACGACCAAAAAATCTAATTTTTACAACTCTGTCGCGAGTCAGTAACTACCCTTGAAATTACAAATTATAAGGAAGGGTCTAGTCACGAAACGGTGATTAAAATAATGGGTACAGCCCTAGTTTAGGGATGTTCCTAATTGGATACCATGTACGTGTTTATATAACATTGTAATTATACTGTGAGCTTCGCAGAGTTTATTAGTTTTAGGAAAATGGCAACATTTCCGCGTAGACAAGAAGGTATGGTATACAACTTCCAAATTTAGTTGCAGTGCAGAATAATTTATGCTTGTGTTTTGCATCGAATGGTGGCGTAAAGGAAAATGCCAATAACCCATTTATTATATTTTTGTTAGTTCTTTACACTGTATAGTAACAAAATAATATATAAACTGGAAGCTTAGTTTAAATTAAATTATGATGAAAACTGCTTCAAAATCCGTTGCGTAGTTTAGAAGAACAACGCGGTCACACAGACTGACACGAAAAGTGACTTAAAGTTATACTATGCATAGATTCACCCAACATCCAATGCGAGTGCGGTGCTCCTGAACAAACTATGTTCCATCTGCTAGACTGTCCCCAATTTCCGTTCACCTGCATCCTTGACGATCTGAACAACGCCTCAGACGCCACAATAAATGTGGCTACTAGGCCCAAATAATATAAGATTAGAGTCATAGGTGTACTGTCGAAATGAAAATAAGAAGATTTAAAAACCCAAATATCTTTAATACGAATCAAGCCGAACACAAAAACCTTCAACCAAGGACGTAACCAGCCGAAATAACTAGAGATTTACCCAATAAATAACCGTTCGCCGTATCAGATAGCGGTTACGGTGATATTCTCGTCACGTGCCCACTGCAATCAGGATTCATGCGACAACCTTGCTGGAATATACGAGAGGAAAGTTGGGGACGGACCGGTAGGATTTTCTCTGCGTGACCTTGGATTAGAACTGGAGAAAACTATTGTATTCGTTGAGGTGTGAGAGTAACTAACTCCTAAGATTGCAGCATTTCATTTTTACATAAAACATTTATCAGTAGATTTGATTAATCCTCGAGTCAGACTTGTAGTAGCTTTTTTTTTTTTACTGACTAAAACCCACCCGTGTTCCTTCAGTTGCCTGTGCCAGGGGCCACGGTATCTCTTTCGAACAACCCGCAGCCCCGGCGGCATCGGCCCTAGCGGACCCCGTCAGTTCGTGCTGACAGCTCTTTGAGGCGCGCGTGGAACACAACGCGCCGTCGACCCGGGCCTGGTCCTTACCGGGCGGCGAGCTGCCCATAGCTCGCCGCCCGCAAGCCCGCGCCTACGGTGGCCGGGAGTCGGCTGTTGACTCCCGTCCAGGGCGTCTCCTGCGGCGGCTAGGCGCGCGAGGGTGCAGAGATTGCCTCTCCCTCACGCGCTCCGCCTCCTCCTTCGCGAGCATTACTGCTTCGCAGAAGGAGGTGACGGCCTCCCATTCCCTCTCGCTCCGTTACCATGGCCTGGATGAGGGCCGAACGCGAGAGGTCGCCGCCGCCGAGCGTTGACTGGCCTTTATTATATACTTTAATTTGTATGTGTTTTGCTTGACCGCTACATCTCACTTCACGCAAACTATGCTCCGGATCCGTATATAACTCATTAGGGTGTCGATTTAAGCTAAATCTTGCGTCATACTATAGGGGGACATTGGTTAAATCGACGTTTTATCAATACTTGCGTTTTCATATTTTTAAAAATACACGTGCAAACAAAACTAAAACCCGTTCAAACCGCAGCTTCGCCACTCAAACTTCATACTCGTATGTTTACAAGCACTCACAAAAACGCGCTATCCTAATTTGCTCTCGCTCGTAAGCTGTTTCACGATACTCTATATTAACAAGAAAACTGCCAGAGACTAAAACAGGTGACATTGAGAACTTTCAGTCTTTTTCAGTCACAGAATAGTACCTACAGAAGGTCGGCTGCATACTACGAACGACAACGGACGCACACATGCGAACTCGCTTTACGTACAGCGAGCGCACTCGCTGTACGTCCAGCGAGTTCGTAAGGCGTTATGGATCTGACCTTCTTTCTGTACCTATCACTTATTCTGTGTTTTAGTCTTCAAAGTTTTTTGACCTCGATGCTGAAAAAGTATTATTTTAAATTTCTGAGACTCGAATTTTGAACGTGTAAATTAAATGTAGTCAAGTTTTCTTAAGATATTATTATGATTACGTTTGAAAAGGATTGAGGCGTAGGTAGATTTGTCAAAATTATTCTGAACTAGCGGACCCGGCAGACGTCGTCCTGCCTGGTTGAGTCATCATATACCGACAGCAGCGCCACCTACCGGGTCCAATTGTATTTTCAGACCATCCAGGAACCTGTTGAAATATATACACAAAATTTCATTTAAATCGGCCCAGCCGTTCTTGAGTTTAAGCGAGACAAACGAACAGCAATTGATTTTTACTTAAGATTGATTAACTACAACTGTGAAGATCTTAATGAAAAAAAAAGCAGTGGTATTCTGTGAAAATTTGATCACGTTTAAAGGTTTAGGACTTGAACAATTTTATTCTTAATCATGACAAGCATATCTTGCTACTATTTCATTTGCAATGATTAGACATTAATTTGATAAGACACAGTACAACAGATTTTAATGAAATGTCAATAATGATTTCCTTAGTTTTCAGCCAGTCGGACCAATCAATATTATAGGTATCTTTATGTTTCTGAGGAGCAATTAGTTAGTTAATACCTACTTAAGCACGCTGTATTGTTCTAATTAACCATTATGCACGCTTCCAATTACGCATAGTTATTTTCTTTTATATCGTTCGTAATAATTTTATATACCGTGTTTTTATATTCTCATATTTAAAAATTTTACTTATATGTGTAAATTAAAATGAAGGAAATAATAATTTTAATATTTACGTTATCCACCAATCCACACCGCGTGGTGGATTATGGCCCACTCCGTCACACAGAGAGGAGGCTTGTGTCCCAGCAGTGGGAACTTTATGGGCTAATTATTATTAATATTTACGTTACACCTACTAATCTCTGTATTTTTTGTTGTTCTAAAAGAGCATTTAAGATGAAAATCAAAACAGTCCACAAGTAGGTAATTCACGATGCCATTACTTCTTAGCACATAACTCTACAAGTTAAACCATCATAAACGCAATAATATAACTGTTAATAAATAAGCAAGAAATCGTACAAAACGCTAGTAACAGCATTCCAGTGTGATTAATGTTTTTACATACATATATACCACTGATGTAATAGAGATGTATAGGTATGTATGTCATTAGATAGGATTGAGGAAGTGGGCGCACGACCGTTGTTTCGTTTGTGCGTATGTTTTTTTGAGATTGGATACTCATGGATTGATTTTGATGTGATTGATCAGGTTTTGGATTCAGAAATATTATTAGTAGATATAGCGAGTTTGATTTTAGATAAAAAAAGGGTCATCTTGTTCTTCTTAGCGTATAAACGGTAGATATACATCTATATTATACTGCTTGGGCTTATCAGGCCATAAAGTTTGTTTTTGTGGGTGGAAACGTCATTAAGAGACAAGAAAATGGGTTTGAAATGTGTACGTAAGTTTTTTTGTTTACGTAGGTTTGGTCATCCATCATACTTGCTCATTGCAGGTTTTTTAATTCAAACCAATAAATGCAGGTTTCTTTTGCTTCAATACAACTAAGTTTTAAAATAATCTCCATAATTGAAGAAGGTATTTGTAACACAACTTTTTGATTGCTAAGTGACTTTATAAACAAAATTCATAGTTGGTTCCTATTAGGTAAGTGCTCAATATAAAACCAACTTTAACCACAAGAGAACCCACGTTCCAAGACTAGTATATATACGCATTATTACAACATTATTATGTATATTTCCTTCAATACCGACTAATGCGTTCACTACATTGTGACTTGAATATGTAACTCACAACATGATTTCACTAAGTAATATCGTCATTTTTATTCAACCTAGTTTCCCGGCCTATTTTATATGAAGGTGCGGCTTTCTAAGTTTTATAACGTGGCATCACGCCTGTATTCCCAAAAGGGGTAGACAGAGAGGTTCTTATGGTTCATCATCACCATCATCATAATTTCAGTCGAAAGACGTTCTCTGCTGGACATAGGCCGTTTCCAACCTATGGTTAGACCTGTATATTTACTTAGGGATTCTTAGTCCAATGTAATAGGAAGCGAGTCTTGCGATTAATAATGATTAACCTTGCACAACTTTCCGAGTCCGGGTAGCTACTGAGAATTTCGTAATAGAAATGCTAATAATACTTTGTACAAAAAAATATAATTTTTCCTAATTTCCATTCCTCTTCAAGATACGCTCCATAAAATCTCTTCCATCTCAGCTTATCCTATAAAAATATCATGCATTATATTATCACAATCACCGTATCTCCCAAGAACCGTCTTCACAACTTCAATCGGGCATCAAACCAGCTACCCCGTCATGTTATCGATACAATTAATCATTGAGATAACAGGGTTATCCTCGAAGGAATCAGCTGATACGACGGATGGGTTGTACACTGGTATTGATAAATATTTCATTACTTGATTAGCTTTAATGATATAAATAAGGTAGAAAACTCAGAAGTTCTGGAGAGGAATTTATAGTTTGAAATCGTTAACACGTAGTCAACAAGGAAGTGTGGTGATCAATGCTCGTTCCTTCTCTGTATGAGAAAAGTTCTTTGTTATATTATGATAATTGCAGCCTGGTTTTATTATATATATTATATCTATGTATAAAAAACCAAAATATTGCGTCGAAATATTCCTATGTATTGGTTAAAAACAAATGCGTAAAATACTGATAACTAACTGCATCTGGTTAGGTTTACACTTCAATTTATTTTGGAAAAGATGGCTAAAACCCTATAAGCCAGACTCTGCAAAATTTGGAAAATGACCATTTAATTTTGTTGCGATATTTGACTACATAAACACATCAGCTTGTACCTATACTCTAATTGCTGAACATAGTGAATACATTCACCGTTAAAAGGACGTGGAGATATTTCCCAGAATCCACAAGTATTAAACACGAAATGGGAATAAAACAAACCACAGCAATACTACTTATTTAAATACAGCTTACAGCACACTTTATCCTGAAACTTTACAGCTCAAAGCTCCATAAAAAAAATCTATAAAAACCAGCTTTTAAAAACCCATACAACGCTTTTTTATCTGCAAAATATAAACACGAATGGCACACAACAAAGTACATTAAAACGCAAAATTTCAGGGCTGCCCTGCAACAATTATAGCCACACTTGTGACTAGGGATGTCACCGCAGCTAACAGTTGAGCAATTAATTCGTGCGATGTCCACAGTCTCATTACTTTAATGAGGGAAACGTGCTGGACGGAGCACCCCTACATATAAGGCTGTGCACACAACGATTTAATTTAAGTAATGGAGTTTTTTAGTGCTGAGATTAGATGATGTATTCTGCTTTTTTATGTATGTGTGTTTACGTAGATTTTTTTTGTAGTTACTTTTAAGCTTTGTTTGTTGATAAGAGAAACTAACTAAATAGAGTGATTTCATAGTGATTAATATGCAAATTGAATCTTTTATTTAGTAAGAATAAGCATCATCTCTGTAGGTACCTATTTTTTCTGTTCTGTTTTTCATTGTCTGTTTATATACGAGTATGTGTGTACATAAATGGTAAAGGTAATTAAAGATACCCTATATATTTTTTATCTATGCTACAGTGTCTTTCCAGCCTGTTGACAATATTTCAAAGTGATTGTTGTTGTTGTTGGACTCATCAGTATAATAAAGTGACCTTATTGGTGATGTTATTCAGAATGGTCAGGCGCACAGTACTTTCAACCGGCGTGCGTGTATTACCAGATACATAGTTTATTAGATATGTAGTTTCTCCCTACCACCATAGGTTCTCCCAACCCCCATAGGTTCTCACTACCTCCATAGGCAGAAGGCATGAGTTTATGTCATTAGTATTAAAGAGCCTCCACGAACGACGGTAGATATTAGGCGCTCGTCTAGCACATAGGTACTGGATAGTCAGCGTCGCTACTAACTTGCTAACTAGCTAATCTTTAACGACGTAAGAGCTAAATATTCTTATACTTTGAGTAAACATTTTCTGAATTAACGTATGAAATTCTGCCGTGAATTTACATTTTCATTTAGTAAAGTTATTCCTAAATCATTTTACACTTTGCCCAGCATAAAAATCGATAAAAATAATATTGCAAAATTCATGCCGAACTTACTCCGGTGTCCTTTTTCAGCTCTGTATTTTGATATTTTATTCAACTTTGACAATATTTACCAGAACTAACTACTTGTACTAGGTACTAAATTAAATGACAATACAAATACATACAAAAACAAAAGGACACCGAGGCACCGAAGTACTAGTCCGCTTTGTGCCATCTCGCTCTGTATATTATTTAAGTACCTACGTTACTATTGGGTTGAAAGTCATATTGAATTTTTTATATTTTTCAGGTGATATAGTAGTCAAAAGCAAGTCGTGGAATATTTATTCGGAGTACGAATTTTTTTTTTTTTTAATATAAAATATTCAACATCGCTCCATTATATTGTTAACAGTGTAACGAGTCTGTCGTATCACGCTTATTTTACCCAACGCGCTACACAGAGGTTTCTACTATTATCCACCTTCATTTAAACCCATGAAATATTAAGTCCCACTGCCGTTTGCAGGTAAGGGTGCACTCAAAGAGCCTTCACAATTTACCACAGTTAATAATAATATGATTGTAATTGTGAAGAGTAATTCCTGTACTGACTGTAAACTATATACATATCTGTAATTTATATGGTGTACCATAATAAAGAGTATTCTATTCTATATTAATGTGAACGTTTGTATATTTGGATTTTCGTTTCTCAATGACGCATAAACAGATGAACGTATTTGGCACACAGATATTTTATAACTTGGATTAACACATAGGATACTTTCTATCCCGGTTAATAAAATCCACGCGAGAGAATACCAGTATTTGATAAAAACATGACGCATTATGGCCTTCGGCGCGGTCTGTTATAAAGAGATTCAAGGCATATCCTTCGCAGTTCTTTTTCCAATAATGATTTACACTGTGGAGCGCCGTTAAACCTTAAAAAAATGAGGGTCATTATAACTTTTAAGGTGTAATGTGTAATTAAATATTTTAACTACCATTTGTAACAACACCTCATCTTAAATCCTACCTCCCAACAACTTATAATACGCCCCATAATCAAATAAGACTCCTACAAAAACTGCCATCTATTCAACCCGGCATGAAAACGCAAGTGTATACAAAAAGCGTGTACTCGTATGTATACAAGACGGGGCAAAAAGGGGGTATTATCATAGTCCCCCAAGAAAGGGGGTCAGTAAACAACATGTGAAAAGGTTTTTTGCATCGTCACCTTGGCAGTGGCCTAAAAATGTTAGGCTTAAGTTTTGGTCTGAAGCGAGAGGCTGAATGTGCTTTGAATAAGACCTATTTTTAGGTCTTGGTCATTTGCTGTGTTGATTTCAGTGACAAAATCTTTTCAAAGTCAATGATTAAGTTTTTTCAAACTACTTACTGCGCTTTCTTGAACTTTTTGTGGTTAAGAAATATTGAGGGGCTCATTATGAGTTCGAATTTTCACGAAAAAAGACTAAGTAGCTTGAAAAGTCTCTTCAATTAACAACAAAGCAAAGGTAGATTAAATTAAAAGATCATCGGTTAATGAGCATCCAATTTTCCCGTAACTACGGTGAGTTTAGACACATACATACATTGTATGTATTTTGAAGCATTTTGTTCCGTTTTAATAGGAAAACGGAACAAAATACTTCGTGATAATAGTAAATAGTAATGTACTATAATCATTAACACACTAGTGCAAAGTGCCAAATGTCTAGTTTTACTCTCATATTAAGATAAACGTTATCAGCATACGTAAATCTGTTTCCTGGCCCCATCTCAAGTTTATGCTGGCCAGTGGACCACTGATACATTCTGCTAATCTGTTGGATAGTGGGTTAAATGCACAGACGAAGCGGGGTAAAAAATGGGGGATTAAAATACTTAACTTATTTTTTTAAGTTTAATAACTTGAGGGCTAACTTGACAAAAATATTTATCTTTTTTCGAACTACAGTTTTGTTTATCTTTTGGATTAATGACGGAACAGCAGCCAAATAGTTCTTATTTTCACGTTTTTTGAAACGCCATATATTTTATTGTTTAAACCAAAACATTTCAAAACCACAGTAAATCACAGTCCCCCAATTAACAAAAACCGCTGTCCCCAGCCCTTTACACCAGCTCCTTAAGAAATGATTAATGTAGGGTAGATAACAACTTGGCTACTACGCTCAGCATATGTTTGAATGAAACACAAGATTTGTATAGGAATGTTTGTTTAAGGGGTGGACCTTGAAAGACCTGGCTTTTGAGCCAATTTCGGAAGGTGAATTATATTTGCTCTATCAAAAAGGTATGGGTATGGACTGTATTAGTTTTCGGTTTTTAGGAGTGGTTGAGTTTAGGGGTCATTGTACAATAAAGTCAGCTGCTCCCTAAATTTCGTCGAGTTATCATACTAATATTATAAACGCGAAAGTTTGTATGAATGGATGGATGGATGGATGTTTGTTACTCTTTGACGCAAAAACTACTGAACGGATTTGGATAAAATTTGGTACACCGATAGTTTATAACCAGGTTTAACACAGAGGATACTTTTTATCACGATATTCCTACGGGATCGAAACGTATGGGGGTGAAACCGCGGGGCGCAGCTAGTGCGAACATAAATGTATGGAGCAGCTGATTTTTATTCGCGATGTCAGGGTTGGTCCTATAATAAAAGTTAATCATAATGATGACTATGATGTTTTCAGTTATCCCAAAAAAATATACAAAGGAACGAGCATTGATCACCACGGTTGCTTGCATGCTGGCGGTTTCAGACTTTTAACGATATTTTGAGTCATTATGTGGTGTATTTGAAATGAAAAAGGATCAACATAACATAACAAGAAATTAATAATGACAATTAGTTTTATACATTTCATTACCCTGAAATTCTACCATTATTGGTACTCTAGTAGACCTAAAAGATCTACCAACCCGCACTGGGTGTGTGTGGTGGATTACGGCCCATTCCCTCTCAGAGAGGAAACCTGAGTCCCAACAGTGGGAACGTAATAGGCTGATTATGTTATTAGACCTAATAGATATTGAAGTTAAAAATGATAATAGGAATATTCAAATAGTGCTAATCACTATCTGGTAAGACGCCAGTAATGAAATCATCATTAATTCAGCTTTGCTTTCACAGGCTAGCTGACATCCTCACAAAAGAAATAATAGAATGTAGTAATATAGCAAAGAAAGGAACTCCGTATTCCTTTTGATCTCTACAATTCCTTTATACAATTAGTGGGAACTAATTCAAAATACAATTATTCGTCCTAAATACTGGTCGTAATGTAATGTAGGCGTAGACTAAAAATAACAAGAATGAAGATTAGGCTTTGTTGTAAGATGAGCGAGAAATGAGCTAAGTTAGAAGGGTGCGGATGTATTGTGGAATTACCTAATGCAACGACGTTTAAAATTCCATTGTTGTTGTGTATTGACAAAAGAGTATTTGAAGCCCTGTTTTTTCAAGGCTTTTGAGGCGTTGGAGTTTGTTTATCTGTATAATAAAGTATCATCATCAACCTATAGCACTCCACTGCTGGACATAGGCCTCTCCTATTGCACGCCATTCAACTCAATTTTCGGCAACTCTCATCCAGCTGCTACGAGCCATCCTGCGAAGATCGTCGCTCCACCTAACCTGAGGGCGTCCCACCATACGTTTACCGATTCGCGGTCTCCACTCAAGAACATGTCTACCCCAACGGTATCGGTTCTACGGCTAATATGGCCGGCCCATTGCCACTTCAGCTTGCTTATTTTGTGCGCTATGTTGAAAACTGGGTTTCTGCCGGATCACCAATATTATATTAATCCCATTGAACTATTGGTATGAGTTAGCTTTAAAAAAAAGTAACTACTCATTTACTAATAGTCCGCTCAACAGCTAGTGTAAGGCCATTTGGTTTTGCTGTTAGATTTTAGTCACTGAAACTGTCACCTCATCTCTTACTACTTCAGTAAACCTAGATCGATGCATACACGTCAATATAGAGCTGAATACATGACACAAAAAATAACTCATTCATCCTACAAAACTCAAGGCCAGAAACTGCTTGTTTTACACCCAAACACCTCCAGGCGAACCTATTCATTCGCACTAAAAACGCAGCCATTTCATTTGACGGCGCGACCTGACCTCAAATCCAACATGGCGGCCGAATTAAACATTCAAAAGCCACACTAGCGTTATGTTAATGACTAACGTAAAAAACAGCTTTTAGAAATGTGACAAAAAGGATTATTAGGTATATAGTTGCCTAGGGGAAGAGCCTATGTCAACTTAGGTTACGTAAATAGATCTTGGACCTTTGCATGTATTTAAGGATAACATCAAGTCTATGATCCTCAAAGGGAAATGCAGAGGTGTGAACTATACACCCACATTTCACTAGTTATGTTTAAGTCCCATGTAATGGTTAGGCCTTCAACCGGCCATACAGGCTCCGGGCTGCTACAGAGAAATTCCAAATGGAAAAGGTACAGGTACCCGTAGGTGTAAATATCGCATACCTTTTCTACTCAATCTTTGGCTTGGGTAAGTCGAACATTCAAAGGTCACCACGAATGAAAATGGATAGGTAGATAAAAAAAAGACGATTATGATCTTTGATCAGAAAATCTGCTACATTCTATACTGCTTCTCCATACTACTACACTCACTCACTTCAACTGTTATGTCTGTATTTCATATGGTGTACATATGTAATAAAGAGTATTCTATCTATCTATTTTAATAGTTCACCGAATGGAGTCAACTTTTTTATTTAAATCGTATGAGCTGAAACCTGCGGCCGTACTTCAGAATTTTGTGTGTAATTCAAAATATACTTAGCAAAAGTCCTAAAACTTTTTCCCAATTTTATAGCAAACACACACACATCGTCCCCCATTTCCCCCATCCCGCAAAAACCTGGCGCGCAAACTTTAAACCACTAAAAAAACGACGGCATAAATCCGTTGCTAGTAAGAGATGGCAAATAAAAACGAGTAAGAGAGAAAGAGACAGCACCAGCAGTTTAAAAAGCTGTTTAATCCGACCTAGGGTTTATCGCGTTAGGCCGACGGAAAAAATACTGGGTGTAATGAACTTACAATCTAGGGTTCCGTTCAGTAAGCCAGATTTTAGATCGATAGGTTCCCGACACTGATTTTTTGTCTCAATTGGCTCAGTTAAAGTGAGAAAAATAAATAGAGTGGTTTTTTACTTCTGTCTGTATTTCATAAATAATTGATGTATGTTGTTAGATACAATAATGTTTAACCTTTTATTTCATTTGTCGTTTGGCACTCGAAATAGGCCCCCGAAAAATTTGGGTAATTTTTCGCAGACAGGAGAGACACGAAATAATAGGATTTATCATACGCAAACAATACTGTAACATAAATGTGGGTGTCCTATATAGGTACACCTCTGCCAAACCCTTCGGGGAATACAGGCGAGATGTTATATTGTAACGCGGTGAGGTACAGTTGTGCGTAAAGGTAAACTATTAAAACTAAAACAAAAGTAATTCATCATATTCACCCACCTTCCAAAAGCCCAATATATTATGTATGTATCCAAAACTACCACAATGGATTACACAATTTCCCTACCGAACCCCGAAATGCCGGCAGCGGCCGTGACGTCAGCTGCGTTTCCGGTTCCGCAAATATTATGATAATTCGTGCAGACCGGACGTTTTGTCCATTGTTTATTTAGCGATAGTTTTATCATTTTATGTATAACTAGCGTCCCACTCCTGTTTTGCACGGTTTTCCGACTTGCAAAAACCGATGTTATGTCATAAACAAAAAAGACATCTCGATAGATGTCCTTCATAGTTAAATACTAATGTAGTCTGAATAAATATAGTACAAATTTTAAAAAAAATTGCACATAAACCTTCCCAAATACATTTTGTAAATAATGATGAAAAGCGCATCTAAATCCGTTGCGCAACACAACACGTTCACACAGACAGACACGAAAAGCGACTTTAATTTATAATATGTATAGATACAGATAAATTATATAGTTGGATAGATTCCATGGTTTGGTAGTTTCATGGTTCACTGGGTTTGTTATGTCAATGGGTCAAAGGAATTTGTGGGTATTTTTTGTCTGTGTGCTGGCTGTGTATTGCTTTTACACACGTAAAAGCATTTTTGGAATACCATAACATACTTTTTATTTCCATAGATAACATGAGCTATCAACAACATAACATCAACCCTATATTTCCCGGGGGTATATTTTTATGACGTATTAAAGTATTTTTATAACCAATTTACATAAATAAATGACAGAATATTATAACGTCTGTTTTTCGGCTAGGTAGAGGTGTACCTGTAGTATACCCACATTTCGCCAGTTATGTTTAAGTCCCATGTAATAGGGGCGAGCCTATATGGCAGAAATTAATATCATTTATCAATGTGCTCCATTTACTCCTGATAGTACCTAATAATTAATATATCCCCTCGTCTGATAGGCAAGCTTATTAGATTCGGTAACAATAGAAAAAGTAATGGTGTCACATTAGTGACAGTTGAGCTCCTATATTCGAAAAATTCCAAAAATAGCATACTTAAACATTTTAACCCCCTTTTCAGAATACAAGGTCTATAGCAAAGATCGCCTACAACCACATACGATTTACAAAGCACCCGACTTGACCACAAGGGGTACTAAGGGGTCTTACCCCCGACTAGAAATGATTTAAAGGGTAATCTTAGTTACCACGATTGCGTAAGGGTTAGACCACAACTGATGGAGGGGCTGTTCTGTGTGGCAGTTGTGTTACCCATGGTCAAGTTTTGATTCGAGTTTTTATGGTTTTGTGATGGAGTGGTAGAGTTATAAGGCTTTAATGAGAATGGGCTACTAATCTCTCTAAGGTGTTTTGAAATATGAATGAATGATGCCATTTTGGAAGGAATTGGATGATTTGATTGTGAGTAGTGTCCTTACAAATTTTAAGATATTGTTTATATGGATATTTTTTACTACGAGTATTATGGCGCTGATTTTAAAACTTCACAACCAAAGTTTTTGTAAGGTTAAAAAATATCACGTAAGTCTATTTAATCATTGTACGTACAAATTTAAAAATACTCCTTAATAACATACTATTTAGAAGCCGATATAGGACCAACATCTGCGTAAAAAATATTAACTATCAATGGACTACACAGTGAAACTTCCAGTAGTAACTTCCAATAAACAAATTGAAAAGCAAATAAACAACATATTCACTATCCAAAAATCCTCAATATCAAGCGCATTGCACTAACTTAAACAGCAATAATTCACACATTCCATAAAAAAACAACATGGCGCCCGAATGCTACAAAATATTGAAAGAATTTAAAACCTCAAACTCGTACATGTGTTAGGCAAAAGGAATTGGAGAAATACTCTGAAAAAGAAATACTGAAACTTTGGCCGTTGCATTTTACAAAATATTTCAGTTTCCTGCAGTAAGTAGAGCTTTATATTTCCAATTATTTGAGTGAAGGGCTTTCCGTTTTAGTGAAGGCGTTTTAAGGGTTGATTTCCGAAAAAATGAAGTTTATTGTGTGAGTTATTTGTAGATGTAAGATTTTAAAGTTTTGTGGGATAGGCAGTAGTGTCTGACACGATTGATCATGTTGTAAAGGCATATGCAATTCCTGAATTCCATATACTGAGTATACGTCTTGATACGTCTTATAATAATCGTGCATTATAAATGATAAGCTAAACCTGTTGTTTCTGAAGAATCAGATCGTCTAAAATATATGCTACCGATATTTTCACTCTACAAATTACTGCTTTTACCTGAGGCTATCTATACAGGGTTGCGAGGACATCGACGTGCAAACTGTAAACATGAATTCAGCACCTGAGTCTGCCCCTAAGAAAAAAATCTAGGGGTTTTTTCCATAAATATTCTGCCATTAATTTTTGTACAATAGAAGTAGTTATGTCATAAGCTGGGCCTTTTTATATAACGATTAATTATAAACGCCAGAATTATTGAAAATGTTACTTAGTATCGACGATTTTATAAGAAAAACGAACAATTTTTTTGCTATAAATCTTGAGCACACAATTTCACACAAAAAACCATTACAAGAACCTCGTAAACTTAATATTTAAAAGTCGCCACACTGCTCCGAAATATGTCCTTCGTTCGTACACCTCGTATTTAATATACAGGTTGGTTCAAGATAACGCCACAACACGTTGTGAGTAGCACTACGTTTTCAAGTCACGTTTCCTAAGGGTTTTGAGTCGACGGAGTTATTATAAAGTCAAATAGACTCCTGATTAAGTTACCATGTGTGGGGAAAAATGTCGGAAAATATGTGGTTAGGGATGTAATTATTGTTATGAAGTATGGGTGGTGATTGGTGATGCTTGGTGTAGTCCGCGACTGTCCATACAAACTGTAAACCAAAGATAAATCGTTATATTTGCCCTCACAGCACTAAATCGCGCAAAAAAGAGTCCAAACGGAGAAGAATGCGCCCACACAATAATAATGTTTTCATGACAATCAAATCAAGTCTCTGCGATATCGTGTGAGTTAGGTGTCAAAACTAAACAGAGTCGCGGCCATCTTTTGACACGGTGGGGCAAATCTACGATTTAAATCTTTATATTAAACAAAATGTTTGGAAGTGTTTTACGGAACATCGTCGCGCTAAAATGGTAATCTCATCCTGGCACTGGTTGCGACTACCGTTGCTTTTGTTAAGCCTCTCTACTTTTTGAAGTCCTTTCTAGCATCGGTTTGACAAACATACAGGCCGCAGTTTGGTGAAAATCAAACACGCGGGCCATCTGATGATAAGTGGTTACCGCTGCCTATGTTCATAACATAACATCACGCCAGTAATCCCCGAAGGGTTGGGCAGAGGTATACCGATAGCACACCCACATTTCACCAGTTATGTTTAGGTGACATGTAATAGGGCTGCGAGGCATGTGAGGCTTCTTGCCATCATCCGGGCACAAATCCAGACTACGGGCCTATGATCGTCTACTTTATAATATCACAGGTATTGCAAGTGCATAGGCATCCCTGAGACAACGTTAAAATATCTCTTGTGTCTGTAATTACACCGACCTCTTTCAAGCCAGAACACAGCAATGCTACTTGGCGTCAAAAAATGCATGGTAACACTAATTTCCCGGACGAGTTCCTACACAAAGAGCTGTACTACAAAAATTCCTAGCATAGTAAAAATTGCAAAGACAATTTCTATTTACATTTCGCAACTAGCATACCGTGAGAAGGTGGTAAGCCCTAGCTTACCACCTTCTACCACTCCAGTTCATAATAGTCCTGGAGCTTCTAATAGCTCAAGGAGTGACAGTTAATCCGTAGTCGAGGAGTTGCGTTATAAATTATTCTCTTTACTTGGCTCTTCAAGTGTAGTTCATGATGTAAATCCACAAAATACTCAATGTTTAATAAATATAAAATTGGATGGTTACTTGTTGTTTGTGAGACTGGCAGGTAATAAGTTTACTGAACAGGGGCTTTCAAATTGAGAAAGGAAATTGCCATAATCAGTTGGCGAACGAAGTGAAATTGCAGTATGTTGTAATTAGTATATTGGAGAACGTTGGTACCCATCCTTTGTGTTTAATATTTAGGTCAACTCCTAGTTAGCGAGTCAATTTCATATTATAAATGCCCGATATTCTATTCTGGTCAAATCTTTGAAAAAAGGCTCTTTTTTAGATGGTTCTTTGTTACAGTCACTTTAAAATACACGAATCCAAAGTACGCGAATTCAACTTTTATGAATAAGATAGTACCTTCATTACATAAAACCACCATAATAAGGGCAGATATAAAACATAAGTCAAATGACACTTATCATTTGCCTATTATTTTCCCAACTATGTTGAGATCAGCTTCCAGTCTAACCAGATCCAGCTGAATACCAGTATTTTACATGGAGCGACTGCCTATCTGACCTCCATAACCCAGTTACACGATAGTCTTTGGTAAGACGAGTATACCTCACAAGAGTCCCAAAACAAGCCAAAACAAAACAAATGAGATCGTTTAGTTTCAAACTTACAATTCCAATTTTAAAACAACGCATTTTTTTAAAGATGGCGCCAAGTTAGTTCATATAAATAAGGTGCTGACACATTTCGTATTAAAACTTCGGAAAATCTTGTTAACCTTACGGTATATCACGATATATTTTTCGTGCATATCAATATGCTTCGGCCCGATTCTGTTCATGACAGCTCTCTAATCAAATAGGTATTTGATGGAAAATCCTTCGTGTTTACTTAAGCCATGGATTATCATATTTTGTAGGGTAATGGAATTTTCGATTTCTGCTGTAGGAAAAATATTATTGGTTTTGATGACGTGTTTTGGGTTTTGTGATCAGGAATAAACGCATTCATTCGTCTTCCAGCTTAGGTATTTATCATCTCGGAAACTATACCCAAAATGCCTAGGTATTATTTCTATAGATTTCATTTAATCGTGTTTTCATAACTAAACACCATGTTTCTCAATAACAGTACATTTAATGATCAGTGCTTTATTAGTAAAAATACAATGGATATCGTATTTCTGTCTTAATATTTTAAAATAATCTCTTTTGAAATGTCTACATCGCAAAATGTACATTTCAATACAAAGTTTAAGTCTCTATTTTCTAGATATTACGGTGGACATATTTTTATAAAAAGTAATCTGTCATTTTGATATCTTGTTATTTTTGCAACATATATTTTTTCTATTTCTGACACGTGATAAGTTTGGAATATTGTGCCTTGTTTTTTTCTAAAATATTTTATTTTTCTAAATAGATACTTAGCGATACCATTTTATTGAAAAATCATCAAAATAATGACGTACTCGTAACGTAAAGATTATTTATTTTGTCAACATAATAAAACCCTAAAACCAATGAATAAAAATAGTAATATACGTCAATTCCATCATGTTTTAAGTGCGATACTAAAATAATGATAGAACAGTAAAAACTAAAATACTTACATAACACATTGATGGTATGTGTAGCGACGACGTTCTCAGTGAGTTGTCCGTTGATGCCGTGGCAGACGACGACGATGGACCTCTTGTTGGGTTCCACAACTACCGTGATGTTTGAGGTCGTGATCCAGCCACCTGAGAAAAATAGCACAAATTATAGAGTTGAAAATTTGGTAGAAAGCTTCATTAATGTCGATGCTTACGCTTAGTACGGACTAGGTAGAGAAACCACTACCAATGTTGCTGACAATTCAAATCCACAATATGAGCTATTATTGTCATAGCCACCGATGAGAAATAGTTCGAAAAAAATAATGTCCACATAAAGAGCAATTTCGATTATTTTTCTGCCATTCTTCAAGTTTCATATATGAATTCAATGACGAATCGAGATGAATATATCTCAAGGTGTAATGCTATCAAAAGAAATGTATTTTAACTAATAATTGAAACGATATTGTTTACTTCATATTACTTTCTTTCAAAACTCTATACTGAATCAATGAAATTAGTTACATTTGAAACATTATTTTTCTTTCTTATTACCTTATTAAAGTTCCTCATACATTTCCCCAAATCTTTCTATACGACGTAAAATGCCGGGAACGGCTTCATATTTTAAATTATCAATAGCTGTATCGACTTTCGTATCAACCTTCGGCGATTCAATCTATTCGTCTTTGTATAGTCGAGGTCTTGTTCAAGAAATCTAGGCCAAGGTTTCGCTAACTGCAGTCCTTGAACATACGTTTTCAGCGATCGTTTGACATTGCCAAACTATGATAGTCCTTGAAATTAAAATTATGTATTTGCCAATTTTCGCATAAACTATAAGGGAATACTTTTTGTGTGAAAAAGTGACAATAGGTAGACCACCTAATTAATTTTTTTTTTTTGGGTGGGAAATCATCAAATGACCTCTCCCGCTCTGGGCTGAGCGGAAGGGAGACCCGGGCCTGGTTCTTACCGAGCGGCGAGCTGCCCATTGCTTGCCGCCCGCAAGCCCGCGTCTACGGTGGACGGAAGTCGGCTGTTGACTCCCGTCCAGGGCGCCTCACCTTCCACTTGACCTGCGTCAGGTAGGAAGGTGAGGGTGCCGTGGCGCCTCTCTAGCCACTTCTCAAAGAGGGAACTTATCGCCGCAATTGTGGCGTGCCCAGCACTGGGTTGCGACAATCGCACTCTCCATGCCGCTATGAGATTCCGCCGGAGCTCTGTCCGCTGTACCGTGATTTCTCGTGGCAGCGGAGTTTTGCTCCGGCGTTTTGTCTCCTCTCGCCACTCCCATATGTGGGCAAGGACTTTGGCCTCCAGATGCATCGGCCTTACGTTCAAATACTGAAACACAACTGATGTCGCTTTTAAATATCATGCTGTCTCTGTCTTTCCATTGGCGCACAGAGCAACTTAGAACTTTTAAAATCCTTTAAAATTAATTGGCGCTTGGGATTTGGCTGTTGTAGTCTCAATTGAAAAATCTCACGTACTTACTCACACAGTTTAGCGATCGCAATAGTTAAAGTGGTATTTCTATAAGCAAGTCTATCACATGGAGTTCTTTTATTAATAATTGTCTACTAATAATCAATAAACAATACACATTTACCTTCAGGCGATATAATAGTTCTGTTACTAGCTTCCTTGTGATGCTTCCCTAGTACCAGCCACTTGATATCTGCGGCTGGGTTTGAGGGAGCTGTGCTGCAAGTCAGAGGCACTGGATCTCCAACCCTGGCTTCTGAAGGTCCGGAGATTGTCACGTGTGATGGGGCAACTGAAAGAGAAAAAGAGTTGGTCATTTGATATGGAGAGTCAGAGAAGTATGGAAGAAAAAGTCATGCATCGCCGACACCAAATAATTTGGGATAGTGGCAAGAAAATAATTATGGTAATTTGATAAGGATGTCACGAAAGTTTAGAGAAGCCTTGAATGAGTCAAGGGTTCTTTATTCAAATGGTTCATAAAATAAATGACGACGTAGGAAATGTTAAATCAGGAAATATAAGTATTTAATTGAAAATACTAAAATCCGGCAGTGGACTACTATAGCCCGATGATAATGATGTTGGTATAACTACATATATTTTTATACAGAGAGCCAAAAATACACAGATTTTAATAATACTATTTTAAACCAAAGATTAGCCCGAAGTATGAAGAAACTCCCGTCAATACTAGCAACCTAGTTAATATATTTACAAAAGATAGTCACATTATGCATTGAATTTTAACAGCAGAGCCTGACACTGAATAAATTAGATAGCAAATTCTAAAGCATAGCAATTTAATGCATCACTAATATCGTACTAAGCCACGTAACCACAGTATCATGCGAAATTTATTACATTTTGAAAGCCTGCATGTTGGCGTAGAGAGTCGAAAGCCTATGTAAAATCAATCGCTGGAGAAATCTGATTTATTTGGAAGATTGATTTGATTTTTATGAGTAGATGATGTATACTTTGGGAGGAGAAAAAAATATTTTATTCTTTTTGCATTTTGTGTAGTTAGAATCAAATTAATGTTGTTATTTGCATTTCTCATTATAAAACTGAATTTGATCTATCATAATTAAAAATAATTAATGAATACAAATGTTCTGCTAGCTTAATTGCCTGAAACAAACAATTCGTAACATTACTGTTGTAAATAAACTATGTAATTAGAAACCTCATTAATTGAAATTACCTGCTCTGCTAACAAATAAATGAACTGTCATGTTTCATATTCGATTTGAATTATTACATTGTTTGTCACGGTTACTTTTCTAGATTTGTTTAATCAGCCGTAAATATAGTATTCTGCTTATCCACTTTAACGTAAACTTGTCTCATCTAGAACTAACATTCAGATCTTTACGTTATTGACCTTAAAATGAGTGGACCGAAAAAAGGATCATTTAATTTTGACTCTTTCTAATTTTCTGCTGTATAATTTACAAATTAATCTGATAACGCGTAAGTTAGAACAAAGTATGCAATTTAATTGACATTAGTAAAAGTCAGCTGCTAATGTATGAGCAGAATTAATAATATTATACATAGATAGTTAGGTATATCTTTGTCTAAGGTTGTCTCAAGGGTGACAGGACACTTACAGTATCAAACTTGAATTATATTACAGAAAGTGGCTAGATTCTTAATTCAAGTGTAATTTTACGGTGGTTGAAAATTGATGAAATTCTAATGGATGGTTGAAGTACAATAGAATGAATGATAAAGGAGAATGGGCAAAAATGTATGGAACATGGTACCCGCTCCAATAGTCATCATTAATAAATCATTGAAAAAACATTTTGATGCAGAAAAACGTCTACAATGTCGCCTGTCCCTATACACGTTTGGGAAGCAGTAATCTCACTAAGTTTTATAAATGACAATTCACTACAAACTACTTATATTAGTAAAATAAAGCTGGAATAAGATAGACTTAGACGATGATATAATACACTTAGGATTTTATTATTAAAAGAAGTAAGAAAACAAGCGTTCTTCAAATAAAAATCATATATTTTAGCAATAAGTGAATAGATTTTAAACATTACATATCGGTATCAACTATAACAGCATTGAGGAAAGATGCCGGAGCAGTAAATCCCGTATGCCTCGCATAGCCTAGGCACCATACGATGGACACTATATGTGCACAAGTGCCCATCGTACGTCACCCGGTTAAACATGTGCAATACTGTTGGACAATATTATTTGCACTGTTGATCAATATATAACAAAAATAACTATTTTATATGGACATGTCGCGACTGGATTCGTCCACCCAAAAGCCAGGCATCTTCGTGTATGCCATAGTCTGGCAGATCTTCAAGTGCTCCCTCTCTGTACGTTTCAATTATATACAGACCATTTGATAAATGCTCGGCACAGTAAGATCTTGCCAGCTTGAGTTGGTACGTACCTAGCGCTAGTAGAATTATATCTTCCACCGTCATTGAAGGGAAGTTTTCTATCTGGCTCGCTTCCATCCTCTGAAAATCTACTCTTCTGTGATTAAGCCGTTTTCTCTCTACATACATATCCAGAAGATTCGGGGTATCTATTTTCTGCCCTATGATATTGACGAATTCGTCTGCGTGTCCGCTATCCACGATGGGTTGGTGGAAGTGATTCGTGATAGCTGCGGCAATCTTAAAATCAGTGAACATATTGGGCAGTGACTTATTAAAATATTTTTGCCGCAAGAGCTTAAAATCACGTTTAAGCCGGCCGTTTACCACTTCCACAACCCACCGGCATAGCGTTACCGATCGAGCTAATGCTCGAAAGCTGAGCACGTGCTGAGCTATGAAAGCACAAAAGATACTCAAACAGCAGCTAAACGTCGTCACGAGCGCAAACCGAACGAGCGACTGACGCGGACACCGACGCCTCCCCCACTGCTCCTGCGCACACCCCGCGCTCGGGAGCAGCGGGGCTCGAGTTAAAAGGAGGGGTGCATGGCAAAGTCTGACGTAAAAACGTTATTAATAGAAAACATGAACGGAAATGCACAAAATATTACCTTGGTACTCATTTTCTTACATAGATAAGTGGTACCTAATATACTCGTATTATTATTTATCGCCGGGGCCACGGGACTGTCTAAACAGGTTACCGTGGCCCTGGAACGCAAAGGGCAACCGAAGGAACAGGGTTTTTATTAGTTAGTAAGACTGTCGTTTATCTCCAAACGCAATCAGATTTGAGACTAGCGGCTACAGTAAATATTGTTCCTCTTGGTAAGACCTTTTAAACGACACTACAATCATAACTATTGGAGCCGGGTACCATTTTGCCCATTCTCCTTTATAAATGTATCTGATGACGTTGTTAAAATACAAGACTGAAAAGGTTATGGAGAAGCTTTATGTTACAGAGAGTATTTATCTAATAATGCGAAGAATTTTGGAGTGGTATTATATAAGGTTACCAATTATTAGGTAGTACTTTAATTTTTATATTTTATTCAAACTAGCGAGAGTATTTATTGTTGTGTAAGTGGTTCAGGAAATACCAGAATACTTAAGTTGTCCACAGTAGACAAAGTATTACTAAGTTAAAGTTAATCCAAATATTACTAACGACCTTTTCAGGAGAAAACTACTTCAAAATATAACATTTCAAACAAGAAAATTCCAATTTCAGTGTACATTTCGAGATGGGAGCGATAGAAGTAAGAGTTTAACGTAAAAATACGTTCGGCAAACTTCTGGGGGGCGTCAATGGAGTCGGAACAAATTAAAACTTTGCCCTCTTCGTATAAATGTCAAATAAATTTGAATGTCGCTGTGGGAGTTGGTGATTTATGCTTGTATCATTGAGCTGTTTCGTTTAGGGAGTTGGTAAAACGTGAGGCGATTACAATTGTTTGATGTGGGGTACCGAGCTTGATACGTAAACATTTTGACTATGAGACGAGTCTGATAATCAATTTAAAACTGTTTGATGTGAACGCTGGAAATAGCTTTTTATTTAAACAAGAGATTTCTTTAAATATTACTAGTACAACAAACCATTTAAAATATAATCTAAGAACTCTTTAAGCTCTAAAGCTAAGCATAAAGACTAAAGCTAAAAGCTAGAGTATTTTCTAGTAATTGCTTGCGTTTATAATCCCTTTGATATGACCCTTTATGAAGCTGACAACAAATAAGATATTCTTTCAACATTACGTTCTAAAATTGTATTAGCAGTTAAACATGTTTCATACAAAATGCATGTCGGGTAAGTCTCTCTAGTTTTTACATAGTTAGCGGCGCCAAAATGGTTGCCAACCCCTAGAAGCTTAAATAATATACGAGTAACTTCCAGTTAACAGCGGCAAAAGGAAAACAAACGTTGCTATAAGTTTGGCTTTACATGCAGGCTTTAGAACAAACATACCTTCAAATTTTAAGCTATCGTAATAAAAGTGGCTTACAATAATTTCTTAAATGTCTCTACTGAAACGTAAACGAACTACAAAAGCTTTATAGACGAGCAAACACCTAGGTTAAATTGTATTATTAAAGATGAAATTGTGATCAATATTGATAGATAACCTCACTCTAATACGAGTATTACTAAAGATAGCTAGCATAAGTCAATGAATATTAATAAAGCTAACTAATTAATTAGAGTATCGGCCGATTACGATACCAACGGCCCTTTAACAAGGCCACCAAAAGTCAATTAAGTATCACTCACGACTTTATATCTTAAGGGGTAAGCAAAACCCAATTAACACTAATTAGTTTGGGTATAAGTAGATAGTAATCCCTAAATCTGCGTGGATTTAGAGAGCGGCTTTCGTCATGTTGATGTCGGGTATCAAAACTTTGGTCAGTACGGACGCTAATGCGTTGTAAAATTGTTTAAGGTTTATAAAACTCAAGCTGGTAGTAA
This sequence comes from Apamea epomidion, assembly GCA_947507525.1. Lineage (NCBI taxonomy): Eukaryota > Metazoa > Arthropoda > Insecta > Lepidoptera > Noctuidae > Apamea > Apamea epomidion. Next base: position 13,166,683 of record OX382249.1, on the reverse strand, counting down.
AATAAGTTGTTAAACACGTAGTTTTAATGAGAACATGCTACATAGTAAGGAAACATATATTTACATGGACGACCTTATAATTTATGGCATGTCATTATGCATTATTTATAACCTGGGTTTAATTAAGTGCTTAGGCTTCTCTTAGTACTACAGAACAAAATGAATGAATATATGAAATGATATTATGATTTACAACGTTACATGACTAATAGAATGTAACAAAAAATCCTCGCGATTAATGGTTGTAATACCAATGTATTATCAAAGTAATTCTCATTTTCATCAGCATTAACCCTATTAAACTGAAAACCACAAGAAACAAAGCCTTTTCCATCATTTATTATTACCAAGCCAGCGACATTATACTACCAAAGATCTCTAAATCGATCTTTTACTTCAAAAGTCTTTGACAAGTCAAGCAAATGTGTTTTGTACAGAAAAAACTGAGCCCTCCACGGTTGGACGATTACACCAGACTACCTGCCTGTTCTTTGTAAATAAACAGTAAGACGGGATTTAAGGGATACTTGTTTGAGATGTGGGCCAAGTTAGAAGAATTTTTGGGAGAGAAAAATTATAAATCCAGATTTCTTGGACATTCCAAATGGATTTCACTTTGATGAATAATGGATGTCAAGTAATAAGATTGCAGATTTAAAACTGACGCTAAGTAATAATGGGTCACTTGAATTAACAGCCTCTGTAATTGAGTTAAGTCAATAAGAGACTAATGAAATCAATGGAAATATTAAATATGAATTATACTAATGTAGCAATGTTTTGGTCTATCCACGAATCAAACCACCACAAACCTCAGCTTTAGATTTTAACCATAACAAATGATACAAAAGCAAAATATAACCTTCTAAAACACCTGCTCAAATTCGTCTAATATTCGTAAATGGATGTCCATTCACGAACATTAGAAGCATTTAAGAAAAGTATTCAATTCATCGCTTGCACCACACGGAATCGAAATGACTGCGCTTTTTGACTACCCTGTACCTGATAGAGTTATATTATCAAAGGATTCGTTGCTCTTAGGGGATATACTGGGGTTGCTTAAAGAATATTATTCGTTGTGATACCGAAGTCCTTCGGTAGGATAAGGAGAAGATTGAGGGATGATGCTGCGAGATGCGGTGAGCTAAGATGGGTCATGTTTTTGTTATTTTGTGACAAATAGGAATGGGCTTTGGAAATGGTGGACGAAAATATGATTATAGGTTACAACAGAAAAGAGATTCTCTGATTTTAAAGACGATTTTAGTAACATATTGTGGGACTCAAGTTATGTAACCCATCACTTTTTAAACGAGTAGCCAATGTAAATAAGCAACCAAGGAATGTTGTTTCTACTATAACTAAGTTTATCTATCGTATAATATTGTAATTATGATCCAGAATTAATCTAACAAAAGCATTCCGTACTAAATAAAATTCTACTTAATTTTCAGCGACCTGAATAATATACCAACGATTCTAAAACTGTAGAAGAAAATACCTGAACAAATACTCCATTTCCTGTCTCAAGTTATTATTAGTTTCATAATGCCTCGATAGAAGTGCTGATTACAAAGCATTACTCCAAATAATCCCAGTACTTAGTCCACTTACAAAATAAATATCAAGTCCACAAAATGTCGGAAATTTTCAGTTCAAAATCTTATTGTTCGTACATTTTCTGTATTTATTACTTTGCGATACAATCTAATTGCTTTGAGGTTGTTCCTGTTTATTTCCCAAAGGGATTTCGGTCTTTGATGCTTTCCTATTCAAAATGCGATCGGTGCCTCTACCTCTTATTGGATTCTGACAAATATTGTGTAAGCTTACAAGTTTAAGTTCACTTTGAATATCTTTATGATGTAGTGTTTTTGTTATAAGCTTGGTCTCAATATTATTGAGTTACGAAGTTATGAGTTTTTATTGGAATTGTGAGTATAGAGGTAAGTTTTACGTCAAGTTTCAGGCCTCATTTACGGAGACGCGAGGCGTCGCGCGTCGCGTGCGGCGTGGCGTCTCGCGGCGCGTCGTACGATTTTCTGTTTACAGAGCGGCGGCGCGTCAAGCGGCACTTATCATCGCACGCGTAAACACAAACGTATGGCAATATAAGACGTTGTTCATAGAGACGCGGGGCGGGAAGCGTGGCGGTGCCCGCCGCTGCGCCCGCGGCAAATCCTCAAGCGTGTAGCAAAGCACGCGGAGGGCAACGTTGCGGCGCACGCGGGATACTCAATCAAACCGACCAGTTTTAGGTTAGCGGAAGATGGCAGCGCAAATTAAATTAATTAGTAATTACTAATAATTAATTAATTGCGTTCTGCAATTTCCAAATATGACTGGCAGAAGATTCCGCCGCGGGCATCGCTTCATCGAGAATTGCTGCTGCGCGCGCCGCCGCGATAAACGCCTCGTGAGACGTGGCGGTGCCAGCCGCGGGCTCGGCCGCAAAAAACGCTCCATTTCAAGCAAACGCGTCTAAAATCGCTTCTCCGTAAACGCACTCATACAACGCCATATGTTTGAATTTAGTGCGGGCCGCGCCGCACAACGAGACGCGCGACGCCCCGCGTCTCCGTAAATGAGCACATAGATGTAATTTTTTACTGTCGTCATCATTATCAGTTTATAGCAGACCACTGCTGCATAAAGGCCTCTCCAATTGCTAGCCACTGAACTCCCCGATTTGCTTCTTTCATCTATTACTATGATTGTAATCAGCTTTATATTTAAGTAACGAACTTACCAAGAAATTATCATCAAATGCAATACATAAAAGTAATCAGTAATAATTGCTACTACACAGTATTTTTCTCGTTTCATTATATTAAATTGAATAGTGCTTGCAGAATCTCTGTGTTGTTAATTCAGCTTTTACATAAAATGAAAGTCCACAGTTCAGACTAAAATAAAATAAAGACAGTGAGTAGATAATTGTGCATGACTTGGTAACGATTGCTAGACCGACAATGGCCACAGTTAACGTCATTAATTTATTGTCTTCTCTATGCTATTTCTATATTTCTTTTCAGTTATTTTCAGCTCTACATCTTGCTGACCTAATAGCAGAAGAAAATTTAAAAATATGTACTCACATAACACAGTCAGGTCTATCTCAGCTTTCAAAGTGTTGCTGATCATCACATTCTTAGCTTCACAGGTGTACCGCGCCTTATTGTCTGACGCATCAGCTTTAAAAGACAACACGTTTTCTGACATCCTTCCACTGGTTCTGTAACAACAGAGAACATGAACATGATTAGTGAAATGTTCGAGAATCTTCATTAATAAATTATTGTAGTTTTATACATAGTAAATTCTCTATGTAAAATACAAATATTTAGCTGTATCCAGCTAGATCTAGTCTAGCCCGAGCATCCCGACCCAAACATAGTTGGGAAAACCTACACAGATGACGATGATTTTTACTTTAATACTCGACGAATACTTTTGATAAACTATAACCTTTTTAAAATGGCGTCAACTATTTTCGTAAAGGCCGGTCTAATAAGAGAGCAGGAGAAAATGAAGGTGTAAATAATCGAGACACACATTTCTATTTAAACGAAATAATAAGCAAATACTAGTGGGTGTACAACGTGTTTTAGTTAAAACGGTATGAGTATTATATTTAATCATTTTGTTTGATACTCTCTTCATAGACTAATTAATTCGTCTCCACCTCACTGTTCGTTGATTTTAGTTACTTCAGCTAAATAAAAACCTTCTGTATCATTTATCCTTCCTTGTCTATATAAACACCTATTTGGACTACAATATTCTCATTTGATTATCCTAAGAAATTTAATCTGGAGATCTATCTAGATAAAATTTCGAGTCTACCTTTATTAATTACATTTATAGTTTCATATAGATTCTTGGCTTATATTAGATTATTGTTATTCTCTATGGGAACTTCTAGAGATAAAGTAATAACAATAGTTTTATCTTTTACTATTGTTAATACAAGCTGTTGTTTTGCATTCTCATCAAATTTCAAGGGGCTGTTATGAAAGACATAAATAATCAAATAAAATTACGATCCCTGGTAAATAATGAACACATACTTGTTTTTTCAGTTATTTAATTTTGACAGTATTTCAGAATACACCAGTTTCAAAGAACAGAATCGCGTTATGGTATCGTAAATGCGGCCGCGTTTTTATGTGTGTGTCAAAGGGCAGTTACAGTGCGGTCTCACACAGGCCGCGTTTTAAAATGCGTGTCCCCACACATGCCGATATCCGAAAATGAGAAAAAAAATATATATTATTGATTCGTGTCGAGAATCAGTAGCATAGTTACCTCCTTGAATTTGACGAGGATGCAAAACGACACCTTGTATATTTCCTTTATTTGTTTATTTTGCAATAAAATCATTACAGTTTATTAATAATAATAAAGGACAATGACCAAAAGTCGTACCAAAGTCTCATGCATAAAGATCAAAATATTATAGTAATTATTTTCATAAATTTTTACATTACGCGTCGGCTATTTGATTTTTGAACACGGAATTTAATTTAAAGTAAAAAAGTGTTGATGTTGTTTGATTCCCTTGACATGACGTTCCGTTTCAAACGATATGATTAATATAACCTTGAATTTTGAAAGTGTCATGATCACGTCTTTCAAAATACATGGAAAAAAATATAATTTGCCGATTCTACATTAATAAAAAATAACTAGAATAAAATAGAATAGAATTTTTATTTAAACAATTATAATTTCTTTAGAGCAATAATGGCCGTTCTTGTATGACATGTCAAAAAAAAATAAAGTACTTAGTTTTTAGGTTATCTCGATTTTTATGAAACTCTCCGAAGCCCGGGTTTTGTTTACAAAAAGAACTTTTGTAGGAGTTAATATGATAAGTGTAGACTATAAAAAACAAACTTTGACTTTGATGCAGCATGGTACGGGATTCCATACATCCAGAGCATTGTTCTTTGTATGTCAGTTTCATGTGACTCAATAATACATAACTGTCGAAATGCGGTTGTACTATTGGTATTGGTACACCTCTTCTTAACCAGAAGGGGATTTACAGGCGTGATGTTATATTGTTTATGGAGAATGTTAGTTTTATTACGATACATCGAGTAGGCTTCTTCTGGGCAAGCTCGTTCCACCGTAGATCTCATCCCTGCCTCTGGGCTGGTTTGAGGTCAATAATGTGTGTCTTTTAGTTTGTGCCAAATAAATGTATTTTCTTTCTTTCTTTCTTCAATAATGAGCCCAGTGCCAATAAAAAAAAAATCGAATCCAATTGTTAAAGTATTGCGGTGTTTTTAAAGTAGGTACCGACACAGAAAAAAAATGTTTCCAAAAACCAAAACCCAATGGTGATGAAAATGACCGAAAAGTCTATAATAAAGATGGTTATGAAAACCAAATCTTTAACTCAAAGCCCTTTATCTTTTAGCCCACACAATTTTATAGTAAATCGACTTCTAAAATCTTCTCCACTAAAATTTTCACTACAAACAAATTCCAAAATATTGATAAAACATTTTAAGGGTAGCTCAAACAGCCATCTTGGAGAAATGCCAAGAACAAGGAATCCATAATAGATTTTTTATGAAACAAACCATTATCCGGTAGAGAGGATCTCGTATTAATATTGAAATTCATGGTCCGTCAGTCTTCCCACGGTTATAGAGTAGATTAAGGAGACGATAAGATTCCTATTTCCGTCTCTTTCTAGTGTAATCTACTTTAAATACTGTAGAAAGAGATATCAGGTTACTTTGTGTTAAATCTGAAACTCGTTGGGGGGATTACTTTGATGGGACGGGTAGACTTTTCGGCTGCATTTAAAACAACTGTCAGATAAGATGGTCAAAAATACGATGTTCCAAAAACCTTCTCTAATTGTTTGCCCATAGAGACTTATTTCAAGTAGAGTAGTTTTCATTACGTTGGCAAAACAACTGGCGACCCATTTGATTTTGAAGTAGTTACTGCCACTTAAAGACATCTGCATTGCGTTTTCCAAAGCCAACCTTAAGCTTTGGTTTTCGAAGAAAGCGGTAAATGGTCACACAATAACGGTTGTCCAGAGCGTTTCTTGACAACTTAATGACAAATGACTGGATTAGTACGTAAGATACTTTTATCCCGATATCTCACGGGATCAGCGCAGCTAGTATTCTATAATTATCTTCAATTCTCGAGGGAATACCTATCGAGGTTTTAATCCTAGGCAAACGATTCTAGCAACTATAAAAAAAATTATCATCTCCTTTACCTTACAAAACGGTTAAGTGCCAAGTCTCACATATAGTCAGGGAAATTAATTGCTTAAGAAATTGATACCCTACGTCAATTTATCGTGTTATAGGTATTTCATACAACTGTCAGAGATGACAATTTTGATTTTAATATCGCTACGTACAATTTAAGTTTCCTTGACTTTATATACATAATGTTTCAATTCACGAATACTTGAATCTATCTATAATATACATATATATAATATACATACATATATATAGAATTGGTAAAAATAATCCGATCCCTCTTTTCACTAACCCCATTTCATCCACAAACACTTTTATTTATACCGACGAAACGCGAAGGGAAACAAGTTAATTCCGTAAAATCTTCTTTACATCGAAAACCTTAAGAAGGAGTACGAACAACTTGGAAAACAATATCACAGGCCGGAAGTTTGGCTTATCTCCGCTTTCCCCCCTTTTGAGTTCGCGCTATTGAATTTTTAATTGCATTTTTACTTTTTAGTTAAACTAGGAATTATATTCATGGTTTTAGGGTTATATTTTTGCTCTATTTTAGTTTTATAAGCAGGCATTTTTATAATGACGACACTGAATTCTGTTTACTTCATAATCTTAGTGTACCGGCCTCTAAGACTCCGTATTTACACTCCACCTCTTTTCCCTCCGTTTACAAACAAACGCCACACCCATATCACAAAACACACATACATACTAATACTGCACACACTTAGTACAAGTTAGCATACGATTTAATCGTATACCTTATAGTCCTAAGCAGTCTCTATTAAAAATGCTGTACTTTTTCTGTGGGAACCTGGGCTGGCAAACCTTAATAATACAGCTTACCATGTAAAACTAAACGACACTTTTGAAATAAATAAAAGTACAATAATTAATAACTGTCCCACTGTCGCAGGGCACTCACACCTACTGTTCAATTCAGTTGCGGTATACCTACATGAATTTTATTTAGAAAAAAAAACACCTCTTTACCGTTAATAGTAAATATATTATATTGAGTTATCAAAGTGAAGTAGGTATTAAAGGTACTATAGTGCAAGTCAAGACCAGAAAAAATCTTATTTTAGGCCCCTCGCCCACGGCGATTTTTTGTAGCGATGCAGTAGCGATGCTGTCGCGCGTTCGCATCGATTCAGTCGCGATGCGGTCGCTAGCTGTTTACCTTCGCCCACACCACGATTCTCAGTCGTGATGCAAACGCGATACTGTCGCGCTTCTGTCGCAATGCGAGTTGCACTGATGCTCGGTTCTCCACTCACGCACCACCGTCCCTCCGTTCTTTCCCCGATGTCGTCCGACCGGTCGCGCGTTTGCATCGATACAGTCGCGATGCTGTAGAGCGTTTCAAATGTGACTAACGCGCGTTAGTAGCGATGCTGTCGCGCGTTTACGAAACGCGCGACCGCATCGATACAAAAAGTCGCCGTGGGCGAGGGGCCTTAATGCAAATAATGTGGTTAGACGCTGCGACAACACTTCTTGTGCGTCACAGCATAACAAATATTTGCGTCTACACATGACAACACAAAACCTGATGTGATCCTCTTGTCCTATAATACTGCTGTGACGGGATGGTTGCTACGCTTAATTTTTAGCAATTAGAATGCGGGACAGCGACAACAGTATTCTGAAGACAGTGGCGGATAGCATCTACTCTCCTATTCTGAGACGTTTTGTGGGGGTGATGAACGAGTGAAGTACTTTACCTTCGCTTGTGCGTCGTCCACATGAAGCGATCTCGAATAAACAAGTACTTATTAAATAATATGGCACTAACATTAATTATAAGCAATTTACTAACACAGTGGTTCTTACGTTGTCCGAAATAAATTATTTATTATTATTGCATTCAAATACTGCAAGGCATTTTATTCATCGTCATTTGCCTAGCCTTTTCCCAACTATGTTAGGGTTCACTTCCAGTCTGACCGGTTGTATCTGAATAACAGTATTTAACATGGTTCGACTGCCTATCTGAACTCCACAACCCAGTTACTTGGTAAAACGATACCCCTTAGCAAGACTGGTTGTCGCACTTTCAGGCTTCTGACTACCGGTACCAATTGTCAAAGATCTACAAATGACAGCCGCGACTAACAGCTTGACATGCTTTCCGAGGCACGGAGGGGTCTCGGTATGTAATGGATGTTCACCCATTCACGGACCTACCTCGGCAAGCGTTGTCTGACCTTGAAAATCGGCCTGTGCGGCTGTTATTATTAAGCCTATAGCCCCCCAACAACAAGCAACGTATTTTATTAATTACTACTAGGTATAAGAAAGAAGAGAGAAAGAAAATGCATTTATTTGCGGCAAACATGACGCATGAAAAAAGGACATAACACACAAAAAAACAAGTTGGGGGTAAACATGCGTCACATTCACGCAAAACGGCCATCGCTCAGCATAATGCTAAGACCCTATACGAGACAGAGCCCAAGCGCTGGTTTTCAGCGGCAGCCGGCGTTGACGTGATGACGTTAACCAGTGCAGCATGCAATTATACATAAATAAATAAAAACAACAATCAAAACAAGAAAATAAAATAAACTATTCAACATATGATTCGACACAAAACAAAAAAAAAAAATCAAATGATATAGCCCTCCGAGAAACAAAACAGAATACTCTTACGCACTAATAATTGCAACGTTGCCTGGCGGAAGTACTTCCCCGGTCGTTCTCCTTTTCAATGAGCTCTACTAAAACTAGGTAAATTGTAAACATGTTTGACAACAGAATATTCAGCATAGCACATGTAAATGGGCTAAGCCTTTATTTATTCAAATGATAATTATTATTTTCCGTACTCACAGCAACACTAGGAATGCCCGCAAACGTAGGTGAATCGAATTGGTAATTGGGTAAACATTCAAATACTACGTAAAATAATCTATAAACCTTATCAATATATCGATCTGTTTAAGCTTAAATAGAACTGCCTCATACAAATAACTATGACTAATAATTATTAAATCGTCATTCACTAATCGCAAACCACCCGACTGATATTAAACTCAAATAATACAAATTCGAAATAATTAGTGCGCACGGCGACGGTATAGTCATCAAAGCATTTCTGAATAATTACTAACTTTGAATTTGATTGCAGAATATTATAATAGTTAGATGTCTCGTCAAATGTATAATTATTGTGTTCGTGCATAAAATTCGTTGCCTTTAATTTTATGTCTAGTAGTTTAAATTAAAATACTACTTAGGCGATATTTTAATTTATCATAAAACCTAGACTGACAAAATGGCCAATACGTACGCAGTGAGCAAGCGTAATAAGCAATGCTCATTCTATGCTCTGCATTTATTAAATTTCAATCAAATATATTATTTAAATTTCTCTGAAGGTGGTCTTTGTGAGAATATTTAATCAAATGGTGTTCAAAATCGGTTATATCTTGACCGCAAGAAAACTAGAAAGCAAGTCTATTATGGAGAAAACATAAGTATATTTAAACATAATATGCCAAGCAGGTACAGTCACGAGCAAAAGTATGTATACACTCGGCTTTATTCAAAAGCGATTTACTCCTTTATTTTTTAATGAAATTTTATGTTGTTACAAACATAGCATTTTCGAACCCATAGCTTTATGTAATGTGTTGTATTTCAACGTTGCATTCGTTATTTCTTGAAAAATTCGCAATTGAAAGTTGCCAAGTGTTGACATATTGGTGCTCGTGACTGTACAATATACAGAACACCAGACGCTTTCCCTCTTTCGTTCCCTTACACAGACATACGTTACGTACATACATTTTATATTTCATTACAGACAGAAGCATACATACGCAACAAAAACAAAATGAGGAAAACATAACCCTACTGCTTCTCCCTTTTAAAATTTATACGAAAAAATCCGCGCAAAAAATAAAAAAAAAACAATCTGGAAAATTTCAAACTTCCCCGCTCAGGTATTCAAAACTAAAAACACTGCGAAAGTTTCAAAAAACCGCTTAACCACATCCTTCCGTAGTCTATATTTTATTTTCTATAAATATTGTTGAAGCACCTCGAACTCTACCGACCCCAGTTTCAAACTTCGCCCGCTCCCGAGATGAATAATTTCCTCTTCGGAATTCTTGGGGTGTTTAAATTTTAAAGCGTTTGGAGCACCTACTGAGTAATACAGTCTTAGAGTGACGAATTTTAAATCCAATCATTTTTGGAATCTTTACGCCTGTTTGGTTTTGTTTAGGCAGGAATGTACATGAGTAAACACCTTTTTCACACACTCTAAAGGATTACCTCGTCTTTCAGTATTTTAGCAATTTCAGTCCAATAAAATCCACGGTTCCTTATATTTTTCTTCACTAAAAATCAACTTTTAGCAAGTACAGACAGACATCACTGACATCACTTTTTAAACCCGAAAACTCGTGCTCAAAAAACCGTTCCATCGTCACTACTTAAATAATTCATTCCACCATTGAATAATTCAATACAAAATTGAACAAAACATCATAGAAAATCCAATAGACCGCATCATTCTTGTTATGGCACCTAACACCATGGACCCATTTTCCCATGGACAGAAACCCATAACCCGATCCCGTGGGATACTTTGGTGACCACAGATCGTTTTTATTACAAACAACAGTAGTTTTGGGTTACATTTTGGTGGGTGGACGCGGGTTTGTGGGTTAAAGGGGGCAGTGTCCTTTTCTATTTTTAATTATATTTGGAGAAAAATTACAAAATTCGGCTAACGATTTAATTACATTGTTTTTCGCAATTCAAATATGGTTAACTGCAAAGACGTCCCGGGCTATTAGTATGTACAAAAAAAAAACATGTGAAACGTTAAGTTATTTCGGGTGTTATCAGGTTGGTTTTCTAAATTACTGAAACTGAGTTTTTGTAAATGGTGAAATACTGTTTTGATCAATTTTCTTTCTGACATTAAGTATGCTGCGACAAAACGATTGTTGGTCGATTTGTGATGTTCCAGTTTAGAAATTTTCAAATTATTACAACCTCTACAAAATGAATAATAAAATCTTTAATGTAACACCAAAACCTTTGTGTCACCTAACACCAATAGTTTCCAATTCCTCCTGTCGGGTAGTTACACAAATTGTCTTACATCCCGTTCAACAATCAAAGGGTCGTGACACCAAACACTTGTCAGCAACCGGTTGCTGTACTAATTGTGACAACAACTGCTACCAATCAACCGTGCATTCACATTGGGCTAATTATTTTGTGCGTGGTGTGAGCTGTAGGAGGTAGCGATTTATAATATTTTATTTTTAGGCTTATTTTTATTCAATTTTATGCCATAATTTATTTTACCCTAGATTTTTAAAGGCCTATTTTTCCTTATTTTTAAAGTATGTTACCAATTGTGATTGGTTAGCCAATTTAACAACAGCCAAAAAAATCACTTGACGACATATGTATTTGGCAGTAGATTTGATTGGGTAGACTTTCAAAAATAGAGGGTTTATAAATGTAAAGTCACATAATTGCTAACCAAATTGACTACAAATTAAATTGTCCGTATATTCAAATCACAATAGTCATTTAATAACAGTTGTATGACATGGCTACTATTTATTTGCTTATAAATTAACTTCCCTGGTTGCACTACACAAACCCTCATTATTATCTTGTGATGAAGCGGCTGCCTATCTGACCGACAGTGACCCAGTGTGTAATTGAATGTTTTCCTTTATAAGGTAGCTTTTTATAAAAGATAGAACGAAGAGACTCTATATGTGCGTATAATGTCACCGGCATTGGCGAGCATTGGTGGCTTTGGCGACAAACATGCTTTTAGTACTTTCCCGGAATGCCTTCTAAAGCTCGTCGATACAAAGAGGAGAAGAAAGCTGACATAAAATAGAGGAGAAAAGGGAAGAGAGAAAAAAAAGAAGAAGAAAGAGAAATAAGAAAAGAGTAAAGAAGATAAAAAGAGAAAACAGTAAAGAAGAAAGAGATAATAGCTTTGACCTAACACCATACCCCAAACCTTCCTCAAAAGAAAGCGGCTACCCACCACACAGAACTTATAACACTTGAAACTAAATCAGGGAGCCCCATTCACAAGATCCCATCAGTTCCCACGCTGCAACTCTCTGAACCGTGACTCTGCATTCTAATAGATTTATTGGTGCAAGACTTTTTACATAAAAGTGCATGGGATTCTAATTACTTTTTGTTGTTTAGTAATCTTAATTATTATTGTTTAATTAGGAGATAATTATTTGGGAAGGAATGCCATTTTATAGGGGAATGATGGGAAAATTTTAAGAGATTCATTCTTTTCCCAACTAATATTTTGGAACTTATAGTCACATTACGTACAGGTAGTCTGAAGCCCGACCGTCTGACAACCAGTCTTACCGCGTAAAATAAAAAATAGCAAAAGTCGTTTATTTTAACATTAAAATTACATAGTGATAGCGTTGGCCCCAAACTAGGCACAACCTGTATTATGGGTATCATTAGTGCCGTGTTACCCAGTAACTGGGTTGTGGAGCTCAGATAGTCAGTCGCTCCATGTAAAATACTGAAATCCATCTGGTTAGACTGGAAGCCGATGATGAGTCTCAGTAGCAAAATCCAAAACTAATAAAAAATCTGTAAAAACATTTTAATGTTATCTCCACAGCCTTTTCCAAAAAACCTACATTGAGGTTAGCTTCACGAGGTGCAGCCTAACGAGTTTATCAAACAACATATTTGGAAAATTCATTAACGCAGATTAATAGTGAATTTGGTAGCCAAATTAATAAGTAATTCTCACTAGCATATTATAACAAGCCTTTGAGTTTTAAACAATAGAATGATTGATCGACGAGATAATAATCAATCATATTGCGTTTGACCCTTGATAACATCGACCTATAATTGACCTATCGGAGGGTAAAGTTCTCTTCTCATACAGAGGAGCATTGATCACCACGTTTGCTCACTGCGTGTTAACGATTTCAGACTTTTAAGTCCAGGTTTTCTTCACAACTACAATACAGGGTGGCAAGGATATCGACGCACAAACTGTAACCATGGATTCAGTAGGTACATGATTTTGAACCTCCGTGCGTTGAAGTTTTTCGTCGGTTATTAAACGAAAAATTGCTGTTCCAATTTTGACTGCGTTGGTATTGCGCTTTTTGTTGAAACAGTTTTTTTTTTTTGATCACCGATGAAAAATTTCTACGCTAACGGAATCATGTGCTGAATGCATGGTTACAGTCATTGCTGCAACCCTGTACTTTCCTTAAAAATAACCTGACCTTCTCAGTTTACATAAAAGCATGAATAGTTCAGTCTTGAAAGCAAAAAGAAGCTAGATCAATTGTCAAACCAGACATCTATGAAAGAAAAATAAAAATCACATTGGCGCGAATCCAAGCTTCATTCAACAACTGCATTTTATACGCTATCTTTTTATTAAAAACAAACAAAAAACGATCTTTTATATGGCTGGTCATCTAAAAAGAATACCGTGACAGGCTCGACATTTTTATCTTTAAAAGATATAAAATTGAAAGCGTGTCAGTCTGTTTCAGACTATCTGTCCTTTTAACTTGAGCTGTCTTAATAAATATCAAAGGTCGTTTCGTAGAAAACGTTTTGATTTATTTATAAAATGTTTTAAGAAATTCAGTTTTGTAAAAAAATCTTTCAATATTAAGGCTTAAGCAGTCAACTATACCATTTCTAGAGATTTATTGAATAGCTAGCCGCTATCATTTTGTGCCCATTGCTGTGGAGATCATGGGTGCTTGGGGCACTGAGGCCAGGAAGCTCATTAGTGAGATAGGACACAAGCTCCGTGACAAAACGGGTAACTCCCGCTCCGGCTCGTTCTTGGTGCAAAGGCTAGCCATTGGCATCCAACGTGGCAATGCAGCAAGCGTTTTGGGCGCCTTTGCGCCGGGAACAGTTAGGGGCGGGTTATTTGACTAGGCTGACGTGTTGTTCTTGTCCTTAAAAACAAATTAAACAAAATCTTTTCCAATATTTTTATTTTTAAATATAATATTTAATGCTGAATAAATATTATTTATTGAATTAAAAATAATAAATTCGAAATACATTGACTGCCTCGTTGCCGCGTTGGTTTGAAGATCGCAAGCGCTACTGCTGAGCATGAGGTTCTGGGTTTGATTCTCGGATTGGGCAAAGCATTTTTGGGTTTTCATTTGGCATTTCTCAATAGCAGCCCGGAGTCTGGATTTGTGCCCAGTTGATGGCAATGGGCTCGCCCCTTGTTACGCGAGACTTAAAAATATCTGACGAAATGTGATCTTACTATAGAACTCTGCCTAGCCCTTCGGAATACAGGGGTGATGTTATGTGTCTAAATACATTCCACAGCAAAAAACTTTCCAAACGAGCGGCCACGTATACCCACTATTTATTTACCAAACTATCTATTGAGCTCTCGATAACGGACACGTCTTCGAAAAGTCCTAGTTAAACATCCCGTTCCTTCCATTCAAAACATTTTCGACCCCTGTGGTAATTTAGCTCTTTTCTATGAAAATACGGACTTCGAAAAAGGGTCCGATTCGACCTACATTTTTCCGATTGGTGTTGAGAAGTTGAATCTACTGTGTTTATTTTGTCCTTCTTTTCGGTGTGCGGTCTGTAATAGGTTGCTGTCATATGCATGAGCTTATTTGACTTGGAATTGACACCAATTATAAGAACTATGTGAACTGAACTGTCGTTTGTATCAAAAGGAATTCAGTCAATCGTGTGCAACAAAGGTACCTCATTCAATGTTCAAACCACTTACTGCTGACAATGGCAAACAGTGAAGCAATTAGAGCAACCTAGAGCAATTATTGCTCAGTACGATTCTAGACACAACTATTGACTTCTTGTTTCGTATATAAAACGTAAGAATCTTGCCTTAAGAATCATTTCTTCGTTAGACTTGTGGTCGCTGTTGCTGAGCATGAGGTCCTGGGTTCGATTCTCAGATCGGGAAAAGTGTTATTAGGTTTATATACTTGGAATTTCTCAGTAGCAGCCCTTAATCTTACCGTGTCTCGGATTTGTGTTCGTAATAAGCGATATAATAATAAAAAAATATTACATGGGACTTAAACATAACTGGCGAAATGTGGGTGTACTATAGGTACATCTCTGCCTTTCTCTTTGAGAATTATAGGCGTGATGTTATGTGTATAGTTGAAAAAGCTAACAGCAATTTTGATTGTGTATAGTCTACAGCCTAAATGCAAATTAACTTTTTGCTAGACTGAACTACAATAGCCTATGTAAATCCCATTTCGACCCACATCTGAGGTTGAATACCAAGGTCGAACAAAACAAAATTGGGTTCACCTGTTATAAAGTTTTCAGTTGCAGGCTTGGCCTATATCACTTTGAAACCAAATATGTGGATACTGTCACCTACACAAGGGTGTGCGATAAGATACCTTCAGCTTTTGGGAATAGAGGTGGCAATCGTTTTAAATTGTGTTAATATCCTGCTGGATGGGTCTTTAGAATTGATTATGCTTATGTCATCAAGTTTGGGAGACGGCTTGGTGATCGTCTTTTGTTGTTATAAATAGTCCACAGGCCATAATTTTGATATGAGGATGCTAAGATATGCCGAAGATGCCTCACTGCGAAACCTCGCGATCGCGGTTTAGTTCGCTACCTCGATGTCACCTCCATGTGAAACAAATGTATGTTAATAGACACGCACGCACATGCCGGGGGATACCTCACTGCAATACATCGCGGGCTGCTTGGGGGTTACCTCGATACCTGGCAAAGGGGGAGCGTGTATATTAGCATGCATTTGTTTTACATGGAGGTGACATCAAGATAGCGAGCTAAAGTGCGATGCTCTTAAATTTCCTAGAAGAACGGCTCCATCGAAATCTGTAATTTTCATCAGTATTTGACATTATGGTGTCAAAAAACGCTCTGTATTTGACCGGCCGTTATTGTGTGACTGTTCATCGCTTTCTAAAGAAACCAACGCTTTAGGTAAGTTTTAACATGGTATCCAAGGTTGTGAAGGGTTTGCTGAAGGCCCCGGACTGATAAAATAAAATGAAATATTTTTTTGTGAATGTAAAAGTTTTTATTAAGGAAGAATATTATGTGAAAGCAATGGTACAGCCAAAGAAAGGCGTTGTTTTTAATCACTATATAAAGCACTGAGATATCTTTTAGTTATTATGACTGAAATAAATCAAACTGAACGTGTGGAAGACGTTGCAAGTACTGGAGTGTGTGGAGCGAGTTGTAGGCGGAAGCGTTTTGAGATTTCATAGCTATTTTACAGCAACATTAAATTTTCCCGCTCTATTTATGATGAAACTATGCTTGGTGTTCTAAAACTGGCACTTAACACTGACTTTTAATATAAACTAGAGCAAATGCCACAAACGATACGAAACAAAAATCAATCTATCCAATGTCAAACAAAGATTTCAAATACTTAATTATAATCACCAGATCTCACATCTGGATGCAGTATTCTTTTAACCAGACAGAAGGATACTGCTACCTATATAAGTAGCCAATGGTCGAATTCTCTTAGGTATCAAGACCAAACGAGAAGAACCAAATAGTCCCTATTTTCTCAAGAACAACAATTCTAGACTAGTTTTTTTAGCCTAGACTAGATTTAAAAAAAAACAGCTTGGATCGAAGAACTCTAAAACCCTACCCCTATAATCGGTTCACACAAAACGAACCAAGCAAAAAAGTGTAAAAAAAAAGCGCTGCCGCTTCTAAATTCCGCTGCATTTTATAAATTTCTCTCTAAATTTTTCGAGGCGTTATTTATAACTTAATCTCGAAGCTCGGTAAATGTTTTAAGCGCTAACTGCTAAAGATATATCTTTTTAAGATCCAGTGAAATGTCCTTTTATTCGTTGGAGACTAGGCTTTATGGGGCGTTTCTTTTGAAAGTAAGTAGTAGTGTGGAAGTAGCACTATTTGTATCTTGGAGTTGGTTACCATGGAGTTTCTAATCCGATCTTCTTCATTGCTATCTACGTGAAGAGTGGGCGTTTTGGGGGCTGTCTTTTGGCTGGGCTGAGTCTCAACCTAATTTAAATTGTATTATTGATTTAGGATATAACTTCTACTTTTGACCTTATTGACAATTGAAGGACCTGATGGTGCTCGAATGAAATTAGCAAGGGGTCATTGTTGGTTAGCATTGGATTGAAAACGTATTGAAAAAACAAGATGGCGGCGTTAGTTCCGATTTCAGCCACGCGAAAAAAGATCCTGTGCCATCTAATATAATTCGTTTTTGTTTATTCTGGAGCCATATCGACACTATTAAAAGTAAATTGTGTGAGTTTTTTAGTTTTAAAAAACACTAGCCCTTTATAACTGAAGAGACAAAACTTTTAAAATAAATGTTTTGCTTTTTAACGTGGCTTTTTTCTACGACATTAGTACTCAGCTAAGTATTTTCCACTAAATATATTCTGTGTTTGAAGTTAGCACCTTTTGAAGAAAACGGAAAGAACAAAATATTTCTTGTTGGAACTACAAAGAACTATGGAGCTGGAAGGAACTTGAAATGTATAGGGCTTTAGCGTTTGAACTCAAGTTGCCAGAAACAGCTGCTACAAAGAACAAAATCTTGAAAACAGCCTTTAAAAAAGGAAAATACTGATGTTTAAACAAGAGCACGGACAATTTTTTCTACAATAAAGTCTTTGTACAACAGAGTGCGGGTTCAAAAACCTTCTAACAACTTAAATTGACATTCGTATTATGTATGTAAGTGATCCTAAGACACTAAATACTAAAGCTTAAAGAAAATATAGTCAGGAAACCAGGATATCAGTCAGAAACTTGCAGTGTTTAAATCAAAATTAAATAACTAAATTTATGACAACGTCTATTACAATTGCTCGATCGCTGTATATTACCTACATTTGCTTTATTTTTATATAAGCTCATTATTAAGCGAACTGTATTGTTCTTTTGAGTATAAATTCGATAACCTAAAAACCGCGAATTCGCCGCCAGCAAATGTAGTTATGTTTCCCTACGCATGTATGATCTGTGGCTTCACTAGTTTGAAGAATGCTTTAAAAATCTCCGAAAAAGTCGCTAACCGACCCAAAAATAAATGTAAACAAAATATGTTTTTGATCTTTGACTGGCGATCGGTGCACGTCATCAGGACTAGTTGCATAGATCCAGAGAAAAACCTCTGTGACAGACGACAAAAGTAGTAGTAGTAGTAGTGCAGTAGTAGTCAGTCCGGTTTTTCTTTTTAAGGTAACCTAATAACATTACATTTAACATTAAAAACACTTTTATATCTCCATAAAGCTTCAAAAAAACTCCAACAAAAAAATACAAAAAGATACCTCGTGCCAAAGTCACACGTTACACTAGAGATGCGGGTATCCATTAATCAATCTATCGTTAAGACGCTTCACGTTTTTACGTCGCGACAAGGTTACGTCGAGAGGGTCTTGAGTTGTCCAAAAGTTTTATCAAGTGACGTATTTGGAACAACTTTTGGGTGTTAAAGTTGATAGAAAGTGGTATGGTTGTGTTGATTGTTTTTTAAATATTGGCAGATGAGGGGTTTCTTGTGAGATAAAGTTATCTTTTTTTTCGTGTCGTAAAAGGCGTTTTAGGGGTTATCATCGAGGTTTTTGAAAAATAATGAATACCAACAGTGTAGGCTGCCTTGTCTACTTTTCCAAATAAGTTATAATATTCTACGTGGTTTCGTCATTAATGCAAAGAATCGAATCTAACTTTTGCTTGCTAGTCCATTAAGCTATTATTTTCCACAATGAAACGTGCAATGACAACAAATCTTTAAAAAATATATTAACGCAGTATGAATTCCTAAATTGAACAATCAATGTCAAATTCAATGTCCATTGCTACATTTACAAACTAGAGGACCATGTATGTAGTAACTAAAGCATCAATGGACAATAGACAGTCGTTAACAGCGGCTATTACATACAGGCTACACGAGGGTCAGTCGATGGCCATTTTAGTGGCCCGCAATGAGCTAGAAATAGCCATCGCAGTTGATTATAGGCCTGTAATAGTTTGTTAATTTGTAGTGTGTTTCATTATGTTCTTGTGTTCTTGAAATCATTTGAAGGTTTAATTGCTAGGGGTTTGATTTGAACCCAATATGGACAAATGTTTAGATAGTAACTTCTGTTGTCACAAAAAATATTGCCAGCCTTTGGTTTCCTTTCAGTTGTTTTACAAATTCGAAAATAAGTCTATCTGTCTGGTTCGTTTCCACGCCTAAACCACTGAACTGGGACCTGGAAAAGGTCATATGCTACTTTTCGATTTGGATCGCAGATGAAGTTGCAGGTTACAGTTAGTACCTAAGTAATAACAGGAACTGAAATCTTCAATGTGTTCATTTTGTCATTCAGCATGATGATTTTCTCTATTATGTCTGTGTTTTCACTCTATAAACGCACTCACTACAACTCGCACAATCAATTTTATTTTAAGTCAACTATACTACCAACTAAACCTTCCAGCTCGAAAACCAATCCAAAATCTCACACAGATTTCGCCTGAAAGGCTCACAAAGAAAATCAAAACCATGAGAAGCGATTACGTCTGAGACGGTTTCTCAGTTTCTCGAGGATTTCAACATCGACTCTGGTGTAGGGTTACAAAGGAAAATGGCTGACGTGAAACTCGGGCAGGCGGGGTTTAAGTAATAAGAGCGGAGACTATTTTAATTCAGGAAGTTTTTGGCTCGATTTTTCTTTTAAATTGAGTTCGTATCGAGGTGTTGGATTTTTGATGGTACTGGCTCTTTATGTTATATACGAGCGTGTGTGCATGCGAGTGTTGCGTAAGGAAATTAGTTCCTGACGGGGTTCTCCCGACGTTTTTTTCCGCCACAACTTTCAACTGGATCAGTGGAAAGAAGCAGAAGATGATGTATTCGGCGAGTATCTTTTTTTGGCTATAGTTTCAAGTGAATCATTTTTTAAATGTGCGTTTTATTTGTGCAAAATAATCCATTTTTCTTTCCTAATTCTCTTATAACTTGTACCACACACGCGCGTCATCTCAAAGTCTATTATCTTACTACTTTCGGTGTAATACCGCGATACTGCGCCGCCTCAAAGGATGCCTACTGTACATAGAGGCACAGTTATGTTATATAAGTGGCATTTCAGCTTAGTGTGAGGTAAATAAAGTGATGTGTGGTGATGCCCTAGTTTTAGTGTTGAGTGTTTTGTTTCTATAATAACAAAAAGACTGTAGTAACTGGGTTGTGGAGGTCAGATAAGCAGTCGCTTCATGTACAACACTGGCATTCAGCTCCGTGGGTTAGATTGGAAGTTGAAACCAATGTAGTTGGGAAATGGCTAGGCAAATGACTATTACTAACTGGTGAGAAGGCAGACTGTGCCTGGGCACGCCGCAATTTCGGCGATAAGTCGGTCTTTGAGGAGTGGCTAGAGAGGCGCCACGGCGCCCTCACCTTCCGCCTGACACAGGTCCTCACCGGACACGGTCGCTTCGGGAGGTTCCTGTTCAGGATAAAGCGGGAGGAAACGCTAGGGTGTCACCACTGTGTGGATCATCCGGAGGACACGGTGGAGCATACGGTGGAGGGCTACCCGGCTTGGGCAGAGCACCGCCGCGTTCTCGTGGCGGCGGCGATCTCTCGTGTCCGGCCCGGGTTCAGGCCATGGTACGGAACGAGAGTGCATGGAAGGCAGTCACCTCCTTCTGCGAAGCAGTAATGCTCGCGAAGGAGGAGGCGGAGCGCGTGAGGGAGAGGCAATCACTGCGCCCTCACGCCCCTAGTCGCCGCAGGAGACGCCCTGGGCGGGAGTCAACGGCCGACTCCCGGCCCCCGTAGGCGCGGGCTTGCGGGCGGCGAGCAATGAGCAGCTCACCACCCGGTAAGGACCAGGCCCGAGTCGAGGCGCGTTGTGTTCCACGCGCACCTCAAAGAGATGTCAGCACGAATTGACGGGGTCCGCTAGGGCCGATGCCTGCCAGGGCCACGGGTTGTTCGAAAGAGATACCGTGGTCCCTGGCACAGGCAACTGAAGGAACACGGGTGGGTTTTAGTCAGTAAAAGTCTGACACGCCCTTCCGCTCAGCCCAGAGCGGAGAGGTCATTTGATGACTTCCCACCCAAAAAAAAAGGCCGACTGTGCCTATACATCTCTGCCTACCCCTTTGGTGAATATAAGGGTAATGATTATCTGGAACTGTATCACTGCAGGGTTTAAGCCTTTATTTATACACACAAAAATAGAATTGATGACCATGACGATTACAGACCATTAAGTACAGGATTTCTATAACATTTTTTATGTAAATAAATAGAATTAAAAAAAAAAAACAATTTACAATACACCTGAAAATGTCACATTAGTTCTTGCTAGGTTTTGAATCTGCAGTTGAAAGCTTCAGATTGAAAATCTTTTTTTAGAAATTCTTTTAGAATTTTCTGCCATAATGATTTTCTTATATTCCTAAATTTTATAATAATTTATCGTTTATTTAAATAAGGATGTTATACGCCATGTGCTGACTACACCAGACCCATCTTTTCTTTATTTAGATTTTCTTTCCTGACCTTTTACTTGAAAGCTTTTTTAAAGGTGAAAGTTCACGTACGTACCTACTATTTATAAACGGAGATTACGAGAAGTATTACAAAAAACTGATTATATCTCTAATCAGTAAATCTGTTGTCAAATATCCTGTTAGCAGTTGTGACTGGTTGACCAAAATAAAAACCATCAATTATTTCTATTGACATGATGTGATTCTACAACATGAACAATAACTACTCGTAATTATCACTGATATAGTATTTCTAGCTCACAAACCGACACGCGCTTTACTTGTGATTACCAAGCATACAAACGCGCTGTGAATGTGTGCGTGAAGACGAGTTACAAGCGTCAACATATAACACACGCACACACACACACTTCCGACTCCGCCATTGTCTCGGACGGTACCGAGAGCTCCTGCGCTTACAATCATAGCGTGTTTGTAGACCACTAGGTAACCACAAGTAAAGCGCGCGTCGCGCGTCGCTCCGTGAGATAAAAATACTATAACTGGTCAGTTAAATATAGGAATCCAACATTAATGATTTACTAATAGCCGTCAATAAAATATAGTAATCCAAAATTTAATGTTATAATTTTACGAAACAGCACAAGAAAAAGCAACATGGCAGATAATAATTACCATGAAGCAGTAAAAAACAGAATCTATAAGATGCAAAATAAGCTGATAATTCAGCTATCACGACGTTCAGACAGGAGCCGACAGAATGATAAATAGGCCGAGATTAGGAACGGCGTAAGGCCGGCTTGAGGGCAAGTCAGTGAGGTCTTCCGAAATTTCATTACGGACTGAAGAAATTTTTTGAAATATAGCCCATGTTTTTAGAGGGGCATAAAGTTTTTTGAGGTAGGGAAATAATATGGAGATGTTTTTGACCGACTACTTTGAATCAAGACGACTTATGAATTTTACAGAACGTGTGCCATGTTTGTGAGAAAGTTTTTCTTTTCTTATTGCCTAAATTGGTGTACAAATTTTAATGAATAATATAGAAAATCCAATAGCACTGAATTTCACTATGGAAAATATTTATACTTCTACGGAACAATATTGCTATCGCCTAAAGATTGAACTTAAAAAATCGATGTTGGTTTACGTCTTCAAAAATATAATTTAGCACGCTGCACAAAAACATTGAATAAAAAAATAAAAACAATTGTTCAACGATCCACGCGACATCTAATAAAATGCCCAAAACATATTTTCAATATAACTAGCGTAGTGACGCGCTACACGTAATATTTATCGACAGTCGATACTATTGTACCAACTAACAATAGACCTGTGACATTTTTACGATGTCGAGGAACGTACAAAGTATATTTTGGCTTAAGAAACTTTTCGACTTTAATAAATATTGGTTTATGGGCTATAAGACATTGTTGTTTTTCGATTAAAAAGAATTTTAAATGCTTTAAGCATTGGTGTGTTCCGTATGTTACATTGTAAATATAGGAAATATTTTTATTAGTGCCTGGCAAGGAAAATATCATTTGTTATTACGTTATAACGACTTAGATGTTACGTCGAGAGAAAATGCAACAGTGTCCTCCTGTCTGCTAGCCTTCCCCCAACTATGTTGGGGTCGTCTAACCGGATGCTGCCGAATACCAGTATTTTATATAGAGCGACTGCCTATCTGACGTTCACAACCAGTTACTGGGTAATATTCAAATATGTACTACTCCTGTCTGCTAAGAACAACAAATTGTAATCACCAATCATTTTACCAAGATTGGTAAATACTTTTCGTATTGATAAGCAAAACTACAGGTTTAGTTATAAGCTATTAAGATTTTATTAATTAAAAATAAATTAGAGTAGTACAACTAATTTTGAGGATAAGAAACGTAAAGAAGAAAGTAAAAGGGGTTTAAATTAACTAAATGCAAAGAAAGGGAGTATATATTTATGCGCCAGGGGTGGGTGTTTGTGTGAGTATAGATGTGTAATCTGCATTCGGGACATATTCGACAAAAATGTAAACAATCAATATGAGTTTTTGGAAAAATTACTTTAATTCCTACACAATAAAGTTCAGTTTACGCTACAACCTTAAGCATTTTTATAAATTTTTCAATAGTGCTAGTCATTCTGAAATCTACTTAATGACCATTAAAATAAAGTTGATGTTTGTTTAACTTGAAATAACGTCACTTTGAAACAAATAAAATTTGAATATAGGTGTGAGTAGCTTCATCTTAGCGTTTCAATAGCAATGTTAGTACAGTCAGCTCAGAATTTGGCTACGAGTTTGGCACCTTTAGGAACCAGTTTAGTCCATCAGTTCCTGTAAGGTACAGACAACAGGACACTCGGGACACGATATTAAGTAGCTTTTACTCGGAATTGTAAAAGCTCCCTAATATTATTGCACGAAAACAAAAACTGAATGCATGGTATTTACAAAAACTATTTGTGTCACATATCGTACCATCCCTACCCAACTCTATACAATTCAAATAAACATAAAAAAGATTGTACACATACTTTTCCCTTTCAACCAATCTACTCGCTCTGTTTACCCAATAAATTCAAATAACAATAGTCGATATATTCGCATCACTACGGACAAACATTATTATTCGTTAGTGCCTTGTTTATATATGGATAATATTATTTATGCTTTGTATTCACGATTTGCTTTCTATAGCGAAGTCCTATGGGAGAATGGAAACTATGTATATTGAATTACTCAACTGTCCTATAGATAGTAATAAGTGTTGTTGACCTCCCTAAGATAGAGAGGAGACACACGATTACTGATTCTTGTGTGCCTATTGTCAGGATAGATCCATATTAATTTGACATATTTCAATTTGTTTTTTTTTTAAACCGCCATTTTGTGTTACGTCATAAAGGCCAAAAAATTCAAATTGTTGCAATAGAAGTACAGTTGACCGTTTCAAATTGATATTGGCTGTTGCATTACACTGAATCATGTGAATTGTAAGCAAATTATTATGTAAAAATCTCGAGAAAACTTGGGTGAAGTGAGCTTTCTGTGAGCTGTCAATAGTGTCAATCTCTATCACCAGGTGGAATGACAGCTCACACTCACAGTCACCTAAGACTTCACTGTGAGATTTTTACAATATACATAGATTAGCTGTACTAGTTTAGAAATCACCAACACAAAGCAAAGTTGATCAATGCTCCTTCCAGCTTTCAGAAAAAAGCCCTTTGCCCCAGACTGTTATAATTACACCCCACTATTATTATTCCTAAAAACGTCTGCTTATACCCTTTTAGTAAAACATGCTCCATAATATTTCCTGTACATATTCTATATTCTACACACGTCTCTTTGTGCCAAGCTTCTTATATTAACGCCAATAATATGCATACAATTTTCAAGAGTTTTCTTTCCCAGGAAATATGGCGTCGTATTTTGCGTTGCTCTTAGCCTTGTGGTTAGAATAGGCTATAAGGCTATAAGTTATGGGGGTAGGGGTGGGGAAAGGTTGTTTTAGGTGGCCAATAGTTTGGTTATATTGGTTTTGTAATGCTGTGAAGAAAGTGCTTTGAAATCATACATAACATCACGCTTCACTGTATTCGCCGAAAGGATAGATAGAGGTATACCTATAGTACACCTACATTTCGCATGTTATGTTGAAGTCCCATGTAACAGGGGCGAGCCTATTATCATCAACCGGGCGCACATTTAGACTCAGGGGTCGAACCCAGGACCTCATGGTCAGCAGTGAGGTTTGCGACCACCAAATCAACGAAGCTCAGAAATCTACTGTAGTATTTTGATAGGTGTGGTGGTATTACTTCCCCGGACGAGCTCCTTCACAAAGAGCCCTACAGTGACATCCACAAACTATACAGACTTTTCGGTACTCTTCTGTACGCCCAACAGAAGCAAAAAGCGTGCAGGTATCAAATAAAGCCAGTACACATGATTGAACACGTTTCTTACGTGTCTAGACAAGTTTTTCATGAACTCAGCTAAATCTGTAGATAATATAAAATCCTGTCACCTTTTTGCAGATAATATTTGCAAAGAAATATGAGGAGACATGATGTGTATACACTACCTTACGAACGAGCCTGGAATACTAATTCTTGAAGTAAATAACCTTTTTGAGAACCAGAAAGGTTTTTTGCTTACGTCTATGATAATATTATAAGTTTCTGAAAATCAGAAAGGTTCTCGTGCCTACACCTATGATAATGTTATAAGTGAGCATATAATGTTGTATTTGTAGGTAAATACGACATCGTAATTACTTTACCACTTTTGAGGCGTATACTTTACAAAGGTTTCAAAAGACATTTAAACTTTCGTCAAACCCAACCATAACCAAACCATAGTCGAAAGTGCTATCAATGTCCTACCCTTATTCCAATTTATTTGGGGACTGGACTGGGGGCAGCATATATTCTGAACATAAAAGGGTAACAATAATTTATACCTACCTATGTACCTATTGAAAAACAGGACGCTCTCTTATTCGCCATCTGCCTTGCCTTGTCCCGACTAAGTTAAGGTCGACTCCCAGTCTAGCCGCATGCAGCTGAATACCAGTAATTTACATGGAGTGCCTATCTGAACTCCATAACTAAGTAAGGTAGCTTACTTGGTTGTGGAGGTGTGGACAATGAGTCTTACCAAAGGGCCTCTTGGTAAGACTGGTTGTCAGTTTCGGGCTTCTGACCACCCGTTACGTGTCAAAGATCTACGAATGACACCCGGGACCAACGGATTAACGTGCCTACGGAGAGGTCACGATATTTAATGGATCGTCACCCATCCACGGTTTGACCTCGTCAAGTGTTGCTTAGCCTTAAAGATCGAGCTGTACGGCTATTATAATTTAGCCCCACCATCCACAAAATCTCCAAGGGTCAAAAGTCATCGACTCTAATTTTTACCACTATCTGAAAAACATGACACTTTTATTATACTAACAAATTGACGTCTTTAACAAAATCTCTAAAA
Organism: Apamea epomidion; assembly: GCA_947507525.1. Classification (NCBI taxonomy): domain Eukaryota; kingdom Metazoa; phylum Arthropoda; class Insecta; order Lepidoptera; family Noctuidae; genus Apamea; species Apamea epomidion. The sequence goes on along the minus strand of OX382249.1, from coordinate 13,139,884 downwards.
TCGTCACGTGTGAATAAAGTTACTACTGCCTATCCCCTTTCCAAAGCAAAAATAAACTTTTTCCTGTACCTACAAGCTACGTATAGGTACTTCCCCTAAGTCCTGACTTACTACGAAACTAATAAATAAACAGCTTTTCTCTTAAAAAAGGTAAATGAATAAAGAAAATTTTCTCATAAATTCTTCGGACTAAATAAATCGACAGACTACACTTTAAGTCAGGTAAAAAGTGAAGGGAAAAGTAAAATATTATCGAGATAGGGCCACTTTTTAGCACTAGTGTTGGAATCGATTATCGATAAAACGGATAGGGCTATTTTCCGCTAGGTTTGCGAAATGCGTTCAGTATTCAATTGTTATTAGGGAATTGATTTGTTCCGTTTCAAAGCTTTAAATGTATTAGACGGGTTCCCGATTTGTTTTCGCTGTCGGTTGAAAATATTGTATGTTTAAATTTTGTGCTGTGTAATGTTAAAGGAATTTTAATATTACAATGTTGCTTGGTATTGAAAATGTGAAATGGGAATTCGCGAGGATTTAGTGGTTAAATGGTTTGAGTAGATGGATGTGTTATAGTTCATTTTTACGGTGTTGAACAATATTTATAGATACTTCAATAGACCTGAGATTGATGGAGCTGAGATTTAGATGGAGCTATCCATAATAATGTTTTACATGCGAAAGTAACTGTATGTTTGTTTGTTACGTTTTCACGCTTAAACACTGAACCGATCGTTATGAAATATGACAAATATGTAGCCTGGGTCCTGGAGAAGAACATAGGTTACTTTGTATTCTGGATATTTGTATAAAAAAATGATGGAATATAAAATACATGTAGACTAAGTCGCGGGCAACAGCTAGAGTGTAATATATTATTATACTTTGTTATACTTGAAATGGTGAAGGGTCTCATCATCGGGTCTAAGAATTTTTCTTAGTATTTATTTTCATTGAAAACGTGATTTCTAAAAATAAACGTAAAGATTCTGGGTAAAGGGATAAAGCAGGTATTTGATCGTAAGCTAGTTAATTGAATCCAAATGGTCTTATTTTGATTTTAAAATATCTTGGCTAAGATACTCAAGATAATGAAAAGTGACATGTTGAAAGATATATAACAAGCCTCATCTTTCTGACTGGCTCTCCATAAATCTCCTTAAATTGGCAATAATTAAAAATACCTGTAGATGATTTCATTAGAAAAATGCTCTGAGCTTGAGGCTGGCAAGCAGAAAGGGAAAATGAAATATTACCTTATATGTCTTAAAGATTGTGGCTGGCAGGGTGTCTCCGCTGTGGAGGTCCCTTGTTAAAACAGTTATTTAATGATAATTTTGATTTACATTTTAATTTTGATTCTAATTTTTATTTTTATTTTTCATTATCTACATTTTAATTATTATTTTTATTTTTGTTTGTGTAATATTGTTATGCATGATGACTTACCTATGGATCCTTGATATCTGAATTAAAATTATTTTATTTTTTATTTTATTTTATTTTATAAAATAAATACACACTAGGTCATCACCTGCCCAGCCTTTTCCCAACGATGTTAGGATCGGCTTCCAGTCTAACCGTATGCAGCTGAATACCAGTATTTATCTAAGAATAAATACACCAGGAATCTTGTTGTTTGTTAGTGAATCAACTAATTTAATTAAATAAACAAGATCATACATTATTCATGTTCACTATCTCACAGTTGGAACACATAACAATAAGAGATTTCTAAGATATTTCATGAAAATATCTGAAAGATAAACCGGTATTTACTAACCTTCAGCGTAAGTCAGAATACAATTATAAAGATCTTTTGAGTTAGCTTGAAGTGGTCTTAATTTGTTTCTTTGACCTATTTTCTGTTTGATGTATTCTACCATTCTTATAATTATTGTGCTTTGAATTCGTTAGTGAGTACGCAGAATTTTGAGTCATACAGAAATTGATGGAGGAGATTTTTATTAATTTTACGTAAAAACGGCGTGATTTCTTTGAGAAAGTCTTTTGTTATATACAGGGTGACAGGGAAACTCGACGTGTTCCTTCCAGGGCGTGATAGTGTGACCCATTTACAACAATTAAGCACCCCATAAAGCCTAGGTGAAAATTCATGGAATCCGAGAATAACCGATTTTCACGTTTTTTTGAAAATTTCCCAGAAATCGTCACTAAATATCACTTATCACTAAATTCTCTAATTAAGTGGCTTTCATAGCTATTCCATTGGCTACCTAATACTTTAACCCAGCTATTGATGTAACCAAATTTTCTAAAATAACAAACAGTTAAAAGTTGTAGTAAGAAGTTTATTAACTATTTTCAAAAATCATCTACATATACGAACTTTGACAACAGGTATCTCAAAATTTTACATTAACACTAAGCGTACACATTACGGGGAAGACATCTTCATTTAATCAGCTATGCAACGAGGTACAAATGTTTCATAAATGTTTAAAGATGCCGATGAAACAGTCGATAATGTTGGGAAAGGTCGAATTTGCAAATTGTTGAAATATTTTAAAATGATGTGATAATCGAAATAATTAACTGGATTATGTTATCCCTTTACATCCTCTCCACCCAGCAATCATTTCTACGTCATGAAGCTAGATCGTCACAACCAAGTGGCAAGCTGAAACGCCACCACTGGTTAGATCAATAGGTGTGTTAAAGTATTAGGTAGCCAATGGAATAGCTATGAAAGCCACTCAACTAGATAATTTAGAGGTAGGTAAGTGATATTTAGTGACGAATTCTGGAAAATTTTCAAAAAAACTTGAAAATCGGTTTTTCTCGGATTCCACGAATTTACGCCTCGGCTTTATGGGGTGCTTAATTGTTGCAAATGGGTCACACTATCACGCCCTGGAAAAAACACGTCGAGTTTCCCTGTCACCCTGTATAGGTTCTCAATATCGTTGTTTTTTTTTTGGTTTGTGTAATTATGATAAAGAAATCATGGCTCGTGGCTAGGCAGTTACGCTTGCCGCGGTTGGTTTGAGGATGTGTGAGCATCTTTACACACCGACGTCCCTCCATACCTTGGAAAGCGCGTTAAGCCGTTGGTCTCGGCTTTCGATTGTGGATCTTTGACAGTCATTACGGGGCGTCAGAAACCCGAAATTTGCACAACCAGTCTTAACAAGGGGGGTCGTTCAGTATTACCCAGTAACAGTGTTGAGTTGTAGAGGTCAGATAGGGAGTCGTACCTTGTCAAAATCTGGTATTCAGCTGCATCCGGTTAGACTGGAAGCCGACCCCTAGATAATTAGGAAAATGCTAGGCAGAACCTTTTTTCTTACAGTCTTTTCTCAAAGTATACGTGTGCTAAAAAGCAACTACGAGTGACGATTTTTAAAAACATCCGGGACACGATTATTTATCTAATCTCGTAAAAGTCAGGCAAACCCGACTGAGAAAGAAACATTCCTCATTTGATGATATTTAATTAATTTTGTTTGTCGCCTATCGAGCAAATATCCATAATAATCGCAATGAAAATATAAAATTATATTTATTTAACCATTTCTGTACAGACATATAAACAAACAAGAAAGAAAGAACAGAAAAATCCGTACAAAAGAATACAAATACAAATTCTAATTCTGTTCTGTGAATACAAATACTTTTCCAAGTTAGTACTTATATATTAAATTACCTAGTAGCTAATCAAACAACAAAACTTTTGATTACTAATGTAAAACAACATAATTATGTACAATAATAATTATCCTATTGTCAAATATGGCAGAGAATATTCAATTATAGTGTTGTTACTGAATATTTACTTACGTGTTTACCGAACCATCTCATTATGTCGGATTTCACTCTACTACAAACCCAATTATAGTTGGCAAACATTTCTATGGCCATCGGTTTGTGTCGACGTTGATAGTTTAGTTGATTCTATTAAATAATTATCGATAGTTATTAGGAAGATTATGTGCACTAATCATGTAAAAACCGTAAGAAAACAAAACGATATGAAAGTTTTAAACGGTTAATTAAGAAAAAGTGAATGAATTAAGCTAGTGTTTGTCGAGGAGAAAGTAAATACTTCAATTATTTGTAGTAAAATGCTTTGCCGACTTAAGCCTCATGTATTCATTATTCAGCCTATTACTATTCCCCGCCACAGTTAACTATTCACTGTTAAAAATGCAAACACATCGCAAAAAGATACAACGTAGCTACAACCTTAATCATTTGACCTGTATTTATGCCAATCGTATTTCGTGGAACACCCGGCAACGCAGTTCAATTTGAATTTAAATCACCGTATTTTTATTTGTTTATCGATATGCGGCGCACCACTAGCGAGTGCAGTTAGTGATGCCCATAAATCAGTTTCCGTCGCCTATAGGCACGTCTTAATACAATTTTATAAGTGACGGGTGCAAACAACGTGTACTTACGATAAGATCTTGTCGATAGTTACAACGTTGTAATTGGTTTTTGTTGATTCAGCTTTTGAGCAACATTTTCCTTGTCGGAAAATGTATTTTATTACTGAAGCATAATGACCAAGGAAATAGAGTTTGGTGAGAAAAAACTCTGACTCAGTCAAACTGAACTTGTTAAGTTAAGCGAGTCATTCTAGCTTGACAAGATAATATGAAATACGCATAAAGATCGCGTAGAGAAAATACTTTTTGGGTACAAAATCAGAAACTTAGAATTATGATACACATCAGAGAGAAAAACTAATCATGCATAACATTTCGCAAGGCAGCATTAAATAAAATGAACAATACGTGATCTGAATCCCAAAAGCCAATTTTATTTATCGTACTACTTTTGATGAATCCTCTTTTTGTTGGTAAAATATGAAGTAATTTCGTAACCAAAAAACCGTCCATTTACAATTTTATCGATACGCCTGTCCCATCACTATACTTCAGCTTACATAAATCATGAGGACATACGCCCTATCTGTTGCCAGCTTAATACGATCCCCCAAATAGGGGTGGGGGGCTTTTTATAGGCAAAAAGCTGAGTTTGCCAGTTTGCCTTGGTATTGTATACTTTATATTGGGAATCTAAGCGGCTGTTATTCAGCAGATTTTAAGAAAAAAAACGTCACGACAACTTTTTTTTTTAACAAGGAAGTTTAAGGACTGGTTGTCAGCGATTAGATTATACAGACGAATTTTTTAAAGGAAATTTTGATTGAGTTTTAAATTCTTTGAAGATACTTATTGGTCGTCATCCGGATACTTTTACTTCCGGTAAATAGAATGTGGTAGCTTTACTGACACAGCTAGTCATTGAATATAGATGAATCTTAAACATATTATATTTTCATGCTTTAAATAACTTTTACAATATTTTACACAACTATTTATACTAGGCCCTAATTGAAATGACTAACAAGAAATGTGCATACACACGAATGACACGCTTCGACGATAGACGCAACTGCAACGATCGACAACGTATCGCTCGTGAATTTGGTGCTCAAATACACGAGCGGCATGTTGTAGTGTCGACGACGGCTGTCGCCGACACGCGCCGACGGTTGCAGTTGGCCCTGCAGTGGAAAATCTACAGGCTGATATAAAACATTCAGGGAGGTACAGTCAACCAAATATCAGTGGAAACATTTTTAAATTCACAGCGCCTTTATGTCGTAGTAGTAAGGGTAATTTTCGTAGAGTGATGTGCGTTTCACTGGTACTATGTAGGATTTTTCGCTACACACGAATACAGATGAAAACTAATATAAGCGATACATTTTTCGCTCGAAGACATTCGAAAAGCTTTCCACATTGATTTTCAGCCAACGGAAGCAAGTTCGATGTTCGCGTCACTGAATTTTTCAGCACGTTCATATAAATATTTATGTAAGCCACACTTTCGCGCAGTTAGGCACTGAAAATGCCGTGAAAAAAATCTGAAATAGACGTCTGATTTTTAAAGTAGGTCCAGTATTTTTTTTTTTGTAAATGTGAGTTGTGGTTTCGACTTTGGGGAATACCAAGAGTTTGGCAGAAATTTATCTTTTAAATGGAATAGGTAGTTTATAACTGTAAAATATCGTAAAAAAAAATCCAAGCTTACTACGGACAGAATTTTATAACAGAAAAACTATAAAATATTTTTGCCCTGCCCGGGAATCGAATTTCATGCCTATACGATCAGCAGCCAGAAAACCAATATAATTTAATATATTTCCAAGTAGATAGATATTACAAGCCCTACTTAACGTTATCTTTCAAAGAAAAAATCCAATTTCAAGCATAAAATTAAGATTTATTTCTAAAAAAAAATCTAATTAAACTTAGCTTTAATTAGAATGTTCGCTAATTACATTTCATGTTATTAGATTCTTGCCAAAGGATCTAAAGATTTTAATGTCTTTTGAGGTTTTACTGTAACCCTTTTAATTTTAAATGAAAGTGTGTGGGTTTGTTTAAAAAAAACGCAAATATATTTGGTTGAGGTTTGGTGAACTCTAAACTGAGTTTATTGATTTTCTGATGGATCTTTGAAGATAGCTAACAACTTTGTTGACTGAAGCTGTTCATATAGAGTTTTTGCCGACAGGAAGCCAGAAGAAATAAACTTTTGGCGTTAAGTCAGAGAAATTCATTGTTTGCAAACTTAAATTGTCCGTATATTCGAATCGCAACTGTCATTCTTTGACATGAAATGGCTATGAAACGGCAAATTGACGTAGAATGTCGATTTGGTAAGGAATTATTTTCTCTGACTACAGTTAGACCTAATGATATTGGCTGTGTACTCTGCCCGACTTGGACTTCTAGGCCAGCAAACGAGGTTAACCTTATCACTAATAAGTAAAACATCAATAATTCTATTGTAATAAAGATTAAATAAATCACTTACCGATACGCCATCCGGATCTGCTCCCCATTCTTGTACCAGATGAGTTGGGCCGGTGGGTTTCCACCTCGACTCCTGCAGACCAGCTCGAGGCTCTGTCCTCGACGAACCGTCTCACCTTCAGCGTAGCCTTCGATGTACGGGGCTCCGGGAGGATCTGAGGAAGATAAATACAATAAGATTTTTATTTCCGGAAACAATATACAAACATACCGTGTTGCGATTAGGAATTTCGCAATAGCACCCCGGTGTCTGAACTTGTGCCCAGGTGATGCCTTGTGCCCTATTACATATTACTTAACTAATTACCTCTATTACTTAAACATAACTGGCGAAAACTACAGGTACACCTCTACCTAACCCTTTGGGATTACAGGCGTGATGTTCTCCTATCGTATTGTTATTTTTTTCAAAAATCTTTTACTTTATAACTATCCACATATATTAGTCGTCATCTCGGTTATATGATCAATCAATCTGCGTAGCCTTTTCCCAACTTTGTTAGGGTCGACTTCCAGTCTAACCGGATGGAGCTGAATACCAGTATTTTATACAGAGCGACTACATATTAAATTTGACCTCCACAACCCAGGTACTGAGTATACGATAACCCTTTGTAAGAGTGGTTATCAGACTTTTGGGCACTTGACTACCCGTAACGACTGTCAAAGATCTACGAATGACAGCCAGTACCAACGGCTTAACGTGCTTTCCGAGGAACAGAGGGGTCTTGACAAGTGATAGATGGTCACCCACCGGCCGTTAGCCGTATTATTACTTACATTATATTTTTAACATTATATGAACACTGAGCGGCTCATGTGTGAGTGTTCATGATAATGTTAGAAATATAATGTATGTTTTTATCTTTATTATAGGAATTATCATGAAAACTTAATTCCACGTAAATACTTGTTTTTTTGTAGATAGTAGTAAACAAAATATCTGATAATGATTTACGTGGAAAATGGGAGTGACGTCATTAGGTACAGACGAGAGCAATAATTTTACAATTTATTAATAATAGATTGTTTGTTCATGATGTGATTGTTAAGGGCAGATAAACTCTGGAACACTGATCCCATCACTTAAATTCTTTCACTGACAGATTTTTTTTACAAACACGCGAATAGCGAACTCGCAGAAGCTAGTGGAATTTATAAAGTCAAAACTAATGTAGAGTTACAAAAAGAAGAATTTCATTTTTATTGGTAATTTGATCCTTTTCAGTATAAACACGTATTTTCAACAAAAAAAAAAACCTGTAATACAATAACAGCATTTAACTACAAGCACCATTTAAAATGTACAAAATACTAGTTATATTGAATGCGAAATACGCATCCACAAAAATAATGAAATTGTTATTTTCGTGAAAAAAAAACTCAATTCAAATAGTTAGTTTGGCCTTGATTTCTAGGTATTTCCACAATCATATTATGATGGAACAAAAGAGCAATCTAGACTTGATTGTTTTCATTAAATTGTTAATAAACTGTTTTTCAATTTCAAATTCTGCCTAACACTTTGTCTATGTTAAGTCCTAAAAGTATTTCAGATCAAATAAGCAAAATTTACGTCAGTTCCGTAAGATTTAAGGCATGAAATATAACATAATGCACTTAAGATAAAATAAGAAAATTTCCGAATCAACTTAATAAGAAATATTTTATTCCAAAACGCATTCAAAAGAAACAGGTAGATAAAGTAAGAGAAAAAATAAAATAAAAGGACTCAATGCTATCATCTTTCACTTTACCCGACTGACATGCCACGCATCCAACTCTTTTGTTTTAAAAATCCCTTTTCGTAACAAAAGATGCTGAGAATGATCAAAAGAAAAAAAAATATACTCATAAAGATTTTTTACCACAAAGAAACACTTTTCCAAACGAGTGTACGGGAAAATTGCCTTCGACAAGAGTTCATTAACCCCAAAAACGGGGTTCCGTATCATTATTAATAAGGGTTCTTTAAGAAAAATAATAAAACGATCCCTATCTTGAGGGTCATATCATTTGTTTGTGCGATTACACTGTAAATCATTTTGTCTTAAAAATATAAATTTTCCCGCTGACTGGGTTCGTATTTTTGGGTTAAATTTTGATAAATGACTTCGCAAGGTATGATTAATATTGTATTTTAGGAGAGCTCAGTGGAACTGAATCAGGGTATTATATTCAGTGAATAGACAACATTAATTATATTTAACACTAAACGTTGTTCGCCCCTTTGGTTTCTGATAAAGTGTGGACCTTTTTTCTCTTCCTATACAAGTAAAATAAACTACCAAGCAAGAATGAATAGAAATAACAAGCACATAATCAGCCTATAATATTCCCACTACTGGGACACAGGCCTTCTCTCTGTGAGAGGGGGGATCTAGCATAATCAGCCTATAATGGTCCCACTGCTGGGACACAGGCCTTCTCTCTGTGAGAGGGGGGATCTAGCATAATCAGCCTATAATGGTCCCACTGCTGGGACACAGGCCTTCTCTCTGTGAGAGGGGGGATCTAGCATAATCAGCCTATAATGGTCCCACTGCTGGGACACAGGCCTTCTCTCTGAGAGAGGGGGGATCTAGCATGATCAGCCTATAGACCTCTCTGAGAGCGGGATCAGTCCCCCCTTTGTGATAAATTGGTGGTGAAAGCAATGCCGTTGATATATGTAATACTGCAATGATAAATAGACAGAGATTACCCCTTTACATACACGTACGGTGGACTTCCAGATCCCATCACTTCTTTAGTTAAAAAAGCTGTTACCAAATTTGAATAATCTCACACTTCCCTCTAACGGCCCCCAAAAACTCTTAACCGTTGACATAAATAGCAAAACCTACTTTCAAGCCGAAATATCTTATTACAACATAACTATTACCTTCTGAAGTCCCTATGAGGGTTAAAACCGATTTATTTTTATCACGGAACCCACGATATTTAAGCTTGAATAGTTTTATACGCTCTCTCGATTGGGGGGTCAATTCATACGTTATGAGCCATTGAGTATATAATATTATGATGGCCCCTGTATAGTGTATGGGCCGTGTTTAGTGTATGACCCTGTATTGGTCTGTGTTGCGTTCGTTTTTGGTCGATTTGATATAGATTGAGTGGGGTTTGAACAATGGTGGAAGATAATTGTTTTCTATTAATAGAAAAAGAGGGCCGTCAGTCAGACTTATACGACGACGTAATAATATGTGTATATAGGTATATATTTTTATAGTATTTTTGTCACTAGTGTTGGTGTAACAAAAATATTTTTAAAAAAGCTTAAAATAAGTGTCCTTCAAAAACTGAAGAGTCATCACATGACGTTCAGCCTGAGACAGAAATGGTGACTTACAATTGAGCAGTTATCGAAAATTGATCACTACTGTGTTCCGTAAAGAATGCGCCCAAAGAAGTCTCTTTTCTAAAACCACCCCAAAGAAGGTCAAACGCCGTGCTAAAAGTTAGTATGCAAACGAAGTCACGGACAAAGCTACTGTATGTGTACACGAAAGGAATGTAGCAAAGTGACAATTACAAGATGGAGTCTCAGATTCGCCTCCCTTCATCCCTCTCTACCATTCCATTCCCCTTAGAATAATTAAGTTCAGATGTAGGGATGGTACTGTTGGTAGCCTTGAATTCTTTCTACTTCGACCGTTCATTGTATAATGGTTATTTGGATTTCCATGTTTGATAGTAGATGTTTTGGTGGAAGGATAGATAGAGAATGGAGAATTATTGAATTTTCTAATACGGGTGTGAGTTTCAAGCAAGGAGGTAAAAAATATAGAGTGTTTAAAGTTTAAATAATCCTATGGGTCGATATTTCATGAAATAGTCATTCAAATTTGAATTTCGCTGGCTACCTTGCCCCCTTAATCTATTTAAATAAGGCTGAGAATCAGCACCTTGTGTAGTTCATGGTAGTGGTTCCAATCTGCTGGTTTGTGCATGTGAGATTCGAGTCCGTAACCCGGTTATCGGAATGTGGGGAAACTTTTTCGAAACAATATTAAAATGCAGCAATAACGGCTCTAAAAGAACTTGTAAGTATGTGTGCCAATACCACTTTAGGCCTTAATAATTGCAGTAAATATAAAATAAAAAAAATCTCGCACAAAAATAACACCGACTCTCCAACTCTCAAACATCTTAAATTCGTTTACCCACCAAACACCATAATCCTCCAACTTTCCGAACCTTTCCATGAAAATTCCACAACATCGTATTAATTCGTTTAAAACTTCCTCAATCCAATACGCTAACCCTATTCGCATGGCAAATCTCGCGTAGTACGCGGTACGCGGTACGCAAGTAATACGCATGTCAAGTCTAGCGTTTGTAATTAAGAGGGCATTGTACCGAGAAACGACGAATTTGTTACTTGTAGGGCGCTTGTCACACCGAAGCGTAATTCTAATTGAGTTTCTGCTTTGAATTTTGCTCGGAAAGCGAGCAGTGTTGAGATGTAAATTGTAGGAAACGTAGGAGATAAAATGCGATTTTGTGTTTGGTTGTTTCCTGATTTTTTTATGAGTATTTTTAAAACTGCACCAGGTTGGACTGAAACACGGGGAAGGGAGACAAGGTATGGTGATGATGTATTTTGAAGTTAATTTTAATTTGACATAGGCGGCTTGTCTCTTGGGTTTCCTTTTACAGTATTTTAGTTTTTGTTCCCAACACACTTAAGTAATTAAGACTTTGCTGATTAATCTGAAAGGTTTAAACGGTCTTCATTCGTCCAATGTCTAGAGACATACCGTGCAAAACTTAGGTTTCTCTTATTTATGGTATCTTATATTTTTTTTACAATAAAACCAAAATTAATACTCATCATCTTCATTTCAGCCGAAAGGCCTCCCCCAAGCGTCGCCACAAAATAAAACAAAAGATAAAATACTTAACATTTTAATAGAAACCCTAAAGTGAACCAGCTTATTCGAGCCACGATAAAAGGCAAATCGCTTCGCTCAATGTTATTGTTTCATTCCAATGTTAAAACACTTATTTGCAATGTCAATAAATTCGATATAAGCTCGTTGGTTTCAAAGGTTGAAGGTTTAAAACATAAGCAGAGGTAGATGACATTCAAATTTGATCAATGACGATGTGAGAATAATATAAGTGTTTTTAGTTTAATATCATCCATTGCTATGATTTATGGAATAATAATACATTAGTAAGTTTTTATTGAATACTGTTGAAACTTTTATCCAATGATATTATTTATGATGTTGATTTTTTTAATGTAATTGAATCTAGTGGAAATCTATCGGAAAACTTAAGCCTAGCAGTATAAAGGCTGTCTCAAAAATAAGTTTATTTATATTGGAACTATCTATGGTAAAGAAAACCTTAATTTTATAGTCTGACATAGTGAGCACGTATCTACGAGTATGCTCGTTATTATGTAGTATGATAAGATTTATTTTCATAACAGTGTATCAATTACATTCTAATACTATTATGCTCACGTCGGTGTGACAAGCATCCAAACACAATGTTACGCTGTAAAACTTCAGTCATGTTCGGTATGTTTAGCTTTTATTATAATTCGGATAAAACTGTTCATACACGTCTTAAATTTGAAAGAACATGAGTACCTACATATTACTGCTAAGACTTTCTAACGAATTGAACATGTTGTGTGACGAAGAGAAAGAAAGAAGAGTTAATTTTGAGGTGAGATTCGTAAATCTTTGACAAACGACAATCGTCACGGGTAGTCAGAAGCCCAAACGCCTGACAACCAGTCTTACTTAGGGGCATCGTGTTACCCAGTAACAGTAGGGTTGTGGAGGTCAGATAGACAGTCACTCCATGTAAAATACTTATATTCAGTTGTCCAGTTAGACTGGAAGCCGACCCCAACATACTTGAGAAACACTAGGCAGATTGACTGAGTAGTACTTAAAGTAGTTAATAGAGCAGAGAAAGAAAAAGAAAGATAGATATTTTTTTATGACAATTTTGAAAAAAAAAAAACTCAGGATCTACGCGGATGTTTTCGAATGAGATTTTATTTAATTAATAGAAAACAAACAGTTCATTTATCAAACTAAATTTCATTCGAAAACTTCCATCGGTTTCTTACTAAACTTCAACCGACGACCCTGCCTACCTATCTCTTTTGTTGACTGTACCTACAGTCCACCGTACATCAGTGCTAACACTTGCACTACGAAAATCGTTCTTAATGCTACGGCACAAAAGGCGATATCAATGTCAATTTGTTACCACTTATGTGCGTATGTCTCCCTAAACGTTAATTTTCAGCAATTTGAAGAGATTTCACAGACGTGATGGGTAGGTACGGATTTCTAATCTTACTAAATAAAATAAAGTTGAATGCTGCATTTTGTTTGCAAAATTAACCACCCTGACTTCCGTATCCTGCATTTTTCAGGTCATCTGTCTGTTAGTGATCAAACATTAATATTCTCAATAAAAAAATAGCTTAAGAGAAATCGTTTGATCTGTCCTTATTCAAGAAAAAACCTTCATCCAAAACCGTACACCTTTAAAATCCTTTTTAATTAGCAAAATAGCACAAAATGTACGATAATTATAATCAAAATTCATAAAAGAGTACTGTTTACAATTAGTACAATGGTAAGGTTTCTCCTCTCCGTGATTGGCTCAAGGCTATTTTACTTCCCTGTCTATTCTCTTTGTGCAAAACGCTTTTGTTTTTGTGGGCATGTTGTTATTTTTTTATTATTTTATGTTAATTTTTTGTGTGTTTTTTTAAATACTTCACCTCCTATAGCGTTTGTGATTGAGGTGGGGTGGTATCGATAAAAACGGTTAATTTGTAGTATCGATATTTTGAATAAATCAGGGATTTATCGACAAAGGAATATATACCTACATTTATGCAAACAATAAATGTCCAACATGAAATTATTAAACAGATGTGCATGTAATATATGATTAACATAATTAATAAATGCCCATGCAATGAGTGATGCATGTTACTGGGATCATAATTGAGTAAATTATCTCGTAAAAAAAAACCTATACTTGACATGAAGTTCTTGAAAATCATATCTGACCCTCAGACACCTACATCATCTTTGATTTATTAACCTCTCGGCTCAGCCGCCATTTCCTACGTCTAGTAACAAAACTTTTTACATCCATCAGTCTTCGAAATAAGATTTGAAAAAGCCGAAAACCTTAACCCTAGATTAGATCCGACCTTTATCGAACCAAACTTATTTGATTTATTAATCCTGCCTTGTCCAGGGCCTAAAGAAAAGTATTTCCGACCACCATTATTTTAGAAGGGATTCCCGCAAAGTAAAGTAACGCCTTATTCAATCAATTAAGGTAGACCTTGCTACAACAAAATAAAATACTCGGAACCAAAATTTAATTCGGAGCTTCGGTAAATCTTGTTAGTTGCGATAAGAAAGAAGTGGCGAAGTGCGAGTCGAACTCGCATACGACGGGCTCCGTACCATCGTACAAACGTTAACAATATTTTCTAAAAACGCCGAAAAAAGCGTTTCTTGTATGACCCCTCTTTCATTTTTAACTTTATTTTTTTATAGCTGCGCCCTGCGGTTTTACCCACATAGGTTTCGATCCCGTGAGAATATCGGGATAAAAATGATCTTATTTGTTAATCCTGGTTATAAACCATATGTGTGCCAAATTTCATTCAAATCCATTCAGTAGTTTTTGCGTGAAAGAGTAACAAACATCCATCCATCCATACAAACTTTCACATTTATAATATTAGTAGGATTAGAGCAGCCATAGTAGTACACTCTGTGAAAATTTCAAGTGTCTACCTTTTACTGTTCAAAAGATACAAGCCTTGTGACAGATGGACGGACGGACAGACAGCGAAGCCTTAGTAATAGCGTCCCGTTAGCACCCTTTGGGTACAGAACCCTAAAAAAGATTTTATTTCGTTTAAGGCTTTCTTGAGATATATAAATTGTCGCCATGGATACTGTTTTATGTAAAAGATAGATGATCTGAAGTTGAAAAGGATCGAAGAACTAGATCGAGACTAAAGGGATTTAAAAAAAACTGAGAAAATTATTTGCTTTTCTTAAGCAGTTAGGTATTTAATTTTACCTATTTGAATGTAAAAACTATATTTTAATTTAAAGAAAACACATTCTTATTTATTTATTGAATAATAATATTAATATTTCTCAGACAAGTTAAAAGAACAAAAGATTTCGATGCAAAATATTTGCATTCCCTACTCTCTATTATTCTTAAAAATAATTCGAATGAAAATTGTAACACGTCACCAGACTTTAAAAATTAAGACTACTATAATAATCTAAAACTTAATTTTAAGTATCGACATCCTAACTGTCCCATCACTACGGTATGTAAGCTGAGCATAGGGGAAAGAAAACAAAGTTCTCAATGTAATTTCACGATGGAATTTAGCAAGCTCATAATGAAACACCATGTATATTAATAACGTAATTATTATACTTGAACTTTATAATGCATATTAAGAGTAAAAAGTGTTAATTAAAGCAAATTTTCTTTGGTCACAGCTGCTTCACCATCTGCCTAGCCTTTTGTCCAACTATGTTGGGGTCGGCTTCTAGTCTAACCGGATGCAGTTGAATACTAGGATTTTACATGGAGCGACTGCCTATATCTGACCTCCAAAACCCAGATACAGGTTAACACGGATACCCCTTGGTAGGACTTGTTGTTAGACTTTCGGGCTTCTGACTAACCAGTACAACCGTCAATGATCTGCAAATGACAACCGGGACCAACGCTTTAACGTTCTTTCCGAGTCTCAGTCACAAATCCACGGACCAACTTCAGCAAGCGTTGCTGAAACTTCGATCGACCCATGCGGCTGTTATTATTTAGCCACGAACCCATGTCACAGTTGCTTATGACACATGATTTCACAACTCTTTCCTGTGTAGGCATTATGGTGTTTTGGAAGCAATTGCATCGTAACATTCATAACAACATAAGCATTATCAACCTATAATGTCCCCATTGCTGAGAAAGCCTCTCTGTAAAAGGGAGGGATTTGGGTGAGCCGTAATCCAGTGCGGGTTGGTAGACGTCACAAGTCTTCGAATTTTTGGTTTTAGGACATGCCGGTTTCCACACGATGTTTTCCTTTACCGTTTAGAGAGCTGTGGTAATGAAATAATTTACACAAAGTAAAGTGCCTGCTTCGTTTCGAACCCACGTACACACAACTTGTAAGTCACGGCCGTTATCACTGGGCCACCACCGCTCTACTCTTCATTCGTAAGGATTTGAAAATGTAAACTTGATCGGCACTGGATATTGACATGAATTTACTTCAACTTTTTGAGACTATGTGTGGTTGTTGGCAGCAAGTTAGGAAGCTCTTTTCCTTAACAGATGCTGAAAAAACAACAGACTGCAACGACCACTGTCTCCCAAGTCAAATTCTATCTTTGGCAATTCATTACGGCGACCTAGAACAAAAGGCAAATTGAAACAATGTTCATTTAATTTTGTTTATTTTAAACCTAGATACCTATAAAACCTTTTAACCGCTTTAAAGGTCCATAGAACTACCTGATTCATTCAGTCCAAAAATCAGCGTAACAATAAAAAATTACAACAAATAGAATCCAATCATAATTTTCCAACAAATTACATTTTTACAGGGTAGGTCGGGGAAAGCAAACAGCCCACTCCAACGCAACGACACGCTACCGAAGCGGACACGGACTTAGAGCCATGAATTATTAATTTTCCATTTAAAGCGGCACTGGCAATGTTTGCTTTTCCCCAATGTCCCCCTATTGACTTTATCGCTATTCGATGGTGGGGGAATTAATTGCGTTCGGAGTCGAAAATTTCGAGACTGATCAATTTCGATTGTAGCTTTTAGGCCTTTGAGGAACGAAGGTTTCTTTTAAAAGAAAAATAACGTTTTTAAGAATGAATTTCGAGATCGAGATATTGAAGGATTTGGTTCGCGTTTTAAACTTGAGACGGAATTTATTTTTCGTAAGTGCGTAGCGTTTATGAGCACATTTTCTTTTTAATCTGCGTCCCAATTGCGTAAAACACTTTCCTTTTAAATCCGAAGGATTTTTAAAGAAACTCCTAATCCATTGCTTCATATGGTTAAAAAATTCGTCTGCTCGACGACGTAAATGCCGCAATGAATGTTGTCGAATTATCAAAATGAAAGGTATTGCAAGGTACTGTTAGTGCGTTACGCAATTACCCCTCAGTTTGCATTAGAATTTACATTTCAGTATCATGAGTCTTTTCATAATGGTATAAAATTAGCAACCAATTACAAAATGTCACAAGAAATAAATGCAGAATGAAAGTAACAATATACTCAGCGCAGTACCGCCAGAAATTCAGAAAATTCACAGCGAAGCACAGCAAAAGAAGATACAAAATAGTTCTTTAAATAGTAAATCAGACGGTCTGTTTTCCTTAGAGCTGCACAATGAAGAAATAAGAATTTTCCAACGCAATTTCCAGTTCTAAAATTCGAAATTAAAGCTGGGGGAATAACAGAAGAAAACTTACATTCTCTATTCCGTTTTAGCCCAGTTTCCTCTATTTAAATTCTGAGTAAATTTGGGTCGAAACTATTAAGAAAACATGTGCCGACTTGAGTTACATGAAGATGTTAAGATTTTCTATTTAATTTCGTTTTTAAAGCTGAAAACGTAAGCAAGCAACACCTTGAATATTTGAGAGTGAATTGAAGTATGTAGCCTTCCCCTTCATTTTATATTTCGGGCCGATACGAGTTAGGAAGTAGTTATTGTACTTCTTACGTGCAGTAAAATCGCGTTAAATGCTTAAACTAAGTTTTGTCAGTTGAAAAAAACTATTAGTTCACGAGAATTTAACTTTGATTTTGTATTTTGTTTTTAATTCAAAATTCAATTCTAATACATAAGTGTATTTATTATTTAATAATAATTTTAATACTGGTATTCAGCTGCATCCGGTTAGGCTGGAAGCCGACCCCAACATAATTGGGAAAAGGCTGGGCAGGTGATGATGAAGTGTATTTATTATTTTTATTCCGTGTTTTCATTGTTTTCATTTTAGGAAAAAGGCAAATTGTATTAGAATATAATAAGAATAAGAATAATTTATTTTGCCAGAAACTGGTTACAGGCTGTTATGTTACATTATACATTGTAGAAGTTCAGCATGTCTCACCGTATTATTGCAAATGAATACCGTATTAGTAAAACTCTTTAATCTGCATTTAGGTTAAGTTAGTAGGTAAAAATAATTTAGTTTGTAGCGCAACTGCCTATAGTGCACCGTCAGGCAACACACCCTTGACAAGCGACTTCTAAAACAATGAACAAACAAACATCCAACCCTCACAACTAGATGGCGCTGCAAGCTAGTAACATTCTTCAATGTAAACGTTGAACTGGCGGTCTCAATCGAACGGTTTATTAATAATTCATGTCCGTCGAAGTCGTGTCGTCGCGAGAAAACAAACCGACGCGAGTTGCGAATTTGTGAGACGATGTGGAAGTGTTGTTATAGAGAGATCAGCTGACTTGGCGTATTATTATAAGTCTGGCCTAGAATTTTTATGAATACTTAGCGTGATTCAAAAGTCTATTGCTAGCTTAACTTTTTAAATCGATAAGATGTCGTGATGATCATAATAGCAGTAAGAGCAGTCTTAATATTTTTAGTAGCTATAACTTTAAAACGTGATAAAATTGCCAAGTGTGGTTGCTATTGGAACAACAAAGAATTTCGGACAAGCTTATTTCTTTATAATTTTTGTTTAATGATGAGTTTCTAGTTCTGGATTTTGTGTTAGAACATAGAAACAAATAATTTTCTGTTAAAAATAACTTTCAATAAGTTTTATAAAATTGTCCAATCCATCACCCAAGTTCACAGACCTCAACACTAGATGGCACCACTGTCTCAATCGAGCGCAACATTAATAATTCATGTTGTCCCGCGTCGTAGTCGTGTCGTGTCGTGGAAATAAACCTTTCGCTTACAATTTGTTTATAGAAGTCGTGTGTGAGGAGCTTAACTTTTGCGTTGTTTTTGCTCATAGGGAGCAGGAGATAGAATAAAAATATAAACATACTGTTTGTAAAGTCTGAGAAATTGTTTACCGACTTCTATTCTATTTTTTACTATGGCAAGCAAAGCCGATGTCGGCCATTGTAACGATGTCTAAAGTGAATTGAAAACCAAGTGTGTATGATAAAGACTACTAACTTGAAATTGTCCCGTAAATCCAAATCACAAATGTCATTCTGGTCTCACAGTTGGATGAAATTGCTATAACACAGTCTTATTTTACTTATTTGTGAAATATGTAAGATGAAAAATAAATATGTTATTCTATTGAATAACAAAAAAACATCAACCTACTTTTTGAGCTTCCTCGCATCCCATTTTTACCAACCCGACGCGCGACGGTTGGTAAAAATGGGATACGTATAAAAGTAATTATTTAAAAGCTACCCACCTTAGGAATCGAACATAGTATTTACTTCATATTTACTTCCAAAATACAGTTAAGCCCACAAACTCCAGTTTCTTAGTATAGTTTGCCTCACAGCAGGAGAGCTCGTCCCAATTTGATGCGATTGTGATAGAAATATCATCCACGCGGGAGATGTAATGCTCTTATTGTTGTCCCCATTACTTATTCGTCTGTTATTATTTGTAATAAATAATCAAATATTACATAGAAAAGGATAGTAATGGTACCTACGTAATATTGGTATTAATCAATCTTTCAAATGTAATGATCCTGAAAATAGTACTGTTTGTGGTGACTAGTTGTCTTGCTCTCGAAACCATTTTTAAATAACATAACGGCTGTATTTCCCGAAGGGTTAAGCTGGATTAGTGTACCTACAGTACACATTTTAGTTGATAAATGAACTGTTTATATCTATTAATTCAATTAAATTTTATTCGTAAACATGCATCGGTTCCTTACTAAACTTCAACTATATCCGACGACCTGGTTACTGAACTCCTTTGGTGACCGTACAACCACATTTCGCCAGTTATGTTTACTCCCATGTAAAAGGGGGGCAAACCAACTGGCACATATCCAGATTGCGGGCTGGCACTAAGAAATCCCATAAGGATAAGCCCGGTTACTCTTTTTCTTAGCTGGAGTTCGAACCTAGGACGCCTAAACACTCATCCTTCAATTGCTTTTGCACTGCTAGGACACGGGCTTCCTCTCTGTAAGAGAGAGTCGTCGTCGTCGAGTATTCCACCACGCGGGCCGCCCAGTGCTGATTGGTGGCTGTCAGAAATATCTTCAAATCGTTCAAGGACATGCACTTAAATTTTATATTAATCATCAATACTTCAAGCCGTCGGCCCGGGCTGTCAGTCGTAGATCTTTGACGTCATTACAGGTATTCAGAAGCCCGAAAGTAGGACGATCACTATGACCAAGGGGTATCGTGTTACACAGAAACCAAAGTTGTGGAGGTCAGACAGGCAGTCGCTCCATGTTAAATATTGGTATTCAGCTGCATCCGGTTAGACTAGAATTCGGCCCCATCATAGTTGGGAACAGGCAGGCGATGATGACATACCTAACGCAGGCCCCGTGAATGTGAATTTTTGATTCTACTCCTAATAATATATTGATTACTTACATAGTACGCTGAGCTGAACAGTGCTCCTCATAGGACTATCTCGTTGCAAAGCTTCGTGTCTGGCCTCGCAAGTGAAGTCGGCGTAATCATCGTCTGCTGTCGCTTTGAAATGTACTCTGTGGACAAAGAGGATAAGGTTTAGAATTAATTGCACGTAGGTAAGATAGGGAGATAAATTGTGAGATGACGTACAGGTTGAGTTTTTATAATATCAGTGCAAAGTCATAGAAAGAGAGAAACTAAATACTTATATGTATTTGACTAAAAATAAAAATAAACTTTCTTTATTAAGTACTAGCTGCGCTCCGCGGTTTCACCCGCATGAGTTTCGATTACGTGGGAATATCGGGATAAAAAGTATCATATATGTTAATCCTGGTTATAAACCATCTGTGTGCCAAATTTCATCCCAATTCGTTCAATAGTTTTTGCGTGAAAGAGTAACAAACATCCATCCATCCATCCATCAATCCATACAAACTTTCACGTTTATAATATTAGTAGGATTTTGTACTTTTATCAGTAAAAGTTTATTATCAACTTGTGAAATAATTATACAGGGTAACTTACTTTCCTTAAAACAACTAATCATAATTTAATTGGATATTATCTAAAACAAAATATGCCCTTTAAACTTTCCCCGGAATCGAGCTCACTACCCAATTATCGCACGAACAGGTAAATGCCAAATTCGATATAATAAAGCAAAGAGTAAGGGACGTCTTCCACGCTATGATAACCACACTTAATAGTCCTAAATGTTCTAATCTTCCAATTAAGAGGACAGTCCCGCAGAGATTTTGAGTTGAATCAGAAATTAATGTAGTACTCGAAGTTCGGTCACTTATCTATTAATATAGGATTTTGTTAGTCTTCTCGTCTCTCTATCTTCGGTAAAATGTGCTTCATACTAGGGTAAGATGATTTTATCAAAACGATCCTGGAGGTTTATGCGAACATTTCAATAAAGTATTAGATTACGGGTTTAAAACCTGGTATTACCAGCACCCTAATTGCGCAACACGCTATCAGTCACAATCTGAATTATTGCTAATCCATTGCTTGTTATGTTCGAAAAATGGTCTTCTCAACAACGTTAATAGCATAATGAATGTTATTGAACTGTCAATTGAAAGCCATTGCTATATGTAGGAAGTGAGTTACACAAGTGATCCGCAAGACCCTATTTAATATATTGTATGCGACATATTTGTCAAAAACAAAGAAAATAGACACATTGTGTTGTTTAATAACTATTAAACATAAAAAAGGTCGGATTTTCACCTGTCACATGGCGGTTTTATATTGGCCCTAGAGAGATTGGAATATTGCTATGTTTATTTAAGTTACGGTGTTTAAAATATTCTACTCAAAACTTAAAGAGAACTGAATGTCCTCCAGAAGACTCATATAAAAGAATATGTTATGTATTCGTTTGTAAGTAAACGACCCTCCAACAGATGTGAGCAACAGCCCCATAGCACACAGAGTAATAATATGCAACGGCTGGAGAGTCTTAGAAAATAACAACATGAATGTGGAAAATCTTTATTGTTTCCATTGCTAAGAGACTGGAAATATAAAGAAAAACAGGTTTGATTTTACAAATTAGAAATTGAATAAGTCTTAATTATTTGTACGTGTAACGATAGTCTTGACAGATAACTTGTATGTGTGGTGCAAAACTCTTGATTTATTAATAAATAATAAAATAAATTCCCACACAAACCCTTTTCTCAAGGAAGTTTTAACCCAAAATCTTGACCTAAACTTGTATCCAACATGTAACTTACATATTTTCTATTTATGAAACAAGGGTGTGAAATATCTATGCGGAACCCGTTATTACAAAACGTGACTCCTAGCTAGATTCTAGTACAGATTCATGATACAGTAAATATGCTATGCATACTATATGGTTCAGAAAACCTTGTTTTAAGATGTGTGTGTGAAAAACTAGGCAAATGTAGGTATGTGGGTGAGATTGTTAGGTTTTTAAGATAGAGCTATGTTATGTATTTGCATTTTTAGATTAAAATTACACAGCATAATAATTGTATTATCAAAATAAAAAATACTTAAATTCTCAGCCTACCAGTGCGGGTTGCTATGTCACATGTCTTCGAAAATTTGGTTGCAGGACATGCCGGTTTCCTCACGATGTTTCCCTTCACTGTTTTTGAGGGCTGGTGATAAAATTATAAGTATAGCGCCTGACTGGGTTCGAACTCACGACCTACAACACGCAAGTCGGTCGTCATTGTTGTATGGGTCACTATGGAAGCTTGTGGACAGACATGTTTTGGCTACGGTATGATTTATACGCAGTACGGTTGCCGTAAATTCGAAGACGTGACATCTACCAATCCGCACTGGGCCCGCTAGGTGGATTACAGCCCACTCTCTCTCATAGACAGGAGGTCTGTGTCCTAGCACTGGGAACGTATCGACTGATTATGCTATTTGGTGGCAAACATAACGTTTTCTAGCTAATGGCAATGAGACAGGTGAAGATGAACTTTGACCCAAATTAATAAGTAAGTACCTGACTGACGTTTATTATCAGATACTTAACACTGTTGATTCATTTATATTACCGTAAAATACTTCCTTCTTGATTATAAAACAACGTTGACAACATGTTTGATCACGTGCTATGTGGCTATTAACACGAACACTAATAAAATTAACGATGGCACAGTTTGCACTGCAGCTGGAAGTCTACGCTACGGGTCCAAGGTTCTAATCCAGATTGAAACAAATACTTACCTATATTTTTATAAGATTATATATTTTATATTTTTTATAAGACTTTCATATAGTTGCGCAGGTAATTTTTACGAATGCATTCATTGGTTTACTTTTTACTCATGTAGGTACCTACTTCAATGTGCAAAGAGTACCTGTTAATACAGACAACTGTAGGTAAATGTTACATTTTGTTTATAGACACAACCACAATACAAGAGAAATTCTTGGTGCGGCTTTTTATAGATAAACTATGTTCAAAAAAGGTCCTGCACTAAAACTGCAACATAGCCGCCACATTCACAGAAATTTTTCGTAAAACATCAAGCTATTGTGGCCACGCATTTAATTTCAGACGGGACATGTCGCGTAATTCCCTCGCTGTCGCTTGCGCGACGTCCCGGATCCGGTTTAATCCGGTTATATCGGGTTAAATCTGCAATAATGCGGAATTTATTTCATTGCAGACTTTGTGATTCGCTTTTAATAGTAGTACACATGTTTAAAGAGAACAAGATTAGATGTAGTGTCTTTTGTTTTAGGAGTTGTTTGTTTGAAGACTTTTGCTCAACATTTTGACAGTCTGTTTTATCCTGAATTTTCGGGCGACAACAAGGACACATGAGCGATTGGTATTATGAAATTTGATTCATTAATACGTTTCGGTATTTCTGTAGAAAACCATCATTAGCATAGCGTGGTTTTAACAAAAGAACACCTTTGCCTACTTGATGAGCTTTTCGTCTTTGTATGAGAAAACCCCTTTACCCTGCAGTAGGGACAATTACAGGTTGATATTTTTCGCGTATAACTATTACAGTTTGTGCTATTTGTTGTACAATTTACGTCTTAATGAAAAGTTTACATAAATACACAAATTGCATAACAAATCGCCTATAACCCTGTATAATGTAAATTGCCGGACGTTAACCTCTTCATAGTCAGTTATAATGAGCGATCTTGGCAAGGCAAGCTTGCCAAGTGGATTGCTGATCGCAGTATGATGTCATTATTATGACGTATTATATTACTTAACACAGCACATCAGTGGTAATACTTTGAATCACGAAAACCGCCCTTAATGCTACGATATAAAGGCGCTGTCAATGTTGTTACCATAGACGTGTGGTTGACTTTAGGTAGGTTCACTCAGAGATATTAATTGTGAAACAAATTGGCACCCTACGTCACTTTGCTGTGTCAATCACAACTGTCAAAGAATTAAAAAAAGCCGAAATTCTTCCAGCCCAAATTCTCGGTCGACTCTATAATAATATAGATTGCCATCGACACGCTAAGAAGACGCCATTGTGGTTTGAATTTACAGACAATTTAAGTTGGTACTCAATTTGCCATAAAAATATTTTCCCTAACTGTACATTCAGACAGGACGGTGTGCTGCTGGGGAGTTTGTTGCGCCACTTCTTCTTCCCAGCGATAGCACTAGGAAGTGCTGCAGGGCGGGCGTTTTTGGGGGACTGTCTTTTATAATGTTGACGTTTGAAAATTGCTGATTCTCAGCCTAATTTGAGTAAATGACTTTTCGATTTGATTTTGATTCACTTGTGGCATCTGTACTTAACAGCCCCAATTCCCATAAAGCTACCTCAAAATGTTAACAAACTAAAAGATTTAAAACCTCATGCAATTAATAACAAAAAAAAAAAAATGAATTCACAATTTTATTTACCACCAATACAAATAAAATGCGCTCAAAAAGAAATAAAAAATGGTAGCGTATCTGCCAACTCATCGTTTGACTAAAATTAAACGAATGATATCGCGTTAAAAAAATAAAATATTTTATGACGGGATACGGTCGTGTGTCATGGCTGAATCGGATATTTTCCGTTAAGTTTTTTTGTATTGAGGGTAGTTGTGATTATTTGCGAATGAGAAAATTTTGTTCTTCTAATTCTACGGTTTCGTCGACTACGAGACGTGCAGCGGTATGCGAGAGAAAGCGCGCGTAATGTAGTTCGTCTTATCGCTACAATGTAGCCGAACATAACTGAACGGTCCGCTGTGCTGCTGAAGAGATCACCAGAAACACTAGGAAGTGGTGAAGGGCGAGCGTTTTGCGGGACTCTCTTATGTAATTTTGACGTTCAATAAGTGCTGATTCTCAGCCTAATTTTAACAAATGAGTTTCGATTTTATTTTATGATAGCCGACCTCATAATTCCTTTGTCATTTTTGACAAAACCTCCAAGTAAATTGAAACTTCATTAAGGTTGAAACTATCTGTGACATTAAAGTAAACACAGACATTGACGTTGAATTAGGAGCAAGTGACATTCAACCTTAGGGTGGAAAATCAATTTTGAAATTAACTATACAATGTTTGTGGTGAAGAAAAAAGTATGCTAAGTAGAATCCAAGGAAGTAGATGGAATAACTAAAAAACAGTTACTTTGTTGTCGAGTTTAGAAGTGTGGCAAAAACTACAAAGTTGCGTATTGAGAAAAACGTGTCTGACCTATTTTATTCATGCAAAAATAATACGGTTTTATAACGAATTTATATAGTTTAACAAAATATGTAGATTTAGCATTTGCAGATGGTATTAAACCATTTTTGCGTGAGAGCAGAATCTCAGAAACTGCTGTTTTTGATAGTTGAATTTTAAATTGTATTTAAATCTTTGGAAATTCTAAAACGACACTAAGTACCAAGGGATACTTAGTGTACCAAGGGGTACTTAGTGTACCAAGGGGTACTTAGTGTACCAAGGGGTACTTAGTGTACCAAGGGTTACTTAGTGTACCAAGGGGTACTTAGTGTACCAAGGGGTACTTAGTGTACCAAGGGTTACTTAGTGTACCAAGGGGTACTTAGTGTACCAAGGGTTACTTAGTGTACCAAGGGGTACTTAGTGTACCAAGGGGTACTTAGTGTACCAAGGGGTACTTAGTGTACCAAGGGTTACTTAGTGTACCAAGGGGTACTTAGTGTAAGCACTCAAATGAAACCTATATCTAATGATTATTTTTGACATAATTTTAGGCACGACGTACATTAGGCCGCATTTCATTGGCCAGTGATAACCGCTTCGACCTTGAGCTGCCTACGTAGTACGGAGTTTCAATAGAATAAGAGGCCAGATTATACTGCTTTGGTCACCACTGAAGTACCATCATTTATTTATTTCCTTTTCGGGTCGGCTGACAGTTTTACCAGAAGTAGCTAAATAGCAGTATTTTACATGGAGCCATTGGCCATTGCCTGAACTCTACAACGGTTACTGGATAACACGATGCCCCTTGATAAGACTAGCCTAAAAGCAATTTCTCAAAATAAAACCTTTAAAAATTAACTTGCATTTTCCCCAAATCACACACACTACACATCCCTTGTCCCAGTTTATTGTAACCCGGTTTATCTGAGCCACCGAGAAGCCGACTTCGTAATAAATTTAGTGCATTTAGTAATTTTCAGCTACGTGACAATTCGCCTAGCAGGAAAACCCGTACTTTGTTGATGTTAAATAAATCAAAATGTTGGACTCTTTTTCGGTGAGCTGAATTTCAAGTAGTTTTAATTATTTTATGGAGTACTTACATCGTATAGTAGCTGTTGCATATAACTATAGTCCGTTTCCAAAGTATCTGATGAAAGTGTAAATAAACCCAGTTTAGGTTAAATTCTCACGCAATCACTGACTAAAGGGAGTTAGTATCACATTCATCAAGTATTTAAGGTTTCAACTTTATATTTTGCCACTTTTTTCAACAATTATTGTTTGATTAGCATTATTAAATTATAATTGAAAAATCACAAACATTGGGGCTGAGTGTTTAAATCGCCATACTTCGTACTATCAGGGAAATTAATTGTTTATCAAATTGACACACTACGTAAATTTGGCGTGTTATAGCCATTTAATATAACTAAAAAAATGGCAGTTGTGATTTAAATATACGAACAACAATTTAAGTTGGTAGTTAATTTGATAAACAAATAATTACCCCGGCTTTAGCTTCTATGAAATATAAAATCTACCCTGTGTGCATTGTTTGTTAGTCAAAGAACTTTCCTAAAATCAGATACTTCGAAAAGGTCTACGGTACCACTCCTACAAATTGTATTTGTGTTTCAACTAACATTTGAAACCGAAACATACATAATTTGTATGTATGTCATGTTATAACTTAGTTCAGCCTATAACGCTCTCTCGTTGAAAAGTTTTCAAAATTTTAACAATTTTCATGAAAAGTTGACGTCGTTACAATTCCTGATGTTTGTTCAAACTGTTTGGAGGTTGTTTTACGTAAATAAAGAATACAATGGAAACTTGTTATTTGAAAATTGTTATTGCAACATTTTATGATTTCCAAATACAACCATTACAGTTCTTTTTCAGGAAGGGGTAGGTAGAGGTATATAGTACACGCGCATCCCGCCCGTAATATCATAAGTCCAATGGAATAAAGGGCGAGCCTATTACCATGTGAATTTCACCTGCTATAACACTTTGTTAACCCGGTCAAATTCAGGACTCAACGCTGAACAGTCTGAGGATCCTCTTTGTGCAAAAAATGAAAACCCATCCATAAATTGACCTAGAAAGAACAGGTTAACCCGCCAGATTTATTGATACGATTGCCTGCTATTTACCCATAAACCCCTCTTAAATTTACCCAGGTATATATCCCCATAACTTGAACCAGGAGTCCAACACACTAACAAAATTACGGAACCCTAAACATCATGATATTATGATGTCAGTTAAACATTATATTAAAGGAATGGTTCCGCAGCTAAAACTAATTTGTTTCTGCGACAATCCCTGTCAAACTTTGACACAGGTTAGGTTTGGGTCGAAGAGGATAATCTAATATTTCTTTATTAGAACGAATATTAAAATGCTTATTTTTTAACAGTTTAAAACAAGTTTTTTTTTTGTATTTTTATTACTTTCTTGTAATAATTGATTGACGGGAGAAAATTGCAAATAATTAAGATGTTTTTTTTTCATGATCGTAATTTGAATTAATTAAGAAAAACCTGCCCGGTTGGAATCTTGAGGTTTCCTTTGAAATATTTTGAAGATGATAAATAATTAATTTTCAGCGTAAGCGACTAAGCGTGATACTAATGCCGTAAACCTTTACTACAATAAATATCTTGGGACATGATTATTTTCCTAAGCACTCCTGAAAACGGGGTTTTTGAATTTGGTAGATATTGTATTTTAGGTCTTAAAGGTCGCTCAGCGTGCTATAGAGCGGGCAATGCTTGGAGTTTCTTTGAAGGATAAAATCAGAAATTTTAATGAAATTATCCGGAAAAAAACCAAAGTCACCAACATACATAGCTTACAGAGCAGGCAAACTAAAGTGATGACCGATGGCCAGTGAAATAGATGAGTCCTGGAGTGAAGACCACGCCACGTATCGGCAAGCGTAGTGTGGGACGGACCCCAGCTAGATGGACCCATGACCTGAGAAAAGTGGCTGTGTGCGGAAAGCGTAGAACCTAGTGTTGTTGCGTAGCCTGGGAGAGGACTTTGTCCAGCGGTGGACTGAGATAGGCTGAGTTAATTGATTGATTGGTTTTAGGTACGTACTAACACAATAAGAAGTGGAAGTCAAAATCAGTCATGATAAAATAAAAGTATTATCCTTGTTATCTATCAGAGAATTCTCACTGAACCCTAAATTCCTTTCTAAGCTATTCTCGCCCCAGCAACCAGTTCTGACGTCATAACTTTAACTACCATATGAGTATAGCTGCGACTGCGACCAGTTTTTGTGGCACGTCCCTATTGCAACCAGTTGTCAATTACTTGTGAAGACTTGATGTGTTCCTGTCGTGTTCAGTTTTTTGTTTGTAACCCTTATGGAGGAAAAGCGGTATTTGTTTTTAGTGTTGTGCGTTTTAATCTAGCTAGAGTTCATATTGTGTGTTTATTTAACCATCACATTGGGAATTGGTGAAAGGAGGTTGTCTTTGAGAGCTGTCTTTTTTATAATGTTGTATGTCTAGATTTACAATAGTGTTTTGTTTGCCACTTTGAAGCCATTAGATGTGTTGATCTTTGTTTAATGTTATATTTAATCGTTTTGTTAAAGTACCCATATAATATGTATTATACGAATAAACGGATGTACGTACCTGGATACCGTGGTGTATCTCATAGCCTTGGGGTTTCCGGTAGGATTCTCCACTTCCTTGATTTCTTCCTTTGAAACTGCAACAAAAGAAATTACAACTAATAATTACGACAAAATAACAAATCAATTAACTAACACACATAACGCCTATATTTCCCGAAGGGTGGTGCATCTTGAATCCACATTTACCAGTTATTTTTAAGTTCTATCTAAAAGCGGCGAGCCTATTGCCATCTAGCGAGCACTGATCCAGACACCCAGCTGCTACTGAGAAATTCCAGATGAAAAACCCCAATAAAACTTTGCCCGATCTGGGAATCAAACCCAGGACCTCATGCGCAGCAATGGGATATTAATTTAGAAAAAGTCTTTTGAGGAAAGAACTACACAGATTTGAGTGGACCTGTCTAGTTAGTGCTAGCATTTGTCAGTCGTGTAGCTCAACTCAGAATTTAAGAGCTCAAAGATTATCATCTCTTCACACTCACTGCTGTGACAGACAAGTTACATGTAGCGTCACCCGTAAGAGACTACTGTAGTGAATTTTATTATCTAATTTATGTGTTGATGTTGTATTTATATTCTATTTATTCGTTTGTATTTATTGATATGTGATGTTTTGTTTTTATTAATTTGTAATCATTTTAATTTAAAGATGTTTTTCTAACATGGGTTATGTGGTACCTGAAATAAATTTCTTTTATTTTATTTTTTATTTTGTTCTTAGCTTTGTCTAACTAACAAGATGTAGTGGTGACTTTACAGTAACAGCAACGGATAAAATAATAAAGAAAGAAGAAGTTAATAGACTTGTTAATTCATCAACAACCCATTCAAACAAAGAGCCATTAACATTTTAAATAAACAAGACACAAAACAATGTTTAAAACAAACTACTAAACTGTAAAGGCCGTCCCAGACATTAACATAACTACATATTTTAAGCGAGCGCTTTATTCCGGCGTTGTTAAGGTGTGATCACACACTGGGGAACGCTTGTGCTTAATTTAAGCTATCTAGGTACTGACAGTGGCCCGCTGAGAATGTAGGAGGGTTGTGTTTGAGAATTAAAGTTCGGGATAACGTTGAGACTGTGTTTTAGGAGATAGTTTTCTGTATATGACTGGAAAATAGTCTGAAATCTTTATTGCTTTAAAGGGTCATCAAAGACCTTACCGAAGATTCATCGCTTTCCATCAGGCGTGATCGAGGTTAATAGCGGGCCCATTCAGCAAAAAAAAAGGTATGAAGGATAGTTTTTTCAAAATTTCACGGAAAAATAATCAGCCTAATTATAATATTTCCACTGCTAGGAAACTCTCAGGCCTCCTCTTTGTGATGGAGTGGGCCGAGTGCGAGTTAAAGAAAATTACTTTCTGTATTTTTTTCTGTTGGTTCATATCAATTATTTTCGGTGATTTAATCGATTTGCAAACAGATAAATACTTTCCAGAGGCTTAATATCATTCACTTGCCCGCATCCCAATTTATTTCGGGTCGACGCTGCATGTAAGTACATTCTTCATGGTCATCTCAGTTGTCAGGGTTCATATCATATTTCAGAGTCTTTTCAGTGCCTTCGGACAACATTGTAACAACCTTCACGATAAAGTAGGAATGTCTCAAGTGCCTTTCAATCCTAACACACTCTTCGAACTTTCCCAGACAAACTCTTTCACGGACACCTTCAAACCACTAAGCACATCAACTTAAAACGTCTGTCAGCCACCTTAACAGCACCACTAACAAAACTTACACCACAAGTGTTCCTTTATCAAACAATAAAAAGGAAAAGCAGAAATATCCCACTCGCCGTGTGTCCACAGCAACTCTGACGTCATAACGTAATGCGTCGCGATCTCCAGCGCGTGAATTTGTCGAAATGCCGCCATTTTGTGCAGAATAAAGTGCTCTGTTACGTTAATGTTCTGTTTATATGGTCTGGCGGGTATTAGTTGCTCATCGGGTGTGATGTAAAGAAATTTGCATGAATGGGAATGAAAATAATGTGGAGTTGATGGACTCTCATTTGTGTGTAGTTTCTTGTGACGTAAGTAAAAGAGTGAGTGTGTGAAAGTAAAATATTTATAGTATGTATGTTGGTTTTCCTTTCAAAAGTTTCAAACGTCACTAATTTGCGAGATAATTATCATGTTCCTTACTTTCTTCCAAATGAGATAGGCAGTTAATTAAATTTAAATGTTTCATCGGTAAAACAAATCAGCACATCATCAACATAGGTCAACTTTTCCCAAAAGCCCGTCCACCTCGACATGATGATGCGCGCTTGTATAATCCAAATTGCCGGATCAGTACCAGAAATAATTGATTCCCAATACATCCTATCACTACTGGTTCGGATCTCGAAAGCCAATTAAATCTCCCGTTTTAAAATCTGTCAACCCAGCTTCAGTGCGGTTGTAATGAAAATTTTCGGGCCAAGTTATCGAAAGTCAACGACGTGTATTCGACAGATCTGCTTCGACGGTATTAATTAGGGAATCTTTGGGAATATTTCCGAGTAAATTAATTATTGAAAATTTCTGAGCTTGAAGCACTCTTCGTTGAGGTTTTCGTTCGCAGTAGTTGGCGATTTTTTAATTGTGCTACTGGTTAGTTAATTATCTTCGTTATTCTTGCATTCGTTGAAGGATTATTATTGGAATAAAAAGGACTTGTTATCATGAATGTTGTCAAATTAAAATGACGAAGTACCTACTCACATTTTTAATCGAGAATTTTCAGTAGTTTTGAGATTAATTGTCATTGTCTATAACTATAGCCCCTACGTTGATCTACTGCATGGCAATCTAATAAAATACGGAATTACAAAACAATATTCCTTTACAACCAACAAAAACCAATATTTCTTTATTTTTTTCTTGAACTAAATTCCCATACTATTCACAACCAATAAATCTATATCCCAAACTTCGTTCAGACCTACTACAAAAAAGTAATTCCTTCCCACAGACGTTTCAAATTGTGTCTTAACATTTTTGTCTGCGAAATAAGTATTAATAAGTCTGAATGAGTCTCCATCTGCCATAAGCCCCGCTTTTGGGGCGACCACAAAAACTCCTTCCTCCAATAAATAGATGGTTTGAAAACCGCAAAACGCTTACAAATGTCTTGGTTGTAGGCTTATGTTAAAAGTGGGAGCGGTTACTGTTAGAAATATTTGTATTGTCATTCACCTTTGCCTTATCCCAGTTTATTTGGAGTCAGCGCAACCATGTCTTCATCTATACTTTGTATTATCATTATATTGTGTTAAAGAGTAGGATTATTAATATAGTCTGTCAATTGAGTAAGCAGTTTAATATTGTAAACATTTTATCAATTATCTTCTCCTGCATAATAAGTTGCATTTCAATTTAACAGCACACACTTTTTATGAAACCAATGTAATCAGAGAATGTTTCAGATTATCATGACCATATTTATCAGTAAGCCACAGTGGTACACAGGGTGTTCGTTTCAAGCGCATTTTGGTAGGTTTCTTCACTATAGTTCCCTAGAGAAAAATGCTGAAAAACTACATAATATTTTTTGACCCATTAAAATTCACCCGGTATACTAGGCTTATATGGAATGAATTGTGTCCTTCTCTATATCACTTTAAATTATTTGTTTGAGGGACTACTACTTTTTTACCGCTCTCGTCTATAACTCAGACAGTAAGTTGTCGAAACGAGCCTCCAGCTTCGACCCTTTCATGGTTTCAGTATCTGTGTTATTGCTGCTATTATCTACAAATATATCTATATATCTTTCATCTTTGTATTGAGATACATTATTCGTGTATGAATTGCTTTCCAGATAACATAAGATGAGGGATAAGTTTTACTCAGTATTCCTGTGAGGTTAAAATATTTTCTTGTTATTTCTGGCCAGGATTAACTTTTTCCACAAAGCAGATTAACAGCTAGACGTGGGATGTCAGACGATCGCGGGCAAGACCTGGTAAAGGCTCGCACAGACCAGGAAAGCATAGCACCAAGGGAAGAAGGCCTATACTCAGCAGTGGTTGGTACTAGGCTACTCATAATGTTGATGATGATGATGATGGGCATTGCTTGATTGACTCTCAGTCTAACTTCAAAGAAAATTGAGCTAAAATACTTTCAATTATGAGTATTCATTTGTTTCAATATAAATAGAATTTTCCTTCTTTTCCGTTACTTTATGATTATTTATTTCACAAAGATCTTAGTACATTTTGATGTTAAAAGTCTGTCACTTGTCATTAGCTTTCACTAAAGTCATAAGCAACGCTTTTTACCTTTATATATAATCTTATTCCACTTCTTGTATTTCATCAAAATATTCTTCTATTATCTGTTCATATCACGGCTACATTTGTTTTATTTTCCTCAATATATTAGCTGTGGTTTCCGCAAACCATATCCTTACTAAAGCTACATTATCCGCATCAGGCCACGAAAACCTCGTCTGGCTATGTGGCCGTGCTTTTCTTGGCACATTTGTCATCATAATTTTATACATTCTGTTTTGGTTAGGGCAAAAATATTATATGATATTTTTATAACGATTTTTATATTAGTCATATAAACAATCTTATAACTACAGAATGAATCAGAGCCCTTAAAAAATAAATTGTTTTCAACCAATTATTTTTGTAATATCAAATTCTCAGAATTACGATGTTGCTCAGAATTCAAAAATCTTGTTGAACTGAAAACGTTAGCTTTTGTGTTTGAAAATTGTTTGCGAGTGCTTACAATACCTACTGCCTACAATTTGTTTAGGGTCACCACACCAATAATATAATAGGGTAGTTGCCTGAGTAAAAAAAAATTATTATATTTAGTCCGTCAGTTAGATTATCGAAAAATAATGGACACGAATTATTTCTTTTGTCAATCAAACAAAAAATTACAAAGATAAAGGGCGTCAAAATTTGGGAGTGGGGGGGTGGGTCGTGACTTCACTTACTTGCAAAAATGTCGCAAGCAAGTGACGTCACGCGGAACTTCAACGGGCGATATCTTCATCATTTTTTTATATAATTGACAAAAGAAAAACACGGGGTCAAATTTTTTTGATAATCTAACTGACGGACTAATTAGATTTTTTTAGGAAAATAGCCTATGACTACCCCTGAATGTGTAGGCTTGGTTTCGTGTAGGTTTACATTACGCTGTACAACTTGTAAAGGACATCGATGGGCAAACTGTTACCATGAATTCAGCTCATGATTATGGCACAGAAAAATTTCGTCGATTAAAAAAAAAATCACCTACGCGGTCCAAATATATGGAACAAATACTTTTTCAACCGACGAAAAAAGTAAAGGCTGGTTGGGTGCATCACGTACTGAATTCATGGTAACAGTTTGCGCGTCGATGTCCCTGTACACCTCCGCCTCCTACTCCAAGGTATACACTCCTTATATTAAACTTCACCAACTTAAATAGGGCACCCAAAACTCCACAAACAAATCCATAAAACCTTTCACCAACAAAAATTTTGCCCCCGGATCCCACCAATATCCCAATCGTAACTTCATAAAGCGAATAAGAAATCAAATTAAAAACTTCAATGATTTCCTGCTGTCAGATAAAAATGGCGTCAGGGGAGGAAATCGGAAAAATTCAGATTTTTTTTCGCCCCCAAATACCTCGGAATATGGAACGCTGTGGGGTCATGTCAATGTCACATGCGGTTATTACCCGCAGGGGCGCGGATATAAGGAGCTAGAGTAACTAGATGTGACTAGAAATTGGCTGGCTATGAGAGCTAGTCTTTAAAGACGTGCCAGTGACATTTGACTTACCTAATTGATTTTGAGTAAATGTGTTTATACATAAGCTCACGCCTTCTTCGCCACACACTTCAGAACGCCACCTACTGCGATAGCTACATACTCCTCTTACTTCATTTACGTTCATAATAATAACACACCAAATTATCGTTATTAAAGTGATGTTACTTCTATAGTGTGTTCTAACTTTTTGATTGGTTTAACGTGATTAGCATTGAGTTCGAAACTATTGGGCCTCACATGATCAAACCAGTAATTATACCCACACCCTATCAAACAAGGTTTTGCACATTTTTAAAACTAGGATATCTATATATATAAAAATCAATGCCACTTTTCGTTGCAATTTTATAACTCAAGAACGGGCTCACCTATCCAAACCAAATGTTTAGGCTTTGTTTGGACTATTTAGTAGATGGTTTATGTGAAGTTTGCACAAAATCGGTAGAGCGGTTCTTCATTTATCACATTTTTTGTAACAAATGAATCCAATAAATGGCGGATTATTTTGTTAATGGGGATTTTGCTGTCAAATTGAAAATTTTATCAGATGAGGATTGTCCTGTCGAATTGAAACTTTTTTCAGTGTTGACAGTACAAGCATGTTGTTATGTCATTCATGCGGTCATTTCATTTTGGACGTGCTTCGATTAAAGCAAATTGTCAGCGATAATTATTGCTTTGTGTTTATATTTTTTATTAGTGTAGGAGTAGGTTAGGAGTAGGGTAGCAGTAGGTTAGGAGTAGGGTAGAAGTAGGGTAGGAGTAGGGCAGAAGTAGTTTAGGAGTAGGTTAGGAGTAGGTAGGAGTAGGTTAGGAGTAGGATAGGAGTAGGGTAGGAGTAGGCTAGGAGTAGGGTAGGAGTAGGGTAGGAGTAGGTTAGGAGTAGGGTAGAAGTAGGGTAGGAGTAGGGTAGGAGTAGGGTAGGGTTAGGGTAGGAGGTAGGACACCACGCGAACGAAGTAGCGCCGGGCAGCTAGAAATAATTTATATGGCAAAACAACGTTTGCCGGGTCAGCTAGTGTATGTATAAATAAAGGAACAAAATGCAACTGTTGTTTTCCTGCCAATTTAAGCTCGCTGTGAGAACTATGTCAGATCAATTAACAAAACTGCGATGAATTAAATGGAACTTAATACTTTCTGGCGAATTGCAGTAATGGAAATCCTGGGAATACCTTTTTTTTTTCTTAGGTGTTTAATTTTTTATTTAAATATATCTGTAAAGTTATTAACATCTTATTCTTGTAAATTTTAAATGGTTTTCGGCAACTTTAATCCTCTGACACATCTAGTGACGCTAGTAAACCGAATCTCTAGTGATGCAACTAACGGATATCGACATCTAATATTTTATGCCACGAAACTCGCAGTTGCGTGTAGTGACGGGCGTCGATATCGACTTTTTTTCATTAATATTTGTCAGTAAACTTTGGGTTTTACGTCAGTTCATTTTATTTTGTTTAATATGCGAAAAATTTGAGATGGATTATTTTATGGTGCTATGGTTTTATATACATATTCGAAAGTGTTTTCATAAATAATGGAAGACAGTAGGTGTCAATCTTCTTCAAGTACACTTTTTCGTTTCTTAGTGAGTTGTTAGATTATTCATGTTTTATGGATTTTTTTGGACAGGAATTATAACATATTTTCCTGTTTCATGGGAACCGCAAAATAAATTTTCCTTTTTAAAATTTACACATACAAATTAACTGTTATTTTAGGTAAAATGTTTTACATTTTTTTTAAATAAATTTTTTTAAGCAAACTTGCTAAAAATAGTTAAAAAATAGTTTTACTGTGTATTTTTTAAAAACTTACAAAATAATCGAACAAATTTACCCTGAAGTCAATATATCCATCGTAAAATGCACATAACTATCGATATCACCCCATCACTACTCATCGAACCTCGTTAATAGCACAGTGCAATTGTTTACTAATTGAAATCGAAAACTTGTTTAATTAATGACCGTACAGACGTAGCGATGAGCCAATTAGTGTTGGGCCACCCAATTATCGAGTGGAGTGCTTCAGGAAATAAACTAATATTAAATTGGTGTTATTTGAGGGTACTTTTGAAGTTGTGTGTGGAAAATTAAAGTAGTCGCTGATATCGATATAGTGGTTTGTGAAAAAAATGTTTGGTTGAGTAGTCATAAAGTTTAAAGAGTTTATCGAATCGAATCATTCATCGAATGTATGGGATGGCTGATTATTTCTTTGTGATTACGATGATGGTCTCATAGAGAAAGTTGTTCAGTTTGATGGTCTGTACCACACCCCTAAATATGACTATACCTATCTGATAATGCTGAACAAGGTGGCAGGACATCGAC
Organism: Apamea epomidion; assembly: GCA_947507525.1. Taxonomy (NCBI): domain Eukaryota; kingdom Metazoa; phylum Arthropoda; class Insecta; order Lepidoptera; family Noctuidae; genus Apamea; species Apamea epomidion. The sequence goes on along the minus strand of OX382249.1, from coordinate 13,102,393 downwards.
GGGCTAACAAAACGCAAAAAAGCAATAAATGATTTTAGACGCCCCGGATTTTTTATGAGTTGAAATTTTTTGTCGGTTACTAAAATAAATCTGCTGTTCAATATATTTTGATGGCATAGGTATTGTACTATGATACAGCTGATACTTTTTTTGATAACCGCCGAAAAGTTTCTGCCGAGGGGGTTCAGAATCACGTACTACTGAATCCATGGCAACAAGCTGCGCGTCGATATCCCTGCCACCCTGTATACATAGATACCCTTGAACTCCAAAAGCCACTCGATAAACATCAAACCAATCGAGCTACTTTCCCTTAATCTTTCCCTACACATGGAACACAGATTGCAAATCCATGTAAACCATTATTTCTTTTCTCGAACATCGAAACAAAAAACAATAATATCACGAAATCAAAAATCGGATACGATTTTCCGGGTCAGTAACTTCGGCCACGGAAAAATATATCTTGGGGCAATCGAATATAACTTGGATACATACCTATGTATAAATGATCTGATATTAATTGGAAACCTGGATGACTGGTAAAGCGATATTGGATTTTTTAAATCCTTGCACTGACGAATTGGATTTAAAGTTTCGATATTTATTTTGCTGTTTCGAGATGTTTCAAAGTGGCTGTAGATACATTCTCCCGTATTTATTTTGTCTGTTTGCTTTCTCGCTACGTCAAAGCGTTTTAGTACAAATATTGGAAACGAAAAGCGTTTTAATATACGCATAAAAGAAGCAATGTAACCAGAGATTTTGTATCTAATTACATAATATACTAGGTTTTGCCTGCGACTTCATTCGCGTGAAATTTCTTGCTCTTCAACGCAATCCAAGCATCATATCTTCTGCCTGCGCTATTACCTCGTTTTTGCTTAGCTTTCTCTCTGAGTTTTTTTCTGTTTGCTCAGCTCCTGAGGGTCATAGCGTGATGTTAAATAGCCTGTACATTTTCACAAGAATTGGGCTAACAAATGCAAATAAAAATGATTCAAATTCGACCGATAGTTTTCAAGATTAACGCGTTCAAACAAACATACAAACAAATTCTTCAGGTTTATTATTAGAAGAATATAGATTGATTTGGTTGTAGAGGCGTAACTGGGTTGTGGAGGTCCGATAGGCAGTCGCTCTATGTAAAATACTGGTATCCAGCTGCATCCGGTTAGACTGTAAGTTGACCCCAACATAGTTAGGAAAAGAATAGGCAGATTGAAAAAAAAAATTGTAAAACTGAATTGAATTGTATTTTGAATTGTAAAATTATTGCACTGTGCAAGATAAAATTAAATATTTGTACACCATATGTAATGGTAGAATGTTGAGGGGTCATTAAATGTCGGGGGTATAAGTATTATTCACATACAAATAAAAAAAAACTCATGCCTTTTCCCCTTGAGGCAGAAACTATAGTCCGTCATATGCTACGATCCTTATGTATGTATTTTGGGTACTTAGTCATAGGTACACACGCCGCGGTTACAATTGGCTGCTTGACCTTTTTGAAGGGTACCTACTACAAAACTTTCAGTAGTTTTGTAGTGCCCTTCAAAAGGGTCAGATTAGTAATAATTCGATAAAAAAGTAACCGCGGAGTTTCCATAGTAACACGGATATAACTTTCTAAGTAAGGTAAGTAACTGACTTCTTGACAACTCAAATTCAAAGTTTTTATTTCAACCACCATTTACAAGCACTTTTGAGTTGTCAAGAGGGTGGTCAGTGAGGAAGATGAAACTAGTTGTCCATTCCCAAGGTTCTTATGGAGAAGAACGAGCAAGAAAATCCATGAACACTCATTTAAATTATGCTGTTATCGTTGTTGTTTTATTGTTTTATAGTGCTCCCAATGTATTTGAAGCGAAAACATTATTTTCTTCTATTTTGTTTTCAAATTTCTTTAGTATTACAAATTCACTCTAGATCGATAAAACAGCTACATACCTGCATAGAATCGCAACACTACCACTAGGGACTGACCGCTCTCCAAGAAAGGTGTCGATGTGTCGACAGCATACCTCTTGCAAATCCTTTGGGAATACCATACCTTCCAATATGCTGCTCGTGTAGTAAATAACTAGTTTTACCACGCTAGAGTAGCTTAGAATGTAGTTTATATCTAGCAGATATTTTTATAGCTGTATGATTTGTGAAGTCAAATTTAAATTGCAGTCAAATCTCATGCCTGTGTGTCAAATAATTGAATTAGACCATTCATCATTCTCGTGCACTTATCCCATTTTATTCGTGGTCGTCGCAACATGTCTTTTTCTCCCATAATTCTCTATTAGTCGTAATATCGGAGTTACCCCCTTTTTAGCCATAATAGGCTATTTTCCTAAAGAAATCTAATTAGTCCGTCAGTTAGATTATCAAAAAATATTGAACCCGTATTTTGTCAATTATATAAAAAATTATGAAGATATCGCCCGTTAAAGTCCCACGTGACGTCACTTGCTTGCGACACTTTTGCAAGCAAATGATGTCACGACCCCCCACTCCCAAATTTTGACGCGCTTTATCTTTGTAATTTTTTGTTTGATTGACAAAAGAAAAAATACGTGTCCATTCTTTTTCGATAATCTAACTGACGGACTGAATATAATTATTATTTTTTTCCCACGCAACTACCCTATTGTTATCTTTCACACAGTCCATCCACCTTTTTGTGATCTACCCCTATTCTTATAGCCATTCACATTCATACATTAAATTTTCCTAAGGAAATTTTCGTCGTCACATGCCCATGACAACCGATTCCCACACAACTTTTCAGTCACCGGTGCCACTTTCAGATTTCCTTTTATGTACTCATTCCTTATTCTATCCATTCGCGTAACACCACATACCCCTTAGCATTTTCATCTCAAATGTATGCAATCACTATTAATGTTTTAATTATAAATGAGAAAAGATGAATGTATAATCATCGTACCCATACCTGGCATCCTACTATTGTATAGAATCTACGAGTAACTGAACAGACAGCTATGCTGCTGGGTAGTTTGTTGCGCCAATTCTTCTTACCAGCGAAAGCAGTTGAAGTTGTGAAGGGCGGGCGTTTTGGGGGACTGTCTTATGTAATGTTGACGTTCGAAATGTGCTGATTTTCATCCTAATTTAAATAAATGACTTTTGATTTTGATACATCCTTAATTACTTTACCACTTTTGAAAAAACTTCCAGTGAAATTAAATTTCAATAAGCATGAAACAATCTAACTATCATAGCAAAAATATACTGTGACATTTTATGACGTGCGACCGACATTCAGTCTTAATGTGGTAAAGCAATTACGAGTCAGTTGTACACAAATCTTACATGTGAATATGCGAAGACTTGACCAACTATAATACATTAACATCTTTAGTTGCTTACCTTTATCCCCCTTGAGCTCCACGTTCCCTCTGAACCACACAATCCTGGCTGCAGGCTTGGCGTTCTTCACCAGACACTCCAGAGACACATCCTCCCCCTCTTTAACCTCCAGCTTCGAGTTGGGGGGATGGTTCGTGATTTCCACTGCAGTTGGGGGTGCTGTGAACAAAAAAAAAAACAACAGGTTAAGTTAAATAAGGATTCTTTCGTCTGGAGGATGTTATCACTTAGTGGCCACGTGCTGCCGTGCACCACGAAGGTGTTCCGGGGTTTTTGTCATCCAAGACGTGCCAAAAGCGTACCACATGTAGCAATTTTTTTATAGGGTTGAATGGCAAACACGCAAGCGTGGTTATCATTGTTATCAATGCTAATGCCTTCTCTGTATGAGGCAAGGTTTTTAATGTATATGGGGCAAATAACAGCCAGATAATAGTCACAATACAGTTTCTTCAATTTATTTTGAATTCAACCGAAAAGACCAAGATTTTCTTACTCCAAAGCACAGTAGGCCAAAAACACCAATAAATATTTCATTTTAACTGACTTTATCAGCCCCTAAATTATTAAATTAATTCAAATAGCATAAATTATTATTAATCATCAGCTCCATTTTGTGGGTAGGTATTAAAAACCGAACATCGTAAATTAAAATATAATCCCAAGGGATGTCGAGAAAGTCATTCATTTTAGGCAAAAAATTGGCCTCTGATTTAAACATGAAAAATAAAAAATGAGCCTCTGATTTGTTATAAATATCATATTAACGCATCTGCGGGGTAACTGCGGAACATACGAACAGTAGCAAAAACTTTCATTTTGACAGTTCAACAACATTAACTGCATTATTTACGTTGTTGAGCAGACAATTTTTCTAGCATATGAAGCAATGGATTATCAATAACCTTCAAAATGATTCAGATAGTGAGTAAAAGTGTGTTACGCAATTAACCCTAATTGCGTAACTGGAAAACGTTCTAATATACATATTAGTATAAAAATACAATGATTTGACTCAGGTCTGGGTTTGGCAAACCAACCAATAAAATACCTTTTAGATAAATCAAATTAAATGTAGGCAGGGACTTATAGAAAGCAGTTGGATTTGACTGAAGGATAAGATGGAAAACCGGGTGTTGTATAGGGGAAATAAGGTGACCTATATTCAGTATTCTCTTCTCAATCGTTCTCTCACTGGTTTTTGATCTGTTACGATCATTGGCCTGGTCATAGGTGGCAGCGCAAAGGTCACTTTGACTGCATGATTTGGGACGCAGAGGGCAGGATAGGCGGTTTGCGACATAGCTTCACAACCACACCCTACCGGAAATTTGCAATTGCTCAGTTATTTGATCCGACCACCGTTTTGGGCTTCGGCTCTAGGTTGTTTGCTCTCTATTTTTTCAGTCACCATTAGACTTTCCATGTTTTTGGTACCTCTGCGGGCAATGTGGCTGAAGTATCTCATGACATAGAATTCAGTATTATTCAGCAATAAATTAGCGTAGTTCATTGATACGTTCATTTAGTACCCAAATGATTATAAAAAAATAGATTATGTAAATTTTCAGCACGTCCAAGGTAGCTCTGTGGTCTACAACAACCAAGGCTGTATATCTTTCTGGTGTAAGAAACATTTTCTAAGCTACTAACAATATCTATTGTAGAACCTCTAATTATCCAAGGAGAGACATCAAAGTCAGAACGTTATCTTCTTGACTTTCACGGACTATTTTTCACGTTACCAAGTTCTGTGTGAAGTTTAATATTATAATGTAATTGTAACCAAACTCGCAGTGGAACCTGCCACAAACATTTATAAACACAGAGAGATGGTTTCTGACTTCATTTATAAGCTGAAGCGGGTTTAATGTAATGCTTATGTTTAGTAGGCATTTTCAATCAAAGTCAAATAATTTATTTCTATTACAAGACACATTTTACATTTTATTTCTTGTTTTGATTGTTGTTTTTATTTATTTATGTATAATTGCATGCTGCACTGGTGAACGTCATCACGTCAACGCCGGCTGCCGCTGAAAACCAGCGCTGGGGCTCTGTCTCGTATAGGGCATTATGCTGAGCGATGCCCGTTTTGCGTGAATGTGACGCATGTCTACCCCCAACTTCTTATTATTTTTTTGTGTGTTTATGTTCTTTTTTATGCGTCATGTTTGTTTGCTTTCTTTCTTTCAGACACAAGCATTTGCAAGAAGAATTGAATCTAGTTGTCCCTTCTAAAAGGAATTGTGTTCGCATGGAAAAAAGTGGACAAGAAACTCTTTTAAGCTAAGATATTAATAAGTACCTATCTTAAAAAATACATTTCAGCCATTTTTATTCGCCCACGGATTCTATGTAACGATGGTGCTTATTAGCGGGGGGGGGGGGGGGGGAGGTTTGCCATAATCGCCACGCTTAGCAGACGGCTTGGCGACCGCACTATGGTGTTAAAGTGCATAGAGAACGCAGCAGCGTTCTTTCTCTATCCATTCTCTAATAAGTCCCTTAGCTTTTTACGACACCCACGGGTAATAACATGGTGCTATTCTTTACGTCCGCCACCACACGGAATGTCACAATAATCAAGCCTTGTTTAAGTCCAGCACAACTATTACAATATATAGTTTCAAACAAACCCAGCCTTCCCTTGGTCCAAATGCTTTGGTTCCTCCGTACCGAAAGACCACAAGAGCCAAACAATTCAAGGCCCTCAATCCTTAGTAGGGATGGGCCACAGCCTGCCGAAACTCTTGGCACATAATGCCCGCTATTCACTTATAGCTTGCGGTCAGTAACCGGATATTGTTGTCTGACAAGCGACAGCGACGCTGAACACAAAGGTGAGAACCTGGCTTTGTTGCGGTCTACGTGGCACTTTGTATTGGTTTTGTGTTCCCAGAAAAAATAAGCAGATAGGTAGATAAACGTTTTGATTTTTCGGAAATAGAATTGGGGGCGGGACTGATGTCTACGCGTCTTAGCCATGACGTCGCATTTTCATTATATTCAATACTAGCTGTGGCCGCGACTTCGTTTGCGTGGATGTCGAAATCAATTAACTCGGCCTATCGAGGTCAACGGCTGGATCTAGGCTTCTACTAAGACGTTGCTTCACAACTAATACCCGTTTTCCCGTTTTTCCGTTTTTTAACCTTTTTAGCGCAGCCGTGAGGCACACACTATTGTTGTCGGAAACATTATTTTTATTTTATTAATTTTGTATTCTGTGTTTCACGAACTGTGTCCAAATAAACTTTTTTCTTTCTTTTCACCAACCCTATGCGTCACATAAATGTAATGAGTAAATTTATTGGGCAGTTACTTAGCGCAAAAAAACAGCACCAGGTGAAACTAAAGTTACAATGCCAATGCATCGATTGCCTAGCAACAGGTTTCTAACATAATTGACAGACATAACTTACAAAACTATAGGAAAGTGTGAAAAACTTCAAAACTTACGAGTTACCTACTGAGAAACGACCTGTTAAACGGGAGTGGTTGCCTAGAAAGCTCTTCCGTTGGTATTACCTAACCTACGTTGCTTTGCTCTAGAAGGACTATAGCGACCTAAATGGTGTTGTCCTTCTGAAAGGTCGGCGACGGCGTGCGTGTACAGTCACGAGCAAAAGTATGTATACACTCGACTTTATTCAAAAGTGATTTACTCCTTTATTTTTAATGAAATTTTATGTTGTTACGAACATAGCATTTTCGAACCCATAGGTTTATGTAATGTATCGTATTTCAAAGATGCATTGGATAGTTCACGAAAAAATCGCATTTGAAAGCTGCCAAGTGTTGACATATTGGTGCTCGTGACGTGTACTACCAGATGAATGAACGTAAACGAGGCAAAAGAAGTACATATGTAAGGATCGTAGCATGCGACGTTCTGTAATTTCTGCCTACCCCCATGGGAAGAAGATGTGAGTTTATGTATGTATGTTGATTTTCTTGACGTTAGTGAAAGGGCTACATTCGCATACACTCAGTTCTCTTTTTTCAGAATCGAGTAACTAACTAACTCAAACTCAAATCTTCATTGCTAACTAAGTAACGATTTCAGAGATTAGTTATTTGTACAGTGACCCTCAATAACCTCACGACGTAATTATCTTTTTTACTTTAGTTCTTTTAACTTGAGCAACATTTTGTGCGAAATATTTTTTAATGACATGTCAGCCACAGGTTAAAACTATCATTAAAACATGAAAAATAGTAAATAGTATCTTGATAAGACTTATTACAAAAAATTTTGTTTTTTATAGAACCAACGTAATTTATATTTTGAAAATTGAGTCTGAAATTAGCTCAGTGGCAGCCGTCGGTACCCGTCGCTGGCTGGAGTTGCCTCTGCCGTTGACGCGTGTCGCTCCAGCAAATATTTAAAAAAAAATCTTCAATGTCGCACTTTTTATTTTTTAATAATTTGACGAGGTTTTTAATTGGAAAATGCTTTGATAGTGTACATGAATTTTTGGATTATAAATTGTAAATTTTGTAAATTGCATTTTAATTTATTATTGTTATTATTATTGTGTGCCGAAGCTCTTCCATTATTGACATGATTATTATTGACATTTGTGATTATTATTTATTAAATTTTATAGTGACATTTATTTAATTCAATGACACAATTTTAATGGGATTATTTGTTTACTGACTGCATGATTATGATCAATAATTAATTTCAATAAAATATGTAATCTTATTTTATATTTGCACGCCGAAATTAAAGGCAGAAGTAGAGAGGCAGAGAACAATTCTGTACATTTTACCAACCTTCTGTACCTTATTTATGCAAATAAATGATTTTTTATTTGATTTGGGTTTGGGTATTTCATGTTTTCAAAAAACTCCTATGCTGCCAGGGTTTTTATTTAGTGTCGTCCCCACAAATAAACAAATCCATTTTCCTTAACCAATTTGATATTAATTTCACAATTTTCCATTCAAAACAGACTACGAAAAAAAAGCGTCTACCCACCCCTAACACACAAGAATCTCCTACAAAACATTCCATCAATACTCCATGAATGGCTATATTCTGTAGAGCATCATGGCTGCCGTTACCATAGCAACCGGCCGGGAGATTCTAACAATAAAATATGGATAAGATTATAGTGGGGGATATTATTCATAATATAGCAGTCTTTTCGGAGATGTATGCTGATGTGTGTGTGATAACTGGCGGGAAAATATAGGGTTTTTGTGAAACATTTCGTCCTAAAAATAGCAAAGAAATGGTGAAAAGCTTAAAAATATATTAGCAAGTGCTCTCTGTAACACTTCCCACACGTGTCTGCCTGCCCGTTCAGTGATTTTACTGCTTAGCTATTTATTAAGTTACACTTTTCATTTAGTTTACTGCTTAGTTTTCACTGCCGAACTTGTTAATAAACACGGATTTTCTCATTTTTAATTTACCATAAATACAATAAGCAAGTGCCGCTTTAAATCAGTGCCATTAGTAAATTCTAAAACTACATTTATTATTTACTTTCAACGTCAAACTCTACAACACCCTTTCTGACTGCCTCACTCACTTATCCATTTACCATTCGCGCTTCGTCTAAACATTTACTAAACTAACTCACTAACTGTATATTCGTTAGACCCTTTTACTTTCTTTCTTTCGTTCACAAACTTCGTGAGACGTTCGGAATAAGTGATGGGAGGACTGAAATTAGGTGCAAATCGTCAGTTTGAACATCTTTATTCCTAATTAGGTGTTAGCTGATGGTTTTATTATTAACTTATTATGTTAAGGAGTGGATGATTAGGACTTTGTGTTGTGGTTAATTCATTTTACGAGGACCTAAATATAAATATGACTAGCTTCAGTCTGCGACTTCGTCCGAGTGAAATTAATATTCCCCTTATTTCCCTTATAAATTGTAAATTTTGTAAATTGCATTTTAATTTATTATTGTTATTATTATTGTGTGCCGAAGCTCTTCCATTATTGACATGATTATTATTGACATTTGTGATTATTATTTATTAAATTTTATAGTGACATTTATTTAATTCAATGACACAATTTTAATGGGATTATTTGTTTACTGACTGCATGATTATGATCAATAATTAATTTCAATAAAATATGTAATCTTATTTTATATTTGCACGCCGAAATTAAAGGCAGAAGTAGAGAGGCAGAGAACAATTCTGTACATTTTACCAACCTTCTGTACCTTATTTATGCAAATAAATGATTTTTTATTTGATTTGGGTTTGGGTATTTCATGTTTTCAAAAAACTCCTATGCTGCCAGGGTTTTTATTTAGTGTCGTCCCCACAAATAAACAAATCCATTTTCCTTAACCAATTTGATATTAATTTCACAATTTTCCATTCAAAACAGACTACGAAAAAAAAGCGTCTACCTACCCCTAACACACAAGAATCTCCTACAAAACATTCCATCAATACTCCATGAATGGCTATATTCTGTAGAGCATCATGGCTGCCGTTACCATAGCAACCGGCCGGGAGATTCTAACAATAAAATATGGATAAGATTATAGTGGGGGATATTATTCATAATATAGCAGTCTTTTCGGAGATGTATGCTGATGTGTGTGTGATAACTGGCGGGAAAATATAGGGTTTTTGTGAAACATTTCGTCCTAAAAATAGCAAAGAAATGGTGAAAAGCTTAAAAATATATTAGCAAGTGCTCTCTGTAACACTTCCCACACGTGTCTGCCTGCCCGTTCAGTGATTTTACTGCTTAGCTATTTATTAAGTTACACTTTTCATTTAGTTTACTGCTTAGTTTTCACTGCCGAACTTGTTAATAAACACGGATTTTCTCATTTTTAATTTACCATAAATACAATAAGCAAGTGCCGCTTTAAATCAGTGCCATTAGTAAATTCTAAAACTACATTTATTATTTACTTTCAACGTCAAACTCTACAACACCCTTTCTGACTGCCTCACTCACTTATCCATTTACCATTCGCGCTTCGTCTAAACATTTACTAAACTAACTCACTAACTGTATATTCGTTAGACCCTTTTACTTTCTTTCTTTCGTTCACAAACTTCGTGAGACGTTCGGAATAAGTGATGGGAGGACTGAAATTAGGAGCAAATCGTCAGTTTGAACATCTTTATTCCTAATTAGGTGTTAGCTGATGGTTTTATTATTAACTTATTATGTTAAGGAGTGGATGATTAGGACTTTGTGTTGTGGTTAATTCATTTTACGAGGACCTAAATATAAATATGACTAGCTTCAGTCTGCGACTTCGTCCGAGTGAAATTAATATTCCCCTGAACCACCACGTCGCCTCGCATCGCCTGCCCGCGGGTTTTTGTTTGGTTACAATAGTGGCAACACAAATTCAGACTCGCCCATATTAAAACTTAGCCCATAATAAATATTCATTAATACAGTCACTCCTAGTTGGTTAAATAAAATAATTCACTAAAATTAATTAAAACTGCAACAAACCCCAGAAATAAACAAATAACCTCATAACTTCTCTCTTGGGTCTAAACAACACAAATCAGTTTACTCAAAAACAAGAAAACTCCTAAGGAGGGCTGTTTCTTCAAAAAATATATTTAAATAATTCTCTAATCTAATTCTGGTAGGCAAAAAGGAAAAGAGAACCCTGAAAAAAAGTCGAGGAAACAAAAGGGTTCCGCCGATCGAAATGTGCCAGGTTAATAATGCAATTAGAAGTGCCGCTTGTAAGGTTAGGGTGGAGGCTTAGTGACAAGCGGTAGCGTGATTAGCGGAAGCGTTTTGTTTTAATTAATTTTAGGTAGCTCAGAAAGTGTTTTTTTTTTTCTTGAAGGAAAAAATGACAGATTTGCTTCCCATAACCTTCTAATTCCTTAATACCTATAGCTTCGTGTATTTCCGAGATATAAACTCAGTTGGAGTTTGGGTCGCGGTAATCAAAGTATTTATTTCAATTAAACCAATTAATTATACCATTATTTACCAATTAATCACTTTTGAATTGCCAAGGAGTCGTTCAGTAAGAAAGATGAAACTAGAAGTAAATTAGGATTACTAAAATTATTGCAAACAAGTAAATGTTATAGTTTCTGATGACTTCTTAAGATACTTTATAAAATCAACAAATTCGGAAAAACTGTAAAAGAATCTCTCCTAACTTGCGGACTAACGTTTTTCGACGATCCGCTTCCCGCTCCCACTGCAGCCACAACCGCCTACTAAAAGCCACTTCTGACCGTGGGAAAAGGTAATTATTGACTTTTTCAACTTCCTTCCCTCCCTAGACGCCTGGCGAAAGTAGATAAGACCGGCCTAATTAAAACCCGGAGCTGTACTTCTTTTCAAGACTTTGACGTGCTCAAGGATAAAAGACCAAAAAAATTCTTTGGTCTTTTGTGGTAAGATGTATGATTAGTGAATACATGCATAGGTTAATAAGTCTTTTTATTAATTTATCTTGTACTAGCGACCCGCTTCTACTTCGCGCGGGTTTTACTATCCGACAAAACATCGAGATTTCTTTGAGGTTTTTTTCAATTTTGTGAATGTGAGAATTTTGCAGGTCTTGTAGGGGTAAGTAATAGATGATATAACAACAAAATCTCTAATATTAACAACATACAGGCTGATTTTTTAAAGACCAGCCAAATTTAAGGATGTGGTACAGACCATCAAACTGAACAACTTTCTCCATGGGACGAATAGCGTAATCGCGAAAATTTTATCAACTGTCCCATAGAAAACTTTAATACCTACTCGACCTAAATGTATGGAACGGCTGAATTTTTATTCGCGATTACGATGTTGGTCCCATGGAGAAAGTTGTTCAGTTTGATGGTCTGTACCACATCCTTAAATTTGGCTGGTCTTAAAAAAATCAGCCTGTATAACAACGGAACCTATAATTTTATTTAATATAGCGATTACTTAATATAATGAACGATTGATATAATTTTAAAATAACTAATTTTTATAAGCATAACATACATTAAATATAACATCGTTTGACATAACATACATTAAATATAAAATCGTTTGACATACCACTCAAAAGATATAAAAGTTATTTGGTCTAATATGATGAAGATAGATGAAGATAGGGCGACGGAGCCCCACTTCGCGGGGCTCTTATTTCTGGGTGCTTTAAAAAAAAGAACCATGAAGGCTAAGGCAGGAGCTCCGCCTTAGCCTTCTAACCTAACCTATCCGAGTCGGGGTATTCTGAGTCGGGGTGTTAACCATTATGACGTTTTTTATATATATTAAACGTTAGACCTAATGATTTTCGATTAAATAAACAATATACATATTAAACGTTAGACCAAATGATTTTCGATTACATAAACGTTATATCAAACAACGTTATACTAATTAAGTTTTAGAATAAATAAATGTTATATGTAAAGAAATTATATCAACAGTTGGTATATCTCACGTTGATTATATCTTATGAACGATAATATAATGAAATTAGACCAAATGAGTTTATACGTTATGAGACGCACCCGGTCGTGTAGACTCATAGATGACCACCATCGAGATTCGTTGACCATTTTCTCGCCCCCCATTACACGAGATTTAAACATAGTTGCTAGCGAAATATGGGTGTACCTACTATGGGTACATCTCTCTCTAACCTTTCGGGGAAACAAGGCAGGATGTTATGTTGTGTCAATATTATTAAAATTGCTGTACCCTTACGGGGCTTATATGTATCAGGTGCTAGACCTTTAAAACTGCAATAACTGTTTTACCACATGAGAGTAATAAATATTTGAATTTGAAGACAGATACACAGCGTAGGCTTCCACAAACGGGTCAGTTTTAACCCTTCAAGTACGGAACCCTAAAAACTACAAAGACCAATGAACAGCTACAGACAAAGGACCAAAAAAATTCCCTACCAAAAGACTAAGGCCAAATAAGGTCAATGAAGGCTTGCCCCACACTTAGGCACCTCATTTGGAGCTGTATTTGCTCGCGGCCACTATTTGAAGACCTATTGTGTAGCTTGATTGCGGCCTGGCTTTGCTTCTAGTAGTTTATTACACATTTCACGCTTTTAGAGACCTTGTTAGTAGTAAATTATTTTAGGGGAAGTATTGTTATTTAGCTTGTAATGTTCTTAGTGTAAGATTTGATTTTTGCTAGCCTATTATTCTGGTCTGGTACTTTTAAAGTTTATTTGGTTACAAAATTTTCTTCAACTAGGTAATGCCGATGCCATCTTGTTTTAAATTATTGACGAACTTGTAAAAGTGTCTTAGAAGATCTATTCATAGAAATAAACATTTCGTTTAATTTTATTGGTTATTTCAGCCCATAGTAAAAATTACTCCTGGTCGACTGATATATGAGTTTTTTAAGAGGTTCTGATTATGAAAATATAGCTTCAAAGCACGTTTTTCTAGGAATTTATACGTAGAACACTTACAAGAATTCACAGAATCAAATACACATAAAAAGGTTACAAATATATTCGAATTAAATAATGAAATGAAAGTAATTTTAATAATTACTTAAATAGTAATTTTTTTAAAGTAATAAATACTATAACCATAACCCTAGGGATCCAATAGCAATTACTATGACACGAAAGCAAACCCAAGAAATCCGCCATGACACTTCATTTGTTAATGAAAACACGAATCCTTTGAGTGAACCCTTGCAAGCTTGGAAACACAACCATTGACGCTAAATGTATGAAAAATGTAACACTGTTTTCTGTTGATCAAATGAATTACTGAAGTTACCAATACCATTTTTATTTCAACTACCTTCTGACACCCCCGCGACTTCGTCCGCGAGGGTGTCAGTTACATTATAAAACATATCCTGTGGCACTCGACATTAGTGTAGCTTTCTATCAATGAAATATTTTTTTGTAATCGGTTCAGTCCTTCCAGAGATTACGTTTTACAAACAATCAAACCATTTTACCTGTTACACATTTATGATGCGATCGAGTTTCAGGTTTTTGTGAAGCTTATTAATGGGAAATACCTTGTCATCTAGAAGTGATGTTTTTTGCTTTCTAAGTCTATTGCATGTACAAAGCCAAGAGATTGCTTTGACTATTTTATGGTACACTAGCTTCAACCCACGACTTCGCCCGCGTGGATATCGGAAATTATCCCACGGGAACGTGCTACCGGGATGAAAAGTAGCATATGTCCTTCCCTAGGATGCCATCTATCTCCTTGCAAAATTTTATCGAAATACGTTCAGTGGTTTAGGCGTGAAAAGGTAACATACAGACAGAGTTATTTTCTAATTTGAATATTATTATTTTGTAGTACGTATGGATAGTGGGTCTGTGGGCCTATCGATAGGACTGGCCTGCATTGGCCAAGGACAGACAGGTGTGGAAAAGGTAAAGAGAGACCTTTGCCCTGCAGTGGGACATCACGGGTTAGATAGATAGATCACTCTAGCGTGGTAAAGTTGGATGCCTACATTTGACCTAAAAAGTGTTGTTTGAGAGCTTTAAAATATGAAATTTTCCCTCAGCCTTGGTTGTATTTTTTTACTATAACATCATAGAAAAACTTTTGACATTCAAAAAACAAATATTAACTCCAAAAGCCAAAGCGTTCGTGGAAAAATCGCCACTTCCGTTTCCCTTTTAATAAAACACGAATGGTCTATCAAAATTTTGGACAGAAACATGGTTGGTAGGCTTTTAATAAACAACAAGGCATATATTGACACGCCTCAAAGGCACACGGCAGAACTGTGAGCTTCAAATGCGCACGTCCGTGAAACACAAAGGACAAAAAAAAAACAAAATTTTAGGTCGAGAGTTTTTGTAGTATATTTTTTTAAGTCCGCATTTTCTGCGTGAGTTTTGGAACTGTTGAAATTTTAATTGAGTGGGTTTTGAATGGTAATTCTTTTGATGATTTGTGTGGGGATGAGGCTCGGGATACCAGCATAATAGCAACTGGCAGGTCAGTTCATAACATTATGTCTGCTGATGATCGTAAGGTCATCGATGGTCGTTGACATTTTCGACCAAAGTAACTAGTGTATTTGTACATGTGACATCCACCAACCCGCACTGGGCCCGCGTGGTGCGTTATGGCCCACTCCCTCTCACAGAGAGGAGGCCTGTGTCCCAGCAGTGGGAACATTATAGGCTGATTATGCTGTTATGCTATATTTTTACGACCTTTTCACATCTACTTTGAACATGTTGTAGACAAGAGAACAATAGTAATTTAAAGTATTGGTTAAAACGTCTACATGTCTAGTAATAATCCCAGTACTTACGGTAGGTAAGCTCGAAGTTGTTGTGAGCCAATTTTAATTTTTCTTTAAACATTCTTATTAAGTTTTCCTTTGAAATAATGCTTTTGACGTCATTACCACGAGACGTTAGTAACATTATCGTAGACTAGAAAGTTAAAGGAGAAAATAATATAATAAATAAATCATTTGCAGCCGTATAAGGGATAATAAACTCATCTACCTAGCCTTTTCCCAACTATATTGGGGTCGGCTTCCAGTATAACCGGATGCAGCTGGTCTAATTGAAATATACGATTTGTAAACTTTCACTCTAGATATAGCAAAAACCGTATATATTCCAAACACTTGACAGAATAACTTAAATACAGCATCTTGGCTCGAATCGGCTGCCCCTATTCCCAGCATCGAAAAATACGTACATAACTACAAAATACGGCTCCCCAACTATGCAGGAAGTCCAGAGATAAAAATCTGTATTGATAGAACCCCTGCATCGGTATAAGTGCCAACATTTAAGATTGGCCCGATATTTCGTGCTTTGTTAGAAACTTGAATACGACAAACTTAATAAAGCTGAAAAGGGTATTTTTTAAATTAAAATAGGCAGTTTGGAGTCTAATATTTATGATGTAATAAAGGCTAGTGGATTATAGGAATTGGTGGAAGCAGTGGAAATTAATGAACCGGGCAGCTGAGAATATTTTAAGGAGTTATTTTTTGTCGGTTAAAATAGTAATTGTTTTTTTTCTAGGAAGCTTCAGTGAATTATGAATTGAATAGACCATGAAAGGAGCCATAAAAGAGAGGTAGTCCTAGAAAGAATAAAATTTGACGCCCAAATCATCATAAAAATTAAACCGATAGTTTTTACGATATTTAGAATTGAATAATGATCTGAATCCGTGAATATACTCGTTGCTTCATCATTAAAGTTCAAGAGCTCGTTAAAAAACATACGAGTTTTCCAAAGTGCTCCAGCAATAAATCAGAACATTCTTAGAAAGAAACGATACTTTACGATCAGGTTTAAAGAAATCCAATCTTGATCTATTCCTCCAACAAGTTTTCATCCATCTTCAGATGTTTACTTGCTTCGAAAATGCAAAGACACCGAAATTCAAAAAGACTCGAACATGTTGTAATTTTTATCAAGAAAATCAACGCTGCTACCAGTCAAGAAGACCGTTTTCACAGAGCCCCGTGCCAAGTAACCCAAGATATGCATCAATGAAACAAAGATACTTGGCAGAGAACCAAGTAGGATTGTTTAATTTTTAGTTTTACTGTACCCCCGGATTTGGCTCGGTTTAAAGGAATATCGATTTTTTTGAGTTATATGTCCAGGATGGTCATGCTCGCTTAGCTTTGTGGAGCGGGTTTGTAATGGAGATTAATGGGGATGCTGACAATGCTGGTGGAATGGCTGTCTGGGCACTAAGGGTAGATTATAGTGCTCTTAGGCTTATGTAGCTCTACGAAATGTGAATGTACTACAATCGTGATATGCAGCTTTAAATTCGATTAAAGTTCTATTAGTTATTTCAAAAGATAGGATAGCAGGTGCTTCAATTTTTAATCTCAATTCTTCTACTATTACTTCTTTCTGAAAATTTCATCCAAATCCGTTCAGTAGGGCGGGCGTAGGTGTTACATCATGCTTAAATACTAATCTTCATTAAATAATCTCAATTCATCTTATATTACTTTTTTATGAAGTCATTAAGCATCATCAACTGCTGCACTTTAAATGTCGTTCCTGAAATAAACCAAAACGTGCAAAGCATGTAAGTTTCCATCCATAACCCCGTCAGTTACTGTCCCGTCATTTTATTGCCGACAAAATTAATCGACATTAATTATTTAACCATCGTCATCACCAATAAAAATGACAGTCGTTTCATAATGACTTATGAGCTATGCATTTTAATATTTGGAAGCGCACAACGGGCACTGACAATGCATTGGTGATAAATTAAAATTTATTTTCCAGTGTTTTATGGGCATTTATTAGGCATTTATTTTATGGTTTTTCAAAGTTTATGGGTTTCAGATATTGACCTGTAGTTCTGAAATAGTAATTCTGGAAATAGTTTAGTAGACTTTTTGAAGAAAATCTTTTGTTGAACAATTATGATGAGTTCCTACTTTATGAAATTTTTTCTCTGGAAGACAATCTGTTAAAAGCTCATCTTTTTCTGTCAGAAACGTTTTTGCTTTCATAATAGATAATCCTAAAAGTCTTCTTATTTGTAAATCAAAATGTGTAAGCTTCTTGTCTAATGTGCCTATTTGTTTAATTTAATTCGTTTCCATAATAATATATCTACCTATATTTCAATATAAATACATATATGTCGCATCCGGCAATTGACGTTTACAACAAAACCATGCACGCCACCTAGGGGCAACTATCAGGACTAGGATTGGCGCTTTGACAGAGTCGGGGCGTTTCCGGTCGGTTACGAGGTGGAAGAGAACGCGCCAAGTCGGCATTCTTGATCCTGGTGATCGAGCGGTGAAGACGCTTCGGAACTGTCCTACGTTTTGTTGATTCATCATCCTTATACCTGCCTGCCATTGTCTCACAGCAGGGTAAAAGCCATAATAGTTGTTGATTGTGTTGTTGTGTAACAAGTGATTAAAGTGATTATTTGCCTAAGTAATTGTTGTTTATTTGCACGATACCCACGTAAACCCGCCTGATGGCTGATCGTAGCTCAAACCATCCTGACGATCCGTCATATACTTAAATTATATTTTTAAATATTAGAATATAAAAGGGATAAAACATTTAAAAATATAAAAAATAGTATCCCACCGGTATCGGGAACAGGGTCCAAACTACCGGTGGTCAAGGCTCCAGACAGAGGAACCTACTGACAATGCGAGCCGTGTCCAGAAGTACCGCTTTCTGAATCAACTCTTTGATCCAGCTGCTCAACGAGAGCCTCCTCAGGTAACATATCTACCTATAATATATAAGCCTATTAAAACACTTCATTTTGTTAAATCATCACGGAAACAATGGGCAAGAACTTTGGTGACACTAAAACCTATTGCGAACATAACTAAAATAATATAACACAAACTCTTTCCCAATAAAACGCAATAAAAACAAAACCCTTCTCCACGAAACAGAGAATATTTCTCCAATGCCTTTGAGAACAAGTCTCTTCGTTAGCCTCGTCCGCTGTCGTTTCAAAATAACATCAAATTACTTGCTTATTGACTGGACGTTTGACAGGAAAACTTTTTTTCTAATAACTTATAATTAATTTCCAAATTGTGACAGAAGTTTTTGGGTTTGTTTGTGTGCAATCTCGGTCTGTTAATGAGAATAGGAAACAAATATTAATTCGAGTTAATGAATAATTTCTTGATGATTCTCGTTAATATAGGTCAATGGAAATGTGTCGTTTCTAAGAAAAATAATGAATTGATTATTGGAAATGTGGCTTACAATATTACATATTTTTCTCGATAAATGTCTTATACTAGCTTCTTTTATTGCTCCCTCAACCGCATCGCATCGCATCGCCTGCCCACGCTATTACTTCGTTTTAGCTTAGCGTTCTTTCTTATTTTTTTTTCTTTTTGCACGACTCACAAGAGTCCTAGCGAGATGTAAAATAGCCTTCCTCAAGAATTAGGCTATCAAATGCAAAAATATTTTTTCAAATCCAGTCCGCAGTTCCAGAGATTAGCGTGTACAGACAAACAAACTCTTCAGCTTTATTATTAGTATAAATATAGATGTGTATACATGTAGAGTTGCGGTATGAAGATTATTATCTAAGACAGACAACACATTTCAACAAACTGTCTACCACACTGTGTAGCCTAAAAATATCGCGACACAAATTCAGTTCACTAACGGCAACGCTAGAGCCTAATTAACACGGTGCGGTTTGATTTCCTGTGGCATACCGCATACCATAAGTTGAAGCAGCAATACAAGTTGTTTCTTTTGTTTTATTTTACGTCACAGACAAGTATGTAACTTGCATCGTGTAGATTGGGCTTTAGTAGGTGTATTGAAACAAATGCAGCGTGAATACGGGGTGGCAGGGACATCGACACTTAAACTGTTACCATGAATTATTAATTCAGCACATGTTCTAGACCCTAGCATAGAAATTCTTTGTCATTAAAATTAAAATCAGCTGTTTCCTTTAAAAGTACAACACCCAGGCGGTCAAAATGTATGGAACAGCAATTATTTGTTTAATATAACTGACGGAAAATTCCACCGCAAGTACTGAATCAATATCCCTGCCACCCTGTATAGTGTGTATATCCACACTCAATATTTTAGGACAAAACTTTAGCTCTAATTCAACAACTATACTCGAATAGTCTTGACCAGCCGCACTGCGCACTCTGGCGTCTCTTTAGTCTCTCGACATGGGACGAATTGAGAAAATTCTCAGCATTTCGAAGCGTTGGTAATTGCGAATGAATTGCTAGATGTACTGTAGTTCCTTGTACAGAAAATGCTATGTTATCTATTGTATGTCCATCTGTGAAGTTTGTTTATGTATCAGCTGTTCCCTATGTGCTTCTAAGACTTAATAAAAACGAGAGTAAATTCTGATCAGAATCTGTGAAACCGGTTATGATATTTATAGAATTTAGTTTATCATTAATAGTAGGTATTATACTAATATAAATATACATTATACTATAGCGGTCTGCTTAGAAATCCATGTTTAATTATCCACAAACCTACAACTAAACCTAAATACCAGGTTTTATCTTCCGTTTCGAAAGCCTGGTCAAAGTTCTTATCTTATCTTATGCGTTTCAGCTCTTATGATTGGTTTACCAAAATAATAACAAACAATCATGTTACTTGCCAAAAGCTTTGTCTAAACCGGGGCTTAGTCAGATAAATCAATTTCCAAGTGTGTCCAACCCCTAACATCCCCCAATATATGAGCTTAGCTCTAAAAATCCGGATCAAAAGTTCACGACATAAGATTTTTCATTTCCTCCTCTAAGTTATGATATTAACAAATCATAAATATTTCGTGCCTATCCGTTGGTCGTCCGTATTTGCTGGCTTTCCTCCAAAACTGGCCATAACGAACGCATTCTGACTGCATTTGCTTGTGGCGTAATTTAAAAGCGGAAAGTTGTATATTTTAGTGTCTGCCTGTAAATATAAATCATTTTTGTGAATGTATAATTTTGTAAGTTTTTGTACAAAAGGTTTGTTTGTATTGTTGTACTGTGTGTTGCTGGGTTATTAGGTCAGTGGTTTCGGTTTAATTTTTACTTGAGATTTTGGACTATTGTATTTTAGGACCAGTGTAATAAAAGTTAGCCACTGCATTGAGATAAACACTCCTACAGTACGGTTTACATTTGTTTTTGTAAGGCCACGTACGCACTGACACCTGTCAGTGCGTATGTGGAGGCTCTAGGCACTAAGCATACCAGGTGGCTTGCTTAGTGCCCAGGCCTAGCGAGTCACCTTGCGAGTAGCGAAGTGAAACGAACGCCCTAGAATTTTCGCAACCGCCCCACTGCGCGCTTGGCGCCTTCGCTAGTCAACTAGCGTGTATCGAAATGTTAAATCACTAGTTCACCCAACGAAACCGAAATTGCGTATTTCCTATAAAAATACAAAGACTTGTATTCAAGTGTCCCTATAATATTCCTAGAATGACATCGCTATTTTTCCTACTGTTTTTTCCTGTGCGACAAAGACGTTTCCTTTTTTCACTCACACACACACAAACATAATTAGCCTATAATTACCACTGCTGGGACACAGGCCACTCACAGGGCTTTTTTCACTCTACCCAATCATAATGACCAATTTACGGGCGTCACATTTATAAAATAAATTCTGTGAATTCTTTGTATGTGCTGTTGTTGGTGTAATAAATAAATAAAAGTACCAGCATCACATAAATCGCGGCCACCTTATCTCTTACACCATCGTCGGTTGAACTACGCCAAGTAATTTATATACTGTGGCGCGCCCCGTCTGAGGCAGACGTTATTCCCAAATAATTGGACGATCACACATAAGACACATGTCGTATATTATATTTGTTGTGGAAAATTGATTATTTTGTGGAAAAAGTTGAACATTTTATGACAACATAGATGAATTAGGTTTTTTAAGCAGAATTATAGGTAGAAAGTAATATACCTACCAAAGTAGATAATAATTTGCACGCATGGTACCTATGCTAAAACCATGACAAGATAACGTTGTAGCCCAACTAGCAAATTATTGCCAGTCAACCCGACTCGTCGTAATTTAAATAAATAAGATAATAACCGTAGACAAGACTTTAGAAGAAGAATTGCAGTTACTAGTCAAAACTTTACTCGGTTCTCTTAGCATAAGCTAACTATTACTAGCTTAGCATAATATTCTATGAGTTAAATATTAATATTTTATGCAAATAAAAGTTCCGGAATAAATTCTCGGAATTTACGTGAAAGCCCGTCGATATCTAGCTTTAACTAAGCAGTCACACAGCAGACACGAAACGCCACTTTGTTTTATACAGGGAATATATTTTGTAAAACCTCAGACGCGGTACGATGTACCGCGTCTGAGTGACTGAGTCTGTCTGATACGTTTTCAATGGCTAAATGTTGATATGGAATATGTCAAAATTTAGCCATTGAAAACGTAACCACGCTTTGAATCTATGAAACAGTTTGGAACCGAGCAAAGCGTTTGACCAATTCCCCGAATTGAGTATTTCTCCTCAACTCCCCATATTTAATTCTCATCATTTCTACAAAGTTGCTGATCTAGTTAATCGTTTCGAATATTCTTGGGAGTGGTCTTTGAGAACAACCATAATAAAATTAGCAGGTCTATCAAGCATTACAGCCTATAATGTTGCGACTGCTGGGACACAGGCCTCCTCTCTTCGAGAGGGAGTGGGCTGTAATCTACCACGCGTGCCCAGTGTGCGTTGGTAGATGTCACATGTCTTTGAAATTTTGGTTCTAGGACATGCCGGTTTCCTCGTGATGTTTTACTTTACCGTTATGAGAGCAGTGGTGATGAAATTATTTACACAAAGAAAAGCGTCTGCCTGTGTTTGAACCCACGTCCTACAACTCGTAAGTCGTTATTAATGTGCCACCACAGCTATAAGCAACGAATGCTGGCATAGAAATTAATATTTTATAGATAAACATTCAATATCATCATTGCCTATCCTTTTCCCTACTATGTCGGGGTCGGCTTCCAGTTTGACCGGATGCAGATGAATACCAGTATTTTACATGGACCGGCTGCCTATCTGACCTCCACAACCTAGTTACTGGGTAACACGATACCTCATGGTAAGACTAATTGTTTGACTTTCGACTGTCAAAGATCCCCGAATTACAGTCGGGATCATAGATATAGGGCTTTTTACGAGATTTTACACTCTACGTCATTTTTTTCTGTTATAGCCATTTCATACAACTATCAAAGAATGACAATTGTGATTTGAATATATGAATAATCTAAGTTGGTAGTAAATTTGATAAACAATTCATTTCCCCAACTGTAGCTTCTAAGAATTATATAATCTACTCATGTTTTTATCTTCACTAGTTTGAACTAAATGCATTGTTAGTCAAAGAACTTTCCTCAAATCAGATACTTCGAATAGGTCTACATAAGGTCTCCCACAAATTGTATTTTTGTCAATTTGCTTAATTTCCCCGACATTACATAGAAATGATATTGCCAAGGGTCACTCCCTTGGCAATATCATTTAGCTGGGAAAGAAACAGCATGACGTGATAGCAACTTTAAAGTTGACATAATCAAAAGCAATTTACAACATAATCAATTTTTTTTTTAAACTGCTCAGAACAAATTAAACCGTTCAGAAAACACAAAAAAAAAGTTAATAATTGAATGACAAAAATATTTCAAAAGTCGCCCCAGTAATTAAAAATGCTGGCATTAAGCAATCAAGAACAAAAGGGGTATAAAGGGGCGGAATAAAGGCTAGCACACACGAGCAATTAGGGGAAGCGTGCCAAATGTCACATTGAATGGTGAATGGCTTTATTTTATAGGAGACAGCGAGTCTGGATTACCCTTTACAGTTGAATGATGTGTGATGTTTTAAATGCCAGTTTTGGTTGGTGTGGGAGTTTAAACAATGGTTGTAGTTTGTCCACTGGTTTTAGTAAAGTTGAGATGGACTTCTTTTCTTCTAACGGCGCAATGGATATTGTGTGGAACGTTTGAAAATATTTTATAGGCAGAACTCACACTATTAACATGATTGTTATCTACTATGTAATTAAGTCATTCGAGTATCATCAAATCTGACATATTTCGACATACATAACTGGACATAGACTCTTCTATCCTAATAAAAGGATGGGTAGCTAATGCTTTCGTCGTCTCCCAACTTTTTAAATCCTAAGAATCGTATGAAAATGTTGCCTGGACCTGTATCTATCTCTCCCGTAAGTATTCCGAAAACATATTTAACTTAATCTGTGGTCGAATCGAATGTTTACCTAATTACATAAGACTAGCGGCCCGCTCCGGCTTCGCACGGGTAATTAACAAAAATTTCACAATTAAAAATTATTATACACACACATGAACCCTTCTATTTGCGACAGGTTACTAAAAAAAGAAAATTATAAAGAAAGTTTGAATATTATTATTTTAATGAACTTTTGTTTTTATTTTAATGATTTTTTTGTTATTTTTTAATTATTTTGTTTATTTCTAATTGTTTCTAATTTTTGTAAAAATATCATAACTACGAGTATATTCAAAACAAAAGCCATTGAATTTAGTGAGTTAGAGCTTCCCTATAAACGATATTTGACGTTGTTTTATTTTGGGGCAGCAAAATATATTGATTTTCAGGAGCTCGGACCCGCGATAGGCGATACAGTAAACTGTTGGCCATGAGTAAAACATTATTTTCGTAGGTCGATCCCTACTAATTCGAAAGTTTGACCTTGGGACTTGTTAATAGTTAAGATGAAAGTTGTTTTCACCGGAAATTGAAGCCGTTTAAATGGGATTGACAAATTAGTTGGGATCATCGGTATCCTCGGTACATGAGCCAGTTGACCAGCTTCTGGGCCGGTGATAATGGTCGCTAAAGTTAAATTATCCTTCAATTCTTTAATAAGCAGCCTCGTCCCATTGCACATGCTCGAGGGGCCTATATTTCTCGAAAGCATGATTGGAATTCTGATTTTTAACGTCAATTCATGTGGTGGCAGTCGAGAAGGGATTAGACAATTTAAAAATTCCTGTGGGTAATGGACTGCGTCTTCGATATTAGTTACAGTGTCGATCGATTTGTCATTTTTTATTTGGCCGGGGACTTTTTAAATAATCCAATTTTTTTTTTTAAACCTTGCCCCACACTAGGAATTTCTCCTGTATCGTGGGTGCGTTTACAAACAATTAAACTCAGATACACAAACAGCCAAAACCGGAACAACTACTTGTAGGTCATACAAATATTTGTTCCGTGCAGGAATGGAACCTGCGACACGCAGCGCAGCAGTCAATCGCTTGACCACTGCGCCAACCGTGTCGTCAAATTGTTTATTTCGTTGACCTTATCATTCCTAGGTGTCACTATTGCCCTAGAACACAACCAAAGAAAGTCCTTTTCGTGCAAATTTTCAATGACATTATACAGGATGTCCCGAAACTCAACGATGACCTCGTACCGCGCGAGAGGCCAAGGTATATCAGTTATGAAAAAAATAGATGTGCTTAGAAACGGTCTCACGTTCCGTATCGTTGAGTTGTGTACCTACAGTGTGTGATTCGCTAGTGCGACTAATTTGTTCGTAAATTATAATCTGATTTGAACTGCAAACCGTTTTTCTATTCCGCTATAACCAACACTACCCATAGTAGGCCCACAGTAATTAAAATATGCCTGATGTTAACGAGAGACAGACATACATTCTCCGACATTATACTTATTATCAGTATCTACTTACCGAAAAATATTGGTTTAGTTCTGAAAAGAACTTTTATTTAGTTCTAGAAAGAACTTTTTTGTTGAGTTTAATTACCTACTAAGCGAATTAAAAATCTTTTCAAGCTAGAATTATTCGATTCCGCACACGACCGTTGCGTAGGGAGCCCTTCATTTCTTGACATTGACTCCTCTCCCTTACGGCCCGTACCCCAGTGACGCCTACATTGCATAAGGCGCTGACTAGCTAGTCGAGCAGGGTAAGCGGCTACCACGCAACTTTTTTCTAATACTTACATTTTTAAACTCGTGATATCTTTCGAATGAAATGTCAGAATTGAATAATTCAAAAAGTTATATAAAGATATTAAAGCAGTCTTGAATATGAAGTAATTTTTTTTTATAAGTATTACCAAGATACAAGTAAAGAGCCTTTTCTAGCGGCGGCATTTCAATTAATGTTTTAAAATAAAAGAACACTTATTGTGGCATAACTATAATAGTTAGACATATGCTGTCGGGACATTTTTTGGTAAATAATGATGTATTCTGCAAAGTCGTAGTACATTTTTTTATTCTATCATCAATAGTTTTCGCAGTGCACGCGATGTAAAGAATATTTTAGGTAATTTTTTTGCACCTTGGGTTACATTATTGAAGTTTTATGTAAGGATCTCTATTTTTTTTAAATATTATATAGCCTATGTCACCCGAAGATAGTGTAGCTTCCCAAAAGTGAAAGAAATTTTCAAATCGGTTCAGTAGTTTCGGAGCCTATTCAATGCAAACAAACAATCAAATCTTTCCTCTTTATAATATTAGTATAGTATATGTGTAGATATAGATTTCACAATATAACTACCAATGATGGACTTGATGAGACTTTCTAAAAGTAGGCTAAAACTAAACCTATTTGCTAATTTAACTTTTTTCCTAATGAGCATAATACTTCAGTACGCTTAACCCAAAGAACCAAGCTTACTCTCATTAGAACACACACCAGCCAGCCTTCATCCAATCAATGTTCAAAAGAATTTCCATTAATTAATTGATTTAATTAACATTTAAATACGCCACACCACTTCAAACTTGGGCCATATGTGCCTTCACGTTCACCAACTTACCTTTACACTTCTCACAACCTCTATCGGTTACTCTAGAAGGTTGGTATTCGTCTGGCAAAGGTCTTGTGATTGTGTAGCATTTGTTCTGCAAAGCAATAGGATTCAATATGGCACCATATGCTCTGTGATGACGATTTCATTGCTGGAATCAAAGCCCAACACTTGCAGCAATTAGGGTTTCAACATTAATGTTGAATTTAATTGTTTGTTTTATCGAAGGGGGTTAGGTGAGGTTAGGGTTGAAATCGTACATTAAACATACATACACACACACAAACTCACGACTTACTCACATTAAACATCCATTATAGAATTTGAGATTGTGGATTTCAACCTGCAGCCTAATTGCGTAACACACTTTTAATGGTAATGCCTTCAGCATAATCAGCGTATAATGTTCCCACTGCTGGGACACAGACCTCCTCTCTGTGACAGGGGTGGGCGGTAATCCACCACGCGGGCCCAGTGCGGGTTGGTAGATGTCGATTCGAACCCACAACTTATATCTCGTAAGTCATTGAGTTATTTACGTTATCAAGCTGACGAATATTAGAATCTTATAAACGAATGGATTTTGAACTTCCTTAAAAACCCTTTGGATTGTGATTGTGCTACGCAATTAGGGAGCTGACAAACTGGCAAGTGACATTAAAAATCATTCAACTATAACTTTGTCATCATTTACTTAAGAAAGGCGACGGAAAACAACATTTTCTTGACATTCCAGCTACGTTATAAGTCTTAATATGGGCTAAATAAATTCAGAATTTCCTTATCGACAAACTCGATAACACGATCCTGGGAATCGAATCAAAGATCCCATCTTTTGCGGTGGCACTATATCGACGAGAAAGTCAGCAAAAAAATATTTTAAATGTAAGCATGAATGATAACATAAATATAACATCTCTCCTGTATTCCATCCGATGGGTTAGGCAAAGGTGTACCTATAGTACTCTCACTTTCAGCTCAGCTTTCAGCATAAATTAAGAAAAAAAAATTAATGAAATCAGAATACATCTCTTCCTACCTTTTGACTACAAAAAACTGTAGAGTCCACAAAAAGTGATAAAAGTAAGTGCACAAGTAATAATAAAATATCAACACTAGACAACGTTCAAAACTCTTTGACAACACCCTCGACTTTGACGAAAGATACTCCTTTATTTGTCTCCACTCCCAGTCACGGAGCAAAAAAACTCCACGGATTTTTCATACGGAGAATGTTGCCAGTGTAAAAAACTACTGCATGGCGATTTTTACTCCGAAAGTTATACTCATGTATAATATCCCTTTGTCTATACAAGCCCCTCGGGGTTGCCAGTTCTTTTTCAATTTCTTCAGCAGACTGTTTCGATCACAATTTGTGTTGACGACTCCCCAATTCCCAGTGGGTTGGTAGGGATGGGAAATGTATCGAAAATCCCGGGGTCACGGGAGAGTACGGGATTTTTGGTTGATGATATCGAATTTATCGAGGTTTCAAAATGATTACTGAAAGTTAAAAGCGAGTTTTCGTATGTATGTCGTAATTAATTTTCAGTGCAACCGTGGATGTTTAATACTGCAGTGTTGTGGA
Source organism: Apamea epomidion (assembly GCA_947507525.1). Lineage (NCBI taxonomy): Eukaryota > Metazoa > Arthropoda > Insecta > Lepidoptera > Noctuidae > Apamea > Apamea epomidion. Next base: position 13,074,118 of record OX382249.1, on the reverse strand, counting down.
AATGGAAATAAAAATCCTATCAGCTTGAATTTAAAAAAACTTTAAGCGTAAATTCATTCCATTTTGTAAGTATTTCTGAATTTTCACGGACAACACGAATTTGTTTTAGTTTAATAGCTTTACTGACATAGTTTTTCCATAATGTTTAAATTTATGAATTAATACATCCGATGTTAAATTCATATATTAAGTTATAAAATAACCGCGTATTCAAACTATATAGTATACAAAACAGTTTAAACCCTGTAAAACAGAATATCACTGTTCCTGCACGAATAGACGACCGTTTGGCCGCAACTACTAGCCAAATCTTCAAAGAATATGCAAGCAAAATATTGCGGGATAGACACAAAATGTCCCGCAAAAATCCCGGTATTATTCAAAAACATAAAATCGCTAGTACTCCAGATTTCAGCTCTTTGGCTGTATCAACGAGGTTTCGGATAAATTGATGTGTTTCGGATACATTTTGTTTATTTCCGATTGATATTCGAATACAAATTCATGTATCCGTTTTTGTAAAAGATAATATTTTGAACCACTTTTTTAGATTCTCGGTTACATAAGTTTTATGAAAATCAGAAATATTTTTTATTTACGAATTCTTTTAACGGGCTTATCAGAAAAGACTCGTCATTTCATTTTAATATAAAGCCAGGGAAATTTACTGTTAAGTAAAATGGCTTCCAACTTGAATTGTCAGTTTATTTAAATGACAACTGACATTCTTTTGAACGAAATGACTGGCTCAACAATAGATGGATTAAAAAAGCAATCCTACTAAGCTAAGCAAGTGGTTGAAGTTGAACATGTCACTTGTAGACAGTATGTTAACCATCCGACTCAACCACGACTTCGCACTAAATTAGACCAAACAAATATAGTGCAAAAACTAAAACGAACAAAACGTTTTGAGTTAGTAAAGAAATAATAATAAAAACGATTCACATCATAACACACAAATAAAATGTTTAAATTATTATATCAGACTCTACGAAAGTAGAACGGACTTGTGTAGAATACAATCAACACTATTCTAAGTTTTAAAATGATTATCACGTAGAAAAAGTGTTTACTTAGTTAGATTAAAATTGGATATAAGTCTTATAGGCTAGATTGTAATTAATTATTATGAACCTGGTTCTTTATAATAAAGGATAAAAATATATTTAGATATGTTAACTGCTAAGCTAACACCGCACCAAATATGTAGGTAGGGCTTGAAAATGCCCAATAAAAGGTAATTTTCTACCCGATCAGCACTAAAAACTACCCTTAAAATTCCAATTATTATCGAAATCAAATTGCTAGGCGTTCTACCGTGAGCCGAATAAAATTTATTCGACCAATAAATTACTAAGATAACAATTCTCTCTGTTTGTTTAATTTTATTCGAAAATATTCGGAATAATTTAGCCTGGAAAGGTTTGAAACCTCATCATGTATATGAGGTAGAATTAATTGATTGACAAATTATGGACTATTTATTACAAATTGCAGGAAAATTTTAGGGCTGATTTTTTAATCGACAGATAACTTTTAACAGTGGAATAAAAGTAAAAATATAAAAAAATATAAAAATATAAAGTTAAAGAACATTGTCTTGGCATTTGGCAAGAGTATTTCAATGAACGCAGTCGGACCAAAGGTATATGGTATGTAACAATCCAACCGAGTATCCTTAAGCAAATGTGGTTTGACCAGGCCGACATGGGAAGGCAAACCATCATAACTGCTCTGCGACTTCGTTCCGGTCACATTCCTTTGAATGAGTTCGTATATTTAATGGGTAAAGTGGAATCACCTAATTGTGCTGAGTGTAATACCATTGAAGATGTGTATCACATTATGATGGAGTGTGATCGGAACGAGCCACAGAGATATCAACTGTCTTTGATTTACCCTATGTTACGCGAGACTGGAGAATGCAATAGTGTTCTTGCAAATCCTTAAAACTTGCAGGAGTACTGTACAGTCTCGTAAATTTAGGAATTAAGCGTAGAGGTTAATGAATAAGTTTTTTCCTTTTTATGTTCTTTTTAAGTTTGTTGCCACGATGAGGCTGGCATAATCTGCAAAGGTTAAACCCTCTATAAAAATAAAGAAAAAAAAAAAAAAATGACGTCGTGACAGTTTTTTATGGAAAAAATGTCAAAAATACAAAATTATTCCTCGGATAAAATTATGTGGCGTTGGAAAAATCAGCCCTTATTTGAGTAAATACTTATTTTGATTAAACTGGTTTTCTCAGAGGTTAAGTATTTCTTTTTCTTTCAACCAGGGCGCTGCTGAGTGAAAGGACTAAAGGTCGATTCTAGGTAGGGTCAAAGACTGTCATGTTTTATTTATATTTGTTTCAAGTGTCAGCTGAAAAACTCAAAGCATTTATTTCAATTAAACTAATAACAGGGACTTTTCAACTGTCAAGGAGTCGGCCAGTCAGAAAGATGAAGCTATAATAGTTGCCCATTTCAAAGCGAAGTAGCTTCCTGTGGAGAGGAACGGGCAAGAAAGTTTACTAAAGGGTACTGGTATACTGGTAAACCGAACCGTTTTTGGATAAATGACAACCGAACATTTGTTTGTAGTTCGTAGTTACGACAAGGGAATTAAACGCAATTCCCTATTCCCTTCTCCAAATTGGGATACTAGGTCAACGAGACAATAAGTCAGTCCGTATTGTATGGAACTCAAAACCATCAAGGGTAAGATAAGAATAAGATACTGGTCTTCTACTTTATTACCCACCCCTTTGGAAAATTCAAGCGTGATAATGAAGATATTTAAGTCCGATGGGACAATTAGACGATGAATTTTCATATGATTGACTTTACCTGATGTTAATCGTTCAATCGATTATCTTTTACCATTAAGATAAGCCTTGTTTTTACCTTACAAAATGTACTTCAAAAATCCAACTTATTCTCCAAAAGAGTAGCCCCATATTTATCTCAGAAAACAAGCAAATTTTCCTTGAAATTACACCAAGAAGTTACCTCGGAGAAATTTATTTGTACCGCAGTACCGTTTGATTATAATTACAAGAAGGAAATGTTTCTCATGCTACCATTGTTTTCAGTCATTAGGCAAAATAGTTGTAGAAATCTCACCAAGATTACTCGGGGAAATTGAACCGAAGGAATCTAGTAAATGAGCATTTCCTGACGAATATTGAAGACGAACATTGCACTCGTTTTTCTTTTTGACTTCTCTGAGAGCTTTTGTAAAGAGTGAAGCTTCTTTTAAGTATCTATTCTGTGCTCGAGGGTAAAAGATAAAAAATAATTACGTTTTACCATCGCTGGCCATGACAAAAGCCTAATATTCCTTTATTAACTACTCTTGGTAGAAAAAGGATATTTATATATTTTTTTTTTTGCTTTTTTCTTTTCCCTTGTCTCACAAATTAGGCCCTTTTTTCTATAAATTAAATCAGAATCGTAAAATCGAGTTTTGGGTGGTTAATGTTTTTAGGTAGGATCGTTTTAATGTTGTAGAAAAGGTAATACATAAAAAAGTTAAGTTTTTACTTAATTTTTATCCTTCATAATACGAAATTCTTATTCCGAAAAATGAAAACCATTGTTCGTATAAAAATATCAGTTTGTTTATTTTTAAGAACAACAGCACTAATTAGAAAGAAAAATTGGTTTATTTTCCAGAGAAACACGTGCGTACAAAAAGATAATTAATTAACTCGGATAACTAAGAAAATTTTTAACAAAATAGATCTATAACCACGAGTACAGAGGGTTTCCTACTTATAATAGGTAAGAGACAAGCAGAAGTATGTAGAGGGTGGCAGGGACATCGACTCGCAACCGTTACCATGAATCCAGTACATGATTGTGGACCACCTGCTTTGACATTTTTCGCCGGACGAAAAATTCCATTCATACATTTTCCTCATTCCGCATCACATGCCCATACCATGACAACCAATTTCCACACAACTTTTCGGTCACCGGTGCCACTTTCAGACTTCCGTCAAAATTACAGTAATTCCATTTTAAAAGGAACAAACCTTTTACACGTTGACACAGCACTAGTAATCTGAATATTAAAGTGGCTCAACGAATCAACATTATTTCCTAAAAGATAACTGGCATACAAAGATATGTTATTTTAGAGATGGGGCTGTCTCTAAGGAAAGCGATAAGGAAAACTGTTGACTCAAGAAAAAAAAAAAAATTGGTTTGAGTATATTTGATTATATAATTTATGTTACTATTTTGAAAGTTCTGGGCTAATAACATTTATTTGAATCAATAAATCTACGAAGGGCAAAGAGTCAAATGCGACGCCATTTTAAGTCGTCGTTAAGTCTCATGCTGTCTCCGTCACTTTAATGTGTATGTTAGCAACATAAATAGTTTTAAGACCGTCTTAAAGTTAAGTATCATTTATGTATCTGGAGGTAAATTCATTATTGTGTAAGTTGTAGTGACTTGCTGACTTAATATAGAGCTGTTGCATAGCATAAATCAATTTATTTATTTATTTTATTATTTATGTACAGACAGTAAAATACATATTGATATGACATAATTATAATTATAATTTATTGACAATCTAGCTTTAGAATTGTACACTGTATAAAGAAAACGTAAAATTACCAGAGTTTATTTAGAATTGTGGGTTCTGATTCTTTTCGAATCGATGATACATTTGTCTAGTTAACTATATTACTTTGGCCCAGTTGGTGGCCACGTTAGTCGCGGCTTCAGTACCTAGGGTTCTTTACATCCTCAAATCTGCAGGAATTAATTATGGCTGTACCAACATCACTATGGGCCTTACAAAGATCGAGGAATTAGTCTAAAATTTTCAACACCCCTTAGAAGAGTTCTGTGGAATACTTCTGTAGTAATTCATAAAACGTAGCCTTCCTTGTTTTCATTCTACTGTGTGATATATTGTCGTCTATCTTCGAGCTTTATTATTCAACGGGAGCGAGAAAAGCGGAGCTGAGCGAAGCGGAGCTGAGAATGATGGCGTGATATTTGGTAAACTGATGCTTTTGAATGCATACGGTCTTTTGTTTTCTCGTATCTCTAATTTATGGGATCATATCCCTTTATTATCTTCTAATGTTCCTTTGAACAGAAAATAGGACGTCTTCGCACACCTGACTAATAGGATCCGGGACTATTGGAAGCCATTTGAGTGCAGCGTGTTGATGAGAGCTGAGTGTGATAGATAACGATGGCAGATAAGACCTTACCACCAAAAACTACTTCCAGACACAATTTATTCAACAAAAATATAAACAGTTATCTACTACGCTCTCTATCTCCGCCTACCCTCAAACTATACTAGCTACATACCCTTTTGTCAGGTCCTAAGTGAATCAATTTATCACTAGTGATAAAACGCGCGGAGATATGATGCTAACATTTATAAACAGACGCGAAAAAGTAGATTTATAATACGTCTTTTACAACAACGTATCATAGCGGTCCAAATGTATGAAAAAGTATCGCGTTACGCGGTGATATCAAGGGAACGGAAAACGTGTTTAGTAGCTGGTGCTGTTATTATGTGAAGGAAATCATCGCGAGGAAACCGGCATGTCCTAGAACCTGATATTCGAAGACATGTGATATTTAACAACCCGCACTGGACCCACGTGGTGGATTCGTCATTCGACAGTCCTCCAAACACTCGCTCTTCACCACTTCCTGGTGCTTTATTAGCTGGGAGAAGTTGCAACAAACTCCCTAGCATTATGATTTCCAGACGTAGCATTATTGACTGGTTATCATCATTTGTTTAGCCTCTTCGCAACTACATGCCGTGTTGGGGGTTTCCAGTTTTTCGAGATGCACTAATATTTTACACTGTACAACACTTTACTGAACATAAATTAAGTCCAAATGATAACCTATAAAAGTGCAAATGAAATATTCACTACCTACTTAAAAGTAATCAAGCTTCATGCTTCCAAATTAAACAGATGTTAGAATTTTCCTCGTCCGTTCTAAGAAATAAAGAATTTAACCTTTATCTTTTTTATGATGAAATATTATAGATACTAAGGTACCTATAATATTTGGGAGTATATCATTTTTTCAAAGGACCGTCTTGTGGCAATTTACTTCGATATATGTACATTATGTGTTAGGAGAGGATGAATGAAAGGCGACTAACAAAAGATATTTGTTCGTCGAATCGTTGAGCTCCTTAAGTTTTGAGCTTAGGTGTACGATTTCTGACAAATGCGTGCACTGACTGGACAGGTCCTCTCAATCTGTGTGGTTCTTTCCTCAAAAGACCATCTCAGACATCGACCTACATGGTCTTCATATGATCTGACCAAGATTATGTCTGGACTTTAAAAGAGACTGTGACCTCCGAGTTTGTTTCGGCCTTTCTTCTCAGACTAGTCAGATAGGAAACGCCGACCCCATCTAGTTTTAAAATATGATTGACGTGTAAAAGTGTTTGTACAAACCTACTTACAAAAATAAAATCGTTTATCATTTATTTACCAGGCAGATGTGAATGGAAACGACGGGAACGCCCTAGAAGGACACAGTGACGTTATTGGTTTTGTTATTCAGGAAGGTCAGGTGCGTAGTGCTCGCAACCAGAGTGCGTGTATGACCAGAAGGCCAATTCTCGTAATTTACAACGTTCAAAATCTAGTCGCAGTCTCATCACGGCGACAAACAAATGTCAAAAACTTGTCAAAAATGTAGGGAAATTAGAGGTTATTTTTGACAGATTGAGACTGAGATCAGACTGTGAACGTTCTTAAAATTACGAGAATTGCCCCTTTGATGTATGGACGTAAACGAAGCAGAAGTAGTGTGTAAGGATCGTAGCAGGTGGCGTTTTGTAGTTTCTACCTACTCCCAAGAAGAAGGCGTGAGTTTATATATGTATCTGTATATATTTGGAACTGAAAACATCAATAAAATCGTGACCTTTTGCCTGAGGAAACGGCCTCGAAAAATCATTCGACAGGTATTTCAAGTCCGGCGATCTTTTGAATTAATTTTTCCTATCTTTTGTCGCAAACGGGCTTGGGGTGAAAGATAACACGGTAGTGCGTGAGAAAAGTGACACTTGTTAACCTTATCATCTTCATGTCGAAACACAAAACTGATTATGATTCTGGAAAATTCCGTCAGCCTACTAATCAATAATGAAGAAACCTGATAAGTTGGACATTCAAATATGTTTTTCCTTCATATTTAGTAGGTTCAAGATGAACCAGCCAGCAAGCGGGCTGCTAGGGCATATCCGGGCTGCTGGTGAAAAATCCCTAATGAGAAAGCCCAAGAATACTTTGCCCGCCCTGGGAATCGAACCCACGATCATGCTCAGCGGTAGCGCTTGCGAGCACTTGAGACTGACGAGGCGGTCACTCATCATCTTCCCGCAAAATCTTTCTTTCGATCCTTTCACGAAGATTCACTTCGAACTAAACTATTTCAAGAAAACGTTTTTATGTGACCTCTTTACTTGCCAAACCTCTAAGCTAACTGCACACTTTAACCAGAAAACGCGGAGATAACTCGTCTCGCAGTTAAATTCTCTAGTCTTGAGTTAATTCAAGTTTGCTAGATAAATTTCTGGAACTTTTGGAATATATCGCTGGCTTCAATCGGTTCGAAGTGAAGTTAATTTGGTCGAGGAAGGGTGGCTATATAGGTTGGTAATGCTGAGACTGTCTCCGTAAAGTTTTCCAATTTACCTATAATCTACATATTGATTTCCTGTAAATCTCTAAAGAATATCATGAGAAACGTCATTAAATGAAGTTCAACACTTGCAAAGTTGTATATAATTATTTTATTTTATTTATTCGGAAGAACAAACAATTACACATTATATTTTACAAGGAAATTGAACATAAGGAGTTATACAAATGTGTAACCAACAACGTTCTCCACAGATACACAAAAAGAAAATGTTGATAAAGTCGGACGGAATACATAAGTAATGAAATAAGATACACATAAATTACAGCTATCACTAAAGATTCAATATTATTCACATAAGTTTTTGATTGTGTCAAGAAATATGTTTCTAAATTTTTCAACGGATCAAGCAAATAGATCTAAGCCAGAGAATTATGTGTTACTTATGAATCGACCTTTGTATTTTCAACATGAGATCACAAATAATGAAAAAAAAAACCATAGATTATCTTCGTAAAACTCAATATCCAGCTCACTTCCAAATTCATAAGAAAAGAAGCTACGATTTTTTACACTTATTTTCCCTCACTCGTTTAAATCACAGGTAAATTAAATATTTGGTGAATAAAGCAAGCATTTAGGTACCGAAAATAGTTCAACAAAATAATCGTCAAGACTGTCCCAATATCAATCAAAACCCTACCCACCCTACCACCCAAACTTTATATCTGAAGGCGTGCGATTCAAACGTTTTGCAAAACCTTCCAACTTCAATGGCGATCGGGTCTTCATTAATTAATTGGGCTAACTTCTGAAATAGGCTAGTTTTTGGGATGATGCTTATCAACGCTCAATTTGAGTGGTTTAACTTGCCAGTTTCGAAGATTCGGGTTCGCAGCATTCATTGGAATAGTTGAAATTGCGGTTGGGTTAGTTGTGATTGCAGAGGTTGATAATTCGCTGGGTTGGCCGAGAGAAACCTACCTACTTTTTTGAAGTGGCAAAGGTATGACACAGAGGAGGGTTTACTTGAAGATCTCAAAGCCTGAGATGCTAAGAAGGGGAAATAAAGTGAATAAAATGAAATGAAATTGTTTATTATGTAAATAGGTTATCGGAATCACGACAAAGAACAAAACAAACTTAGATGATTATTCCTCCGAGTTTGTTTGTTAGCCGTCGAACTGGATCCATGAGGATTTTGACACACAAATAAGAATCACAGTTTGTTTCTATTTGTTTAAAAAAATTGCATTAAAATAGCGTTACGGAGTCAAATCGTTATCAAAATTAGGTTTAACTAACTGCACAGAAAATCGGAAATATTAATCTTTTCTTCATAAAAAATACTCTTGTTCTTATTTAGAATGTAATTTGAATAAATACATACTATAAGACATGGTGGTCGCAATTAATTTGGCCAACACCAACATTGTTGAGAAAAGGTTAAGCAGAGGTCTATTCTGCACACTAATTGCGTAACACACGATCAATCGGAATCTGAATCATTTTGAAGCAAATTGCTAATTCATTGCTTCATAAGTTCGAAAAATTTGTCTGCTCAACACGTAAATAACGCAATGAATGTTGTTGAACTGGCAAAATGAAACCGATTCCGATTGATCGTCTGTTACGCAATTAGGGTGCTGATGTAGGTATCATCATCGTCATTTGCCTCTCCTTTAATATCTCTAGTAGGGTTCTCACCAAATGTAGGTAAGTCATAATTAGGTTGCTCTTAGATTTTTATCCTACCCGTATTACCAAAATTTTTAATACAACTTTTTTCTATTCACCTCAATACTTACATACAGACATAAAATCAGAAAGCCACCCATTATTTGGTCGGCAACCCGGCTGATTTATAAGAACCGAACGGTGAATATATTAGGGTGGTCGCCAAGACCGAGCAATGTATGTGCGGGTATCTGATGGGAACCTAACATGTTTTGAAATACCCACTTATGTGGTTAAAAGGCATTCGGGGTGATTTTATTTACATTTGGAAATTGGGTTTAGGTAGTGCCCAAAGTACGTAACTTGTGAGGTTTGGATTCTTAGTTTCTTGACTTCTAGTGTCAATTAAGTGTGCTCCAGTCCAATCCCATTTGTATTGGTTATATTTTTATTAAGGTTAATCCATACTAACATTAAAATGATAAATGCGAAAGTAACACTGTCTGTTAACTTTTCACGCATAAACCACTGAACCGATGGAAGCTTGGAACCTAGAGAAGGATAAAGGATACTTTTCGTCCTGGTTTTGTATAACAAAATGATAAAATAACGAAAACAAAAAAAAATATATGTGAAACAACAGTTTTAATACAATAAGTACCATAGATACTCGTATATGAATATACTTATTTGTATGCAAAGTACAAATTATTTTGTCAGGACAATTTTTGGATTCAAAATGAGTCTACATAATTAATTTTAAATATAGGGTAGCTACCGTAGTTACTATGTGGTTTAATACAAAATATTTCTGAAAATGGTTTTATTTTTACCAAAACAATTACCTACTATTTTGATTACAAAACAATACTTATGTACTACCTACTCTATTTATATTTTAGCACAGCATCAGCACGCTCAGTTTCAAACTTATCTTGAAAGTATCTAAAATTTACTAAAACCTACTTAAAATGATAAATAGGCTGATAGGTAATGGGCTAAGTTAGTAACTTAAATAACTTGGCAATCTTTTAAATTAGTTTTGATCATGGAAAACTTGTAATTTAAGCATATTTCATGATATTCAGGGAAAGCCATTATTTTTTAGAAGCGTCTTCTATATTTTATAAAGAGCAAAAATAAGCGAAGAAGCAAAAAAAAAAATCAAATATATTATAATTCAATAAACAATAATTTTGCAACTACGATCAATGAAAACTAATATTGTAAAAAAAACATTCCGTAAAATCGAATTATTTTTGAACCGTGACATAAAAACGTTAGGGTGGTGACATAATAGCGTGCCGCAACGCTATGTATGCGCGTTGCGTGACGTGATTGTCGTCACTCTGTCGATTCATCACTGTTTCATTGTTTGATTCTACGATCAAGCAGTGAAGTTTTTCTACACTACATACAATCCATCACGCGAGCCCAGTGCGGGTTGTTGGAAAAATTTGGCTGAATTTGAGATGTAGACAGTAAATACACATCTTAGCACCACTGGGGTATGTTTTGTTATAATTGCGTGCGTTATACATAGACAAGCAATTTTGCAGATTTGACTACCCAGCACACATGATGTTAAAAGTAGTTGTAGTTAGCTGGCTGCATAATTAACTTAACCGCTGGCTGTACGCAAAGGTATGAATTCGCAGCGCAACTTTTCCGGTGCGGCCAATGTGTGCTCACCTTAAAGTGGGTAACTTTATAACTCGGGGTAAGAGAATGATTTATCAGTATACCCTCGGGCCAGAAGCATGAAATCTTTTTGATAGAGGTACAATGGGTGCCTTAGGTACGGTACAATCGAAACTTGATGCGGCATTTATTATTAGATAGTAGCTATATTTGTTTTGAGGTAGGCGTCATTTTGGAGGGCTTTTCGCACTGTCAATTGTTTATTTTAATTGAATACAAACATAAAAATACAAACATCCGAATTGAGAACCTCCTCCTTTTTTAGAAGTCGGTTAAAAAATAATGGCGTATGTTTGTGTTTTACCTTTTAGCCGCTGTTATCTTATTTTGAAAGTCTTCAGTTGATTTGGTACTTACCTGAAAAAAAGAAACAAATAATGAGAAAATTATGTTAACTAGGTAATTGACATTACATTCAGCAAAAATAGGTACAATCGCGATCAAAACAAGAAAGAAAAAATTGTACAATCTACGCTTTATGGTTGAAGAAACGATGAAAAAAAACATCTTACTTAATAATCCACCCTAATATTCCCGTCTTTAAATAAAAAGTAAAAGTCACCCCAGGAAACGCAATAAAAAATTAAAAATTCATCAAAAAAAAGGAAAGTTAAATAAAGGTAACGCCACACTTGGGCTCAACTTAATAAAATTCGTGTTACATGTCTGCTTTTAAATGCTTTACAAAATTTAGTAAGTTGGCCTACAGTGTTTAAACTTTGGACATTAATCCACTTGGAACGGTTCAAGTTTCTTACAACTAAAATAATGTACAGACGCCTCTGGAATATTTTCTTTAATTAAATAAAAATGCTGTTTAATCTTCGGATGAAAATGGGCTCTTTTTTCTTTCACAGTGGCTCGTGCTTATGAAGCCATTGCGTTAAGATTTTTATGACAATTTTTCTACATTTTAAAAGAAAGAAAGGAAAAGTAAACTGCAATTAGTAACAATTTCGTATTTTCATCAATATTGTGTACGCTAGTTTTGCGGCTTAATATTAAAAAAGAGGTGAAATTTGTGAGTTGTGTAAATGTATAATAATTTTAGGAACTACTCTATCGTTTCCAAAAAAAAAAAAATCATTAATGGGAAGCCACATTATCCCTAAATGTAATAAGCAATATTAAAAAAAAAAAAAATAACATGAGACAATCTGCTCTACACTTGGGCAAAGGGTGCGGGCGAAGCGGTAGTTACAATAAAAAAAATAATTTCTTTGCCAATTTCCTACTATTTCACATAGTAACAATCTATTATAAACGAAATTTAACAACGTAGTTGAATATAATGAAGGAAATAATAATAACGTTCGCTCCAAGAAAATTATAAAACTTCAGGCACAGGCACAGCTATTTACATAAAACAACAAACGATACAGATTTACTTTTCTTTCTGTCCAAAACGTTAAAAGGAAAATAGAAAACATGAAAATTAATAACTTGCTTAAGACTAGAACATTCTAGGAAGTTTTCAGAACCCTTTACGGCATTATCTTAGTAATAAAAAAGGAAATAAAAATGGCTGTAAATGTTTTATAGCTTTGAGCTCGCGATTCCTAAAATTAAATAATAAATTTATGTTTTACGAAAAGGTTGTTTGGGTTATTATTTTAGATAAGAATTTTAATGTTTAATACGAATGCCTAAGGTAATAAGGAAATCGAACGACTAAAATAAATAAAACGTATTAAAGGGAACTTGCATTTATGTTGATGTCAAAATGCTGCACCATCTGGCACTCACCTACATTTTGCTAACATAAAAAAATTTTATTAAATATCAAGCTCATCTCATACTTACAAAAACGTTTACACCGGTATGACATTATGAGGCTTTACGAAACCTCTAAAAAACCTGTATTAAAACAATCAACATGACATAAAAAAAACTCATTCCAAAATCCAAATCGTAAAGAAAATTTATATTCTCATAACACTTTTCTCCTCAACCGTACTCGTCCAACAAAAGTTTCCACACGGTAAAATTTATTGTTCCTATAATAAATCTTAAATATAAAATGCGGAGGTTCAGCCGGTATAAGACAGGCGGCTGAGTTTTATCACTTTTGTTATAGTCGTTTCGGGCTCTTATTAAAACTATTTTCGGCTATTAAAGTTCAAGAAACGCTTTTGGATGTAAGTGTACGCGATTTTGCGATTGTGACGGGACGAAGTTATAGCTAGAGAATGAAATGACATAGTCCTTTTGCTTCGTTTACGTGCATACATCTGAGGGGCAATTCTCGTAATTTTAAGCACGTTCACAGTCTGATCTGAGTCTCAATCTGTGAAAAATACCTCTAACTTTCCTACATTTTTAATTGACATTGATTGACGCTGAGATGAGATTGCGACTAGATATTGAACATTTTTAATTACGGGAACTGGCCTTCTAGTCATACACGCACGCCGGTTACGAGTACTACGCACCTGAACTTACAAGTATGTAAAGATTGTAATAGGTGAGGTGAGGCTGTGTAGTTTCTGCCTACCCCCATGGGAAGAAGGCGCGAGTTTATGTATGTATAAAATGACAATCGTATGATTTTGCTACTGATCTTAGCTAGGTTTTGGTTCCGGATTTACCTAATCGTTCTAGGTGTTTGTGTAGGTGTATAATTGAAAATACACACGACAAAAAAAAATCCTGGAATAGTTTTAAAAAATATACTAAGTATTTGTGCTACACAATCTTTTTTCACAAGGTTTTTTCATCTTTCTAGAAATCATTATAATTCTCAGAAGCATCACGAACAAACATCGTCGTATTTTTTTTTTTATTACAAAGGATGTGTATTATTTTAACTTTCCAACATTTTAGTTACACTAGCGACTCGACTCTGCTTCGCACGGGTGCATCATTGTACTGATGTGTGGACATATCAAAGCATCGGGATTTCTGTGTTGTATCTAAATTAAATATTATTGGATCCTACAAACCCTTAAAGAATCTTCCAAAATACTTAAATGCTGGATGATGTTCAAAATCCATTGTAAAGCTTAGAAGATTTAAGCGGTAAACAGGCCAACCCGAGAGAGACTTTGTTTTATACTAAGTAGGATGCGAGCCTACGATCCGCAATAAATGAATTTTATATGTATACTGGCTACAACTAGCTGTTGCCCGCGACTTCGTCTGCGATCCAGGATGAAAAGTAGCCTATGTCTTTTTCCAGATCATGGTCTACCCATGTGTCAAATTTCATCTAAATCCGTTCAGCAGTTTTAGCGTAAAAGTGTAATTGTTAAAATTTCTAATTTTCTGCGTAACTTTCTTAATTTTTTTTCCATAAGAACCTTAGAAATTTTTTTAAAAAGATGGATGAAATCGGTAAAGTCGTTCTCAAGTTCTGGCGTGACCAAGGGAAATAGGGATTAATTTTTATATAATATATATAGATTATTGCTTCCCCAATTCATTGACACAACAACCATATCCTACACTTTTAATACACTCTTCCATTTGCCTAGCTTTTTCCCAACTATGTTGGAGTCGGCTTCCAGTCTAACCGAATGCAGCTTAGTACCAGTATTTTACATGGAGCGACTGCCTATCTGACCTCCACAACCCAGTTACTGGATAACACGATACCCCTTGGTAAGACTGGTTGTCAGACTTTCGAGTTTCTGACTACCCGTAACGACTGTCAAAGATCCACGAATAGCAGCCGGGACCAACGGCTTAACGTTATTTCCGAGGCACGGAGGGGTCTCGGTATGCAAAAATGGTGACCCATCCACAGACCAACCGCGGCACGCGTAGCTTAACTTGATCAATCGACCTGTGTGGCTGCGGCTGTTATAATATAGCCACGGGCCCTACTTTTAATACACTCATAACAACTAAACGTCAGCAACCCCGTTTCTTGACTCCAGGCCCTATTAAAACTACGCCGCTATTAAAGTTTCCACAGTCAACAGAGATGTTTGCCTAAATTCCCGTTTGTTAGTCCAAATTCGGGTAGGGAGTTTATTTGTCTTCCTGCTAGCTCCTTTGTGACACAGATTAATGATTTACGCGTTGTATTGCAGTTCTGTGGGCGCAGTTAGTCAAATAATTGTACTATAAGTCGATGCTCTGTGTTTTTACCGACGGAAATAGGAGGAGGTCCCTAAGTAGACGCGTATATTTTTGTTTATAGCGTGTCGGAAAGTTGTTTGGTTTTAGCGAAAAAGGGGTCTGTTTGATATTAAGGTGGATGCTCCAAGGTAGCCCGCGAAATTCAATTTTTCTTACGTGTTTGCAATTTGCTGGTCAGTACTAAGTTGTATGTTGATTAAAATATGATTCGCGGCCGTAACAAATCTGTATTTACAAAATTATAATCACCAAAGTCATCAACACCACTCTCTAAGATCAAGTAATCCTACTGAATGACTATTTCATGAAATCTTGACATTTTAGGATTATGCTAACTTAACAAGTTGTATTAATGATTCTAGTGATTTGAATTTCGCGGGCTACCTTGGAGCATCCACCTTAATGTATAACAGAAGGCCAATTATCGTAATTTAAAATGTTCAAAATCTAGTCGCAGTCTCATCTCAGCGACAAACAAATGTCGAAATGTAGGAAAATCAGAAGTATTTTTGACAGATTGACACTGAGATCAGACTGTGAACGGTTTTAAAATTACGATCATTAGTGTCTAAAACAGTTACGAAAACGTAAAAAAGTGGCGATTATAAAAAAAGAAAGTGTTTTGGTTTGTTAAGTCTTCATACTTTTTTGTGTGACTGTACAGTTATAGGTAATTGTAATTATAGATATCAGCGACCACCCGCGTTAACAATAATTGTAGCTGATGATCAAAAACGTATAAAATTATTATTAGTACCTACAGTAAAAAATCTCGTCGATATCCCGTAAACCAATAATAATCATTATTCTATTCTCGTACGATATCTTAGGAGAGAAGTATTGAGAGTTGGCAAAGTAAAAAAAAAAAGGAAAGTTTTCTAAACAAACAGCTAAGTTGAAGATTGATGACTTCACCTCAGAGGGTACATGCAGAAAAGTTTGGCAAACACAGACGGTTGGCCGAACAGACCAACATGTTGGCTCCAGCATTCGGAGTAACATGACCTAGCAACAACTACAAAATATAATATGTAAACAAGCGCCTCACCCCTGCTTCACGCGGTTTTTACGACTTGATAAAACATCAAGATTTTTTTATTTTATGTAAGTTTAATATTACAGTATTTTTCCGCTGTATAAACCTTCCGGAATAAATTTCTCTAAATTACAGTGAAAACTGCATAAAATCCGTTTCGTAGTTTAGAAGCACAATGCGGTTACGTCACACAGACATACCTACACGAAAAGTGACTTTAAAATAAAATAATGTATTCATAGTTGAAGTAGGTACCTATTTTCGTCATCGTCATTAGTTTATCTAAATTTTATTCAGAATCAGAATCTTTAGTTGTAAACATAGGTATACAGTGTGTGAGATGCTGATGTGTACAAATATGTCATGAAATTATTCACATATAACATTAGCATAATTTATAGCAATTTTTTCCAGTAGGTACCTACACGACAAAAATGCAGCACTGTCTACACTCTCCATAAAAAATAATCGTGCCACCGTCTGCTCACATGACACTAACCGACTCTGCCTATCTCAGTCCACTACTAGACATATGCCTCTCTCAGGCTACGCCATAACACCGTCCTCCGCCTTCCGCATCAAGTATGTCCCAGCCACCTCCTTAAGGTCGTCAGTCCATCTAGCTGGGGAGCGTCCCACACTACCCTTGCCGATGCGCGGCATGACAGAAGCGGTGCGCTTAACGCACGGAGCGAAGATTCCGTGCTCTGTGGCCCAGAGATAATATGACAAGAGCAGCTACCAATATATTCAGCAGCGTCTAAATATACATAGATATATAGCTTTTGATATTCCGACGTATAACTGAAGATATTGATTTTGCACGTACTGCCTTTGATGTTTGCTATTCAGTTAGCACTAACTGAACAGCAAACATATACAATCGTAGACGTATACATGTAGATATTATTAAACCAATAAGCACTTATTGGTTCGCACTAGTGGTCGTAAGCGCTACTGCTAAGCATGAGGTCTTGGGATCGATTCCCGCGTCGGGCAAAGTGTTATTGTGTTTTTCCATTTGGAATTTCCCAGTAGCAGCCTGGAGTCCAGATTTCGTGCCCGGTTAATGGCAATAGGCTCGCCCCCTGTAACATGGGACTTCAACAATGAGAGTGTACTCAGTACTAGGATAGGTACACCTCTGCCTAACCCTTCGAGGAATACAGGGGTGATGTTATGTGTTACGAAGAACGCTAAAGACTTGTCAGAAGCACCCTTGAAATTTGCATATTTATTGCAGCTGCAATGTTTTGTGTAGGTCATAGAAAATTCTCAGTGTTGACACATTTTCAGGATACAGTCACGAGCAAAAGTATGTATACACTCGGCTTTATTCAAAAACGATTTACTCCTTTATTTTTTAATGAAATTTTATGTTGTTACGAACATAGCATTTTCGAACCCATAGGTTTATGTAATGTGTCGTATTTCAATGTTGCATTCGTTATTTCACGAAAAAATCGCCATTGAAAGTTGCCAAGTGTTGACATATTGGTGCTCGTGACTGTACAGGTTGTCGTTTACTAGACCGTTCATCAAACTGCATCGTCACATGACTTTTCCATTTATGTTTCAGAGAATTTCAGTAGAAAACTGAAACGTTGTGATATCGTAACGAATCAATACAGCGTGAAAGGTTAAATGTGAACCTAGTGACGTCACACAGTTTGTCGTCATAAAGAGGAAAGTGGACGTGATTGAAAACTAAAGGTTCATTGAATTACGTGGTAACGTGTGATGTGTCATTTCAAACATACAGTTTCCCATTAAAACTGAGCTTTGAATAGCATTTATCAGAAAGGAAAAAATATCAACTGTCTTATAAAAAACTTCAATACCTACCCGACCCAAAAGTATGGGACGGCTGATAATTTTTTCGCGATTACGATGTCGGTCCCATGGAGAAAGTTGTTCAGTCTGATGGTCTGATCTGATACATGTTGTATACACATTACACACTTTGTACACTTTGTTAATATTGTACAATTTGTTAATTTAATGAACCTCTAAATACTTTTCGGGCTTCTAATGACGCAAACTTTTTAAAATTCTAGCCTTTACTAACAGTTGGTCGCAGTAGCTAAGCTAGGATACCCCGACCGAACGGGTTAGGTTAGGTTAGAACTGTGTCCGCGAGTCGAGCGAGCAAAGTGAGCGGTACGACGGTAGTGGCCTGCGAGCGCTACACTCATATTGGTCGCAGTGTCTTGGCTATTTAGTATTTTTGGTAACCCAAAATAGGAATTATTGGAGTTTCACAAAAAAGAGGCACATTCAATTATATTAGAGGTCAATAATGGTTTTAGGAAACCAAAAAGGAAATTATGTCAGGTTCGATTAAATACTAATTTTGTTGTTAAGGCCATCCTTAACAACAAAATTGCTAATTGCCAATATTGGAATGACCACACGTATTATAAAAATACTCCTGATGACGTCATTAGTATTACTTTTTGTAACACGAGTAAAGGACCAATCGCATTATCACGTGATAATGCTATTAATCCGATCAAATTTGAATCAGCATGAATAATCCTCCGAAATAATCCGCCGTGTGTAACGAAAAAAATTTAAGAAGAAAATCTAAGTCGAGATTTGTGTGAAACTTGGGCCCCTCTCACAAATACTTTGTATCAACGAAGAATACCGATCAATCAATCAGTTCAGCTTTTGTTGGTCTTCTAAAATAATATGTCGCAACTTTTCAACTTGGATTTCTGGTGACGAAGAAGGAAACTCATCGATGAGTTTTTATCATTTGTTTTTGCAACTGTGTCTTGAAGGAAAAGTAGATAACTTTTACCTGAAATAAGAGTTGAGTGAGAGATTTCAAAATAACTTGCATTTTTCTTTTCTCCCTTTTCCTTTCCTTGTTTTATTATATCAGATGTTGAAAAAAAAAAAAGAAATATTTACATTTATTTAAAAAGCGGGAAAATTGGAAATCCACTTGAAAACAAATCAACATTCGGTCCTTTAAAATAAGGAATCCTATCCTACTATCTTACTTTTTCTACTAATATTATAAACGTGAAAGTTTGTATGGATGGATGGATGGATGTTTGTTAGATACTCTTTCACGCAAAAACTACAGAACGGATTAGGATAAAATTAAACACACTAGTTGTAACCAGGATTAACATATAGGATACTTTTTATCCCTATCGGATCGAAACCTATGCGGATGAAACCGCGGAGCGCAGCTAGTAATACAATAATTATTATGCTTCTTTTGACGGGGATTTTTTTCTGATAACAAAAACCTTATTAACAGGTTGACTGCCAGACAAGAGACAAATTAGAAAATCTATTGTTGGCGGACACCGATGACCTTGGTGACAGTCAATGCATTATTTAACAATTCTAAATTAATTTTAAATTCTGGACCAAAAGACTGATATGGACTCATGCACGTAAAAGAAAGACATCCAAATATCTGTATATTTGGATGTGTTTGGTGCAGCCTGTGGTGGCAGGGAGATCGACGTGCAATCTGTTACCATGGATCCCGTGTCATGATTCTGAACCACTGACATTTTTCGTCTGTTATTAAAAAAATTCTTAGCTGTTCCATAGCTTTTAGGCTCCCTGCTACCCTGTATTAACAGATTCTAACAGAGCCCAATCCGCTAAAGTACATTCACTTAAAACATAGACAATGTTAAGTTTAAAGGTTAGACTCGGAACTTAGCATTTATAAATCATTACACTTGATTTATTAATAGAAGATGATTTATTTAAGAGTCCTTTTTGTGGCAAACCGTGCTGAACACTTTGGATTGTAGTTGTTGCAAGCTGCTTAGGTCTGGAAATGTGATAAGAAGTGTAACCTTAGGACCTGTAACTCTTGGTTTTGAAGGTCAAACAGCACTTTCAATTAAAATTTATATCCGTTTTCACTAACTCTAGGTGAAATCAGTGATTTTAAGTCTTCGTCGATGATTTTCCAATAACAATTTACAAAAAATATTCGTACAATATTTGTTGAAAAAAGTGTTGAGATATACCCGTTTATTCATAAACGTTGCTTTTCAATAGTGATTAGCGACATCCACTTCACATCTATTTAACCATACATCGTATACATCCATTGAACATCATACATACATCGTTTATAAATAAACCCCATAAAGTTGAAACCTTCCAAGTACAGATGAATGTGTTACTAATTCTGCACTTCCTAGTGCTTTAGCTGGGAAGAAGGAAGTGGCGCAACAAACTCCCCAACAGCACAGCTGTCTGTTCAGTTAGAAGAACAGGGTTATTTTTCAAAGACCAGCCAAATTTATCGTAATCGCGAATAAAAATTCAGCCGTCCCATACATTTAGGTCGAGTAGGTATTGAAGTTTTCTATGGGACAGTTGATAAAATTTTTGCGATTACGCTATTTGTCCCATTGAGAAAGTTGTTCAGTTTGATGGTCTGTACCACATCCCTAAATTTGGCTGGTCTTTGAAATATAACCCTGTATAATACAGTGTGAGAATACCTTGCCTATAACTTCGTTTGCATAAAAACTCTTTACCTCTACATGGTGTCATTGTTCAAGGCGTTTTGTCTTCAGTAATATAACTGTATTGTATGAGTTTCTATGGAAGACTACACTAAAGTATGCCATCGCTTTTGAAACATATAATGTAAATTATAGTTTTGCGCTCTATGACATCGCTATTGTCACAATAAAAATTGATCCTTAGAACCGTGCGCGTTCCGTACAATCCATTCCTTACGGTTTTATTAAACGAACGGAAGATGATGAAATAAAGCCCCGTATTGAATGGAAAGAGAGAGGGCTCGTGTCTAAATTATTACGGCCGCACGGGTCAATCGTAGGTGATCGTGGATTGGATCCACGATAAGACCCAGTTCCTGAGTAAAACGATACCCCTTGGTAAACCTGGATGTCAGACTTTTAGGCTTCTACCCATAAGGGCTGTCGCAGATCTACGAATGACAACCGGGACCAACTTGCTTTCCATGCCACGAAGGGGTCTCGTTTTGTAATGGATAGTGACCCATCTACGAACCGACCGCGGCAAGCGTAGCTTAACATTTGACTGACCTGTGCGGCCGTTATCATTTAGCCACGAGTCCCTTATTACTCTTGCGGTAAACGGCTAAATGTTTTTCGACAGATACAACACCACGGTACCCTGACAACATTTTAAAATTAGAAAATGTTAGTAAATTACATCACCAAGGTACACAATTTATAAAGCTTAGTAAAATAAAAGACCTTCATTGTTTGATACACGAGTTACTAACTAGAAGTGTCGACAGACTATACGTCAAAAAGAATCATTCGGTCTCATAGATTGTTAAGGAACCTACACGTGTAGAAATGAAGGCTTCCTGTATTTTGATATGGAGTTTTCTGAGTGTGTGATTTTTTTTTAATAATACCTAATTGTGTTTGTACATTCTGAGTCTATCTCGAACATTATACATCAGTGAAGGGATACATAATCAGCCTATAATGTTCCCACTGCTGGGACACAGGCCTTCTCTCTTCGAGAGGCTGTAATCTACCACGCGGGCCCAATGCTGGTTGGTAGATGTCACGTCTTCGAATTTTTGGTTCTAGGACGTGCCGGTTTCCTCACGATGTGATGAGAAGGGAAACATCGTAAGGAAACCTGGAGAAGAGGCAGTAATACCAGCCTATTACTGTCCCACTGCAGGGCAAAGGCCTCTTCTCACATAGAGAAGGAACCAGCATTGATCACCACGCTTGCTCAAGACGGGTTGACGATTTCAGACTTATATTAACTATAAGTCCAGGTTTCCTCGCAATGTTTTCCTTCACCGATGTCAGTGATGTCCAAGATAAACTAAGACAGTATATATTATGAATTGAAAAAGTCATATTGGTACTTACCCAAATTTGAACCCACAACGTCGTGCATGCGAGGCGAAGGCTTAAAATACTTTTTTATTCATATTTTTCAGGTGTTACTTTGGCAGAAGCTTTACCCCCAAAGGATATAACTACGGTAGATATTGTGGTAAGCGGTCTGAAGGACCAATCTTGGAGTGAACACGAAAGACCATGTTTGGACCAAACTTTATCAGTGTTGAACAATGTGCGAAATTACACCGTATGGGCAGTTTGGAGTAAGTATTAGCTAGATTAAAAAAGATATTTATTAACTAAACTGGTCCTTATACACGGTTTTTACGACTTGACAAAAAATCGAGATTTCTTTGTTGTCGTTTAATATGAATATAATATTATAGCATAAATGTCGGAATAACTTCTCGAAATGAAAACCGTATCAAAATCTATTGTTTTTAAGAAGAACTAAGTGATCATAAAGACAGGATAAAATCTACTTTTTTATACTGTGTAATGAAATGAAATGATAATCATAACTTGCAAGAACTTACTAATGAGCTTAATCTCTAAAGCTTACTTTATATTCAAGGCCGTCGATAACGATAATGAGACATATTTTTGATGCACAAAATAAGATTGTTGATTTTCCATTCATTAAAAATTCCACAAAAAATTAAAACTCATTTCCACAATTTTCCAGTATGGAACTCCATGCAACATCCAGTTGGTACATTTTACGGATCCAAATACAGTTTGGGTAATTATGACCAATGTTTGAACGCACCTTCAATGTCTGCTGACCCTAAAATAGTCACTCAGTATTGTCTAGCTGATGTTACATTGACTGGTGATAATAATGAAGGGGGTGATCGAAATGTGCTGCGAGGTACTGGTCCTTATGTTGCAGTAAGTAGTTTATAAGTGAGTTAATTTTTGTAAACGCAATAAATAACCCTCCTGCGAAAGATCTAGCGTTAATGATGATCATTAATTCTCCAATAGGGGTAATAATAATAAGGTTGTCGACATGTGGGATGTGGACTCAGCGATCTTTGTGCCGATAGTTGTAACAGCTAATCGCTTAATAGCCAAGAGCCTCGACCAACACCTGAGGAGGCTCTCGTTGGGCAGCTGGATCAAGGCCTTGATTCAGAAAGCGGTACTTCTGGACACGGCTCGCATTGTCAGGAAGTTCCTCTCTCTGGAGGCCTGACCACCGGTAGCTTGAACCCTGTTCCCGATACCGGTGGGCTACTATTTTTTATATTTTTAAATGTTTTTATACTTTTTATATTCTAATATTTAAAAATATAATTTATATGTTTAAATTGAAATAAAGGAGATAAAAATAAACTTTATTGACATAAAAAAAAAAATTACAACCATACACATGTGAAGCCCCTGAGTCCAGTGCTAGGCGAACTTGTGTTACAGGAATCACTGTCCTTCGCCTTACATCAATACACATTTCAATTTTTATGGTGCCAAACAAACACACATAATGGTACACCTGTTTTCTCTGACGGGTTAGGCAGAGGTGTACTTATAGTTACACCTACCAAACATTCAAATATATTTAATATACCAGATTTTGAACCAAGACGACATGCAGATTTTAAGACTCCACTACTCCGTTCTCATTCATAATTATTTACTTTTTACAGACTAAAACCAAAATAGGCAGAGATCTAAATAAAGTGATCTGGGGCACCTGCCTCCCATCCACCTGCAAGCCTGGTACCATAGCGAATATCATGAAGACGATATACCTTGCAAACCCTTTGACTCCATCAGTACCTGAGATTACCGTCAATTTCTGTCAAGTTGCTGGAGAGAAGACGGAGTACACTTTTGGATTTTATGCTTTTATGTATGTCGGAGTCCCCTACAAAACCCATTTCGTTTTTCCTATATAGTGTAAAATGAAGAAAAATTCAAAGATTGATTACAAGCAGTGTATTAAAATCCTGAAATCTTTAAATAGACCCCCGACTCAGGTAGGCCAAAGCAAAGAAAACCTGCTCAGGTGAAGACTCATATATGACTCCGCCCTGGAGCGTAAATGTGGTGCTGTACCATAAAAAATTGGGCACTTAATATCGTATGTAGCGTGTCCTCTTGTATACACGCTACAGGAGTTGATGTACGCTACTGTACATGCCAAGCTCGTAGCCAAATTCTGGGCTGACTGTATATAGATTGCCATTGACACGCGAAGTAAGAAGCAGGGTATTGCTGTTTTCTAATAACAATTGGAACTTATTAATCCAACTGCTAAACCAAAGATCAAAAATTTAGCCAGTAAAATACCAATTTTTCACATCACGCTATTGTGCGGTGCTAATCAATACTAAAACCTAGAACTAAAACAAATAGCTAAAATTCTCTTTATTTCATTTTATTTCAGAACACTAATAATCACGTTATTAACTGCATCAATACTTTCAACAAGCTATCTTCACCACTCAAATACAAAATCTGGCGGTAAGTCTTTTGAGTACACTTACTTAAGAACTTAAGTTTCTGTGATCTAATGATGCAAATTCCCTCATGTTTATACCACTTAATTTAAGCAAAACTCTAAAGGATCTAACAACACTTAAAGTTACTACATAACTTAAAACCACTGTAACTTGGGATCCTAATTCTTCCCAAGGGTGAAAACGACTTAAATGTCAAACGAAGTTGCTATCTCAAGGCCAAATTCCATGAAAGGTCTGATTCACAGTGTCCGGAATAGTCAGATTAATTTAACTATCGTTTCAGCCAAAACACGTACACTGCTGGACATAGGCCTCAAAGTGTCGCCACTGCGATCTGTCTTCTCGCATCAAAAATTATAATTGAATAGTCCACTATTTATTTATATATTTTTTGTACAGTATTTAAAATGTTCGTCCAGATGAGTCAGAACTTCTTCAGGTGTGGTTTTACGGCCCTTAAATATGGTTTATAGCCCTTTCAGTAACTTAGTTAATGACAAAAATGCCTGCGCGTCAAAAGAGAGATCTTATTAGGCTACGTATACACTGACAGGTGGCTTGCTTACCGCGTAGAGCCTAGTGACTTAACATTTCCATACACGCTAGTCGACTAGCGAAGGCGCCAAGCGCGCAGTGCGGCCGGTTGCGAAAATTCTAGGGCGTTCGTTTCACTTCGGTACTCGCAAGGTGACTCGCTAGGCTCTGGGCACTAAGCAAGCCACCTGTCAGTGCGTACTATCGCTGAAATCTATATCTGACCACCGTAAGGACTATTCCTGCTTGCAGCGCATATTATTAGTCGACCTAAAAATATCCTCTTTTGTTTTACTTACGGACTCAGCTGTGGTGATCATCTGCACGGGATTTTGTTTTCAAAATGGTCAGATATAGGTTTTGGCGATAGTACGTAGCCCGAAGGTTCCGTCTTCCTTTTAAGGTTGGAAATCTCAGTCTAATTTTGTTTTCAGTAATACATGGCATAATTGATTCATTCTCTATGCCACGAAATTGGACATCATTGACAAAGAAATCAAACGAAGAGATAGGAATGCTGAACTTGTTAAAAGTGGGCCTAGCAACACTAGCTGTTAGCACACATACTGCTTTCTTTGAAGTTGTGGGACCTATTAGCAATGGATTGCATTTTGATGACGTAAGCTAACTCGACATTCTTATAATAAATCGAAACTGTACTAATATTATAAAGAGGTCAAAGTGAGTTTGTATGTAGGGGGTAATCTTCGGAACTACTGATCCGATTCCAAAAATTCTTTCACTATTGGGAAGCAATACTTGTTTCACAATAAGGAGAAGATTAACACTCGACAATATTGTAGGTATTGTCGAGTATTATGAAAAAATGAAAATGAAAATGAAAAATGTTTTATTTGTTTTACAAGTAAACTTAACAACTAGTGATTGGAGCGTCCTTTTAAGCAAAAAAGCCTGTGTTAGGAGACTCCGAATTATATTATAAATCATATTATATTAGAATTAGTATTATAAGATATATTTTATGTTTAAAGAAGAAATTTCACGCCGACGAAACTGGTTAAATTCATCAATCTTCATCGATGACAGACGGTTTTAAAAGGATCAGCCAAAGAAGATCATGGACCATTTTTTAACTATTGCAGTTTATGACATCATCTGCTGCGTCTTTGAAACGGTGACGATCCTGTCGAAAGTTTTAATGCTACGTTACATGTTTTGAACTCTTCGCTTAGACCCTTTTACTAAAGGTCTATTTATTGAGCAAGCAAATAATAAAACAGAGCCTGAAATTATGGCAAATATTGACTCCTTCTTATCTTAAATTAAACTGATATATAATATTTCAGATGATATTGGAGACAGAGAGTCCTCTTCTAAATTCCGTAAAGCATATAGATTTACCGGTTGATAACTTTCTTATGGTATCAGGACTCCTACTCGTTAAAGGTTTAATGGAGAAGAAGAAGAAACCTATAGTCGCATTAACCAACCGATATTTTAGGTAAGAATAACCAAATAAACATTTCAAAATGGAAAAGGTTCGAAAACTAATAAATCAAGGTAATCTAATAAAATTCTAAAAACAGAGCATTGGCTAAACAATATTTAAAACAAAATGCTACGTCGTTGCCAGAAATAGAGCTTCCGCGTCATTTCGACTGGCCATGAACCACTATAAAAGCCTTTAACGCACTGCTAGGGCCTCTTATTTGTGAAAGAAGATTGGGCCGTAATAATAAAAACCGGTTGGTGGATGTCACATGTCTTCGGATTTTGGTTCTAGGACATGCCGGTTTGTTAACGATGCCACTATACAACGTAATATTCTAGAAATATTCGACTTATCAAAAATATAAAGAAGTAATAACAAATGCTTGTATTTTCAGGCTCACAGCTTCATTCGCAGTAGTAATGTTCTACGTGGCATCAGTATCTATGTATACGGGTGATGGTCCTATTTGGCAGAAGTTTGCTGGTAGAGAACAAAAGGCCTGTGTTGACCACTGGTGGCTTGGCCTTCTGATGCTCAATAACTATGTGAACAGCGAGAATATAGTGAGTATACTTACAGAAATATGAATGTTTGTAAATATATACCTAGCATAAGTCTCGATCCCGAGGGAATATCGGGATAAAAATATCCTATGTCCTATTAAAATTAACTCTATAAGCCTTTTATACCGAATATTTTAAAACCAGTAGCGTTTTTTACCAAAAATGGTCCTTCGTGCTAAAAATAATTAAAGGTGATTGATTATTTATAATACAAGCCTATTATTGTCGCACTGCAGGGTAAAGACCTCTTCTTATACAGAGACGGCACGAGCATTGATCACCACGCTTGCTAAAGACGGATTAGCGATTTCAGACCTTAGATAAGTCTGGAATCGCCTAGTTTGTATGTTTCTTTGTTACGCTTTTACACTAAAACGGCTGAACAGATTTGGTTCAAATTTAGCACATTGGTAGACCATGAGTTGGGGAAGGCCATAGACTTTTGATCCCAGACGAAGTCGTGGGCAACAGCTAGTATTAACTACAAGTCCAGGTTTTCTTACGATGTTATCAGAAAGTATGTAATTAATTGATTTACTACCCTTTTTTACATTTCAGTGCCTTATAGTAAGCTGGTACATACCATGTGACTACCAGCTAGCTATTATGGGGACCATATTGTATTTAATATGGCAGAAGGACAGGACTTTGGGACAAGTTGTTACTATTGTCACAGTAATATTAGCCTTATTGATACCTGGAGCTGTTACATACTGGAAAAAACTGCCTGGAATGATACTGTTTCATGATTTAGAGTAAGTTCAGTATTTATGTCCTAACATACATAAACTCACGGCTTCTTCCCTTGGGGGTAGGCAGAAAGAACAGAGCGCCACCAGCTACGATCCTTACATACTCCGTTGGCTCGCTTCGTTTTAATTCTTCATTGTTATTTTTGATCTTGAAATAATAATCGTCTTTTTAATCGTAATTTTCAGAAAAATCCTTGACTTCAGGAAGAATGACGTATACCTAGACACCTACATTCGCAGTCACAACCGCGCTGGCCCTTATCTTATAGGAATGGCTATGGGATACATCATTTCAGTTTATAAGCCTAGTAACTATAGAAATGTTATTTCTAAGGTATGTTACTACTCTACTGTTAATTAATTCGGCTCCTTGCTAATTCAAAAGTGCCTGTAAATGGTTGAATTGAAATAAATGCTTTGAGTTTAAGTTTACATATAACATAACACCACGCCTGTATTTCCCGAAGGGTTGGCAGAGGTGTACCTATAACATTTCGCCAGTTATGTTTAAGACCCATGTTATACAGGTGGTGACATAGTTTTAACATTTTTATTTAAATTTTTAGTTCTCAATTTAATATGTAAGTACTTATTGTTGTTTCAGAATCTTTTGTTCCTTCTGTTCGCAGTAGTTTGTATAGTTACTTACAAAGTGGTGACAGAGCCCTTATCATGGGTTACTTTGGAGTATGACCATCTGAGTTCAGCTTTATATGCAACTTTCAGCAGAAACCTCTGGGCTTTATGTACATGCATTACTATCGGTATTGTGGAGTACGGGGATATCGGTAATACCTTTTTTGTTTTTTGAAAAATTTGGTGGGTCAAAATTAAAATCAAAAGTCATTTACTAGGCTGAGCATTAGCACTTTTCGAACGTTGAAATTACATTAGACAGTCACCCAAAACGCCCACCCTTTAGCACCTCCTAGTGCTTTAGCTGGGAAGAAGAAATGGCGTAACAAACTCCCCAGTATCACAGCTGTCTGTTAGTTTTGAAAAACTTGCTTCTATACAATAGTATGCAAAGTGATGCACATTAAGAAAAACAAAACATTAAAATAAAAAATTATTTGGTCGAGTCGAGGCCAAGAGCGGTCTTATTAATTCATTTAAAAAAAACTGAGGTTAGCAATATTTTTATGAGAATATTATTCGTAAAAAGGAATGGAATAAGTAGATTAACAAGAATACAAAAATGATAACAGATTTCATCTTGTCAGAACGAGTTCTACAAAAATAGATTATTTATGCCGTGGAGAAAGATTATTGTCAGAATGAGATTAAAGGTTTATTATAGACTTTAATAAAGATTGGTCTCAGCTCGTAACTGCTACTAATAATAACAAATTGCCAATATTGTTCGGTAGAATAGAATAGTATCGTCTGTATTATGTATACCATATAAATTACAGATATAATATAGATATTTTACAAAGGGTGACACAATGGGAGGTCTTATCGCCAAGAGCGATCTTTTAAATTTTTTTTTTTTTTTTTGGTACGGTGAAGCATGACTCTAGGTTATGGCAGTAACGAAGCTAGGTAACCCGACAAAACGGCTTAGGTTAAGGTAACTAATATGGTATATCAAAGCTGGTCGCAGTTACTTGGCAATTTAGTATTTTTAGGGCCTCAAAATAGGAATTATTTGAGGTTCACAAAAAGAAGCGCAATGTTTATATTTGAGTGTTCAATCATATTTTTAGGAGCGCAAAATGGGAATTATTGGAGGTTCGATTACAAATACACGTGTTTCTTAAAAGCATAATCATACTAATTTCTGTCGTTTTTACTTCAGCCGCCGTACGCAAATTCACAAGCTGGCATGGTTTCACAATACTAAGCCGACTCTCCTACGGAATCTATCTGACGCACTCAGTAATCTTACAACAAAATATGTACTCAAGGAGGAATTTACAACAATTTGATTTGATATATTCCGAGGTTTGTATATTAACTTAATTTGGTCCTTTTTCTCAATAATATCCTGAAAGTGAAGGTGTGTGATCGGTTTCCTAAAGGTCCAGTTGATTGGCTATTTAGTATTTTTAGGACCTCAAAATAGGAATTACTAGAGGTTCACAAAAAAGGGGCGAATTGATTATATTAGAGTGTTCAATAATATGTTTAGAAAGCAAATTGGGATTACTTTGCTTTCTTGCATTGGGATTTAATTTTTTCTACTTTTTATAGTCTCCCCAGAGATGTGTCATACCAGGCTTTGCACAGAGGGGGCTCCGGATCGGTCTTTTCAGAGGTAATGCTACCCCTTTCTTCTTCCTTCATGTGCAGATGATGAACCCAGGGTGGTTTTAGTGAGGTAAAATTCCCACACTCCCCAGTCTTATCCCCAAAGCCCGGGGCGCTTTTTGAAGGACTTACCCGAAAAACAAAACTATGTTACAAACTTAATGTGACATTTTTACAGGGTTTGCATAGTTTTGGGGTCATGATGATGTCTATAATATTTGCCACTCTACTATGGATGTTTGTGGAAGCACCCCTGAATAACATCGTCAACCTGTTCATCAATTCTGGGTAAGAGAGAAGACCTATCTTATGAAGACATCATCTTTCTAACCTTTCCTAACTCTGTTGGGTGGGCTGGCAGTCTAACCGCTTGCATCAAAATACTAATATGTATTTAAAATGCGAGTTATCTGCCTAATAAAAGTAAGATAGTTATTAGACAAAACGAATCTACGCGTTTGTTAGCCGCATTATTTTATTTAAAGAAATTGAAATTGCCAGAAAATAAAAATTCAATAGTCTGAGAGATCTAAAGGTTAAATTATATTCTACCTAATTTGCCTAAAAAAGGCCAATTCTAAAATTTACTTTTACTAATGACATAATATCTAGTTCATGCTAAACAAAATAATAAGAACCAAAACTAGTCACGCGAAGCTGCAACTGTCTGAGTTAACAGACTCGGGTCATTGTGACTATGCTCTAGTGTCACGGCCAAACGAACTGCCAAGAGTGTGGACCAACACCTAAGAGCCCTCGTTCGGTCAAGGACTTATGCAGAAAGCGGTATTTTTTCCGGTGGTTGTATTTGCTACTGCCGAGTGTTATCCTGGGTTCAAACCTCCAAGTGTCGATTTTCCAAATGTGTGGATTTTTTGCATTGGGTTTGTTTTAGTTACAGCCCGGTTGATGGCGATAGGATAATAGAGCTGTGCTATGTTTTTCTTCTTATATCAATACTGGTGTTGTTTCCTCACTGTAAAATTAAGAACACTGGAAGCTAGGTTTCCTAATACCGGTAATATAAGTTATCCTTTTGTCATATTTTTGAGTGAGCAGTGGTAACTGCCGCGGCTTATGAGTTGTAGGTCGAGGTTCGAACCCAGACAGGAGCTTTAATTTGTGAAAATTATTTCATTACCACTGCTCTCAAAACGGTGAAGGAAAACATCGTGAGTAACCGTGAGAAAATAATGTTCTAGAACCAAAAATTCGAAGACATGTGACATCTAGCAACCCGCACAGAGCCCGCGTGGTGGATCACGGACCAAGAGGCCTGTGTCCAAGTAGTGAAAACAATAATGAATAATGTTCCCACCGCTTATGCATCTTTTTTAAACACTCCATTCCAACATGCTATTTATACTAGTTCTTCACATATTATCTTTTCAATGAATCCAGAGCAATATACTGAGGCGTCATTTTAGGTCAGTTGTAGCAATGACGTTCAAGTATTATATAAAACTATAACTAAAAATAAATAAAAAAATATTTACAGGTCGAAAAACCAGTCTCGAAACCAAAAGACCAAAGACGAATTGGAAACTACAGGTTTTGAAGAAACAACTCTCAAAATAAAACGAACATGATTATAAAGCATTCAAAATTAAAATCATTCTTTGTTTTATTAATAAAACCCTGCACTTATTTATTTCAATGACCTTGTGAAATGATAAAAACCTGAATAATAATTATAGTCGTTCACCTGCCCCTCTGCAGGTCAAACGCTTCTTCTCATGCAGAAATGGAAAGATTATGGACTGTTTGATAGATGATTATGGCAAGAACGGGGAGGACTATACCGAGATGAACATGAATAGAGAAGTATAGAAGAAAAGGCCATCTTGCAACGACCCCGAATAAATTGGGATAGAGGCAGGAGAGTGATGATGAGATGGAAAGGGATTGATTGATATTGATCATCATGCTGGCTGCCTAGCGCGCTATCAGAATTTGATACAACTGGTAATCGCTTTCAAAGCGTTTTGTTCTCATGACTTTCAAACAGGATTAACATAAGGTTTTCGGTAGCTTATGTCAATGCAATACATTATTGAGTTCTCCATCTTCGTTATCGGCGATAGAATGTCACTTAGTCAGGCTCCCAGGTAACAACGTTTGTTGTACATGTTTGATGTTTTTAACACAATATAAAGGTGGGGTGCGTTTTAAGAAAGCACAGTCGAATAATCTGAACAGTCACTTTCATACATATTCTAAACTTGTCATCTAGTCTTTAAAACAACCTTTGGCTTACATACATACATAAACTCACGCAGTCTTCCCATGGGGGTAGGTAAAAACTACAGAACGTCACCTGCCACGATCATTAGATCCTTTTGCTTCGTTTACCTTCAACCATCTTGCCATACATGCACGCCGGTTGCTAGTACTACGCATCTGACACTGCCTAGTGATATTATATTTTCTTTGCATACAGGTTTATATTAAAGTATTGCGAATAATAGTAACTTGTTTGTTGTAACTTGAATGTAAATACAGCTCATGATTGGCTCAAGTGTAAAACCCCAATGAAAGGGCAAGGTCTATTTTTGCAATTTGTGTTCCGACTGTCTTGTGTTTTTGGAATACCTAGGTAATGTTTCATGCTGACGCATATTGGATCAGTGGACAAACCTCAAGGCTCTCTACACCTCCTCGTATTATAATAGTAAAAAAGGCTTTGCCTTGCAAACCCTCCAGGTAACAGGATCAGGATTTAATTAAAACGAAAACTTTAAATTTTTTCTAATAATACACAAGCGTAGATTTTGAATCTCTTTGGTTAAAGGGCAAATAAATTATGGAATAGTTTAGAAAAAAAAATATTTTTAGAATCTTTTCCAAAGAATCAGTCAGGCATTCCTGAAAGTTAGAACTTGTTAAAACAAACTATTTGAATTAAGTTTCTTAAGTCTACAAAAACTAAGGCTTCAGATTTTGCTAAGCAATTACGGTGCTCTAGTTTGAATAGATAAAATTCATACAACAGGAAAAATATAATAAAAAGTATCTAACGAGCATAACAATTATTACAAATCCCACATCTTAAAGGTTAACAAAACTGAGAATAATCGTGGGTCAGACATTTTTCCAATAATAAATTAAGTGGTAATTATTATGTACTTAGTAGGGCAGTGAAAGAGTCAGTCCGGGAATTACATACTACCTACACATTTGTTTTATTAAAATGGAAATCAAACAAGTTTGTTTAACTATTTAAATAGGTAGTACGATCTAGTACAATTGTGTAGGTGAGTCAATCAATTAGCCAGCCTCTTATTTATTTAAACTTTTCGCACAAAAAGGTACAAAGGCGGACTTAATGCCCCTTCTCAACTATTTTAGGGTCAGCTTCCAGTTTAACCGGATGCAGCTGAATATCAGTATTTTATATGGAGAGCTCCACAACCCAGTTGATAAGAATTTTTGTCAGACTTTTGTCCTTCTGACTACGAGTATCCGTAACGACTGGTAAAGATTAACAGCTTAACATAACAGGGACCAACGGCTTAACGCCAAGACAAATATTATGAAGGTAGTATAATAGTAAATATAGGTAGTAAAACACTGTTATTAGGATAATGTCGAGAGGAAAGCTTTGAATATGAATGAAGAAACGATGGATGGACTGTGTGAAAGGTGACTTGGCTAGAAAGGGAGCGACTACTCAGATGATGACTAATAGACAAATTGTTTAGAAGCAGGAGACATGCTGGGTCCGAAATAAATTGGGATAAAAACAAAAGCATAATGAATAGATTTCTATTTAAAAATGAACACCAAAACTTAATCGCAAAAGAAATAATAACAAATATGTTAAACGTAAGGACCAATTTTTTGCCTAAAAGTAGGAACATAAAGAAATCAAGCGATTTCATCCTAAATGTGCCGAGTTAAAGTTAGCTAATCTTAGTTAATTAGGTATATTAAGTAAGAGGAAGTTTAAGTTTTAATCAAATTAACAACTTTGAACTTTATTTTGTGGGCTATGAAGGCATCTTTGCTGAGAAATGTTCTCTTAAACTTTCATATTAATTAAGTTTATTATAAGGCATCTTTAACTAGTCGGATACAGTATGTTACATCCGGCGTAAAGTGGGCATTCAGCCCTGCTACCGACCTTGATGGCTGAATAATCATAACACAAGGAATGAAGAAGCGTCGACGAGGGTCACTACTTAGCACGGTAGTTACCTACTGAGCTCAAACAAT
The DNA here is from genome assembly GCA_947507525.1 of Apamea epomidion. Classification (NCBI taxonomy): domain Eukaryota; kingdom Metazoa; phylum Arthropoda; class Insecta; order Lepidoptera; family Noctuidae; genus Apamea; species Apamea epomidion. The sequence goes on along the minus strand of OX382249.1, from coordinate 13,039,879 downwards.
ATAAAAACAAAACACCATCGACACGAAAAGAACAAGAAGCACAGATTACTGAAGACTTGTTCTTTTTGTATTTTGTCTCTGCGTCATATTCGCGGGAAAAAAATGTATTTTCTATTTTTTTTTTTCTAAACACTGTTGATTATAAGGGTTTTTATACATAATAATAACCGCTCAGAACTAAATTATAGTCGGGTCAGATAGACAGTCGTTCCATGTAAAATACTGATATTCAGTTCTATCTGGTTAGACCAGAAGCGAACCCCATTTTAGTTAGGAAAAGCCGCGAGATTCGTTGCCCGGAATGTTACCACATCATACATATATTTCATGTTTTACCATCTGGGGCTGGGGCTCTGTCTCGTATAGGGTCTTAGCATCATGCTGAACGATGGCCGTTTGGCGTGGATGTGACGCATGTTTACCCCCAAATTTTTTTTTTTTTTTTGTGTGTTAATGTTCTTTTTTATGCGTCATGTTTGCCGCAAATAAATGTATTTTCTTTCTTTCTTTCAAAGGCTAGGCATACGATGCTGAATGATTCTGCTAAAAACACTATTGTCTCAATTGGCAGGTATATTGTTTTAGCAGACATGTGACATCTACTAACTCGCACTGGGCCCGCGTGGTGGATTACAAGCCACTGCCTCTCACAGAGAGGAGGCTTGTGTCCCAGCGGTGGGAACGTTATAGCCTGATTATGCTTATACAGATTCACATCCATATTCAAAAAAGTTGTACAATAGGAAAATAAACGAGTTTGTGATCGCAAATCGTCCTTCTACATAACTGACGCTACCCACATACAATGATTATTTACTAGAAATCTATCTCAGCAATTTTATTATTTTTAATTTGACATTATATCTTTCCATCACGTGTTAGGTTAGTTCACAAATCCAGACTCCTCCGGGCTGCTGCTGAGAAATTCAAGATGGAAAAATCTAATAACATTTTTCCTGACCCGGGAATCGAACCCAGGACCCCATGCTCAGCAGAAGCGGTTGCGACCACTACTAGTACCATTCGTTGTTCTATGCCACTACACCAACGAGGCGTGTCTACAATATTTTTTTAATTCATAAGATGAAGCATGTACTTTATGTCATAATAATGGAGAACTGTTTGTTCAGCCGCTTTTGTTTATATTTAATTATTTGTTTAGTCATATAATACACATATTTGTACGATCTTAGTATTTTCGTCTGTTTAGTGTTGTGAGCACAAGAATTGAACGAACAGGTTTTTTTTCCTGGTTGACTATTTTGAGAGAACATTGGGTTTATTTCCTCAACTTTAGGTTTACATTAATTACCTTACCTTAGATTAAGACAACGTAAGAAGAATTAACTTAGGTAGTACTTATTATTCAATTGAAAGGTGTTATTATTAGAGTTTCATGAAAGTTGTTAAAGTATTTTTTCGACCAGCCCTGAATTTTATAACTTCAATCAAATGGAAACTTCTTCAGAAAAGATGACAATACAGGAAAACAATAATAAAACCTGTGATTGACTTCGAAATACATATTAACAGTGAAGTGTTGCTAGTAAAATATCATGTTATAATTTTATTCAAATACAAAACACAAACATAATCTGCCTTTAACGTTCCCACTGCTGGGACACAGGCCTCCTCTCGGTGAGAAGGAGTGGGCCGTAATCCACCTCGCGGGCCCGTGCGGGTTGGCATAAAACATGTACCTACATTACAAGAAATTAATAATTTAATTACGAAGCGATCAGCGAGTTAAGTTACTGTTAACTGACACTTTACCATCTTTTGTGTGTTTGGACCCTTAGCCAACCGTAGCAATTGCAAATTAATACAAAAAGATATTCCGGAATGTGGCTTGAGCATAAAAAAGAAGTTTGTCCTCACTCTGACGTCGATACATGGTATTCCTGTTTAAAAGGCCTTTTTTTTTTTTTTTTTTTTTTTCAGGATGGGAAATCATCAAATGACTCCTCCCGCTCTGGGTGGAGCAGAAGGGAGTGTCAGACTCTTACTGACTAAAACCCACCCGTGTTCCTTCCTTAGCCCTTTATGTACCAGGGCAGCGGTAACCCTTTCGGACGATCCCGCTACCCCGGCAGGCTTCGGCCCTGTCGGGCCCCGTCATCTATGCTGACATCTCTTTGAGGCGCACGTGGAACACTTACGCGCCGTCCGGCACGGGCCTGGTCCTGATCGGACGGAGAGCTACCCATTGCTCTCCGCCCGCAGGCCCGCGCCTACGGTGGCCGGGAGTCGTCACGCGGCTCCCGACGCCCGGAGCGTCTCCCTCGGCGGCTGAGGCGTGAGGATCTCTCCCTCGCCCATCCCGCCACCTCCTTCGCTAGCATGACTGCTTCGCAGAAGGAGGTGACCGCCTCCCACTCCCTCTCGCCCCGGACCATGGCTTGCACCAGGGCCGGACGCGAGAGGTCGCCGCCGCTGCCGATCGCCTCTACGAGGACACGGCGGTGCTCTGCCCAAGCGGGGCAGACCTCCACCGTATGCTCCACCGTGTCCTCTGGGCGATCCTCGCAGTGGTGACACCCGGGCGTCTCCTCCCGCCTGATGATGTGCAGGAACCTCCCGAAACATCCGTGTCCGGAGAGGACCTGCGTCAGGCGGTAGGTGAGAGCGCCGTGACGCCTCTCTAGCCACTCCTCAAAGAGGGGTCTTATCGCCGCTATCGTGGCGTGCCCTGCGCTGGGTTGCGATAGTCGCGCCTTCCATTCCACCATGAGACCGCGCCGGAGGTCCGTCCGCTCCGCAGCGATTTGCCGCGGGTGCAGAGTTTCCCCCCGACGTAGTGCCTCCGCGCGCCAGTCATACAGGCGCGCGAGGACTATCGCCTCCAGATCCCATGGTGGCAGTCCGGCAAGGAGGCTTGCTGCCTCGCGCGAGATCGTGCGGTACCCCCGGATCAGCCTTACGGCTACCACCTTTTGGGGCGCGTTCAGGTAGTGTGCGGCTCGAAGCCGCAGTGAACGCGCCCATACCGGGGCCCCGTATAGTGCCATGGACCGCACGACCCCCGCGTAAAGCCTCCGGCAGGAGGCGTTTGGCCCCCTCAGGTTGGGCAGGAGCCGCTTTAAGGCGGCCCCGGTCCGTTCCAGTTTGGGGGCCAAACGTCGGAAATGCTCGACGAAGTTCCACCGGCTGTCGAGGACGAGACCCAGGTATCTCATCGTCTTCTCGACGCCGATGTGAACCCCTCCTACCATCAGTTGGGATCCCGAAGGTGGCCCGTACCGGGGCCCATGAAAAGACATGGCCTCGGACTTGTGCAATGCCACCTCGAGACCCAACTGCCGGATCCTTTCCACGACTATCGCAACCCCGCGTGTCATCGCGTCGGCCGCCGCCTGATGCGACCTCCCCTGCGCCAGGACCAGCGTGTCGTCAGCGTAGCAAACTACGCTGACGCCATCAGGGAGGTCGGCCCGCAGCACCCAGTCGTAACCGATGTCCCACAGGAGCGGCCCCAGAACCGATCCCTGCGGGACACCGCACGACATCTCTCGCCGGTTCCAATTCCCGTCGCGACCGGGGTAGATGACGGCTCTGTCCGTCAAATACGCCCCGACTATTCGACGGAGGTAAGTCGGCACCCGGTGATACCGGAGTGCCTCCCCTATGCAGCTCCAGGGCAGGGTGTTGAACGCGTTGGCGATGTCGAGTGACACCGCCACGACCACCCCACCCCGGGACACCGCGTCCCCCGTCGTGAGGGCTCTCACGCGCATGATGGCGTCCACCGTCGAGCGCCCCTTGCGGAAGCCAAACTGGCACTCCGCAAGATCCGGCCCCGTCCTCACCAGGTGCCCGACGAGGCGGCCCGCAATCACTCTCTCAAAGAGCTTGCCGACCTCGTCGAGCAGCACTATGGGCCGGTATGCGGACGGAGAGTCCGCAGGGCGCCCTGGCTTCTGAATGAGGACCAGCTTCCCCGTCTTCCAACGGAGTGGAAACTGGCCTCTCTCCATGCATGCGCTTAAGAGCGCCTCCAGTCGAGGCCCGAGAGCCCTCGAGGCCAGGACCCAGGCTTTACCCGGCAAGCCGTCGGGTCCCGGGGCGGTAGTTTTGGCCTTCAGCCTGCCTACCGCCGCTCTCAGATCTACCCCGGTCACTTCAGGGGTGTCGTCGTCGTTGTCCGCGTGGTCCGCTTCGGGCACCGCAAGTGGCGGAGCCATAGGCGGGGGAGTATGCTCCCCCCTTGAAGGGAACAGAGCGCTCACCACCTCCTCCACCAGCTGTGGGCGGAGACTCTGCGTCAGCGGGGGGGCCCATGTGCGGAGTTTATTCCGCACCATTCTGTAGGGGCGCCCCCATGGATCTCTGTTCAGAGTCTCCAGCATCTCCTCGCGGGCCATATCCTTGGCCCGCTGAACAGCCTGTTGGAGGGCGGTCTTCGCCGCTCTGTACCCCTCGTATAGCTCCACCTCCGTGGCTTCCGCATCCGGAGGGCGGATGCGGAGCCTGCGGTGCCTGGTGTACCGGTGTCGCGCGTCGACGCACGCCTTGCGTAGCGCCCCAACCTCCTGCGACCACCAGTACACCTGACGTCGGGCGCATCCTGGCCGGACTCGGGGCATTGCCACGTCACAAATCTCGGACATGGCCTCCCGGAACCACTCCACCTCATCGTCAATATCAGCAGGCCTGTCCGGTGAAAACACCCAGGCCTGCACGATCGAGGCTTCCAGGAGAAGCTCCCGGTCCAGCTGCTTCAGCGCCCACCGCGGACCACTCGGGGCCTGTTGGACCAGCGCGCTAGAGGTCTGGGTGGAGACCTCAAACCGGATATACCGATGATCGGAGTAGGTCTCCACCTCCTCCATGACGCGCCAGTCAATGACACGCTGTGACAGAGCGGGGCTGGCGAACGAGATGTCCACCACCGACTCGCCCCGCATCCGCACACACGTAGGAACAGAACCCCGATTTAGGACGACCAGGCCTGTTTCCAGAGCCCAGTCCTCCACCATCCTGCCCCGCACATCCGTGCAACGGGAACCCCAGGCCAAATTCTTGGCGTTGAAGTCCCCGAGCACTAGCACGGAGAAGGCATGGTTTCTAGCGACGACGACACTCAACTCTGTTAAAGAGTTCTGGAACTCGGCGAGAGTTCGGCTCGGAGAGAAGTATACTCCCACTACTACAATCTCTCCGAACCGTGCTGCTACGCACCCCTGTCCCCTCGTGACACCTTCGAGGGACGGGGTACCGGCGGCGGCCGACGAAATTATGGCCACTGAGCCGTTCAGGTCCTCCACCCAGTCATCCCTGGGCGGGACAAAGTACGGCTCAGCGACCACGGCGATGTTAATCGACCACTGCGCCATGCTCTGGAGCAACAGGTCCTGAGCGCAGGCGCAGTGGTTGATGTTCGCCTGGAGAAGGCGTAGTGGAGGAGTTATTACTCCTCCATTTCAGCCCCCTCCCGGGCCCTATCGGCAGTGGTGGCGGCGGCGGCGGCGGCGGCGGCGGCGGCGGTGGTGGCGGCGGCGGCGGCGGCGGTGGCGGTGGCGGCGACAGTGGCGGCGACGGTGGTGGTGGCGACGACGGCGGAGGGCCTGCCCTTCCTCCTGGCTTCGGCGGGTGGAGCGCAGGACTTGCTCCCCGCCCGGTGATCGGCCGGCTTGCCAGCAGCCGCAAATGCGACGCAGTGCGGCGCGGCGTTGCACGAGCCGGCCGTATGTCCGGGCTTGCCGCAGCGGAAGCACAGAGTGCTGCGGTCCTCTAAGGTGCACTGGACGCCCACGTGGTGCCCCACGAGGCATCGATAGCACCTTAGAGGTCTGGGCTCCAGCAGCTTGACCTGCGCTGACACCCAGCCCACCAGGAGCCTTCCGCCCTCCACAATTTTCCTCGCCGCCGTCACGGGACAGCTTACCGTAATGGTTCGCATACCCGTGAAGTCAGGACGTAGGGTGCCCGCCTTCACCTGGTCGGCCAGACACCCGCCAGTCCTGACGACGGCGGCTACCACCTCTGCCCCCGTCACCGAGTCATCCAGGCCCACAATGCGCATATCCGCGCACTTGACGGGCCTGGAGACTCGAGCCTCGTCCGCATTGAGGGACGCCCTTAGCTTTTCAGCCAGGGCGTCAGCGGTGGGGCCACTCGTCGCACCGGGGATCTCCAGCATGCGGGCACCAGTGGCGGTCACCCTATGCCGGAGGCCTCCAGTGATCCCCAACTCCTGGAGATTCACGGTCGCTCTCGCCTTGGTGAACACGTCGCAGTAGGTCACCCCCCTCTTAACCGCGTCCGGCTGTAGCGTGATAACTACAGCCGCGGTCTTAGGGGAGCGAAGCCTAGCCGCAACGGCTCGCTCCTTGCGCCGCTTCCTCTGCGCCTTCTTCCTTGCCGCCTTGGCCGCCTTCTTCTTCTGTTTAAAAGGCCTTGAACCATCATGTTGCTTAAGTTTTTTTGAATAAGAAAAAAAAAAAAAAAAAAAAAAAACATTTTTCAAACTAAACATAGTTTACATCCTAGTAAAACTTGATTTAAAAAATAACCGTGAATACAAAAAGAACCTACAAATTTAATTTTGGAACGGAATAGAGTGACCGTCAGTAATATTTTCAAAATAAACAAGTTACGAAAAAAACCAGATATGTTATATAATTTAACGAAAAAATTAAAAATTAAATTATTTAACGTTAAAATACGGAAATAAAAAAAAAATTATAACAAAATTTTTACTTACTTCAACTAAACAGAAGGCCCAATCAATGAAAATTTGAATTATTTTCTATATTTTAGGCTGTGGTTAAACAACTCTATGTATCTCAGAGATAGACTGGTAGTACCACCAAAATATCGTTATCGTTAAATTATAATAAAAAATACAAGTTCATTAGGAAAAACCACAACCGCATGAACCTGGACGTTTATATAAAAATTGCGTACGTTACACATACTTTAGTTCCCAGGTAAAGGTGTGGCAGATAGGACATTAAATGTGTTAAATTAAAAAAGTGCAAAAATGAAGGTGACATGTATTGTCATTCAGATACTTCTGGCCAGTTTTTTCTGTAAGTACCATTCTGTTTTTATAATTATTTGTTTATTTAAAAATGTGGTAGAAAATTAAAACAAGCTCAAGAATGGAATAAAAATATTAATTTTAATGTTAGCTTGTTTATTGTTTTTAAGATTTATCAAAATATAAACCTAATAAAAAAAATACACGATTAATAATTGTAAACTAAATTTGATTAATATTAAAATTAAATTAAGTATTGTTTGTAATTGCAAAAATAATATGAAAGAAAATATACAGGGTATACATCGACACGCTAACTATTTTTTTTCCTTGATTAATAAGAACTAAAAAAGTTCTTAGTAATTAATTACAATCTAGTCTAATAGACTAATAAGCAATTTAACTCTAACTTAATATTTTACTGCGTTGGAAATCTCACGTCAAAAAGAAAAGACAGGACTCGACATACGTTATAAAAGTGTGTATTGGTTACTCGGAAGGAAATCCTGCCTATCAATACATAATAAAATTATATTATACAAGCATATTCTTATGCCAATTTGGATGTATGGCATCCAATTTTGGGGCTGTACTAAACGAAGCAACGTTAAAATAATGAAACAATTCCAAAATAAAGTACTCAGGGATGCTGTAAATGCTCCATGGTACATTAGAAATGAGGACCTCCACCGTGACCTTATAATGGAACTCGTCACCACCATCATTCAAAAATTTGCTGAAGCCCACGAACACAGACTTCACCGACATGTCATTGTAGAGGCAATTCAGCTGCTAGACAACACAGACTTAGTGCGTAGGCTAAAGAGAACTAAACCATTTGAGTTAGTGTAGTATTTATATAGTGAATGAATAAAACTGCGGTGCTAATGGTGCTATACATGTAACACATGAACAAAGTGTTTTATCAATTATCAGACCCTAAGAAAGTGCTACGAAACTGTGTAAAAGTGCAAATTGACACTGTTCTTAGTTATAACAGAATCTATCTCGTAAAAATATTACGACACGCAAACTGTAACTATGAATTCTGCACATGATTCTAGACCGTAGCGGACAAATTTTTGGTCGGTTATAAAAAAATCTGTGGTTTCATAGAAAAGTGCGTTACCTATGTACGTCAATGTATTAATGTACTTAATTAAAAAAAAAAAAAAAACAGTATTAACAGCATTGTTTTTCTCCAAATCTTTTTAAATTTTTGCTCTTCCACTGCTGGGCAAAGGCGTCCCTCGTACTTTTCCATTCATCTTTGTCAGTTGCCTGTTTCGGCAGATCAAGAACGAGACTAGGCAGTCGTGCCAGCGTTTCTGGCAGCGTTTCGTGCCAGCTTTCGAGGCCTGCCTCGGTGACGGACGCTCACAAAGGATCTATTCTCTAAGCACGTAATCCTTATTAACGGACGTTTCCTTCTCCGTACGAACAAAGGACGTTAGATTAGTTTGGGGCCCGAACTAAGAACAAATGACAATACGATTTGACAGTTGTTTTTACTCCCGATGTGTTTTTAACCTTCCGAAAAAGTTAATATTCGGTTTATTTTGAAGTATCGAACTACTTTCGGACGGGCCCGTACATGACTTAGACAGTCGGCCCCCAGGCGCCCAGGGTGTGCCAAGCCTGACCCAATTTTAATACCATAACTCAGTTTTTTAACAAGGCCTACAACTGGCCGAAAATAGGTTTGTTCCATAAAATTTAAACCTGAAAATGTAAATAATTTACATGAATCGGGCTTGTGGAAAAGGTTTTGCAATAAACAAAATATTGTGCCGGGTACAGTGCAGTGACGTTTATATTTTGTTTTTATAAATGTTGAATGATACCTCGTAATAACCTGTATTACGAGTATAACCAGGATTTGTTTTAATGTCATTACATTAATAAAAGGCAAGTATTACGACTTAATGAATTATTGATCCATGATCTAGTCGAAATTAGTTGTATTATAGAAGTACTAACTAGACAACAATTTATTTCTGGTTTTTCGTGAAACGTCACTATAATTTTTATTTTTTAATTAAAAGTGTCATCATAACTTTTACCTTAAAGAAAGCAGCATAATGTAAAGTGAGTATTAAAACTGACAGCCGGTCTGGGCAGGTCCACTCAAGTATGTCTGGTTTTATGCCTAAAAGACCATTCCAGACGTTTAAGGGCAAAACATTTTTTTTAAAAGCTTTTATTAAGTTAAACTTTTTCGTATTTTAATTAGTCCTAACACACACAATCGACGCGCGTCGACCAATGTCTGGGGAAAGCTTTCCAAGTCCGACAAAGAAGTAAGGGGCCCATCCGAAAGCGTCTCAATATTTCGGAGTAAACCCTACTCCCGATTAACTAACTTTTACGGACGGGATAACACACATCGAAAAACTACCCCTGTTTCTCAATAGGCAACTCGTCAGCTTCGATAATATATCTAAGTTGTAATCACTGTTGTCTGTCGGGCTATGTGTTTTAATGCTAAGTAACTGCTTAATGTACGTATTAAATTTAGCTGTCACATAGTGTTACTGAAAATGGGCAGACGACCGATAATAAAAACTAAATATTTATTTATTTAAGCATTTCGCACAAAACGGTACAAAGGCGGACTTAATGCCTTAGGCATTCTCTACCAGTCAAACAAGGGTGGTAAAGAGATTAGATGGCAGGTGCTTTAATTGAGAGGGACAATGATAAAAAAAACTCTTAAAACTAGGTACACAAATACATAAATAGGTTATATACACATACATACTATTAGTATAATATATACCTACTTATAATATATATATATATACAAAATCAAGGGAGAGAAGTGTTGAGATGACTCTACGCTATTTTTTTGAAGATTTTAGAAATATAAAATGATAGATTATATACTAAAAGTTTCTTAATTTATGAGCTTTTAATTTTTAATGTGATAGCTTGACGAACAGTCCACTTGATGGAAGGTCCCGAACTATCGACACGTGCAAACTAGGAATTTCCCATGCGCTGTCATGATCTTGTTGATAAAGTTGTAATGACGCACATACACTTGTGGAAGTAATTACACAACCCACGCATTTTCAACCGGAATATAGCATTGCTATGTTTTACCGCAAAACAGCATTGATTTGTGGTAGGAATAGGTAGAGTTCGGTTTGTTGTACTTCCCGGACGAGCTTGAACAAATTGTTTGTAACAGACTGTCTCGTTAACGTAGTGGTCGTAAGCGCGAATGCTGAGGGTGGGGTCCTGGGGCTCGTTCCCGAGTTGGTCTTAGTGTAATTTGATTTTCCTATTTGGAAATTATCAGTAGCCGGTTGCAGCCCAGATTTTGACCAGAATTCATACCAGAATACACTATAAATACATACTCTAAAGGGTGGAATGTGGGTATACTAGGAATACACCTCGTCCTTTGCCCAACACTTTGAAAATATAGGTGTACAATATTATGTAATGTTGATGTTTCAGGTATATCCTCAGCTGAATATATCACAAACAGCAGGAAGACAGAAGTAGACATCGTCATAGAAGGCTTAGAAAACCTAGAATGGAGCGAAAATGAGAGACCTTGCATAGACCAGACACTATTAATATTGAACAATGTGAAGAATTACACTGTTTGGGCGGTTTGGAGTAAGTATAAGAACTTTAGTATGCATTGTATAATATATTATATAATCAGCTTGTAATATTCCCACTGCTGGGCACCTGTGTCTTTGTTAAAGGGACCGTGAAAATGTCGAGTCTTGCTTGTAAAAATGAACATAATACGCATAAAAGCAGCTAAGAGCTTTAAAGATTTTTTATTGAGAGTACCTTAACAACATATTAATGAAAAAAAAAAATATATATATCATGTATAGGTATCTCATTTCATAGATAGACCAATATCTAAAATAGTATATGTATATGAATTTTTTAATCACAATCATATTCTTTCAGTATGGAATTCGATGCATCATCCAGTTGGTAGTTTCTACGGTTCCAAATACAGTTTCGGTAACTATGACCAATGCTTGAAGGCACCTTCCAATTTTGCTGAGCCTGTCATTGCCACGCAATATTGCCTATCTGATGTCAAACTAACAGATAGAGAAGAGAAGGAATATGGCAGTGCTGATGTGTTTGGAAGGACTGAAGAGTTTTTAAATGTGAGTCATCATCTTCCTTCTTTCCTAAACGAGGCAAAAAGAGTGTAATAAGAATCGCAGCAGGTTGCGTTCTGTCGTTTCTGCCTACCCCTATAGGAAGACGGCGTGAGTCTATGTATGTATGAGTGTGTATCATCTTCCTGCCCTTGTCACATGTTACATGGGGTCGGCGCAACACGTTTTCAGCTTCCATTCTCCCCTGTCAAACATCACGCTATCATTCACTCCCGACACTTTGATATCATTTCTCCCACAATCCATCTATCTTTTCTTTTGCCCTCCTCTCTCTCTCTCCATCCAACAACCTTTATGTTTACCACTCTTTTACTCACAGACGGACGAATATGAGTAACGTATGAGTGTATTTATTTAAAATTTAATGGGCTTGTGGCTAAGTAATAACAGCCGCATGGGTCGATAGATAAGGTTAAGTTACGCTTGCTGCGGTTGGTCCGTGGTTGGGTGACCATTTTCACATACCAAGACCCTTCCGTGCCTCGGAAAGCACGTTAAGCTGTTGGTCCCCGCTGTCATTCGTGGATCTTTGACAGTTGTCAGAAGCCCGAAAGTCTGACAACCAGTCTTACCAAGGGTATCGTATTACCCGGTAACTGTGTTGTGGAGGTCAGATAGGCAGTCGCTCCATGTAAAATACTGGTAATCAGCTGCAGCCGGTTAGATTGGAAGCCGACGCCAACATAGTTGAGCAAAGGCTGGGCAGATGACGACTTATACATAAGAAATGTAATTATGTTTCTAACATTTTAAATGTTCTAAATAAATTTTGTATGCAATATTCTTCACTTTGATAGAGGATATTGGGGATAGATTAACTCTGTTAGCTTGTCATTAAATTTTTAACAAAAATTTTATTACTAAATTGTAATTTCGTATACCCTACCAACTTGATATTTGTACGCCGTTAACGGCAAAACAGAGATATCTGTACTTATTCTATTTCAAACACCTTTTTTTACATCTATGGTTTAAAAATAAAAAACTTTGACTTTGACTTTAAATGTGAATTGATAAATATGAAAACTGACGTAAGACGAAAACCTTGACTTCCACAATTGCTTCCACAGGTAAAATCTAAAGGAGGCAGAAAGGCTGACACAATATCATGGGGTACTTGCTTACCTGCAGTGTGCAACCATGAATCAATTTCCAAGATTCTGAAGACTATATACTTGGTGAATCCTATCACTCCTTTGGTACCTGATATCACTGTGGATTACTGTCAAAAAGCTGGAGTGAAGACTGAATACAGCTTGAAGTTTTATGTGTTCATGTGAGTCAGTGTTTTGTTTTATTAACGGCAAAAAATGGTTCAACAATTGGTTAATAAATTTTGCACCTTGTAATATTGCCATTACCAAGTCGGTGGAACTTGATCTATGTTTATTATTATTCATCGCACGTGGAAAGATGTTGACGTAGTCAGAAATACAAATATTGTCCGAACCATACTCATTTTTGTTTGTGCATGTACTAGATTCCCTCTATTACGTCTTTTTTTCTAAAACTCATAGAGCAGTGGTAGCCCAGTGATATAATGGCTGCGAATTACGAGTAGATCGTGGGTTCGAACCCAGACAGACATGCACTTCACTTATGTAGTGCAATTTATTTCATCACAACTCCTCTCAAAACGGTGAAAGATGCCTCATCCTCACGATGTGCGTGAGGAAACCTGCATGTTCTACAACAAAAAATTCGAAGGCATGTGACATCTACAAACTTGCACTGGGCCCGCGTGGTGGTTAAGGGTCCACTCTCTCTTACAGAGAGCGGGTCTGTGCCCCAGCTTGAGAACAATTTAGGCTGATTATGATTTTCTCAAGATTATAATTATTATTTTCAGATATACCATGGCAGGGCTAGTTGTGGCAGCTATAACATCAACAATCTATCTACAATATAACAACACAGATTCAAGACGTAAGTAATCCTTAGAAACGATTATTATTTATTCAAATAATTAACATAATGATTGAATGACTTATGTTGCATGATTACTGAAATGGCAAAATAATAATTATATTTACTGCCATTAGAGAGAGCACTTTAATAAATTAATATATTATGATAATTAATATTACATGCTTGTTGAGATCTTCAGAATGCACGGTAGCAATTGCCCTTATTTACTTAAAATAAAACGTTCACCGTATAACAATACACTTAAAAGAATATGAGAAAATACAAAAAAAAAACAACTAAGCACAAAAGACCACATAACGATAGAAAAAATGTAAAGCTATTAGAAAGTCATTGCAATGTAACTTTTACCTCATTGTAATAAAGTATATGATGCGGTGTGTTTTATACAACTCTCGGCGATCATTCTAATTTATACTTTATGTCGATGGTATAAGAGTTACATTGCTATTGCAATGTAACTCTAGTAAGCCATTGCTTACTAATGGTTTTACGTTAAAAAATTGTATCGTGAATGTATTCCTTAAAAGTTATGTATTAACTATACTGGAGATTAAACACGCAGTGAATAAACGCGCCTTTACAAATTATAACATATTCCTGCCCGAATTTGCCGCCACTGAGCGCAAGCCAGCTGTCACAGGGCAACGTATTTCGGCCATGGTAATCTCAACGGCGAATAGCCTTCGGCGCGGGAGATATTATAGTGTACATGTGTGTGCGTAGAAACAGGTGAACTCTCTCTTCCCTCACTCTCATAGTCCGACTGGACGGCACGCAATCCGACGCGACCGGAGAGAGATCAGGGGGCAGGAGCAACGGCATAACGTCTTACCCCCGTGTCTTGTATAATTAAACTAGCTTCTGCCCCCGGCTTCGCCCGCGTGGATGTCGGAAATTATCCCACGGGAACATGCTACCAGGATAAAAAGTAAGGACATACCTACTTTTTATCCAGGATTCCATTTATCTCTTTGCCAAATCAGAAGTTCAGTGGTTTAGGTGTGAAAATGTAACATACAGTTTCAAGTTCAAATCCTCCCCTTAAAAATTTAATTACCCCTTTTTGCCCCGTCAGGGGTCAATTTAGGGGGCCAAACGCCTCCTGCCGGAGGCTTTACGCGGGGGTCGTGCGGTCCATGGCCCTATACGGGGCCCCGGTATGGGCGCGTTCACTGCGGCTTCGAGCCGCACACTACCTGAACGCGCCCCAAAAGGTGGTAGCCGTAAGGCTAATCCGGGGGTACCGCACGATCTCGGGCGAGGCAGCAAGCCTCCTTGCCGGACTGCCACCATGGGATCTGGAGGCGATAGTCCTCGCGCGCCTGTATGACTGGCGCGCGGAGGCACTACGTCGGGGGGAAACTCTGCACCCGCGGCAAATCGCTGCGGAGCGGACGGACCTCCGGCGCGGTCTCATGGTGGAATGGAAGGCGCGACTATCGCAACCCAGCGCAGGGCACGCCACGATAGCGGCGATAAGACCCCTCTTTGAGGAGTGGCTAGAGAGGCGTCACGGCGCTCTCACCTACCGCCTGACGCAGGTCCTCTCCGGACACGGATGTTTCGGGAGGTTCCTGCACATCATCAGGCGGGAGGAGACGCCCGGGTGTCACCACTGCGAGGATCGCCCAGAGGACACGGTGGAGCATACGGTGGAGGTCTGCCCCGCTTGGGCAGAGCACCGCCGTGTCCTCGTAGAGGCGATCGGCAGCGGCGGCGACCTCTCGCGCCCGGCCCTGGTGCAAGCCATGGTCCGGGGCGAGAGGGAGTGGGAGGCGGTCACCTCCTTCTGCGAAGCAGTCATGCTAGCAAAGGAGGTGGCGGGATGGGCGAGGGAAAGATCCTCACGCCTCAGCCACCGAGGGAGACGCTCCGGGCGTCGGGAGCCGCGTGACGACTCCCGGCCACCGTAGGCGCGGGCCTGCGGGCGGAGAGCAATGGGTAGCTCTCCGTCCGATCAGGACCAGGCCCGTGCCGGACGGCGTGTATGTGTTCCACGCGCGCCTCAAAGAGACGTCAGCGTAGTTGACGGGGCCTGACAGGGCCGAAGCCTGCCGGGGTAGCGGGATTGTCCGAAAGGGTTACCGCTGCCCTGGTACGTAAAGGGCTAAGGAAGGAACACGGGTGGGTTTTAGTCAGTAAGAGTCTGACACTCCCTTCTGCTCCACCCAGAGCGGGAGGAGTCATTTGATGATTTCCCATCCAAAAAAAAAAAAAAAAAAAAAGGGGTCAATTTACGATAACTATACATACTGATCATTAATTATTTTCTGTCAAAAGTATTAATACTGAGTTTCGAGTTAATTTGGACCGCGCATTCAATCACTTCCACACAAACTTCAACACCCCTTTTAGGGGTAGTTTTAAAAAACTTATAATAATAAACTTTATTACTTAATTAGGCGAGTATTCTTGCCAAGTTTCAAGTTTATTATCTAAATGAATAAGATTTTTCATATAAAGTGTGTCCCTGATTTTCATCCACACATGGGTGGAATTTAAAAAAATCGTTTGGGATATATTCATTACTTGACCCCAAGATTATTTATTCTAATTTTCGAGTTAATCAAGCCATGCAGTAAAATCGTCCCCTGTAAAATTGACTACCCCTTTTCAGCCCGTCAGGGGTAATTTTCGAAAAACCGTGATACACATTATTCTTTACTTTCGATCCTAGGTATAAATAGTGAGTTTAGAGATAATCGGACCGCGCGCTAAAATTCTTTCATACAAACTCTGAAACCCCCCAAACCCCTTTTAGGGGGTAGTTTAGAAAAACATAAAATGGCAAATTTCATAGTATACTTGATTAGTATTGGTGCCAAGTTTCAAGTTTATCAACTCAAGGAATAAGATTTTCCATACAAACAAAATCCCGCAATTTTACTCTCTTAGGGGTGGAATTTCGAAAAACCCTTTCTTAATGGATATCTACTCTTCACTAAGAACACACCCTCCAAATTTCATTTCTCTGCTACCAGCGGATTAGGCTGTGCGTTGATGTATCAGTCGGTCAGTCAGGACTTTGAATTTTATATACAATATACATAATATGTATACAGGCTGATTTTTTAAAGACCAAGCAAATTTAAGGATGTGGTACAGACCATCAAACTGAACAACTTTCTCCATGGGACAAATAGCGTAATCGCGAAAATTTTATCAACTGTCCCATAGAAAACTTCAATACCTACTCGACCTAAATGTATGGGACGGCTGAATTTTTATTCGCGATTACGATGTTGGTCCCATGGAGAAAGTTGTTCAGTTTGATGGTCTGTACCACATCCTTAAATTTGGCTGGTCTTTAAATAATCAGCCTGTATATCGACATTGACACCGACACCTCACCAACACCTGAAATTTTAGACCACTATTTTCTCTGTAGGTACTCGAGCGATTTTAAGACAATGTTACCCTGAGAAAATATTATGAGAAAAACAACAACTAACAAGTTTAGTTCTAAGAAGTTCTAAGAAGGTTTTGAAGTACCTACTATTAAAAGCTTTTCTCAATGACGCTGCACTTGAATCTGTTAAAACAAGTGGGAGCTTAGAAAATAATTGATTATGTTTTCATAGTATATTATTTACAAGCCCATTAAGTATGTTTACAAAATTAAGCTTGCCTCTTTGGAGTTGTGGTCCTAAAGATGCGTTCTTTGGTCGGGCAAAGAGTTCTTTATTAGCGTTATCGTTCAGATATTTTCAGTAGAAGCTTGTTTTTTTTAATACATATTTTGACTCGTCCCCTATGAGACGTGTTCTAGTTATCGAAATGTACTGTATATGTACTCCTATGCCTACCCAAGCGTGATACTGATATTATAATCTCCTGTTTCTCCTTTACAGTGCGAAGAATAGCATACTCCTTCAGCCTCAAGAGAAACTGGTCTTCTTTCGTCAAGATCTCGGATGATGAGATCCCAGTCCTTAGTTTCACAAAGGCCATTGTTCTAAGTTTCACAACCTGCGTCCATGTGTTTGTGTTCATTGTCGCCGGTTCTATGAGTAATGGACATGATTACGATCAAGTAAGTATCTACTGCGATTTTTCCATCAATATTAATTCAGAACATGCTTTTATGTTTGTAAGTTTTTATGTAAACTGGGTAATTTACTGGCTACCGCTTTTAGGGTTCCGTACCTTAAAAGGAAAAACGGAACCCTTATAAGATCACTTTGGTGTCCGTCTGTCGGTCCGTCGGTCAATACCCTTTTTCTTAGGAACGCGTGGAGTTATCAAGTTGAAATAAATATCAAATACTCAGGGCTGCAATTCCCTGCAGCAGTGAAAAAATCAAACTTTTGTAGTTACATACCTACAAATTTGTACGAAGCCCTCAGGGCGCGAGTTCAAGTCGGACTTGACCGGTTTTTTTTTTAAATAACATAAGCACTAGGCAATCATCGCCCACTCGATGTCTTAGAACAGCCAAACACAATCTCTCACGTTTTTATGAAACATTAATGAAATCAATTATTTTTAATTCTTTCAGATAATAAGCATAAAGAACAGCACACTGGGTAACACATTCCAACACTTAGATCTTCCAGCAGTGGAGAACTTCTTTGTGATATCGGGACTACTCCTCATGAAAGGTCTGATGGAAAAGAAGAGAAGTCCCATCATTACTTTGTTACAGCGTTATGTGAGGTAAGGATTCGTGTTTTCTATTTTTACTTTTAACCTGATGATGATCAAGACAAATAGATAGATCTATAAAGTCTTAAAAATATATATTAGGTAATTAAGTTTGACTTTTAATCAACCATTAATGTTTAAAGTTGCCTACAGGTAGATGTTGCTGCTAATTCATAGTAATTTATTAATTGTAGATTAACTTCACAATGATTTAATAACTTTAATAGAAAATGGGTTGATCCTTAGACAATTATAACTGATTACTCGTTTAGCTGCAGCTAGGTTCCTAACATCATCCGATCTTAAATCAATTGATGTTTTTTTTTTTTTTCAGATTAATAGGCTCATTCTCAGTGCTAATATTCTACACAATAGCAGTATCCGAATATGTGGGTGATGGCCCATTGTGGAAACGCATCATCGGTAAAGAACAGAAAGCGTGCTCCAAGACCTGGCTTGTAGGTCTACTGATGCTTGGAAACTACGTGGATAGTGATAATATTGTAAGAAGTTTTTACCTTATTTGTCATGTTAGATCTGTTCTGAAATGAACAGCTCCGTAAATCATTGGATAAGGTCAGCCATAAACATCAGTGAGGCATAGGTAGGTATATACAATACTAACGTAATTTTATGTACAACTTTTGTTACTAACGCACTAACATTTTATGATTTTGTTTTATTGAGATTTATTTATTTAATACTTCAAGCACATACATGTACGCCGGACTTAATGCCTTAGGCATTTCCTACCATTCAACCTTCTCCTTCCTCTTCTTTTCTTGAGATTCTCTGAGATAAATAAATAAAGGAGATAATACATAGAAGAAAACAAGTAAACAACTTCTTGACAAACTTAAAGACTGTGTTTTTTTCTAAGCCACTTCTACTTATCAACTGCAAAAACCTATCCATTTACGCTATTATTCATTTCTTTGTCTAATTTAATTTCAGTGTCAACAAGTATCCTGGTATATCCCAGCAGACTACCACTTAGCTGTCGTGGGTACAGCCCTGTTCTGTCTCTGGCAATGGAACAAGCGTATTGGCAAAATTGTCACCACCATCGCTGTCGTCTTCTCGGTGCTGATAACTGGTATTACCACTTACACGAAAGGATTAAATGGAATCCTGCTCTACGATGTTGAGTAAGTTCTTCTCATCTACCTTTTTGTTTGGTTCTAGTTTAGTTGCGTAGTTCCGTAAGCGATTGTGATTGTCAAGGTTAAATTTAGGTCGTTTATTTGTATTCTAATTGCGTTAAGTAAATACATATTTATACTAGCACAGATTAGTGTATTCATTATAATCATATGTCATGAGGAGAGTTTTGAGTATGAATGTCGATGCTATAAGAGTAGGGGAAGACCAAACAAATGATGGATGGAATGTGTGAATGATGGTTAGAAAGGTGACTACCGAGATGACGACTAATAGAGAAGTTATGGAAGAAAAAGACATGTTGCGCCAACGAGGAACAAATTGGGTTATAGGCAGGAGAATGGTGATAGTGTTGAATATTTTTTTATGATTATTATTACTAGTATTCCTATTTCCAACGACTTTAACCAAGTATCGTTGTACGTGCTCAAAGTGGGCTCTCATTAATGTGTTGCAATTAACAATCAAGAAGTCTTGGATTCGATCCACAATGGAACATACACCTTCATCATCGGGCTATTAAAGCTGATATTCCATTCATGACCGTTTCTTAACTTATTCGTTTATGCTTACTATAGTTGGACCAAAACCGCTGTACCGCGCCTTCGGTATGTGCGCGGCGAGACGGGGGGGCAGTGCAGGCCGCTCATTCGTCATCGCTCACGGCGTCCCGCCCCCCGCCTCGCTGCGCATTCCTCCCGCCTCGCCGCGCATTCCTAAGGCGCGGTTCAGCAGTTCATCTACTTCGTCTGTTCTCAACTAAGGTTTTTACAAAAAACTTTAGTTAAAAAAGTAAAAACGGCCATTTCAATTGTTTTCTGATTTGCAACAATTCACTTCGAAGCCTCAATTAAATGCTATGGGAAAGTCGTTAACGACCTCCGTAGCGTTGAAGCTTATAAAAATCCAACTTGCATTGATTTACGTTTTTATGTGAAGTTTATTTATTTATTTAATTTATTTATTAGGCTTTTCAACAATGAGTACACTGTTACTTTATAATTTGTACATTGCAAACTTAAGTCTAAGCGCCTCATCACTTACAGAAAAGCACAGCATGCACTACATTATGTGTAGAAAATAACACATTTATTTATATAAAACAATTACTTAATAATAATAAATAGTTTGAGAAAAAAAAAACTGTTAAAGCTAAATTGATTACAATGAAATAAATAACATAGTTTAAATTAAATTAGATTAGATTCCATTTTTGAAATTTTTTATATAAAGTTAGGTAATTGTTTGATTATATGTAGATTAGAGAAACCCATAAGAAGGCAAGCGCGACTTTTTTTAGAGCAGGTACTGATGAGTGAAAGAGATCAATGTCCACCTCATGCTCTTTGTTAACTCGAAATTATATTTGATTGAGGAGAGAGATTTCATTGAAATCTTTATGAAAGAATTTCTTGGAACTTATATTTTCATGTGTGCTGTCGAAACGGATATCACTGTGTTGTATCAGTTATGGAATAATATTTACTTTTGTTCCTCGTAATATTCAAGATTATATTTTCCTGTGACTTAAAAATTACCTTACCCAAAATTTTCTTGATTCATTTAAAATTCAGAATGTGACGGTTCCTTCATGGCAGTTTGCTTGTCAAAAATTATATAGAGATTAACATCTAAAAGTTTAATTATTCCACTGCTTATATCTCATAAGCCACTAACTTGTACCTAAATCATAACCTTCATTAGGTTGCTGCTGGGGAGTTTGTTGCGCCACTTCTTCTTCTCGCTTATAGTACTAGAAGGGGATGAAGAGCGGGCGTTTTGGGTGGTGGCTAGTTTAAATAAATGCCTTTTGATTTTGATTATTATCAGGAAGCTGATAAACGTCAGAGACAACCAGGTCTACCTAGACACTTACATGAAGAGTCATCATAGAGCTGATTCTTACTTCCTCGGCATGGCCATGGGATATATCATCACAGTGTACAGGCCTGCTAAGTACAGAGGAGTTATTTCTAAGGTGAGCAGTTATGCTAGTTGGTAATATAAACAGTCTCTATCGTCCCACAGGGCAGGGGTCTCTCAGGTCTATCTCTCGATTTTCCACACAACTCCGTCTAGTGCTAATGCGGGCCAGTCCTTCTGGTAGAAGTCAAGATCATCAGCTTTGCTAGTTACAAAATACCGTTTTTATATAAAAAAAATTTTTACATGAAAATAAAAGAAGGTTTTTTTGGAAGGAATGGAAAGAATGCAAGTGATGTATTCTTGGAAAATAGGACAGACCTTTATAAAGCTTTGAACTGCGATGACAAATAAATTACATGTCGAAAGCCAGTATAGAAACTAGAATAAAAAAAGGCTTCTCCAAGCATAAGTTATAAGCATATTTTTTTAGTCTCGATGCATTATAACTACTGCATAGAACCATTTTTTTCCCTTAATAAACTGGTCTACATACCATTAGATAAAATATCTAGTTCTTAATCTATCATTTTCCTAACATTCCAGGAGTTTTCCTACGTAGGCCTCGCAGCAGCCTTCATGCTAGGTCTCAAAGTGTTAACAGCGGCCCCCGCATGGTGCCTTGGGGAATACAACGCTTGGAACGCAGCCGTATATGCGGCCCTCAACAGAAACTTATGGGCCTTGGCGACCTGTATTTGTATCGCAATTACAGAATATGGGGATGTCCGTAAGTAGACTTTTTATTTGTTTTTAAATTAACTTATTATCTGTTAGCTTATCAAAGGCTTCTAATACAAAGAAGACACAAGCATTGTTCATCATAATTACTTACTGCAAGTTAGCCTCTTAAGAGATAATAATTAGTCTAGGTTTCCACACAATGATTTTCATCCATCGTAATTCAGTAGTGTCCGGAATAGATATTCTTTTTTAATTATTCTAATGTGACATTATCATTTGTCAGGATTTAAACCCACAACCTAAAGTTTCAGAAACTGGTGTTTTGACCTGTGGGTTCACCAGCCCCAGCAGTCTCGACATTCATAGCGATCTCTTTACGACCGAATTCGGTCGCAAAGTCTCGGATTGACAGGTGTAATGTATCGAGTGACAGGACTTTGCGACCGAATTCGGTCGTAAAGCGATCGCTATGAATATCGAGACTGCTGGGGCAGCACTCTAATTGCGTAACACACTATCAATTACAATCTGAATCATTTTGAAGTTGCTAATCCATCTATATAAATAAAATTCAAAGTCCTGACTGACTGACTGACTGATACATCAACGCACAGCCTAAACTGCTGGTCCTAGAGACATGACATTAGGAGGGTGTCTTTTTCGTGAAGAGTAGGCATCGCAAGTTTATACTTATAAGTTTGTTTAAACTACGCCTCAAGAATGGTTTAGGGGTTGTCAAAGATTTTATGGAAATATTAAACTTAAAACAAAAGATAAAGATTCATGTGTTTTAAGGTTTTTCAAAAATCAACCGTTGGCGGTGTGGAAAGGGTTCGGGCCAAATTTCACTGTGAAAATGGGTATAAATAACGTTTTAGGCAACTAATTGAAACGTACCAAACGATTTTTAAAATACAGTGAAAAGGGAGGATGTAGTTTATTACATATATTTATGAACAATCTTAAAGCTTTTCTGAATAAATTATACTACCTTTTGAATTGGGGGGTCTTAAAAAATTTAGAAGGAAGTACGAATACAGTGAAGTGCTATAAAAAAATAGAATAGGAGATACTTCTGCCTAGCCTTTTCCCAACTATGTTGGGGTCGGTTTCCAGTTCAACCGGATTCAAATTTTAGTATCTATACAAATAAATAAAATTGAAGTGTCTGTTTGTAATATCAAAATAACAGATTTTACAAATGCGTATGAAAATATAATTATACGCTACCTACTTATAAAAAAAACATTTTTTTAAATTTTTGACTGTCTGTTTGTTCCGGCTAATCTTCAAAACGGCTGGACCGGTTCTGACGGGACTTTCACTAGCTGATGGAGTAACATATATATTTAATTATTTCTTAAAACGTTTCGCTCACAAAAAAGGTACAAAGGCTGCCTTGTAGGCTTTATAGCCTACTTTTTGTCTCGGTAGCATGTTCTCGTGGAAAGTAATAGTAATGATCCGACATCCACGCGGGCGAAGCCGCGGGCAGAAGCTTGTTGCTTCATATGTTAGAAAAATTTGTGTGCTCAACAAAGTAAATAATGCAATGCATGTTGTTGAACTGTAAAAAGGCAAATTACTGATAGTGTATTACGCAACTACCCCTCACAGGTACGTCTTTTTGATAAGAACAGCTTTGCTAATCGCAGTCAGAAAATGCATGCCCAAATTCCCCGTTCTTAATAATATAGTTATTTGCTATACGGGTAGGGAATTCAACCAGAAAACTATGTTGGAACAGTTAATATTAGCTAAGTTAAGAATGGATAGCTATTCGCTTGGATAATTATATAATACCCTAGCTAAGTCAACTTTTGACGGAATCAGACAAAAGCTTGTACTGTATATTTAGAAATACATAAAAACAGAAAATAAAATACTGAAAGACAATTAAATAATTGCTTTTCAGAGGAAAACCGAACACAAGTAATTGAAATAAAATAAATAATGATGGCTGGTCCGCCACTGATTAATCTTTGATAGAAGAAACAATGTTTATTTATTTAGCAGCGCCCCATGGTTTCACCCGCATAAGTGTCGATGCCGTGGGAATATCGGGATAAAAAGTATCCTATTGATTATTCTGATGTATAAACTACATAATATATATTATTGTACAGTGTCTTCAAAATCCGGTCAGTAGTTTTTGCGTGAAAAAGTAACAAACATCCATCCATTTATCCTCACAAACTTTCGAGTTTATAATATTAGTAGGAAGTAGGATAGGATAGACTAGGATAGGATTTTGCTTACATAAAGATAAATGTGATATAATAGCACTGTTCACCCCGTGGTACATTGGCTAAGCTTAAAAGCTTTTCGCATTTTCTTTGTGAAGAACAAATAGGTACTGGCTAACTCTTTTACGTAATTGGGAGTTTGTAAACGTGTATTTCTGGCTAGTTTGGGATTAAATCAAGTCATAATCTGGCAATAGCTCTATTCTAAAAGGCCGCCAATTTATTGCTATAAATATTAATAGGAAAATTGTGGTCTAATTTTCGACCAATAAACCCGTAACAATTTCAACAAACCTTTAATAAAGCCTAGTGTTTAATAAATGAAGGATATAAATAATTTTACGCAGTGAAATATGAAAGCGATATGTCAGGAAATGAGTTGCTAGAATTCCTTTTAATCCCTTTAACTAAATATACTCGTGCTTGGGGCATGTTGAACATAGCTTCTTTTTTTTTCTAATTTCCCGGGAGGACCCTTAGTTTTCCCCCGTCAAAATACTGGTATTATATTTTCATCTCAGTTCCAAGATATGACTGTTACTGTTTCATCAAATTCTACTTTCTCTGTGATGAAATATTCTTTGGAAAATATTACTGTTGTTTTTTCTTTCATGGCTGATTCATATATCGTCGCTCTAGATGTGACACCTCGTAAATACGAACCTGTCAATTTTCCAACAGAGACAAAAAACCTTTTTTGATAATTATGTATATTGCATGCTTTTGGTTATTTTATTGAATATTAAATAAAATACCGTATGTTTTCTTGTATGTACACAAAAAATCACCGTGGCATGCTTGGTGTCTATTAAACTTAGGTACAATGTCCCACCTTACAAAGTGCTTCAAAGTCTTGTTACGAGATGTCACTAAAAGTCAGTTTTTAAGTGAAGTAAACTTCCTGTATATACAAGGAATCCAAAAAGATGGAAAATTGCGTGATGGACAGTTTCGCGGGTAGTTGCCTGGGTAAAAAAATAATAATTACATTTAGTCCGTCAGTTAGATTATCGAAAAATAATGGACACGTATTTTTTCTTTTGTCAATCAAACAAAAAATTACAAAGATAAAGAGCGTCAAAATTTGGGAGTGCGGAGTCGTGACGTCACTTACTTGAGAAAGTGTCGCAAGCAAGTGACGTCACGCGGAACTTTAACGGGCGATATCTTCATAATTTTTTATATAATTGACAAAAGAAAAAATACGGGTTCAATATTTTTTTGATAATCTAACTGACGGACTAATTAGATTATTTTAGGAAAATACCCTATTGCAGTTACGAGGTTATTGCAGTTATTACATCTAGAGCGACGATATATCTTATCCTCCGTTATTGGTTAAAACTCATCACCATCTGCCCTTATCCCAATTTATTTGGGGTTATAGGTTAAAATTAATCTTCTAATATACAGGGTGAAAGTAAATTCGCTAGCGAAACTTCACGGTCGTGTTGGATATCGATATCTTAACGTCATTAAACAAAAAAAAAATCTGATGTTCTTTTCTTTTAAAATCAAGACCGTTGGTAGTGTAGTTGCCTTAAGTATGAGTTGAAAACTATTTTTTTTTAAAGTTTGCTTTAGCGAGTCTAGTTAACGATAACTATCACATTTGTAAAGTTTGCGCAAAAAACACTGTTTATTTTAATTAATATTTTAAGTGACAACACTACAGGCGATTGATGACCACAAAAAAACTCATCAACAAAATATTTTTTTTGTTTGTTTTAGTTGTTGTTTTATCATGTTTAGATAAAAACCCATCACGTCTGCGGAGCTTCGCTAGCTAGTTAATTTTATTTGGCCCTGTAGTTGTTGTATTTAATAAGCGCACGATAATCGTTACAATTTGAAGCTTTGAAGCAACACAAATGACAGTACGTGCGCTCGTGATTTACATAAACTATACCTTTGTTAGCTTCATACTGCTTATCTCACAAGACCCTTTCAAACTAGATGTCAGATAACAATAAAGAGTAAAGCAAAATCATTGCAATAAAAACGGAGCGACCTATATTCGTAAAAATAATGGTGTCACGCAAAAACCACAAAAAAATAAATGACCGAGTTTCGACTATTTGGATATTCTGGCTAAGATACAGATCATTAATTGACGTCAGAGAAAGATTAACGGCTTTCAAAATAAAAGATTATTCCCTTTTTTTACGAAGTGTTACTGCAGTTTTCTTTTCAAGAACGCTCCAGTTGTAATTCCAGCATTGGATATTTGAATAATAACTGTGTTGACTTCGTCTATATCTAAAGGCATTTTAAGTACGACAAAATCGTGTCTAAATTCATTTATTTCATTGCAGAAAGCCTCAGAAACTTCATGTCCTGGCCTCTCTTCACGATACTCAGCCGTCTAGCATATGGAGTTTACATAACACATTCCCTAGTACTGGAGCGGTTCCTTTTCTCGCAACGGAATCCATTGCAATATGATATGTTTAACCTGGTACGTATGTATTTATGATATCCTAGTACCACGGAGTAGTACCCACAAAAGGTCAGCCTCATAGAGCGACTCAAAACAGGTGCACACACATATATGCATATAGCGGTATAAGAATCTTTTGGCGCGTGGCCAAAATCGGAACTAACGCCGCTATCTTGTTTTTCAATACAGTAAATAAAACAATTGCACAAATGTTTACCAACAGCGCCCCCCTGTCAACGTAATTCAAGTTCCAAACGATCTTTGTAGCATTGTACCTCCAAATCAAACAAACAAATGCCAGTCGCGAGTGCACTTGTACGTACGTGAAGCGTGTTTATGTGTGTGTGCGTTTTCAATCGTCGTATAGAGCCGACCTTCTGTACCTACCTATCTATGTTGTGCTAGTACTAGGAATTTCACTTTTATAAAGTTATTTGAAAGTAGGTTGGTTACTTTTGCAATTTCATTTTCTGTATTTTTCTTGGAACTGCACTACATACATTGAGACCCTTTTTTTTTTTTTTTTTTTTTTTTGTGGATGGGAAATCATCAAATGACTCCTCCCGCTCTGGGTGGAGCAGAAGAGAGTGTCAGACTCTTACTGACTAAAACCCACCCGTGTTCCTTCCTTAGCCCTTTATGTACCAGGGCAGCGGTAACCCTTTCGGACGATCCCGCTACCCCGGCAGGACATTGAGACCCTAAGCTTTGGTTTCTAGTAAGAGGTTGTATAAATGTTGTTTGGCTAACATTCGTTGGGTTTGATATTGGAAATATTACTCTTTTAGTGCTTAATACCAAATATAGCGTTGGAAGCGATAGTGAACGTCGCAGATCTTTTATGGCAACGCTCCATATAGAAGCCTATGTCAATCAGTGGCAGTATTTTGTTTAATTGCTGGCTCTTCTCCATAGGAAACGACCAATTGGAACCGTGCACCTAGCTTCTGACGTTTCATAAGTGCCCCATGTAGGTTTATATGTAATAAAATATTTTGAGTTTGAATATGAATAAACAAAAGTTAAAAATCGAAGTAAGAAAAATCAAGGCTTATTATTCAGCAATGGACCATACCAAGAAACAAATTATTACGATAATATTAATGTTAAGACTCCATAATCTACATAAATCCATAAGTCTGTCCAAATTAAATAACTACATACACAGTCGTACAGAAAAAGCTGATATAGACTCACAAGAACATACATATATCAATACCCAAGGTTTACCCCACTCGATAAACAATCTGCACACCCCCAACACAGTACAGCTTGAACATACAAACTTCGTAATTGAATTTCAGATACTAAACGGTATAGGAATACTCCTACCGTCGGCACTGCTAGCGGTACTTCTGTGGCTGTTCGTGGAGTCGCCGCTGAGCAACTTGGCTAATCTCGTTCTAAGCCCTGTGTGAGTATGCTGGTAGTTAAATACTGGTACTAATAGATTGTGGCGGGAAGATGTTATATATGTGTTGGTCCAAGATGTAGTGCGAATGGTGGAGTATTTTGAGAAGATTAAGATCAAGATTTTGTTGCAACGCATGGTAGGCCGATGGATAGAATAAATGGTGGAGGGACCGAATGCTTTACTAGTTTTAATCTCAAAGCTCGTTTGATACAGTTTGAATGTCTTCAAAATGGGATTCGGAATTTTGACAGTCTTAAGAGTCGTTTCATTAACAGTCTTGGGATTGGGAATAATTTGAAAGACTTAGTTTTCTATCTGATACACAATCTAGCGAGGGATTTATATTATGATCATGACTGTATAGTAATACAAGTTCATCTACATTTACTTTCATCCACATAATTATATACAACAGTCGAAAACGAACTCCTTTCTTCCTACTTCCTCTTTACTACATTCAAACATCTTGAACAAATAAAATAACTAGCAAAGGTGAACAAGCAACATACATGATTTTATTTCAACTTTAAACAAACTGTTTCCTTTACCGTTCCAGTAAGAAGCAGACGGCGAATGGAATTGAAAACAAAAAGGAAATCAACGGGCATACTAAGATTACAGACTTGAAATATACAAAGGCATTGTGATACAACAAGAGCTCTTTGATCTTGGTAATGAAGTAGACCGTATATTCTATGCAGATTTTTCCGTTCTAGAACTTGCTTTCTTAACTATAAAAATTTATGAAAAGATTAAGGATAAAAGTAGTGTTGTTTTAACTGTGTTATTGTGATATGAATTCAAACAGGCGACCAAAAGTCTGGTGTAATCTCAAGTGCCAATATTATGGCTTGATTTTTTTAGGATAAGGAAGAATAAATTGCTCTTTACTACGTATTTATTGGTGCTTTCCTTTGTGTTTATAGAATGTAAGAAAAATAACGTAACCAATCAACCAGTGAAGAAAGAAGAAAGCATATTAAGAATTTTAAGCGCCTAACAAAATTATGATAGCAAGCAATATGTAGCTTGCTATTCGAATGTAATACTTTTTTGACAGGTAAATTGTTCAGACGGCGACCACAACGTCGAGTCAAAAGTGTGTTTAATCAATTAACAAAACATAGATAATAAAGTGGCTATGTAACGTTACTTGCAAAACACATCCTTAGTGCATAAATATAGATTTCGATATTTTGTAGTGTATCTACAAGTAATTTAGCAGTATTAAAACAGCTTAAAGTCTGCCGACCCCATAGCACCATGAGGAAGTGAATCATACTTGTAATCCTATAGCAAATAATTTAATACACGAACGATTGACTAACCAACTGTACCATAACTCAACCGCCGCTGAAACTTTTAAGACCACTACGATCCTAATTTATGGGGCTTCAGTGAACATAGTTATAAACACACTAGTATAGGAAGTATTATAGGCTTAAATGTTGCTCTAGTTTCTAAATCACATACATAATATATCTATGAGAAAAACGTTATATATCGGTGAAAGAAAACATCGTAAGGAAACCAGTATGCACGAGAACAAAAAAAAATGACATTGATCAAACCGCACTGGGCCCGCGTTGTGGATTATGACCCACGTCCCCTCACAGAGAGGAGGCCTGTATCCCAGCAGTGGGAACATTATAGGCTGATCATGTTTTGTTTGTTGTAAGATGATTCACCTTTCCTGTATGTTTTGTATTACGTACACTAAGGGAAACATGAGCGACAACACTATCAAAAGATGAAGATTCTATGAAATTCTCGACAAAGAAGGCAAACCCTTCCCCGCGTAGCGTGGCTGTTGTAAAACACGGTTGAGAGATTACGTCGAAGGGATGAGCAGCACGACGCTGTCTGCAAATAACAACAAACTGAGATCACCGATCTACGACCAGCTTAGTAACTATTGCATTGTCTCCTGTGACCATTTATTGGATAGTATTTATTGAAAATCCTATACCTATGGTATAACTATTCAAGCACATCTGCGTGTATATAGCGCCACTTATACCTATATAACTCATTACCTATCTGGATAACAGAACTATATACAGTATAAAAAATCTGTGTGGTTTTGAAAAACTGGTTGATATCGCATAGTTTTTATTCTGTCGGCAAATTTCTGAACAAAAATCTTGTCAGTCCAACCACTCCAGAAATGCATTGTAATATTTTTTAATTATTTGTTTCTTTGTTGATTTTGTTAACTACGTTATTACTATATTACTGTATTTTAGTGCATACTAACTTCATGTATTAAATATTTGCATGCCATCATTACATGGCGGAATGTATCTTTGCACTGCAATTTTATTTTTATCATCTTTTGTACCTACCACATTTTATGCAAATAAACGATTTTAATTCGATTTGATTTGATTGGGAGCCTCGTTTGGTGAATAGTTTTAGACTGACTCGCTAACCCCTGTGTCACCTGCAGTAAACAATAAAATAATTTAGAACTAGGTATTGTATATTTATTTTATTTCTTATTTTGATTGTAGTTTTTTTATCTTATCGTATGCTGCACCGGTTGACGTTATCACGTCAACGCCGGCTGTCACTGAAAACCAGGGCTGGGGATCTGTCTCGCGATGGCCGTTTTGGGTTGTTTGGGACGCATATTTTCTCCCAACTTGCTTGCTGCAGCTTGCTTTTTTGTGTTTGTTTTCTTACCTTTCTTTAACAAACTTTTTACCACAAAACAAAACAAAAATAACGCAATTCAGATACCTAAGTGATTCTTGAGCTGTAAGCGGAATAACTGACAAATAGACGGAAAGAAGTAATGGTTTATAATATACGGAAGGAAATATTACCGCCTATTCATTCCGTTACCATGGCAACGCTCCCGTCTTTCTCGTATCCATGTGAAGCTAATTTCATCCACACACAAACGATATCAGAATGTTTATTCAGTCATGACCGCTGTTGAAGCCTAACAAATGTTTATATAGAATTCAATTCAACCTGATTCAATTCCACGGCTGTTATTGGATTTAAAGGCAGGTAGGTACAAGGGATATTAATCCTGTCACGAATGTTCAGATTACTAGAATTCAATACGAGTTTTATCGGTGTCACTGGTGTCGTGTGTCTTAAGTATTGTTTGTTTTGATGACAAAGTAATTGAGAAGGCGGATTTCTGGCAAAAGATGATCGATTTTGTTTTGATTGATTTTGGATCCGGGGCGAAGAAAACTAATTTGTTGTATCTGGCCAACAAGAAGCTATATACGTTGCTAAATAAAATAGAATCATTTTAAAAGGAAAAGAAATTGACAATCCAATCAATACAGCAAGTGGAATTAACAAAAGACTATCATCACTTACAGATGGCTGTCACACCATAGGACATCAAAGCCTCTAATGACATAAGCATGTTCCATTATCTTATTAGTCTACAAAAGATAAACATAAACACAAGAAAACTCAACAATTACTTGCTAGAACAATACCGTAGCATTATCTTTTCAAAGAACAATTTAACTTATATAGACGACATTCTAGTTTTATGTAACAGGCTAAAGGAGGGGCGCTCCAGGAATATGTGATTGCTTTTCTAGATTAGTTTCTAGAATTAGGTTGCTCAGAAATTATTGTATGCATAGAATCCTGAACTGATATGGATAACGATTACACTGCTGATGTATATCGGTCTATAGGTGTAACCGGGTTATGACCTAGTATTAGTAAACGGAGCTGCCGATCTTAGGTCTCCGATTTGATCTTAACCATGGCTTTACTAGAAAACTTATCTCAGGTTTTATTTAGGTAATAATGGTAAAACCAATAGATGTCAAGGTTATTTTAATCATTAAAAATTTCGAGATTTTGTAGGTTTTGCTTGGTTGCCATTTTTTAGTATGCCTAGTGACACAGATAATAAAAGTACATTTTTCTCTAAATTTTAAAACTACATACAATGAGTATGTAGTTTTAAAATTTAGAGAAATTTAAATACTTCACCTTTTCAATGTATTCCTAATAAATAATCAGTTTCACATCTATAGAAACGGTGAAGGAAAACATTGTGAAGAGATAGCATGTCCTAGAACCAAAAATTCGAAGACATCTACCAACCAGCACTGGGTTCGCGTGGTGGATTACGACCCACTCCCTCTCACAGAGAGGAGGCCTGTGTCCCAGCAGTGGAAACATATAAGCTGATTATGCTCATGCTTACATCTATACGTATGTTAATTTTAGTTTATAGGCCATCATCCCATGTAGACGCCCTTAATGAGCTTTCCCGGGGGCAATGCCATAATCAACACACTTGACTGGCAGATTGAATTGCATTATGCTATTAGTTACTAAGTGGACGATACGACACTTTAATATACTCTGCCGAAAATTTGGCTGGAAATTATCGGACAGAGATCGCCCATTTTAATTTTGATAAAACTTAACGTGAATTTTACTAAGATATAAATAGAAGTTTGTAGGACTGCGTATTTAACATTGTCTAATTAAATCTGACTTCAGACTTAATCTTAAACTGATGCGTAAGTAAGTACTAATTATTTCTGTAGATTCCTAGAATTAATCATGGCATTCGTCGTTATATGATCGTCATAATTAATCTTCACGTTAATTACCATTTCAATCAGCTGTAAATTAATATGCTGGATTCTGAAACCCCAAAACAGTAACACGAACGGTAAGAACCTATTTCATTTAACTGTATTCTTTCCAAATATTTTCTTTACCATTTTCTCCTTCATTCATCTAAATTCGAAATATCCCAAATTCCCTAAAACAAATGATTCCACGGAGCATCCACGTTCATTTCGCATTATATCTCAAGATAAAGCCGCGCGTACACTGTCTCTTTGTCACGTTGACGACGCTTGTCACGCAGACGAGAATTGTCACGTCACGATATTGGAATATTCAGACGTTGGTAATTAAAGCTCATGAAGATACAGCCTAATTAACTGGTCTGAGGTTTATATAAGGAGTATTTATACTTGGAGAGTACAATTTAAATTCGTAGAAGTTGGTTTTTCTTTCTTGTGTTTAAATGGAAAAAAAAGACTATTGTTAGCTCATTTCTTTTTAATCTAAGCAGCGTTTGGTTCTTTGTAGAAACACTGTGGGCTTTTTCCACGGTGTTATCAAAGGCAAGATGTAATTATGGCTTAGTGAGTTTTCATTTGAATACGGTTTTTCTAGAAGACTATGTAACTTTTCTTCTGTCAGTTCATTTACGTAATTGTTTTAATACAGTGGCTGTTCCTAATTTACAGCGAAATAATTTGTATCGTAGGATGAATTTCATCTAAATTATTACGTACCGGCAAACGCCCTAATTTGTTCCCAACAAATAATAGAACTACATGTTTCGACACAACAGGCGGCAACACCCCCAATTACTCCCATATCTAATACCAAACCATTTGTGAAATAAAAACTTCTTGATTGTTCCAAAACTGTCACACATTATGAGAAACGGGATCCCTCTCATTTGTCCCATTCAACATTGTACTTAAAGCCTTACCCCAATTTTAAGGGCAGAAGACCCAGTTCTTCAACGCCTTCAAATGAGCTAACTTGTGCAAAAGTCAAAGAATACTGAAATGAACTTAGTACCTGTTAGATACTGCTTTTTGTAGACATCGTAATGATTCAGCAGTCGTATTTCAAATGGCTAAGCTATTTCAGAGACATTTCTACTTATCCTCTTTGACTTTATTTCGGCCTTTTCAGGCTATGCTAGATGTTACAGATATTTAAGGCTCGAAATCTAAATAAAATTTTGTATCAACTGACAGGATTAAAACATTGGCTCGAAGCTGTATTGTAGCTTCAATAATTATAAATTTGTACTTCTATATGTTTGTGACCAAATAGTTTCGTATCATTTATTTGTATCTGCCCAATTTTCGGCCCCTATATAGAGTGGTCCTTCTGCCCGCAATCATTGTGCCCTAAGCCTTACTTTATTACATGCTACGTATGTTTTCTGTTACGAGCGTTATTAATAGCTCTATGGGGAGGGTTATATTACAGGGTAGGCAGAATTCCAGGCACCTGTTGATTGAAAATGTGATCTTTGGTGTGGTAATGACAAAAAGATCATGGTTTGGGCATGGTTTTGTGCAAGAAATTATGTTCTTGGTAACGTAGTAGTAGTAACATACAACTTTATTCTTAGAATACTATTTGTTTTTCCCTAGAGGTTATTTTCGGAATTTCGTATAAAACTTGTTATAAAAATGGCTTTTAGATAAAATATAAAAATAAACTAGCTAAGTGACATTATGAAAACGGAAGTTTTTAATAAATAGATAATGGAAAGATATTGAGAAAATAAAAGTTTTTAAATAAAAATATTTATGGACCTTTTTAGTAGTAGAATATAGCTCAATTAAAAAAAAAAATCCTGCGTTTTTTGTTCTTTTTACTGACTAGCTTTTATTACTAGCGTCCAAATTTTTTTATCATTTGCGTAGTTTCATTACCTATCTTTTTCCGGGAACCAAGGTAAAACGAAGTCTGATTATTGATTATCGAATAAATTGCCGAGTTCTATAAATAATATATCACAGGACGATATAAGTTATTCGTCCTTGTTATTATCGATTTGTTTGTCAGTCGTAGTACAAGATTACCTTGATATTTTCTTGTAGTTATATGCCATGGGATATTTGTTACAAATCCTCAAACTCATCATCAATCTCCTGCTTTTATCTCAATTCTCCCACACTTCTCTATTAGTCGTCCTCTCGGACCTAGTCACCTCCTTTGTAACCATATCCTATTTCACACAATAGTTTCTTTTTTCTAAATATAGCCATCCACATTCATACTCAAAACTTTCCTTACGACATTTTCTTCATTCCTCCGCATCACATAATATGAGAACCGATTTCCGCATTTTTCAGTCACCGGTGCCACTTTCAGTCTTCCTACTTATTTTCGTTACAAATGTCATGAATCAGAATCAGAATCAGAATCAGAATCATTTATTTGCCAATAATGTAGGTATACAGATTAGATGTTTATGTCAATAAATTTGTCCCGATACATTTTACCTTTCGGCATGCAAAATATTATAGTAAAACATTGAATTTTATATGAATATAGTAATTTTGACAATTAATTAAACGGCTGCTTCATTACACATACAACAAAAAAATAAAAAAAATAAAAATGTTATGGAAATAATACAATGTCAATCAAGTTATTAGGTACAATGTTTTTATGTCATTCGAAATTTGGTAAGTACATAATAAGTAATAAATAAATTGAGAATCACAGATATTAGGTTTTACTCGATTGTCTTGTCAAATAAGAAGTCTTTAATTGTGTAGTAACACTTGTCCAGAAGTAGTTTTGTTAGCTGCTTTTTAAACATTTTGACTGGTATTTTCATTAAATTTCTCGGCAGTTTGTTATAAATAAGAGGACCCATTTGTAAAATATTCTTTTTTAGTAAGGCGGTTTTATAGCCACCTGTATACAGTAGGTTTTTATACTTGGTCCTTATTGGTCTAGTGCATTGCCTTATTTCATCCAATGGTGTGAATAAATGCTGATTCGTTCTAACAAATACGGCAACTTCTAGAATATACAAGGATGGAAATGTCAGAATTTTTAAGCATTTAAATACAGGTTGACAGCTTTCTGTCGACTTAAGACCAGTCATTGACCTAAGGCATCGCTTTTGTGCCTTGAATATTCGTTCCCTCTCGCTACAGTTACCCCAAAATATGATACCAAATCTTAATAATGAAGCAACTAGACCATGATATGCTGTCAACAACGCATTCATATTTACTTTTTTAGATAAGTTATACAGTATAAAGGCAGTTTTACTTAACTTTTGGCACACTATTTCAGCATGAGGTTCCCATGTCAATTTATGGTCAATATATACTCCTAGAAATTTTGCCTCTGAGGTTGGCTCTACGTTTTGACC
Source organism: Apamea epomidion (assembly GCA_947507525.1). Lineage (NCBI taxonomy): Eukaryota > Metazoa > Arthropoda > Insecta > Lepidoptera > Noctuidae > Apamea > Apamea epomidion. The sequence goes on along the minus strand of OX382249.1, from coordinate 13,004,357 downwards.
ATTATATTCTGCAATTATATTCTCTGGCTGAAGACGCTGGTGAAAATGCATGACTTTAGTTTTCTGCAGATTTATAACCAGATTATTTTTATTAAGCCATTCTATTATGGCTTTTATTGTGCTGTTTATTTCATTTCCATATTGACCTTTATCTCTGCATTCAATTATGGCTGTGCTGTCGTCCGCAAATAACGTCATTGGTTGATGAATTTCGCGAGGCAAGTCATTAATATAAATTAAAAATAATAATGGCCCAAGAACACTACCTTGTGGTACTCCGAATTTCGTAACTCTACAATTGGATAAATATTTAAATTCTCGTTTAGTTCTGATACAAATTCTCGATATTTCTGTATACTGTTTTCTATCCGTGAGATAAGATTTTATTAAGTTTAACACGTTACCTCTAATACCGTAATAGTTAAGCTTATTTAGGAGTATGTCATGTTTTACGTAATCAAACGCTTTCGTCATATCTGTGAAGATTGCACATACGGGGATTTTTTTATCCACATTACTCATGATTATTTTCAGAAAATCAAATATTGCCATGTTAATATTCTTATTTCTTCGAAAGCCATATTGATTATCACATAAAATATTGTTTTTAGTTATGAATGTGTAAACTGATTCGTATATAACCTTTTCGAGTATTTTAGAGAATACTGAAACTAAAGCTACTGGTCTATAATTTGTCATATCTGCTCTATTGTTTTTCTTGTGGAGAGGTTTAATAATCACAGTCTTTAATTTATCAGGAAATATGCCAGAGCTTATGCTTGCATTTATGATATGACTTAGTGGTTTTGCTATAGTGTCAGAAGTATACTTTACGGCCATGGTTGAAATGCCGTCATATCCAACACTTTTTTTATTTTTTAGTTTTTGTATTATACGTACAATATCTTGAGGCACAACCGGGGGCATAAATAAAGAATTTCGGATATTGGTCGCACCAATTATATTGCATGGTTGGTTGCTAGAAACGTTTTGGGCCTGGTCGACAAAGAAATCATTAAATGAATCAGCAATTTGCTGTGGATTCTTGATTAATTTGTTACCATTATTTATTTGTAAAATGGGTTCTTTCGCTTGACTACTATTATTAATTATCTGCCATGATGCTTTCGATTTATTTTGTGAGCTATTAATTAAATAATTATTTTGGGCCTTTTGAGTGAGTTTTAAGATTTTTTTAAGTCTCTGTGAATAGTTTTGGAATTTATTTTTATTTTCACATGAAGGTGCTTTTCTATATTTCCAAAGAAGGTTTCTTTGTTTTCTGCTACAAATCCTAATTCCTCGTGAAATCCATTTAATTTTTTTGTTAGGTTTTACATTAACTAGTTGATCTGGAAAACATAAGTGATACAATAAACTAAACATGTTAATAAAATTATCATAGGACTCGTTGGGGTTGTCTGTTTCAAAAACTTCCGTTAAAGATAGAGATTGCAGGTGTTTTTTAAATGACATTAAATTTTCTTTGCATAAGTTACGTTTACGAATGCGCCAAGAATTAAGTTTGCATGTTTTATTTACCTGTATTTTTAAAAGTTGAGCGGTATGATCGGAAAGTGCCAAATCGATAACTTCACTCTCACATTTTAGTCTAGAATTATGAGCAAAGTTATCTAAGCAAGTACCACTTTTTAGTCTAGTCGGTTGATTGAATTCTAGTCTAAGGTTATAATTTAACAGCAGGTTTACAAAATCTAGGGTGTAGTTATTTCTTTGAAGCGTGTTGATGTTGAAGTCCCCGCATAAGACTATTTTTTGATTGATTTTATTACACAATTTCTTTAACAAGGTATCTAAATTATTCATAAAGGTATTTATACCTGACATATTTGGCGGCCTGTAAATGCAAACAACAATTAATCCCTGATTACTTAATTCTATTGCACAATATTCAAACACACCTGTGATGGACGTGTTAGGAAGTTCCTTATATTCGTAGTTATTTCTGATAAGAATACAAGCTCCTCCTCGTTTTTGATTTCTCGAATAGTACGATGCAAGTTTGAAATTAGGTATGTTAATTAATGATTCATGTCCAGAGGTTATGAAGTGTTCAGTTATACATAGTACGTCAATGTCAATTTTTTTCTCAGTATGTAATTCTTGGATGTGTACTGTCAATATACCTGATTTATTCAGGAGTCCCGCTATATTTTGATGCATAATGGTCATGTGCTTAAAATAGAAAAAACTGGTCATTTGTTGATGTCGTATTATCTTGTTTAGTCAAAGTTTTTGGTAATGTGTCATTTATATCGGTGTTACTTTTTGCCAGATCTTGAGAACCGAATATGTTGTAGTCAGCAATTATATTGGACATTATCTGGTCATAAATATTTCTCCATCCATGTTTGTTTATTTTGCCTGTATTGTAGGAAAACATGTCAAATGACAGGGAGCGATTACTGTCGAAAAAGTATGCATAATTATTATTTTTTAAGTCCAGACAAAGAAGATTATTAAACAGTTCGGCTTTATAGTTGTGGATTAGAGCTCCTTTTATGTAACTTGGGGTGCATATAACAACGTTTGTTTGGGTAACGTTTTTTAATGAGTTTTTTAAATTCTCAAGGAGATTCATATACGTATTATTCTTTAGAGCCTGTGCTCCTATAAAAATTAAGCAGTAGTCACACATTGAGAAGTCTTTTATTTTGTCTATAACAGTGTTTAAGATTCCTTCTGTAAAGGCATTTGGTAGCAAATAATGACAGTAGTCAAATTAATTTGCGAATACTTCTTCTATTAGCGGCAGAGTTCTTTTAGTGCAACCGCTGCTTATTATTGAGAGTCTATTTTTACGTTTTTTTATAGAACCACCTAATGATTTTATTATAGCAATATTGCTCTGATGTGATACCAGTATCACATCAGAGCAATATTGCTATAATAAAATCATGCTGCCTGCTGATAAGGCGTCAATACGTTATATGTCAGATCAGATGTTTGAGTTTCTTTATGGCACACGACGGTTTTTATTTCCTTATCTGGTGTCCGTATATTACTAATTTCAAACTTTTTATCTGATGTCAAAGATGTATGTTTAACTCGTTTGTCGTTGACGACGTCGTGGTCAATTTGAGTCATCTGCGTGCTTGACTTAGTTTTTTTGGGTGTTGTTGACTTGTGTTTGATTGGAGAGCTAGCAATCTGCTTAAATAAATAATTTTTCTTTGATAAATCTTCATTACTCTGTCTCAAACTGCTATTTTCCAATGATAATACCTCAATTTCCTTATGCGCGCTGTTTAGTTCAGAAGTCAAATCATCAATTTTCTCTTGCAATGTTTTTATTTGATTAATCTCTTCGTCTTCCGACATTTCTGGCATACTATTTGAAGTGCAATTTAATGTTGTATTATTGCTATCATCATGGTTTGATTCCGATCTTTTGCTGCGATTGCGGCGGAATGTTATATTATCTAAGAAATTCATATTGGCAGCCAACTAAAATATTTATTTTGTTTCTTCAAAATAAAATAAAAAATCTACCAAGATTTTTTATTTTTTTATTTCTATCAACACTCAATTGAACTTGGGAACACCGTAGAACTATCGAAATTGTTTATTGCGCTAATAGATGTCGCTGTTCACAATATTTATATCATAAAACATAATATTGATTGTTTGCAACACTATGATGAGTCTTGTAACACACTGTTATTTATTCCGCTACTCGCTACTAGATGGCGCTGTTACCAATATAATAGTAATATTTTGAACAAAAAACGGAATCTGTAATTGTTCTTTTTTGAATTTTTACTTTTTCACTGTTTAATAAAATGTTTTATGGGTGAGTATGTTTGTTTACAGATTAGAAGTGATAATAACTTCACTAAATTCACTTGTTGTCCGTTGTTTCGCGATTCAAGTCACTATTGTAAAGTTCTTATATCACAGCTGATTTTGTTAATTGCTCAACAGGAGCACTGAATAACATTTTCACAGCTAGATTGTAAGTTCAGTTTCACTTTTACACACAGTTCATTATCCAAATATACGAAAAAACTATTGTTTCACTAATTTTAAACGAAGCATAACATTAAGTAATGTTTACTAGAGTGCGCCCTCTAGCGGTCTTGATATAGGGCAAAGAAACGGAGTTACTAACATAGTTTGCAGAGTAAGCTGAAGTGGCAGTGGGCGGCCATGTTTGTCGAAGGACCAATGGCGGGTGGAGCGGATGGGTCCTGGAGTGGAGACCGCGTATCGGCAAGCGTAGTGTGATACGCTCTCCAGTTAGATGGACCGACAACTACGACTGCTACCACCTTGCTGATTGGCTAATATAATCATAGCATGAGCTATTTTCACATTGTTTTATCCTGAACTAACTTTTGCCCGCGTGAATGTGTCAATGAAAAGGTCCCATTTTTACATACATTATTTTCATATTATGTAGTGACGAAAGAAGAGATAACCTCTTTGTTATTTGCGAGATGAAACTTTATAGTCATTTTGTTTCTCACATAATCATACATGTTTCAAAGTAATTGAAAATTCTAATATTAAATAAATACTATGGCTTCTGCCTGCCATTCTCAAATAAAACTGGCTACTATGGCTTCCGTCTACCTACAAAAGCATGATTATTTTGCTATTTACCGTGAATATTTTCTGCTACAATATTATCAGTTTGATCAACATATTTTTAGTACAACACCCATCCTATTCGGGTTATCTGGCAACGAGTATCAGTTTCTATTATAATTAAATAAGACGTGGTTTGGTACAAAAGAGAGGCGACAGCGATTTTATCAACAAATAATTCTACATGAGACATGAGTTGAGTCAAAAGTACTTTATTTAAATTAGGCCGAGACTCAGCCCTTTTTGAAAGTTAAAATAACGTAAGACAGTCCCTCAAAACGCCCGCCCTTTTTCATTTTTCAGCATGAAATATGCATGTGTGTGGGTCTCCCAGATGAACCCCTATGCGGTAACACTACTATCTGATTAGTGAAAATATTTTGTAGTCACGCTTACCTACCTAATATCATAATATCGTTACAAGAACTCTAAAATATTGAAGTGGAAAATAGCAGCAAGATTGAATTTATCATGGCCAGCAGCTAGATGACCAACTCAAAATTATGCTTTGATAAATTATTCCGCTGAAAGCTTAACAAATATGAGCAAAGACGGGAATATCTCATGAAGAAAACCCGTAGTTTTAACTTTCAGCGCATTGCCAAGAATTTCCTTCCAAGTTTTTTACTTTGAACTTATTAACCACGTACATTTTTAAGCAGTTTTACCATCATTTAGAGCGCTCAAAGCAAAACTTTTTGAGTCTGCGAAAGATATTTTAAGTTTGAAAACACTAATTCAGTTTCACCAAAAGCTTAAGTTTTTTTATGAAAAATAAATAAGATGTTTTTAAGTTTTTATTGACACGCTAAGCTTCTCTCAAAATTGAAATCTCAACTTTATTGGCACTTTAAAACCTTTACATCACTGCCTTTTCATATTTTACTAGCGGACCTGGCAGACCTCGTCCTGCCCGGTTGAGTCATCATATACCGACAGCACTGCCATCTACCGGGTCCAATTGTGTTTTCAAACCATCCAGGAACCCATTGAAATATACACACAAAATATCATCCAATTTGGTGCAGTCGATCGGAAGTTATGCGCGTACATACATTTCGGTGATTCATTTTTATTTATATAGATTTATCAAAAATCTTTTGACATTTTGACAGCACGTGTCAAGCGCCATCTTGTATCTTGTTCATCAATTCGACGCTCTTATCTCAACACTTGGACCACATCCTAAGGGTAGCTAATTTATTAGTGCCACACCCTGTTAAATAGTGACTTATTTATTTGAAATGGGAGTGTCTCTATATTGTGTACTGGTAATTAAATGGACATTGAGATGACTATGTATGGGAGATGGGTCGGAGATAGGTTGGCTTTTCATGGAGGCCATATTAACTGGACGATGGATGTATATAAGTAGGTACAGACCTTTACAACGTGCCTTAGAAATGTGTGGTTATATTTAGGGGACAGGCTTTGACGGCATGTCCCTTTAATGAACATCTTTCTCCATGGGACCAACATTGTAATGGCGAAAAAATAATCAGCCCATACATACACACATTTAGGTCAAGTATTGAAGTCTTGTATGGGAAAGCTGATTATTTTTCGCCATTACGATGTTGATCCCATGAAGAAAGTTGTTCAGTTTGATGGTTTGTACCACATAAGGATGTGGTACACAGGATGATATACATGATCACATTTAAGGAAATGTGATCATGTATATCTGATACACTCATTATGTACCTACTGTACTTACAAGGCGATAGACGGCTGTATTAGATCAATATTATCTAGTGAACATTTCTGAAAACCTTTAGATGCGAAGGTTTCTTTCACAATTTATTTTCCTTGACTGTCTTTAATTTTCGTTTCTCGAGTACAAAACTTGAAAACAAACGAAGGAACAAATTCATTATTTAAATCGACTTAAGAGCGTTTCAAATTAAAATGATTACAACGCTTTCATTCTTTTGGAGAATTCATGAACATACTTTCGAAGTATTTAGATACTGAAAATATACTAAAAATAATAAAATAAAATAAAGCCCGTCAGGCCATACACACACACAAACACATACATACACACATACACATATGCATACACAAACACACCACACTCACACACAGACAAACACACATATGTTCATACAGTCACGCACCCTCACGCACGATAGTAATTAATAAATTAATTACACACTTAATATATATATTAATATTGTAGTACTTACATTTGCTCTGCACCACATTTGTAATGGCAGCTCGAACACGGTGGTGACGGAAGTAACTGGTGCTTATAGCACAGGAGTCCTCCTAGTTTAAGCCCAGTTGCACATGTCTAGTATCTTGCCACTAAGTTACAGTCTAATTTAAGGTACAAACTAGTATGTAAATAGGTCTAAGTCTTGAACGAATGAATATTGCTTATTGCTTTTTATTTATTGTTTAGGGTACACTGTCCCACTTCTGAGCAAAGGCCTCCCTCAAATCCTTCCAGGCTTCTAGAGCTACCTCCATCTTCCGTATTCATCATCTGCCTAGCCTTTTCTCAACTATGTTGGGGTCGGCTTCCAGTCTAACGAGGTCCAACCGAATACCAGTATTTTACATGAACCGACTGCCTATCTGACCTCCACAGCCCAGTTACTGAGTAATACGATATCCGTTGGTAAGATTGGCTGTCAGACCATCCTCAGTATTAAGGTTAATAATTTTGTTATTAACCTTAATACTGATATAAATAATTAATGTAAAAGTTTTTAAACTGTTATAAATAATTAATGTAAAGATTTGACATTTTGATCTTTAATATTATCAATACTGAAGGACGAATAATCATAAAACATCCGAAAAGCTCTGAAAAACCCCGCCACCCTACACGAGGAAGAAATAATATTCACCAAAGTAAACAGTTTTCATTTTTTTAACGAAAAAACTGCTAGAGGGGGAGCGTCACTCTTATCTCGAGAGATAAGCGTGACAGAGACCCGACGTGACAAAAAAAAGTGACAAAAAAATAGAGTCACGTCACAAAAATGAATCCGACATAATGTTTTAGGAGCTGAGTGTACTTAAATATTAATGTCACACTGCTTTTAGCTGACTGTACCGTGTCAAAAATTTCTTTTGATCTTTTTGGGTATTAATTAGGTAGGTACTTTAGGGAATTGAGTTTTGGGTATACAGTAAATTGTTTCTAAAGATAGAATGTTTATATCTATGCTAATCTATGTATTTATACTAATAATAAAGCTGAAGAGTTTGTTTGTTTGAACGCGCTAATCTCTGGAACTACCAGTCGGATTTGAAAATAACTATTTCCATTTGATAGCGAAATTCTTGAGGAAGGCTAGACTCCTTTACATCACGCCAGCACGCTTAGGAGCCGAACAAAAAGAAAATAAGTCAGAACGAAAGCGAAAACGAAGTAGGTAATAGCGCGGGCAGGTGATGCAATGTGACGAGGTGGGTCGGGGGAACAAAAAATCTCACGAGGACGATGTAGTGGGTTAAGCTAATTTTCTTACAATTCTGTGATTCGGCCATTTTGATTTTGGCATAACAATCGTAATTTTTGGTAATTATTGGTCAAAAAATTAGGTCAGGGCAAATTAGGTTAATCAGGATATCTGGGTTTCGAAATGAGGACAAACTGGGTGTGTATTAATTATTAACGTTTTGCCTAAAAAGTAAGTCCTAAGGCTTGAGTTTTCAAACCAGTACCCTATCTAATTTAAACTTTAAAAAGCCTGATCATTCTGTGGTAGGTACCAAATACCACAGTAAGCTTTGAACGTATAAGCTTTGTTCATATAACAAAACTAGTAGCACCCCGCGGTTTCACCCGCATGAGTCTCGATCCCGTGGGAATATCGAGATAAAAAGTATCCTGATTATAAACTATCTGTGTGCAAAATTTCATCGAAATCCGTTCAGTAGTTTTTGCGTGAAAGAGTAACAAATATTCATCCATCCATCCCTCCATCCTCACAAACATTCGCGTTTATAATATTAGTAGGAAGTAGGATCAACACGCCTAAATCCCCAAGAGGTAGACAGTAGTTTTATTTAGCGAAAATTACGTATTCCATAGGATCTATCCAGGCTTGCCTACAATCTACCCTACCCTCACAAACCACCACACAGTCTCAGAATCTCTCCACCCATCCCAACTTAACTTCAAAACCGTGTAGATGTCCGAACTTGGTCTGCCCGTAAAGTTAGACAAACATGCATTAATTGCTGACCTACATGGTACTTTAATTAAATGTTCCGGAGTAGGTGCCGATTGTCGTGGTTTGAAGCCAGTTATCAAGTATTAGAGGGTGTAGCCTGGATAGACTGGCAGTAGTTGGCTGGAGGCTGGGAATATGAATCTGGGTCACATGTATAATTTCAACATGGATGATGGAACCAATATTTTTATTTAAAAGCGTGTTCATGGAGTTTCTTGCTCGTTCTTTTGAATAGGATCCTACTACGCTTTGGAATGGGTAATAAGGTTCATCTGTCTGACTGGCCGACTACTAGATATAATTTTTAATTACTTTCCTACAATTTAATAATGTTATTGCTGCCGAAATGTGGGTGTACTTTAGCTACACCTTTACCCAACCCTTCGGGGAAATAAGGCGTGATGTTATGATCTGTGTTAATAATGCTATTCAAACAATTTTATTTGGAAAAGACTGAGGCAGCAAGATGAAACCTTCAATACAGATGAATGTGTTACTAATTCCCTTTGGTGAAAGACTGCGTAAGAATTTAACCTGAACAGGGTTTTTAACTATCGTCTTTTGGAACAGAACATACGTACATTTATGTGATGTGTTTTTTAATAGAGATGTGTCATAAAACAAAAGCTACCTTTCCCCATGCATTCGATCGTTGTGGTGATGCTTATGGGGCCTATGTCCAGCAGTGGACGTCCTTCGGCTGATATTATGATGATTACTTTGCATTTGTCAAGTTCTATAGCTGATATTAAGTATTGCCACTTTACCAGCATTACCAAACTACGAAATATAACCAGACAGCCTATCTAGAAATCAAATTGGGTCATCGATTTGCCGAATTAGCAAAATCTATTAGATACTCAGATCCTTTATTTCTTTTTGTTTCCGTAGCTTTCCTAATCCTAGACTATGTAAGTCCTGCAATCTCTTAGGTGTCCTTAATGAGTACGTTTTCATGTATACCTAAATAGACCCATTATTACAGATAAAAATGGCGGACGTTCTAAGACAGATACACTATAATTTTATTGCTCTGTGCGATGAATCTGCAGTTAATACAAATAAATATAATGTATAATAAATGCGAAAGTGGCTCTGGCTGTATAATACGTTACCACGCCTCAACGGCTGAACGGATTTCGATGAAAGGACCCACTGTCCGCCATTTTGGTTTATTTTCAAAATGGCGGTCACGCATGAAACCTATATAAATCGATAGATGATTAAGGCTTAGGACTTTTTATCCCGGTTATACGTTCCCGTGGGATAATTTCCGACTTCGAAAGTTATACTTATTTTACTTATTTGTTCACAAAAATATGACATCAAAAGATAAGCAATAACCTAAAAATAATCTAAAAGTAGACAAGATGTATGAGAGTCTGTGCCTTCGGGAATTACGGCCATAATGTGTAACTTCGCTCCATTTATTTGAACTAAGCAATTAAGGTCCAATAATAGAAACCCTTTTACCCTATTGTGATTACAATATTCTTTGTTATATATTATATTGTGCGGACTTACGCCCTAGGGATTAATGTTAGATCACAGTGTTGTGAAAATGTGAAACTGAAATAGGTTTTGTAATTTTTGGGGGCCGAAAGCCGAACTTCAAAATGTTAAGTAGGTAAACATGATTTTTAAAAGAAGAATAACAAAGTTTATATAAAAAATTGGTCTTAAAATATTTTGAACAAAGTCCTGGTCAATATGAAAATTGCAACATTAAATTCAAGTTGAAAACAAATAAACAATACAATGGAATCGATTAATGAATATTTTGTCAACATACTTACTACCGACTTCCATTAAATCCAAAATCCAACCCCAAATCTTTGCATAACACTGTCATGTCATTCATGCAGTGCAGCACATCGAAACCATATTTCACGTCAAGTCGAATGCCGAAAGGCCGAAACCGCATCCTCGGTACATCACTAGCCAACACAGTTTATATCAGATGAAAAGGGTTGGCGTAGGATTCAGGGCCGTCACTATTCATTTCTGTGGATAATTGGATCTTAATATTTTGGATTTAAACAGCTTTTTGGTAAAGCTCGGTATATTACAAAGCGAATCTAAAATGTTGTCAGTTTTCTTTTTTTTTCTTTGTAGTTATCTAGATAGGCATAGGTAAAAAGGATTTTCCTTTTCATAAAAGCATAATATTCGGTTAGAAAATGGTTGGAGCAGATGGAAAAAAGGTTTGATAGCTGGTTCGCAGAAAATAATCTTTAAGCATTTTTTACAACAACTGTTTGAAATGATAAAGTGTCTCCTATGAATAAAACTGCGCATCAATAAAGCTTAACGTACCACTATATTATTATTTTATACAAAAACAAACTGCCGTGCAAATAAAATAACACTATTAAACAACATTTCTGAAAAAACAAAAAAAAAGCGCTTGCAGAATGACCACCACTTTATCTCAATATCCATTATTTTCGGAATAACCCCGCGAACTGTCATAAAAACTCGGCTAACTCTGTAATCCTCGCTTTTTAACCTGTCGGTAATACTAACGTACAGCCCCATGGGTCTATTTGACCCTTAAACTGTGGGGTTACTAACAGACTTGTTACAACTCTGTTTTTAGGGGGTTAAAACATGTTGTAGGGTGTTTTTGGCTGTCTGGGAAGATTTATGTGGTTCTGTTCTGTGTTCTGAACCATCATAGAAATCTTTCGTCAGTTATCAAAAAAAAATCTACTGTTTCTTTTATCTGTTCTGTGTTCTGAAGCATCATAGAAATTTTTTGTCAGTTTTCAAAACAAATCTACTGTTTCATAAAAAATTGCAATACCTTAATAGCGTTAAAATGTATAGAACAGCATTTTTTTTAAAGAGGTAACTTCTTTCTTAAAGTATGAACTCAGAGGGGTTCAATATCATACATGTACTGAATCCATGGTAACAGGTTCCGCGTCAATGTCCCTACCACCATCTATAGGCGGCGCTAACCACTTTTTACCAAACCTACCAATTTACCAACCTACATGAAGAAACATAACATCGACACTTCAAATTCTGCTCACCCCGTTAGTCTAAAAACCGTAGCTATAGTTGCCACGGTGCCGATTACATTAACTTCTTCTAACATATTCTCGAAAACTTGGTAGTGATATTATTAAATGAAATCTCTATGGTTGCACGCTCTTTAGATAACCAAGTGGGCGCAAATAGGTAATGGAGGATTATGAACTTCGGATTATTATTTGTAAGCTCTTTTTAACTATGTGCGGAGGCATTGGTTACGCGAAAATACTGGTATTCGGTGGCATCGGGTAAGACTGGAAGCCAACCCCGACACAGAAGCAGTAGTGGCCCAGTGGTAACGGCCGACGGCAACTTACGAGTTGTAGGTCATAGGTTCGAATTCAGACAGGCGCTTTACTGCGTGCAAATAATTTCATCAGCACTGCTTCCAAAACGGTGAAAGAAAACATTGTGAACAAACCGGCATGTCCCAGAACCAAAAATTCGAACACATGTGACTTCTACCAACCCGCACTGGGCGTGGTAGAGAAGGCCTGTGTCCCAGTAGTTGGAACATTATAGGCTGTTTTTTTTTTTAGAAAATAAAGTAGGCTTAGTATAATATTATGATTCCATATCATAACATGACGTCTATTCTCCGGTACGCATGGGTATATTGTTACACCTATTGCTAATAACTGGCCACAAATCTAGACCCTGCTAATAAGAAATTCCTGATAGAGAAACCCAACAACAATGCCAGATGTTGGAACCGAAACCTGGGAGTCTACTCCGAAGTAGTATCGGCCGAATGTTCGGCCATTTCCTGCTACAACTTCGGAGCAGCTTCTATTTGGTTCGGTCGGTTCCGATCCTATACTCGCTACACTCTTTCGAATATTGACTATGGTCCCGACCCAATTAAGCCGATCCAAACTTTTTTCGCATTTTTCAATAATATTCGGTTCGGCCATGTGTCGGTCCGATCCGAACATTCGCACTTTGCACTTCGGAGTAGGCCCCCAGGACCTCACGATAAGCGGGATTCGTTATCATTCTGCCCTTATCACAACTTATTAGGGGGTCGGCGCAACTTGTACTTTTCTTCCAAACTTCTCATGATCTCGGTAGTCACCCCCTTTCTAGCCACATCATCTTTCACACAGTCCATCCATCGTTTGTTTGATCTTCCCCTACTCTTATAGCCATTTACATTCATACACAAAACTTTCCTCACGATGTTTTCTCATTCGTCCGCATCACATACCCAAACTACGACGATTTCCACACAACTTTTCAGTCACCGTTGCCAGTTTCAGACTAATTAGCATCCTGACTCATTTACCTAAAACTAAAATAAGAGAAATATTAATAATGTCCGATTTCTTGAAACCGCTTTTCTCGCTAGACAAAGCGTTATGCGTTGGTTTTCAATCAAATCAAAGATTAAGAAACAATTAACCAAATCATATTAAATTAATTACTTCCTAATAAAAATCAATTGAATATCTCTTTCGTAAAAAAGGTTGCATGCCAAACGGCTTCTATGGCAGTTACCGATGGCGATTCGAATCGATTGACTTCGGCTCTCGATTGTACCGCATCGAATGGTAACGATTAGTAATCGTTTGAACTGTAACAGTTAGCACGTGTCTTCTTATTGTAAGACCATGGTATTGTTAAAAACGGTTATTTTTATGGGAGAGGTTGAAATATGGGATTTTATTTCATCATTCATCATCATCATTTAGCCAAAAGACGGCCACTGCTAGACATAGCCCCCAAGCACCTCCACTTCGGCCAGTTCTGTGCTTCCCGCATCCAGCGGGTTCCTGCGGCCTTCAGAAGGCCCACCTTGTGAGATTTTATTTATAGGTAGCAAAATTCGCAATGTGGCAATCAGTAAAATGATTATATCTCGAACTACTGCTCTTGTGTTCCATTTAAAAGTACCTAATTAATCTTTAACTCACAACAACTAGTAGCTTCCTATAGTATAGATAGATTGCCTGCCTCAATAATAACAAGTTATACCAACCGAAATTGACGCTACTGCTGAGCATGAGGTCCTGGGTTCGATCGCCAGGTCGGTATAACTGTTATTGAGTTTTTTAGTAACAACCCGAAGTGTAGATGTGGGCCCGGTAGATGGCGGAAGGCTATAACGTGGGACTTAAACTTTACTGGCGAAATGTGGGTGTACTATAGATACACCTCTGCTGAACCCTTCGGGGAAACAAGGAGTGATGTAATGTGTTATCCTACTAATATTATAAACGTGAAAGTTTGTATGGATGGATGGATGTTTGTTACTTTTTCACGCAAAAACTACTGAACGGATTTGGGTGAAATTTGGCACACAGATGTTTTATAACCAGGATTAACATAGGATAATTTTAATCCCGATATTTCCATGGGATTGAAACTTATGCGGTTGAAGAAGCGGGGCGCAGCTAGTGTAATAATATTTTTTCAGTAGCCCGAAAAAGAAAGTCGAAACATCTTCACGTAAGAATCGAACCAGCGACCTCTCATCTTAACTTGTAGACGATGAATCAAATATTTATAGAACGGCAAAAACCTTACCCTTTCTGATTGACTCGGCGCGAGGGCTGTTTGTCGAAGCTTTGATTTTCTTTGTTATTGTTGTTCTTGGGGGAAGGGGAATGGGGATACAGTTGTTAATATCGTCTGTGTGATTGTTCCCCAAAGAGAAGGGTAGTTGTCTACACAGATGTTCCTTAAGCGGCCGTATTCTCAAACTTAACTCATTTTTAAAACACCGTTTCATTAGGCTGTCTTTGTCACTTTAAGGTGCACTGTAAGGAGCGACAAACTTTTAAGAAAGTCTTAAAGGTCGCTTTGATGAATCTTCATCATCATCAAAATCTCAAAAATGAATTATTGAATGTCAAATTCTGCAATTTGACATTAATTAGATTTTGATGATGAAGTTTAGTGGCTTCGTTATAGATTTTTTGTGGATAATACGAGTATCATATGCTATAATAGCAGTAAACCGCTAACTGTGTTGGTTCAAATACCTGCCGGCCTATTTTGTAAAATTCTCACCGTGAAGTGAGCTGTCATTCTACTTGATGACACTATTGACAGCTCACTTTACGCTCATTTCACCTAATGTTACATGGTGAGATTTGTACAGAATAGAGCGGCTGAACAACAGCAACAGATTGATTATTGCATTCATTTAAATTTCATTGACGTAAAACTAAGTAATGGCCCTTGAAAGCCTTGTTTCAAACCTCGGGCAGAAAGAAAACAAAGGACACGAAAAAACTCGGTAACAAATCCTATAATCTTAAGATTACCACTCAGCATTGCACTATATACTTCAGCATTTACAGCAGATTAAAAATTACCATCCCCAAACAGATATAAAAGGTAACTACGTCCCTAAATGTGTTTAAAATTTCAGCTCGAATTTCCTCCAAATTCGGCACCGAAAGTAGTCAGGAATTACACAATAATTGGTCTTGTATCTGGCAATAGGGAAAAATAAATTTACGCACTGAACAAAAGATACAAAAGTGTAAACGAGAGAAAGGGACCGAGATAGGGTAGGTTTCAAATTGTCGCCATTGCAATATTCGAGATTAAAAGTAACGCCTCGCTTGGCAACAGAATTCCGTCGGACAGTCGCGAACAGAAGTGCTCTTTTTCGCGACGGGTTTTGTCTCTCTCTTCGTTTTTCCTTTTTTTCAACTTTTTTATTATTTTTCCGCGTAGGTAATTGGATTTTTTTCGGGATGTACCGTTTGTCACGGCTAGTTGGGCTATTTTATTGTTACCTGTTATCTGAATGACCATACGGCTGGCACACGGTGCCAAATTATAGGGTACCCAGTTAACTCGTTACTGTCTAAAATTGTTATTGCTAAGGCTTTTACGTATTTTAATTGGAGAATAACTAGTAAGCTGTTAAACTAAATAGGCACGCTAAATGCTTTCATGGTTTGTTGTTTTGTTATTTATACATATTAAAAATGAAAGTCGCGGTTTGTTGTGTGACCGCGTTGTTCTTCTAAACTACGCAACGAATTTTATTGCGGTTTTACCTACCATTTGCAGAATTTATTCCGAAAGGTTTATGTGCATGATTAATATTTAACTTTCATATAATAAAGAAATCTCCATGCTTTGTCAAGTAAACAGTAGTCGTAAACACCATAAAAGTATGGGTGTATCGCTAGTTTATTTACTTATAAACTAAAATATATAGCATATAAATGAATTTACATTTACGCCATTTACATTTTTTATTCGAAAAATCAAATAATGTTACCGAGTTTTCAACTATGAAACTCTTTTCACTTGGATTGTAGCCAGGATCCAGAATCGTTTAACAGCAAAATTAATTGGACCTTTTGTACACTAATTAAAACTAGCCATTTCATCAATTATTTTACACCTTTTTGGTTCACAAAATAATCAGAACAAAGCATTTTTTTTCGGTAACGAACTGCGTGAGGAAAAAATGGTTTCTTTATATAAACACTTTGTAGAAATATTATTATACAAATACTAGCTTCCAATATACTAAAATAACAGCCACCTTTTTTTAAAAAAAAACCCATCAGCCCACGAACCACCGCGGCGCATCGCATCACCCGCCCGCGCTATTACTTAATTTTCACTTAGCGTTGTTTCTGACTTTTTTATTTTTGCTTGGCTCCTACGGGTCGTAGCGTGATGTTAAATAGTTTACATATATACCTTCTTCTTGTATACCTTCCACAAGAATTGGGCTATCAAATGCTAAAAGAATCAAATTCAAATCCAACTGGTATTTCCAGAGATTAGCGCGTTCAACAAAAACAAACTCGAGCTTTATTATATTAGTGTAGAATTTATAGATTAACGTTTTATCATATACTAACCGGCATTGGGCCCGCGTGGTAGATTACTGCCCACTCCCTCTCAAAGAAAGGAGGCCTGTGTCCCAGCAGTGAGCACGTTATACGAAAAGTTAGGTCAATAAATAAATAAAATATTAGTACGTTTTCAGAGCATACTGATACTTCAGCGTATCAAATAGTTGTTTACGAAAGTTTCCTCGTGTACATTCAAGTTAGTTCCCCTGTACTCCATTCATTTGCAACTAAGTGTAACATTATTCAGTCAAACTGCTTCACTCCGTATCATCCCGGAATTGTCTAATTAGTTATACCCCTCTATCAATTTCCTTTGTTGTAATATGTCGAGCACATACCAAATGATTGAGGTTAGAATTTGACGTGACATAACTTTATTAATGTGACGTTTATGACGTTTAGTTGTTCGTTTGACGTTTTATGGTAACACGGGTTACTGTCGATGTTTCAAAATAGTTTCGACAACATAATAAAAGGAAATAGGTAAGTAATGTTTACCTGTTTTAGTTTTTTGTAGGGATTTTGAATCTGCTAAAGATGATGTACTTACCTGAAACAAAAACCAAATATAATTAGATTCAGATTAACATACAGTTTTCATTAAATTACACAACACAGAATATTAAAAAAAGAAGCTTTTATTTTAAAGATAACATTTAAAGATAATCTGTTCCCATTTAAAAAACGTACAAAGGTGGACTTAATGCCTAGGCATTCTCTACCAGTCAACCAAGGGCGGTGAACAGATTACATGGCATATTTTATATGTTTAATAAATACAAAAATAAAGCGTCTACTGGAACACTGTTGAACTAAAATGGCTGCACCGTCAAAGAGACAAATAATTTATTAGTTTTATTACACACATTTTAAGTAACAATTTGTTCAGTTTCTCATTACTTTGACAAGTAGTAGACTACCTAGAATAAAATATGAAACCCTATAACACAACCCCAGGCAAATGTAAGCCAATAAAAACTCGCCCAAAAAAAAAAAAAGGCTGACAATTCACTTTTCTCCCCGCCTGTACTAACAAGCGTCCCAGATACATGGTAGACCATATCGTTGCCCTCAAACAGACACGCTGCCATTTGGAGACCACTACCTGAATTTCAGCCGTCTGTAGCAATTTTCTTTTGGTGGAATATTTTCGCGTGAAAAATTACCTTTTTGGGGACGATGGGTATAAGTGCCTGTTGTGTCGCGGTTTGAGGGTAGGTGGAGATGTAGGTAGGTTGTTTTTTTGCTGGTAAAGGGGTTCTTTTGGCAAAGAAACTTCTCTCGATTGAGACTACTCTCGAATATAATAACGTAGTTGGTTAGAACATCATTGCTAACTACATAGAAAGAGGTTTTTGTCTTAAAATGAATGAGGTAATTAAAAAGATAACATCACGCCTGTTGTTCCCAGAGGGTAAGACAGTGGTGCACTCAAATAGTTTTGAATATGAGCAGCAAAAAGGACAAAAGACAGGGTAGGACATTCAGGCATTGGGAAGTCAGGTGGAATAACAGAGAATGATTCATATTATTATTTTTTTATAAGCGTAACACCTAAATTTTAGGTGCTTATTGATATATGAACCAGTTCACATTTTAATTGACTGTTAAACCTTTTTTTTTACTTTTTTACAGACGCTAGCAGGTCAAGCTACCCGAAACTGTAAAATTTTCCCAATCAACATCGAACCTAATGCAGTAGCAATAAAGTTGAAAATCTATTAAAGAAATTTTACAGATTGTAGTGGCTTGTGCTGGCGTCTGTACCTCCCCTAACTTTAGCAGCGTTTATTTATAAACAAAGAGGTAAGTTCTAAGTTTAATATTGTAGGTATAACTTACAATCCTTGTAAGTTTAGCCCCAATCTTTATTATACTAGAATGTTCTAACATAAAATTCTCAACACATTTAGCGTCGCACTTGAAATACAATTTTGGGCCGCTAAAGAAAATGCGTGTCCTATCTCCTTCAGCCTAAATACGCCATAATCCTCTGATTTCGAAATAAAACTAGTTCCCAACCATTATTTCTCGTACTAAACCATTATTTTTTGTATTTCATTAAAGTTAAGTGTCCTTACTTCGTACAGAAGTTTCTCTGTGATAAAAAATCTTATTTGGAACGAAAAAAAGAGTATTTTACGAAACTATCTTTTAGTTTTTAAGTGGATTGCGAGTAGTTGCTTTTTCTGAAAGTTTCTGAAAAGATCAAGTTTCGAAGTAAATTTTTTGATTTATAAAATGTTTAAGATTCGCCTCGGTACAGTCGATGTGAAAGTTTTTAGTTGAAGTTTGTATTGTGTTAAAAGTTGTTTGGCATGACCGATTTTTGAATATTGGTACCTACTTACTTTATGTTTTTTGTTGTGGTACTTCTTTATTATTTATATATAATATTATCTCAGAAGATATTTGAAATATCGAATCTAAATAACAAAATAAGTTTTTTTTTTCGAAATGATCTGCTACCAACACAAATCTTAGCAAATGTTCAGCACAGCCAAAAAAAAACTCGAAAAACCATCGTCCATTACGGACTCAATAAAGAATCGCACCGAAAACGGACCAAATCCTTTTTTTTATTAGAAACAAACATTCCCACGATTTATAAGCAGCCATTTTTTACAAGGAGCGCTCGTATTTCGCGTCCTAAACCCAACTATTCAATGTCCAATGATTACAGCAACAAAAAGAAAAACTAACCGTAAAAGATAACTCTGTTTACGTAAAAGTAATAAAGATTACACACTCAACCCATTTATAACGACAAAGTGGACAATATCGTTGCGTAAAAAAGGAAAAAAAAGGTATTTCTTTAGGCCTTTTCCGATGTTACAGACTGTATTGTGTCGACTTAACGAATGGTGAACGAGAATTGCCGAATCTAGCCGATTGGTGACGAAGTTAGTGTGATGCGAGTTTATTTATTGTTATTGGTATGTGTATTGTTCGTGATTGTACTGTTTGTTTTGGAAATTGTTAATAGGAAAACAAAATACGTTTTTGACAAGATCCTCACTGTAGTTTTGTCTGCTTGTGACAACACATTGTGTGTATCCACCTGCCATCGGTCCTTGTACCGACCCGCCGATGGAACTATGAACCGACGACATTAAGAACGCTGGATGCGGAAGGCGGAGGACATGATGTTGTGGCGCTGCCTCGGAGGGGCCTATGTCCAGCAGTGGACTGCGATAGGCTGAGTTGATTGACATCTGGCACTACTGAGTTCCAATTTTCAGCAGTAGAAATTAGACGGGCAATTGTCGTATTTTTAAGAACGTTCGAATTCTACAACCCATTCGCAGTTATTTTACCTCTGATTTCGCGTCATTGTCAAAATCACAGTTATCTTTATTCTCGTTAAAATATGGTTGCTTTTGCGTTGTTATCACTGACAAGACTGTCAAAATCACGGTTATCTTTACTGTCGTCACACTAAGGTTGTTATTGGTTGCTGCTGTCAGAGGTAAAATAACTGTGAACAGAATGTAATCTCAGTCTCAATCTGTCGAAAGTACCTATATTTTTCCTATATTTTTCACAAGTTTTTGACATTGATTGTCGCTGAGATGAGATTACGATTAGATTTTGAACGTTTTATTACGGGAATTGGCCTTCAGTTATAATGATGGGTCGACTAAAATATCCCCGCTTAGAAAAACCGACAGAAAACACCAATCATTTCGATTTTAAAACACCAATAACGCCAATTTTAAAGCACCAATCACTCCTAGACACCTATTTCAAACTGGTCCTCATTTAAGCTATTAGGGGCAAAATACGGCTGAACTTAAACTCGAAGTTATGGTCCTACCTTCCTACCCATTATGTCCCGGCCTATTTCTACCCATTTGCGTCCCACCAGTTCGGATGGAAGTACCTCCCCACGGTCCATTGGTGACGTATTATTATTGGTATGTGCTATTGTGTGCGAAAAATATAGAGGAGGGTAGTCTTATTTTTATGATGATTTTTTGGGCGAAATTGAGATTGATTTGTGTATTATTATTCGGGGTTATTTAGTATGGAGGAAAAACATGGTTGTGCAAATATATCTTATATAAAACATGTTTGAGTATGTCGTCATGATACAAAAAGATGCAACACATACATACACTTACATTATAAACTTACGCCTTCTGCCCATGGAGGCAGGCAGAACCTACGAGAAGCTAACTAGCAGAAGAACCTGCTAGTTACTGCGATCCTTACATAGTCCTTTTACTTCGTTTACGTTCATGCATCTGGTCATACACGCACGCCATTTGCAAGTTATACACCTGACCTTTCGGAAGAACATCACTAATCACAAAAATTAATAATTGGGCAGCTGGATCAAGGGCTTGATTCAGAAAGCGGTACTTCTGGACACGGCTCGCATTGTCAGGAAGTTCCTCTCTCTGGAGCCCTGACCGCCGGTAACTTGGACCCTGTTCCCGATACCGGTGGGTTACTATATTTTATATTTTTAAATGTTTTTTTTTATCCTTTTGTTTATAAAAATATTTAAAAATGTAATTTGTAGGTATTTAAATGAAATAAAGGAAATAATAACATTTATTATAATTTTTATTTTATTTAACATAACATACCTTACGTCTGTAAGCCCGAAGGGTTAGGTTGGGGTGTACCTATAGTACAGTGTACACCCACATTGAATATATTATTGCTGTCCTAGTACATTCCTTGTTTTGGAAAGAATTCCCGTTTCCGGTAAACGGTTTAATGGTAAAACCCGTTAAATGGCAAAACCCGTTAAATGGCAATAGAAAAAGCCTATTACCATTGCTACTACCCACTATTTCATGAACCACAACACTGCTTACCCCTACGGGAAATATAGACATAATGATGCCCTTATTCTCCCTACCTTAGCATCTTCATTCTATTAGTAAATACATTACCCTCCTTTCAGCCGTAATAGAGTAGACATGCTGCTGCACTTAAGTGTATTTTCCAATATCATTTGATGTGAACAGCAAAAACCATGTCTTCTATCTTAGGCAGTTATTTTTTATAGTTATAGCGTGATATGGGGCGTTTTGCCGCGGAGTTGCAGCAGTACGGCAGTTTGTGGAATATGTGGCAGTAGTTTACACGTAACCGGGTTAAAATGCCTTTTTGTATGCTTGCAAGTTGGTTTCGTGACTCTGCACTTAGGTGACTTTGGTTGACTTGTTACTAAATATTCGAATAACACTTTTTTTGAGTGTTTTGGTGCTGCAATACATATTGTAGGGACAAAATGACTCGTAACGGCAACTTCAAATGCTGTTTCGTTTGAGTAGTCAGCGGTTTAAGTGACTTCGAGGTTTTTCTATCAGAAAGAATGTTCGGTGATCTTTGCGCCAGGCAGGTGTTAATTTTTGACAAAACAACACAGTGCACACGCTGACCTGAATGCTATATTCCTACTTATATAATACTAGCTGAACCCGTGGGAATATCGGGATAAAAGTATCATATGTGCTAATTCCAGTTATAAACTATCTGTGTGCCAAATTTCATCCAAATCCGTTCAGAAGTTTTGGCGTGAAAGAGTACCAAACATCCATCCATCTATCCATCCATACAAACTTTCGCGTTTAAAATATTAGTAGTAGTATTTATACATGCGAAAGTAATTCTGTCTGCCTGTTTGTAACTTTTTTTTCGCCCGGATTTAATAAAATTTACATACGGATAGACCATGTCCTCTGTTAGGGCATAGGACACTTTTTATCTCAGTAGTACGTTCCCGTGGGACAATTTCCGACCGAGACGAGGGAATAAGCTAGTATATTAATAAGCCGAGGCTTAAATTAGGCTTCGGTGTCCTTAATATTTTAGCCAGAATTATTATGATTGTAAGACACCGAAGTTGAACCGGTCTTCATGCAGCTTTCGCTGACGAGAGCACGTCATTTAATAATCGAACTATAACTCACATCATTTATCAAGCATGATAACCCCCCCAAACCCTACCCTATTACCCTCATTCCCTCCAAATTCAACCCTATTACAAAAAGGTACAAAACACAATATGTAACTCAGCCTGCCACAATACCTCGGCCTCTAACAAATGCGCGCCATTACCACCTCGGAATCCTCTTAACGCGTATAAATAAATATAATTCGATGTTGCGAATATTCTGGAGTGTTTATTAGCCTATTTGAAAAACGTATGGTTTAATTAAGGAAGATTTTGGCCTGTTTATTGCGTTCTTGGTGCGTAAATTCGGAGGTTTGAAATTTTAATCTGTATACCTTTTTATATACCAAAGTGTATACGTCACGAGAGATCCACCCTTGCTTCGTGACGGTCATGTCAAAACATCGACATTTCTATGATTTATCAAAGTTAAATATGTAACTATACCTACTACTAATAAATCTGAAGAGTTTGTTTGTGTTTTTGTTTGTTGGTTTGAACGCGCATCTCTGGAACAAAGGGTCGGAATTGAAAATATATTTTTTTATTTGATAGCCCAATTCTTGTAGAATGGCTATTTAATACGGTACGACTCTTAGAAGCCGATCAAAAATATAAAAAGTCAGAAAGCACGCTAAGCGAAAACAAAGTAATAGCGCGGGCGGGCGATGCGATGCTATACGACGGGGTGGGGCGGGGGAACAAGAAATTTCACGTGGACGAAGTCGCAGGTAGAAGCATGTTATAAATAAAGGGCGAAATAGAAGACGATTATAAAAATAGAACGTAGTCAATCTAAAAATAACTTCAGTGTTGTTCAGTTAATTTTGTACCGAGATATTATTATCAATTAATAAGCTACCTAAATGAGTTCATTAAATTCCCCAACTAGCATTATTAGGTATCGGAGATAGGTACCTATCTGTAATGATGTCTCTAATTAACTATAGACTACGATAGGCTTTTCAAACAACTACAGGCAACAAAAGAATTACGTAAGCACGCAGAAAATAACTTCTTTCTACTACGCTATTAAAATTCATTGTTATTGTAAACTCAATACATAGCATCAATGTAATTATCTGTAATGCCCGAAGGGTTAGGCAGAGGTGTACCTATTTTACACCCAGCTTTCGCCAGCTATGTTTTAGTCCCATGTAATAGGGATCGAGTATATTGCCATCACCCGGCACAAATTTAGACCCCGTGCTGCTACTGAGAAATTCCTGATGAAAAATCCAATAACACTTTACCCAAGCTAGGAATTGAACCCAAGACCTCATTGCTCAGCAGTAGCGCTTGCAACCATTAGACAAATAAGTCAGTGTAGTATACATGTGTGCGTAAAACTTTTAAAACTTAAGACGCACTTAGAAGTGCGACATCTAAGACTTTACTAAGTACTCGTTACACACACAACATTAATAAAAAGTACTGGCAAGTTTGTTTACTTATTTCTTTTGTCGACTGTACCACTGATCACTTCAGCTCTTACCCTTGAACTCTGCCCACCCCAAAAGACCAATCCAATACGCAAATTGAAAGAAATTATCCTTCTCTCTTCGGCCCATGTAATTTTCTTAATACATCCTCGGGGACAGTAAAGTTGTAAAATAATGTATAACCACCATTTTCTTTTTATTCGCGGTAATAAAAATAACCCTATCTCACCGGCTTTGTGTGACGTGTGAGGTTTTTGGCGCGAAATTTTAGGGTTACGCAGGTTTGAACGTGTTAATAAAAAGCTTAGGTGTCTGGAAGCTGGATGACGTACATGTCGTAAATGTATTACAACGTGGCAATGTCGAGAGGAGGAATTTCCTTAGCCGCCATGATTGAAAGTATATTTGATTGGGGGATATTATTTTTGGCAGTCTTGAGAATATTCTCAAGCAACATCCCCCAATATCGATATCGTGAATTGACATTAAAATGTCATTTCCATATGGAAATGACATTTAAATGTCAATTCATAATATCTGAAAATCTAATTCGAGACTTTTTCAGGCAACGTGTTTGCGACTACATCAGCCGAATTAGCCAATTTTGTAGCGAGCAAGCAAAAAAATCTAGACTAATATTATAATTTCAAAAGTAACTCTGTCTGTCTGTCTGTCTGTTACCTTTTCACGCCTTCACGAATTTAGATGAAATTTGGCACACTACCTTGACCTTGACCTGGATGACAAAATTGGATATTTTTAATCCCAGTAGTGCGTTCCCGTAGTATAACTTCGGACGTCCAGGCGAGCGAAGCCGCCGGGAAAGTTTACACTCCAAACGAAACTCATTTTAAACTACTCAACCATTATTCAAAACATCGTTTTCTAGCAATTTTTTTTTTTGCGAAAAATTTCGCTCCTTTCCCAAAAATTCGTTCTTATCCCCATTTTTTCCCGTTAGTCCCCCATCCCCCTTCGACCGTGATGAATGACATACGTTCAATGTGTAGCCTACAAATTTGCATGGGCATGTTTGTTTTGCACGAAATATATTGCCATTTTACCTGGGTAATGGGGACTTTTACCCCTCACGGCCTTTTTAGGCTATTTTTTTTAATATAGAGTTCGCCCAAACTCGGCTGGGGTAAACGTGTAATTAGATTTTTGTGTTTGGTGTAACTGAGTCAACGATTTAATTTTTAGGGTAATAGGTAGGATTAAATGCTGGGGTTTTTCAGTTAAAATATTTTTGGTTGAATAAAATTAGGGCCACTAAGCGGTGATAGGGTTTCATAACAATAAAAGCTAATATGTATGAAACTGAGGGTACAAAGGCTTTTTCATCGGTTATTTATTTACGACACAAAAAAAGGCTACTGTTTACATTTTCGAGCACCAACTGCGATTATCTTTTTTGTATATTCTTTACTACTGGAACATCATTATCTATCTGCCCAGCCTTGTCCCAGGGGTCGCCTCCAGGCTAACTGGATACAGCTGAATGCCAGTATTTTACATGGAAACACTGCCTATCTGACCTTCACAATACAGTTACTGGGTGAAAAGACTGATTGGCAGACTTTTTGGCTTCTAATTACCCGTAACGACAGTCAAAGATCTACAAATGGCAGCCGGGACCTACGGCTTAGCGTGCGTCGTGTTACTACTGCAACATTGAAGAAATTATTAGCATGCATTACAAAACCTACCATAAACGTCTAAGAAACCCATAGGCACCATAAAACCATTCCATAAATCCATGCCCTATACCACCCTTTTACAACCCTAATTCGAGAAAAGACGAAAAATATTCAATTTTCCATAAAAAAGCATGTAACCTAATTCTTTTTACGACAACGGGAAGCGACTAGATACAATTTTAATTCGGAAAGCGACAAAAAAAGGAATTTAGGAAATGATCGTGTCGGCTGAAAAACCTTGGTATGAATTATTACTGTGAAAGCATGGGCGCCATATTGTTGGCAAAATGGTGAATTGAAATATTATATTCTTTAAATTACCTCTGAGGAATGAACGGTTGTAAATGGTTGATTGTGGTCTAAGAAGATGATTTATTGAGATCTGTCTGTGCGTTTGTGCACTTATTACTCGGGAATTCCTGAGGCATACGTACCTACTGGTGCTTTTTATTTACTTATAGACGTTTTCTGGTTATGCTTTCATGAATATTTGGCATATTTTGGAATATTTGGACATAAGGAATACAACCCTAACGGAATGGTTGCCGAGAAACGGTAGAAGGAGCGTTGGCAGACCAATGGCCGGTGGACGGACGACCTTCCGGAGATCACGGTGAAGACGTGAATGAGGATTGTACGGATCAGGGAAGCATGGCACAAAAGATAGGAGGCCTATACTCAGCTCACACAGCACACACACAGTCACAGTGACTCTCATAGAAAGACTAATCGAAACGTATTTTCTTTATTTTATATATGAAAGAAATAGAGAGAGGCTAGCGGATATAATAGAGGTTGCCCAGGAGTGACACAGAGTGGGAAAACAAAAAGAAAACCTACCTAAATCAAATAAAAAAAAAAGGCGTGTTTTATGTATGGATGTACGTATGAGTTTTA
The DNA here is from genome assembly GCA_947507525.1 of Apamea epomidion. Taxonomy (NCBI): domain Eukaryota; kingdom Metazoa; phylum Arthropoda; class Insecta; order Lepidoptera; family Noctuidae; genus Apamea; species Apamea epomidion. Next base: position 12,977,729 of record OX382249.1, on the reverse strand, counting down.
TTAATACCATCGGTCGTCTCTAAACGATGTCGCTGCGGAGATTCCGTACTCTGTTAACATCTACAACCTTTTGAAGAGAAAGTGGAGAAATCACGAGATAAACTTAATGTATTTGAGTGGTAGCCGGTAAACCCCTTGGGATGCTGCGTAGAAAATTGAACAATCTCAACTGTACCTGAGGACTTTACAAAGCGTACCGGATTATTTTGTTGCGGCGTTTTTAAATAGCGTAAAAAAGGAAGAAAGCATTGTGTTGACTTGAAAGGATGAAGGTACAAGGAATGAGAATCTTGTTAAAAAATTTCATCACAATTTCGGGAAGTTTCAATTTGCAGTTATAATTGCCCCAGTGCAAGTAGCTTCATTCACAGAGTAATGAACAGTGTTCACTACGTTCTTGATGTCAGAACATCAAGTGCAGATTCTTCACGTAGTTTCCATACTACAAAAAAGACCGGCCAAGTGCTAGTCAGACTTGCACACGAAGGGTTCTGCACCACAAGGCAAAAACCAAAGAAACACGTTTCTTGTATGGAGACCCCTTTAATTTTTATTAACTTTATTTTTATTATTTTTTGTGATAGCGGTACTAGAAATACACAGTCTGTAAAAATTTCAACTGTCTACTGTAACATAATGTACATACTCACAGTTATCTTCATTCATTCCTCCAGGTCAGAACAAGCATTCTGTTACCGTTAGGCGCTGATCTGATTATTTATTACGACACGTTTTATCCACAAACTACACACCTCTCTCAGTTGATAGAAATATACCTTTAATTGTTTTCTACCTCCCTTTCTTTAATTTTATTTTCCTTTATAAGTTTAGTTTCTTGTCGCTACGCGACATTTTTGGCGCCCAACGTAAATTAGTTCTTTCTCTCTCTCTCTTTCCCTAATTCTTTTAATTCTCTTAGTTCTCTTTCTTTCATTTTTAAGTTTCGTCCTTCTTTGTCTTCTTATATAATTTTCATACATCCATTCCTTTCACACTTTCCTAAATTCTAAAACAACACTTCCTCTAGTTTTCATTTAAACTCTGGCTAATTATTTTTTCATCCAAACATCACTTGAGCACACTGTACTATCTTGAATATTTCTAAACATCTATACTCTTTATATATAACCTTATTTTTTTTCTACAGGAAAAGTAAGGAATCTTTTTACGTAACTTTATTTATTATCTTTTAAATATTTTTACGCGACTTTATTTATTAACTTTTCAACTTATAAATATGTATATATTGTATACAAACATCACTCTCTACATTATCACCTTTATTCTATTCTGTACATAAATACTTATTTAACTCGTGCTCTTAAGCACAACTACAACTATTTGGTAAATCCAAACGGTTTTAAAAGATGATGGCCTACTCCATCCATCTTTTACTCTTCTATAACTACGGGCCCTACAGCCATAGTTATAATGATCATGATGCTCTACTGCATTGATCACTGGATAAGCTTTATCAATTGGCTCTAAACCATTGGTAATCTAAGCTTTCCAATCTAAAGTTATCTAACTATTGTACATATTCATATATGTATATGTATTCTAAAGAGCGGTTGCAACTCTATAAATAAGCCCTTGCAGGAGCGGTTGGTTACTCACTAAATAAGCCTAAACTAAATGTACAAATGTATCTATCTACTACTACTTAACTCTATCGCTCTTATATGAGCTTAATGTCCTATACTTAATGTGTATAAAGTAATACCTTTTCTTTTTTTTTCCCATGTCTGGAGCGGCCGACAACTCCTTAAATAAGCCTTAACGTCGTTTATAAAACACCCTTCTAGAGTGGCAGTCATTGAATGTGAACTCCACCCTTACCGGAATGCAGGAGATTGCTTAAAACAGATAGTATGATTGGGTGAATGGAGAGTTATGAATCTGCGAAGTTGTGTTTTACAGTTTCCTTCGGAAAGCTTCATCAAAATTTTCTCTGAGTCGAAAATTTCTAGGGTCGGGGGGAAAATGTAACATAATGTACATACTCACAGTTATCTTCATTCATTCCTCCAGGTCAGAACAAGCATTCTGTTACCGTTAGGCGCTGATCTGATTATTTATTACGACACGTTTTATCCACAAACTACACACCTCTCTCAGTTGATAGAAATATACCTTTAATTGTTTTCTACCTCCCTTTCTTTAATTTCATTTTCCTTTATAAGTTTAGTTTCTTGTCGCTACGCGACACTACCTATTATGGTTCATGAGATACAGCCCGTTGACAGACGGACGGACGGACGGACAACGGAGGCTAAGTAATAAGATTTCATTGGCACCCTTTGGGTACGTAACCCTAAACAATTACCTAAAAAAAATTAAAAACATCACATAGGATTACTAGTTTGAAAATCCGCCTAAGAATTGGTTACGTAAACCTCTAAGCCTCTAGGGTATATTCGAAACAACCAGCGTTATTTTACAAGCTGAATTAAATTCAGAATCACAGACCTAAAATCTAGCCAATAAGAACCAAGATTACACCGTTAGTACAAAATATATGCCAAGATTTACAAGAACCTAAGATGCCTCAAATAAAAATGTATGCCTTTCTTATCAAATGCCATTTAGTTCCAAGATGGAGGACTGAAGCATATATCTATGAAATATGGTTTAAATATTTCAAAAATGTTTAATATATTACTACAACGTTGCACGTTGTATCTAAGAATTTATGTTACTTAAAATGTAGCGTTCGATAAAATGTATAGGGTAAAGTGTGTGGGTAATAATGTATGGTGCTTAAGATATTGTATAGCGAAAAATACATAATGGGTTTATAGTCTAGGAGCAGGGCATAAAAATAGGGTTTAAAACATAGTAAATGACAGTTTTCAATGTGAAAGAAAACATTGTAAGAAAACATGGACTTATGGCTAATTTCCCGCACACAGTGAGCAAGCCTAGGGGTCTACTCCGAAGTAGTATCGGCCGAATGGTCGGCCGTTTCCTGCTACGAAGTTACTATTTGGTTCGGTCGGTTCCGATCCTACACTCCTACACTCTTTCGAATATTGACTATGGTCCCGACCCAACTGAGCCGATCCGTACTTTTTTCGCATTTTTCAATTATATTCGGTTCGGTCATGTTTCTGCCCGATCAGAACATTCGCACTTTGCACTTCGGAGTAGGCCCCCTGGTGTTCAATGCTCGATCCTTCTATGTATGAGAAGAGGTCTTTGCCCCGCAGCACGACAGTGACAGGCTGGTAATATTGTAAAATACAAAATGTCAACGTGAAACAAATGAATTCTAACCAGTTTAGATTGGAAGTTATAACATCATCATATTCTGCGCAGTCTCTTCCCAAATATCTTGGGGTCGGCTTCCAGTCTAATGATGCAGCAGAATACTAATAATTTATGGAGCAACTGCCTAATTGATCGCCATAATTCAGTTATTGTGTAACACGATACCCTTTGGTAAGACTGGCTGTCTGACATACCTATCTGACCTCCACAACCCAGTTACTGGTTAACCCTATACCTCTTGGTAAGTCTGGTTGACAGACTTCTGGCCAACCGTTTCGTTTTATGACACCCACTGGCTGTGAAGGGCTGCCCTAATTCCAGATTTCAACGAAGACCAAAAATAGGAAAATGGGAAAACGTTATAACAATAATTGTTTTCCAATAACTAAACTTGGATATAAACTTCAATACTTTATGTAAATCGAAGTTGTTTGCCGCCAACACAATAAACTTTGATATTTGTTACTTTTCCCTCAGCTGATACCTGATTATAAACCTGTTTTAGAACCCATTAAATATCTGATAGATTCTCGATATTATATCATTTTCGTATTAAGTGTTAATTTGTTTTGGCTTTGTTATTAAAAGCACTTATTTATTATTATCTTCAATATCTACACATATTCTAAATTGAAGTCGCTTTTCGTGTCCAGTGTAATTGCGTAGTTTAGAAGAAATGTGCTGTAACACAGATTTAACAGCACTCTTCTTCTAAACTACACAACGGATTTTGATGCGATTTTCTCCATCATTTAGAGAATATATTCCAGAAAGTGTATGTGTATAATACATTAATATAATATAATAAAAAAACGGGTTACATTCCGGGAGTGCCGGCAGAAGTGAAAACTTGAATATTAACGTTGTGCATTTTTGATATTTTGGAACGCGGTCTACTCTCCCTCCGTCTTACGAATTTTCGATCAGCTCACGTGTCCTGACGCGAGCTCCGTCTTACGAATTTTCGATCAGGTCACGTGTCCTGACGCGAGTTTAACATTTTTTACCCATCACAAAAAAAGTGCACAACACCGCTAAAGAAATTTTCACTTCAAAAAAAATGTGATCACCACAGGTATTGGAGATCAATACCTCCCTATTTTTGGACTATCGTAATTTGCTCACCACTTTTTGGCTGAACAGCAGCAGCTGTTCTTAGGTAATTACTCTTAAAATCCTCAAAATAGTGTTTAGAGAAACATCTTACCTACACTTATTCGACTACGAAAATCTACTACATTTACTGCTGAAACCATCATTAGTGAGCGAAAATATCCAAATTAAAAAGCGGAAAGAGATTTCCCCTGGGAAATGGAACGGAATTCGTCGGCGCGAGGTTTTTCCAAAACGCGGCAGCCCTAGAGGTTTTTAAACTGAATAGGTTTTTAGGCTAAAGCTACATTTGCGACTACCTAGTACGTTTCTTATCAGTAAATCTACTATGTAAGTAGGTAGGTCCTGCCTACCCCCAATGGAAACAAGCAAGAATTTATTTATTTATATATGTAACATTAACATCATCACGCTTGTATCCCCGAAGGTTTAGGCAGAGTTCTATAATTATAGTACTTATTTCGTCAGTTATGTTCAAGTCCAGTGTAATAGGGGGAGAGCGTATAGCCATCAACAGGGTACCAGTGTCAGACTTTGAGCGGCTATTGAGAAATTCCTAATGGAAAAATCTGATAACACACAACGTTCCGTCTGTAAAAGTCCGTAAGAGATATCAATTCTCTAATTGTAGTTTAATATCTGACCAAGGGAAGCACCAATGTTGATTTAGGTACGCTAAAGACATCCCAAAAGTATACCTCGTTTTCCGTAAAAGGATTCGACCAAGCAGTGAAAATTTAAGTGATTACCGACACTTACATTAAAGCAAAACTATGAGAAAGAGAGAGACTCACAAGCGGAATGAAACAACAATTTTGTCCAAGTACTATCTAAAAAATGAATTCAGTAATGTTTCTTATCCGTGAGACATTGTACACTATTCCTCCGGGAAATCTCTGAGCTGTCTGTTAATGTTTTGTCTGTACATTTCGCTTTTCCGAAACCGTTGGATGATAATGTATTGCGCTGCATAACATTAATACTATGATTGTATTCCCAGGAGACAGTATAGGTGCTTAATACTCCCATTTTTAGCTACATTCCTTTCACAGTTATTTAGCTTATGACACCAACAACCCAACAGCAACCTTATTGTGTCGAGAATAAAGATTACTGTGATTATGACAGTGATATAATATCAAAGGTAAAAAAAAATCACTGTGCAAGGTCTTGTGTTAAATTCCATGCAATAGGACAAGATAGGCAATAGATTGGGCAAGATATATAATCAATGCTATGTACACCGTAACTGTCATATACATTATTAGTCCTTTGGTTATTAAGATTATTCTAGCATAAGTTTAATTAATGTACGTGATGTGGCTGTGGTTTTCTTAAATAAATAAATGACGGCACGGTTGGCGCAGTGGTTAAGCGATTGACTGCTGCGCTGCGTGTCGCGGTTTCGACTCCTGCACGGAACCAATATTAATATGACCTACAAGTAGTTAAAAAAAAAAAAAAAAAATGTATTTATTTCAGTAAATCTTTACAAATAAGTTGCCGGGGCTTCCCAGAAAGTAATCAAATGATACTTGTGTTGGGAAAGCCTCGCTCTTTCGATGTTAACAAAAAATTTTGACTTACTAGACTAAACAATATAAGTACCTAGCAGTTGTTCCTGGTCTGACTGTTTGTGTATGTGAGTTTAAATGTTTGTAAACATACCCACGATACAAGAGAAATTCCTAGTGTGGGGAAAAGTTTTTATTAAAAAAATAAAAAAATAGGATTCATTAGGTGGGCTGATAAACTAGTGACATCTGCAGGAATCTGCGAGATGCGGGAGGCATAGTAAAGACATTGAGGCGACTCTTGGTTGAGGACCTTGTCCAGCAGTGGACGTCTTTCGGCTGAATGTGGATGACGATGATGTGGTACAAATCTAGATTCCAGATTACCACATCGAACATGACCTTTATTGGAGTTTCGGACACCAGCCCGTTTTACCTATTACCTGTTACCCCTAACCTACCACCTAATTTATGTATGTGAGATGTACTACGGCCTCAAAAGCGCTAGGAGATCTTCCAAACTCGAACCCCAGAAAGGAGATAACGGCAATAGGGAAATCTTGCACTTACTTTTTAAACTAGTTTTTTTTACTTTAAAAATGCAGGTAAAGGTACCAGGCTCGCAGTAACGCAAGGAGTTCAAAGTAAAGAGGTGGCGCGTTCTAGTCAGCTGGGAAATCTAAGAACGACCCGTTCCTCGTTAATGTTACGAATACGTTTGTTTCTATCTACTGTTTTATGTAGGAATTACATTTTGTTGTAGTGCTACTGCGGGGCAATTGTGTGATTAAGGCGACACGTAAAATGTGTCTGGTTGTACAGATTTTCTGGCTACGAGGCATATCAGAGTACCGAAATAGCAAGTGATGTAAACATTCTGCAAACTGCATGGCTATTTTGACCATTATGACCTAAAGAACGCCGCAATCAACGTTGCCATCTACTGGACTTAAATTATATATAAAAAATAAAAACAACAAAGAGGAAGAGTACCATCGACACGAAAAGAACAAAATGTCTATTTTATATGAATGTTTTGGGATCTAGGAAGGCACCAGTAACAACTGCCTCGTTCGTCTAGTGATTCCAGAGCACAGGGTCTGGGGCTCCATCCCCTGGTAGGGCAAAGTGTCATTTGGTTTTCCATTCAGGAATTCCTCAGAAGCAGCCCGGAGTCTGGGTTTCTGTCCAGTTGATGGCAGTAGGCTCGTCTCCTATTACATGGGGCTTAAGGTGGATGCTCCAAGGTAGCCCGCGAAATTCAAATTTTCTTACGTTTTTTTGAAATTTGCTGGTCAGTACTAAGTTGCGATCTGCCTGGTCTGATCTCCCTGGCGAAATGCAATTGCTCCATACACATCTGCCCACTCCTTTGGGAAATAGCTACCTACCTACGTGGTATTATTATAAAACCATGTCATTCAAGAGCAGTGGTGGCCCAGTGGTATTGACAGCGACTTACGAGTTGCAGGTCGTAGGTTCGAACCCAGACAGGCACTTTACTTTGTGTAAATTATTTCATCACCACCGCTCTCAAAACGGTGACGGAAAACGACGTTGGGAAACCGGCATGTCCTAGAACCAAAAATTCGAAAACTTGTGACATCTACCAACCCGCACTGGGCCCGCGTGGTGGATTACGGCTTACTCCCTCTCATTGAGAGTAGGGCCTGTGTCCCAGCAGTGGGAACAACGCTGATTATGCTTATGCATGTCATTCATTAACATCAATTAAGAAGCTTCATCGTCAAAATGACTCTTCGAAAATTGACGCTTAGATTTCTGCTCCCCTAAGACATGAAACATGATGAGCTTCAATTAATTCTCAAGTGCAACAGTTAACTTACGGCATACAAAACGGGCTCGTGAGAGAAAACTTAGAACAATGCTACCATTGACTGCTTGGGACTATCTTAGAGATGAGAACATCGTACAATCTCGAGTGAATTAATTGATTTCGTCATTAAATATCAGTCATATAGGTATGCCTGGATATCTTGACTTTATGACAGTTCCCATGGATGTCATAAAGAAGTTAAAAAGCTATAACTCCTTATTAGAGAGCTACATACAGTCCATTTATAGTTAAGTATTTTACCACTGATTTTGCACCACTGTCCAAATAACAATGATCTTTATTCTCATTTTAATAAGGTTGATTTTTGGTTGCTGTCACTGACAAGTTTGTCAAAGTCATTGTGATCTTTATTCTGGTTACTATAAGGCTGTTGTTAGGTTGCTGCTGTCAGATGTAAAATAACTGTGAACGGTCTGCACAAGGATCTTTTGGCGCCTGAATGTCATTGACAAGGGGACGTTGTTGGTAAACATGAAAACAGGCTGGCGGTATTAGTTCCGACTGTCGCCACGCGAACTTTGAAACGTTTTATGTATGCCTAGTGGCAGAAAGCGACTTCTGTGCGATGCTCCGGAATTCCATCTCTGGGTCAGGCTCCATTGAGTACCTAGCCAAATGTCACAGCACTAGTATTAGGGGTTAAAGTATGAAATTGCCGATTTGTACTGAAAAATTGAAATTCGTTTTTTTTTTTAATTTATCATATTTATTTAATCAAAATTATTACCAATATTATCTATACATTGCTGCCATCTAATAGGAAGGTCATTAATGCCTTTGCGATAGAACTCTCGTGATCTAGATTCGACAAACTGTGTGAAAGCATTTTGTACTGCCTCCTGAGAAGAAAACTTTTTATCACGTAGAAAATTGTCCAAATCACGAAAAAAATGGTAGTCCGTTGGAGCAAGGTCTGGCGAATATGGAGGGTGAAGAATGGTTTCTAATTGCAGTTCCTGTAGAGTTAAAACGGTTTCTCGTACTGCATGAGGTCTCGCGTTATCATGGAGCAATAATGGTGAAGATCGATTCATGAGTCGGGGCTGTTTCACTGCTAGTTTTGCTATCATTGTTCGGAGTTCGGCACAGTAGACATCTGCCGTTATTGCTTGACCAGATCGGAGAAAGCTATAGTGAATAACACCATGCTGAGACCACCAAACAGTTACCATTACCTTTTTATTGGTAAGCTTCGCTTTTCCATCACGAAAGCGTTTAAACCAAAATCGCACGTTGCGTTCATTAGCAGTCCCCTCTCCAAACGCAACATTGATATTGCGAGCTGTTTCTGCCGCGTTCGTTCCGCGTCGGAACTCGTATTCAAAATTAACTCGAATTTTCGAAGTATCCATCTTTCTTGTCTAAGCTGAATAAAAAAAACAACTGAAAGTCGATAATCGAATGTTACACATTTTTAAAAGAAGAACTTCATAGGTACCATGTGAAAAAAGTTTCACTCAAAAATATCAAACCATGAAGGTTCTATGTCCATTCGAAGTACCTATTGCAATGAAACGGCAATTTCATACTTTAACCCCTATTATTTAAATTTCCCAACTTACGAACGCGTTATTTACTAGTTTGTGATTGGTTGCGTCCTGTACGTACCGCCATTGATATAGTCCTGTCTCATTCTGTCCACTCATTGGTGATTTGAGTTTGCCACACGTATAGTACCTATAGAAATAGTGTTTTTTTTTTTTTCAGTAGTGTCGTAGATGATGGGCCATAAGTAAGTGGCCATAGACTCGCTCTTATTACCTACATGGAACTTATAAAAAATTGGTGAAAGGTAGATCTCAGATCAAAAAAAACAAAAAATCAAACCGACATACATACACACAGACGAACACGCACACACACCCCCACACACACACACGTACACGTATACGTACCAATTATTTTGTAACTGCTACTAAGACCCATTATAAATGGATACTCTTTCCTAAGATACAGACAGGTTATTCTGCCTAGTTTAGGAAAAAGGAGTCTTGTGACCCCTGATTTTACTTTATAACATTTTAGTTTATAAAACAACTCTGTATGGCATATACAAACTGCTTATAAAAAAAATAATTTATTATTATTATATTACTAGCTAACCCGGCAAACGTTGTTTTGCCATATAAATTATTTCTAGCTGCCCGGCGCTACTTCGTTCGCATGGTGTCGTACCCCCTACCCCGTTACCTTACTCCTACCCTATTCTTACCCTACTCCTACTTTACTCCTAATAAAAGTATTAAATAAATAGAAAAAAAAATTAAAAAAGTATCCTATGTCCGTCTTCTTTTTTCTTTTTTTTTTTCTCCAATTTTCAGCCAAATTGGTTCAGCCATTCTTGAGTTATAAATAGTGTAACTAACACGACTTTTTTTAATACATATATCTGGGAATCAAAGTACCAGGCTGACATAGATGAGCAAGATAATACTCACTGTGCCACTATAAAATATAATTGCTTTAGCAAAAAAAAAAAGTATCCTGTCTTCTGGTTCTAAACTTCCCCACCAATTTTCAGCCAAATCGGTTCAGCCGTTCTTGAGTTATAAATAGTGTTCTTTTATATATATAGATTATCTACTAAGGACCTGCCTTCTCCTCCCAATAGGGACAATATTATGTAAAACAAATCATCAACAGCCAGTATTATCCACATCACTCGACTACTCGTAAAACCGCAATCGATTTAAAAGGCATTACCTAAGTATCGAGTATCACTCGATACTAAGCCGATTGCCAGCTGAAAGGTTAATGCAAATCATGGCGTAAGTTCTAACCTTTCGATTTAATCGTTTGTTCATATTTTCTTAGTATTCGCTGGGAAATTAAAAGGGTAAATGCTGTTAGTATCTTGTATAGTTGGTTTAAAGTGTAGGAATGAGTGTTGGGTATGGTTATTATGTAGATTTGATTAGTACTGGTTTCAAAATAGTGTTGAGACAGGCCTTTGCACAGATTTCTATGGTAAAATGGTGTGCTTGCTTCATAATAGAGCCCGTATTACCGCTAGAGTTGGGAAGAGCGGTAGGTATAGTATAGCACACTCCTTTAACGGCTGTTATCGTATGTATAGCTAGCATACTGTCATTTGTAATAATAATAAGCATCATCATCATATCTTACCTCTCTCTAGAGCCCTGACCACCGGTAGCTTGAAACCCTGTTCCCAATACCGGTGGGCTACTATTTTTTTATATTTTTAAATATTTTTATACTTTTTATATTCTAATAATATATTTAAAAATATTATTTATATGTTTTTACATTCAAATAAAGGAGATAATAAGCATAAGCATAATCAGCCTATAATGTTCCCACTGCTGGGACACAGACCTCCTCTCGGTGAGAGGGAGCGCACCGTAATCCACCACGCGGGCCCAGTGTGGGTTGGTAGATGTCACATGTCTTCGAATGTTTGGTTCTAGGACCTGCAGGTTTCCTCACGATGTCTTTCTTCACCGTTTTTGAGAGCAATAGTGGTAAAATAATTACACAGAGTTAAGCACCTGTCTGGGTTCGAACCCACTACGTACAACTCGTAAGTCGGCGGCCACTACTGCATCATTTGTCATAAACTGAGCACAAATCTGTACTCTGGGCTTCTTAATGGAAAACCTTAAATATCGTCGTCAAAGTATTAGGAGCTCCATACAAGGTCGATGTTAGTCGGGGAAACCTGAAGTAAGTACGCGAGTAAATCCGTAGATTGTAGGCAATAAGCTAATCCAAGGATTTAAAAAAAATAACTTCATTTTCGATTCGGAGAAAAAGATTCGTGATTAAATAAATACTGATGAATAAGTTGCCATAAATTTCAAATCAACAACATATTAAAAAGAAACTTTAAACCTTATTCAAAAACACGTTTCCGCCACACATAACAGACTGTTCCTCTTACATAAGATTGTCGCATATTTCCGCGTCAGAGATGTAAATAATGTATCTCCCATATCTTATAGTCTATTAATCTTCAGGATACCGAGACGGTTTTATTTACATGAGAAAGATGTTTTTCTGGGGTAGGCAGAGGTAGTGGTGAGTATGTAAATGAGATTTCTCTGAAATTATTATATAATGTATGTGCCTAAGGGCTGATTTTACCAGTCATATATCTTTTATCCGGGGTATATTATTGACGTCTGACAGTTCTAGTATGGAAAAGATGTCAAAAATTCAAAACTCGTTCTCAGGATAAGACTTATTCTTGGTATAAAAGACTGGTGGAATTAGACGTTAATGATAAGAATACCACCTACAGAACATTAAAAAATTCAGATGTTCAAATATATTGTATTTTTTGCTTGCAGTTTCATTCGTTTACTATTAAATTTTTTCATATACTCAAATAAAAGCTAACCTATATTTTAAGTGAAGACATAGTCTATCTTTATGCCAAATTATATCCAAATCCGTGCAGCCGTTTATGCGTTATAGTGTAACAAACATACATCTTCACTCCCACATTTATAATATCATGAGGCATGAGGCATGACACAAACATTTCGCCAGTTAGGCATAAATCCAGACTCTGGGCTGCTACTGAAAAATTCCAGATGGAAAAACATAATAACAGTTTATAACAATTATATGATATTAGCTGTGATTTATATCGTACAGAACAAATATTTTCTTCTATCAGCCTACGTCCATTAGTTCCAGTAGGTACCTATTAAAATCAGGTCCGTAACACTAAGATTAACTTAATAAATATGTGGGTATATGGAACATTTTCACACTAGCCGACGGCTCGACACATAACATATCTCCAGTGACACATTTACTACGATATACGAGCACGTTACCATTATTAGTTGGTTTTCTTACAAAATAAGAAAGTATTTTCAAGAAAAATCTGTATAAGGAATGAAAGGGATAGAGTTATGTGAGGATCTGTGGGGAGGAATGAGAGAAATGTAATAATTTGCGGCTGTAATTGTAGGGCAAGAGCATATTCTCATACGGAAGATAAACGCCACGCTTTCTCAGATTTCAGAGCATTCAAGTTTCCTCACGAAGCCTTTGAATGGAAACGAGAAAAAAACGCCAAACTTTGATGATGATTTTTGGACCTAAATGTTTAAAGGACGCGGACGTGTATGATACACCCACGTGTATTATATCCCATATAATTGGAGCTGAGCTTATGCCTTTACTTGGGTACTGAGTCTGCTGAGACATTGGTTTTAAGAAAAATCCGAAAACTTCCCGACCTGGGATTCGATACCCTGACCTGCGTTGCGGCATAATTGCGTAATACACTATCAGAAGCAATTTTCATTTTGACAGTTCCACAACATACATTGCGTTCTTTACATTGCTGAATAGACACATTTTTTGAACATAAGAAGCAATGGATTAGCAATATCCTTCAAAATTATTCAGATTGTGATTGATAGGGTGTTACACAATTAGGGTGCAGGTCAGAGGTCGCGCAAAAAACTGAAAGACGTTATGATTTAAAAACAATCTTACCTCATACCTTACTAAAAGGCTTAACATTTTTGTCCCCGTCAAATAAAATAAACTGAGCCACTAAACAGCTTACCAACGAAACTTCATTAAACTTTACAAAGTATTCAAAGTTAAATTAATTTTAACACAGTCTACTTTATGGGAGGAATAATTAATTTTAACATAAAAGGCCCTCCACCCCGAAGGTACCCATTCATCATCATAAGCTGTGCTGAAACGATTTTTTCCTTGTTAATTTAGTAAAGACGTATTTTTTTGGAATGAACTTCTAAATACGGGAATTGTTATTTCGAAATTGTATTGTTTAACTTATTTGTACTTAGTTAATTGACTGTTTCAAAAGACTTTGAAGGTATATTTTGCCTATAATCTTGTGTCATCATCTGCTTAGTGTCGGCTTCCAATCGGCTCAATACCAGTACATGGTGCGAAAGCCTATCTGACCTCTACAATCCAGTTACTGGGTAATACCCCTACCGATACTTTTAAGTGTTTCTTTTTCTTATTTTGGCACAGACACACAAAAAGACAACATTCTTATGCGGATAAAGAAAGAAAGAAATATTGTTTTATTGTCACGGAGTGGTGGATTACGGCCCACTCTCTCTCACAGAGAGGAGGCCTGTGTCCCAGCAGTGGGAAAGTTATAGTCTGATTATGTCACAGAAACACTTAGATACAAAAAAGATAAGTTGACCCTAATTATGATACGCACCTACCCTTACCTGGTAGGTACACTATATTTTCTTTAAACAAAAGGTATTGTTGTCCTACGACTCTGTTAAGAGTTTCTAACGGACTGATTTATTACTATAAAATATGGCTAAGATCTTTGCAAAAGATTGTTTTGCTACAGTACTTTTATTTCACGAAGCGACGCGCGCTTTACTTTACACGTTGTGAATGTGTGCGTGAACACGAGTAGCATCAGCGCATAACACATACACACACACACAGTTCCGACTTCGTCATCGTCTCGGACGGTACTGTGAGCTCCTGCGCTTACACACATTCACAGCGTGTTTGTACACTTGGTAACCACAAAATAAGCTTCGTGAGATAAAAATACTGTACCAACATATTACCATACAGCCTGCATGCATCCCCAAAATCGAATACAAAGGACACACTTTAGAAACAAAACAACATCGTCCCAACAATCTTCAAAACCATGGCTCGTGAAGTAACCAAAACTTCTCTCTTAAACCATTTCTTTATCTCGCATTTATTTGCACAAAAACTCCTCCACCTTCAGTGCTTATTACTTCAAAACGGCACGTTCTAACAGGTTAATTCCGAACTTCAGTCTTGAATAAACCCGGGTAGAAGTTTCCATGTTAGCCATTGAGAGTGTAACGTAAAAACTTTAAAACCTACACTACACCTAGACTGGGAAGTTTGTTGAAAGACGAAGTCTTGTTGTGTTTATTTTAGTTCTTTTTTGCAGTGGAAAGTATGGTGCACTGTAATGTAATGATTATGATGCAGTTAAAAAGTGCGTTGAGAAGGAATCTTGGATTATCGTAGTTATGAAAAATATTGATTGTAAAAACTGCAGTCAATTTGCGTTCGTAATGCAATATTATTTGATTGCACAGGAAATAAAGTGAAGACAAACCTAGTCATTCTAACTTATACCCTCTCCATTAGGTTAACCGTTTTTGACAGCTGTCTAAGAACGTACATATTCCCAGATTTCGTAAAAGTTAACTTTAAAATGCGTAATAAAATAAATATATAAACTGCTTTATCTTATTTATGGCTTCTTACACACATTATAATACCGTTCGTGTATCAATAAATGTATTGTGTGTTGCTGCAATCACTAGATCCATCTGTCAAAAAACGGTTTACCTAATGGACAGGGTTTATAAAGTCTAAAATCAGATATTTTTATTGCCTTAAAACAAACATTTGAATGTTGAATGAGTCGGGAATAGTATAGCATCATGTATCTGGCGTTTGAAAGCTAAGATGACACAGTCAGTCAGTCGGATTAAAAAAGGTAGGTACCCTGTTATACTGTTAGAAGAATGGCTGCCCATTTATCTACCTACATAGACAAGGCCTCCAATTTATTGCTTAGATTCGTGTAGAATAGAATAATGCTCAAAAATGAACCTCGATTCAAAATCGATTAGGTTAACATTACATAACTTTGTATACCTACTTAAGAGGGACTTGTGGCTAAGTACAAACTGCCGTACGGGCCGACCGATCAGGTTAAGCTACGCTTGCCACGGTTGGTCCGTAAATGGGTGACCATCTTTACTTATTAAGACTATCCAAGACACTTCCGTGCCTCGGAAAGCACGTTAAGCCGTTGGTCCTGGTTGTCATTGGTAGATCTTTGGTCCGAAAGTCTGACCACTAGTCTTAGCAACGGATATCGTATTAATGAAATTCCTGCTTGAACATCGTTCTTGAATACAAGCGTTAGTGATTCACTATAGCCCCACCATCTTTCGTAATAAGATGTATCCCCACATCACAGACTTCTACGCTACGATATATGTCCTCAAGATAACTTAAGTTACTAAACGCGAATAAGTTTAGCGAATCTAAATTGTTTCAAACTTCAAATACGAGCGAAAACTAAGTTTAAATTAACAGAGAACATGAGTGTTTAAACTCGAAACTGTAATAGTTCAGAATAGTAGCGTTTATTTTAGAGTTTTAGAGTATGCGCTGGATCATATTTTAGGTAGTTATTTGCTAGTTTAAATAATGGCTTTTGAGGTTTATGATAAAGTTTATATTGACTTGTCGGTTACTGCTTAACGTGGGTTAGTCACCTGCAGAATTAACATCACACATTACTAAAATTCCTGGTCAACTTTCCAACTGAGCAAAATATGCTTGTTTTAGGAGTGGGTTCTAACCATGCAACGAGCGGGGTCGAACTCATAACCTCTCGCACGCCACTACGACACCTTGACCGGTTTACTTATATAGCGAGTTTTTTCACTATCTAACAGTTTTTGACACACAACATAGTAAACTCCCAGATTAAAATGATTGGGAAGAAGGATCATCACCCTAATTACGTAATACTTATTTTGAAGAATATTGGTAATCTAAATCAATCAATCAAAATTTGTCTGCTCCACACGTAAATAATGCAATGAATGTTGTTGAACGTCAAAATGAAAGCCATTGCAAATGTTAGTGTGTTACGCAATTACCCAGCAGTTTATGAGAAACAAGGGCTATTTTCATAGCTTTTCTATCTTATTTTTCAAGACCCCAAATATAAAAGTCAACTCCAAAAAACAAATAAAACTTCCAAAAAAACAAAACACAGACGCATTTACATCTCAAAATACTACCACATAACACGGGAAAGATTCTCAAAAATACCTGCTTATACCGACAGAGCGGCTCACAAGGAAGTATAAACAAAATTTCACACAATAAAGATTCTGAAACTACTTTTAAAGTCATACTCGGAAGAAGATGTTCGGCGAACAGAGACAAGATAGCGGACAAGATGGCTGCAATAAAAACTTTCGTGTGAATGCTTGTATGGAATTTTTGATAGTTCTAGCTTTTGTTTCTTTGAATATTGATATGGAAGAAAGAAATCATCATCATCGCATTGTTTGTCGTGTCTACGGTCGTCTAGAAGAGAGATGGCCTCCACATAGTGTAAGCTTTACCGGCGAATGACGTCACTAAAACGTTATTGAAAGTAACTACTGTTAACGTAATTTAAAACGTTTAAAATCTAGTCACAGTCTCATCTTGGCGGCAAACAAATGTTAAAAACTTGTCAAAAAGTGTAGGGAAATTAGAGGTATTTTTTATTGAGACTGAGATCAGACTGTGAACGTTCTTAAAATTACGAGAATTGGCCCTCTGGTGTGTTTTCCTAGAGAGCGTATTTTGCCATCGTAAAGTCAAACCTTGCTGCCATAATTATCATGACAGCTGCTGAAGTAAATTGTCATTGAGAAATCATACACGAAAATTGATCTTGAACATCATTAAGGTGATTGAGAATTAGAATAAGATAAGGGTAGTTCGCTGGGTTTAGTTTAATTAACGAAATTATCAAATCGGAGCACTCAATTTACAAGTGCCACTACAAATTGGCATCTACGCTCTACAGGTAACGTTAACGTTTTCTGATCCGTTTGTTTACATTTTCATCACATATTTTCGGAACAGACCATAGCTTTTAGCCCATTCAGCTTATACTCTAAGGATAAAAAGTCGCCACAACACAAGCAGGCTGTTTTATCTCCATACGAAGGCCAGCTTATCAATATTTTACATGACCTTATGCGAACACATCTCCCTTCCGATTGCAAATTGTATGCCTCTATGAGATTGTGCGAATACAACACACATTTGCGTGTTGAAGCGAGACAGACGTATTTAGGCAGAAAGAGATGGGTATAAGTCTGCGGTAAAATTGTTCCCTAGAATCTGTAGTGTTAAGCTCGTTTAGATTTGCGGGGTTGCCATGGCAACGAGCGTATAGAGGAGGTTGTTTTCTGAGTGAGGGTTTGGAAGCAATACTACATATAAGCTCGTTGTGTGTTGCTATTGTGGGTGTCGTCAAAGGGATTATTTTCAGGGTATGAGCAGAAACGTTTTTTGTCTTCAAAAAACCAACATTCTTACCTACTGTGACCACCATTTTTTTTTAAACTGTGGTAATAAATACATTAATAGGTAATAATAAATACTTTTTTACAGTCATTTAATACAGCGAGCAATATTGAGTTACAGATAACCAAACCGCATTTTTCATGACATAAAATTGCTCTTTAAAAAGATACAGTATAAGTTTAAAATATTTACGAAAAAATTTAAATAAATAACACGGGGTCAAATGCAATAAAAATGAGAGGTGACGCGTTGACAGGGTTGAACGTCGGTTTAATAAAAACTCGGCATGTTTATTGGCGTAACAGGACGAGGGTTAGACTCCGAAGTTGTACTTTTAAATTTTTATTTAGTGTTTATAAATTTTAACTGTTTTAATGAATGGTTTATTTATGTAGTACACATATCTACACTAATAATAAAGCTGAAGAGTTTGTTTGTATGTTTGAACGCGCAAATCTCTGGAACTATCAGTCGGATTTGAAAACTTCTTTGCATTTTAAAGCCCAATTCTTGAGGAAGGCTATAGGCTATTTAACACCTTGCTTAGATATTAAGGAGCCGAGAAAAAACAGTATATGAAAAAAAAAACCTGTACAAATGACTAACTAACCAATTGATTTGCAAGGAATGGGTACAGCAGACGTCATTTAAAAAAAGTTAAGAGAGTTAAGTTTTTCTCTAACTTAACCTATTTTCATAAACGTACTACATTAAATTTTAACTGCATCTTACCATACTCTAGACACAACTTTATTTCCCAAAAACATATTACAAGAGACATACAAAAAAATAGAAACTGTGTCCTGTCGGGCTTACAATGGTTCTGCAAGGCCATTCCGTGCAGTATCCTATGCCAAGAACCACAATAAAAACTATCAAGTTATATGCCAAAAAGCATTACTGGAACATGTTTCTTTTAAAACACAAAAAAGCAAAGGAATGTCCATATTAATCTTTTGGTGAACCTGTTTGGAATGTGAATGGAATGTTATTTTAAACCTTTTAAACTTTTTTTGCAATTCGAATTTGTCTTTTGTTTTTAAAGGATTCAGTTGATTATAGTTTGTTTTTTAATCCCAGATACTAACCTGAAATTTAAGACATGTGTTTGCGTTTTTTTTGTATAGAAATTTGACATTACACCTGTCAAATTAGTATCTGGGTTTAAAAACGTACGTTAGGGTTATTAGTATCTTCATTGACAGTAGTCTAGTGGGTAGTACAATCTTAGAAATTGATAAGCAAATTAACACCCGACGCCGATTAGCCGTGTTATAGCCAGTTTTTTTTTAAATATTTGAATGGGCCTGCTCTTGACCTCGATCACACCGATGGTGGAAAGCGATGGATGAGGTCTATGATGGAATAAGCGTGCCCAGAAGATGCCTGTTCACTCTTGCTTGAAGGCAGCCGGGTTAAGTGTGGAAGGGAACACAGACCGCAGAGAATTCCACATTTTGGCTGTGCGCATAATAAACGTGGAGGAGAAGCGCTGAGTATGACTCGTCGGGATATCAACCAAGTATGGATGGTACGCTGCAGAACGTCTGGTAGTCCGGTAGTAAGAGGGTAGTAAATTTTATACAACAGAATGACAGTTCTGATTTGAATATACGGATAATTTATACCGGTAGTCGAATTTGCTAAACAATGAATTTTCCTACAGTATATTTTTGGCCTTTCATGCTTCTTTTATGTTTACGGAGACCTTGATAAGAGACAAACTGAGGAAATAAGCCTGGAAACGATTTTTTCCCAGACTAATTTCCTATGCCTGCAAAGCCGATCTTTTTTCTTTTACTTTTCGCTTTATGAAAAGATAACCCGGTTACCGCTGCAGTTGACCGTAACTTGTGTTGGAATATTGCAGAAATGGTTGGTGTTTTATTTTTAATGGATACTGAAGTTAGTTAGTGTTAGTTTGCGTTATGTTGGAGTAAAGGTCAGCTGTTTTCTTTTTTTATTAAAGTAGATTGCTAAATGTAATCCAACGCATGAAAGAAAGAAAAATAGGTTTATTTGTCACAGAAACACGTGCATACAAAAATATAATTAAAAAATAATAATAAAGAAAAATAAAAACAGAATAGATCTATAATCACGAGGATAAAACACAATCATCTAATAATAATCACAATTTTAGCTAGAAATCTATAATGTGTCTACTAATATAATAAATCTTAAGAGAACGAAATTTCACGCGGACAATGTCG
Organism: Apamea epomidion; assembly: GCA_947507525.1. NCBI lineage: Eukaryota > Metazoa > Arthropoda > Insecta > Lepidoptera > Noctuidae > Apamea > Apamea epomidion. Next base: position 12,957,669 of record OX382249.1, on the reverse strand, counting down.
CAGGCAGAAGCTGCTAGCATGACATAAAATCAATATGATTACCAATGATTAAATTCCTGGATCAAATCCACATGAAATAAGATTGTAATCCCCAAAATTGGTCACAACTCCCAAACCCAACCAAAACCCCATAAATTCCACCATAACCAGTAATTATACATTTTATTACAACTTACAACCCTTATCAACATCACGTTTCTTAACGCTATCTCTAAAAAGGACAAGCTATAATATAAAATTCTTATCTCCTTCTCTTTAACGATCAATTAACGATGTTATAACCCTCCGAATGACGCCGAAGGGGTCCGAAAGACCCCGAGTCCGTAACATTACGGGTAATTTCGAACTGGTACGTGTTACTTACTTTTTTGGCGTACGTGCGAATTGGTAGTGCTAACTAGATTCTAGGGAGGCCTTGTTTGAATACGGGAGGCACTGTGAAGGTGACTATTAGGTAAGAAAGAAGGGTTTTTGTAGGCAGTTCGAGTAAAATAATGATCACTAAGATTGTTTTTCAGGATTCTATGTAGGTATTTTTGTTTTCGTTGGATCTGGTTTACTCAAATAAACACAGGAACAGTTTTACCAAGGGGTATCGTGTTACAAAGTAACTGAGTTGTGGACGTCAGATAGGTAAGTCAGACAATCAGTCTTACCAAGGTGTATCGTGTTACACTGGGATGTGGAGGTCAGATAGGCTGTCGCTCCATAAAAAATACTGGTATTCAGCTGCATCTGGTTAGACTGAAAGCCGACCCCAACGTAGTTTGGAAACGACTAGGCAGATTGATTGAAGTAAACACCAGATCAAATTAAAATAAATTAATAGACGAAATAGTCATTCTCATTTGGTCAGCCGGTCATTTGGTCATTTGTCCGGAAATGTAGAAGGAGGGGGGAAGGGAGGCCTTTGATCTGCAGTGGGACAACACAGGCTTACAATAATAATATTTAAGGGAGGTTGCCCTCGAAAATACTCGGTAATACAAAGCCTGTGAAAAAGGATTTACACCCTAAAAGACACTAAAACGCTCACAAATAAAAACCATTATCCAAAAACCCACTTACACATTTAAAACCTAACCCAATAAACGCTGAAATTAAGTATAATTCTCACCTTTTTCACTGAAGGCTTGGCAATAAAACGTTACTTTACATAATTATATTTTTGGGACCCGTCATGCATGTAAGGTCCAGGAAATATAGCAGGGTCTACGATTGGTTATTGAGCTTAGAGACGGCGAATTTGAATAAAAGGACGCCATAAAATAGTGGCGTATTATTGTGACTGGGTATAGGGTGGTATCGGTATCTATAGTTGGAATTCTATTTTGGGATATTGAGCCTTTTTAGGGTTAACATTGGGAAAAATTTACTTGATGTATCTTATTGTTTTCGAAAATACTTAAGTACGTTCATTATGAATGCATGTTAAAACAAAGCGGTTTATTTTGCTCAATATTTATAGTAGTGTTATTTTTTTTTATCAGTAGTAATATAAAAACTATATTGGCAATCAACAGAAGTCAAGTAAAAATATACAAAATATTACCTATGCCAAGCTGAAATTCAACAAAAAAAACCTAAACTTTTCAGCACCAAGCCATTATCATTTGCCTCCCACATAAAAAACAATACACAACAATCAACCCTAAGAAGCATCGACATCTAACCCTTCCCTAACCCGAGCCTATCGTCTTAACCCTCCATAAACCGGGCGGGGTACATCTGACCCCGGCCGGGTTAAACCATTCTTACAAGACATATCTTTAAGCGAAATTTTTGCAAACCTTACTTGATACAAGAGTTACCGCTTCCGTTGTATTGACTTTTCAAAATGGGGTTCTTTCTTTTGTTTCTTTTTAGGACTTGCAAGGTTGGAATTGCAATTAGAGTTGTTATATAAAATAACAGTTTAGGTTGTGCGAAAAGACGACGGGTGAATTCAATGGGGTTGAAATAAATGACGATCCATGCAAACTTGTCAAGTTTTAAGGAATTTTAGTACGAGACGAGTTATTAGGTATAACTATATTACTACTAATTTATTTGAGATCACGCAAAATGTTGTACAACAAATTATTTAACTGTGTTGCATCAGCAAGTACCTATGTCTACATTATGTACCAGCCTTTAAATATTCATGTTATTTCAAGTAGTTTTTTACAGGGGTAGTAGTAAAATAAGTTTTGGCTGCCTACTAGCATCGCCAATGCGACGAAATAGTAACTCGGGAACTTTTAAACTCCACTTCCAAACCAGTGCACCCCTCAAATCATCCACTCGATTCAATCACGAAAATGCCAGCCAAGCTATTCACAAAACACATGATACAGCTTTCACCCCTCTGAATTTCCCAAAATCAGTCTACCCGTCCGCTATAAACGGCACAATTCGCACATACACCTGAAAATATTTCACACGTATTTCGGACCTGCAACCCTTGGGTTTGAAACCAATAAACTAAGCGGGGTGAAAATAATAAAAAATTCACATCAAATTGAATGTCAGCCCCTAGAAGGGGATGTTATTAGGAAATTTACGAGCTCAAGCCGAGTACGATATTATGTTTTATTACCTCCCTGTGTCATTGTGGGTAGGTTATATGGTAGCTATAAAATACATTATGCACGCGGTATAGGGTTAAAAAGATTGAATCGTCACTTTTTGCTGTAATTGTTCGTAATAAGGGTTGAAATGTAACATCCCGGAATTTTCATCCCAGGAATGTAAGAGGAGGTAATAAATGTAGGCTGGGACACAACGCGATCGAGACACGGACGGTGCGACTGAAACAAAAAATAATCGCGCCGTTATAAGCCCCGCTGGACAATAAAGCTTCTAGTGACCGCCACAATGTATGGTCGAAAATTTTTCATAATTTTTCCTTGGCACCGTAAGCAAAAAAGGTTTTAATTATTTCCCATCTCTTTTGAGTTTAAAAGTATGTGCTTTTAACCGATGGCAAAAAAATTTAATTACTTTATTTGGTTTTTTGATAGTGATGAAAGAAAAATATTTTTAAAAAGTGCTGAAATAATATAACCCTTAAAAACCAATCTTCCCCTTGAATCCCTTAAATTAATAAACCCTTCTTTGCATTTGAGTTAAAATCGACTATTGTGGCACAATTTCGATAAGACGTACCGCAATGGACAATTCATTTGTGTAATCTGTGCTAAAAAAAACCTCTGCAATAATATTAATAATATTTAGCTAAAAATTTATTAAAAATGTTTATCATGGCATCAGAAATACTTATATTTTCCAAAGATTATCCAAAAAGACTTTTGTAGACTTAATTACTTTTAGATTAGTTTCAGATTTCAGCAGATAAACGAAACTTGATATTGTCGAACAATCAAAATTACGATTCTGAAAAATGGCCCTTTTTAATGATTGAGCTTATGTTTTGGACGTAGAAAATGTTTTTTGTCGAAAAATTGTTGACTGTTAATTTTTTTTTTCCATTTGTGGGTTTCATCAGAATACTAAAATGTTGATTTTATAAAATAATATATCTTAACAATGAATTTCACTAAACGAGTTAAAAAAGTGTGAAGTTTATGTTAAGTTTACACTAGTGAAAATTGCGCCACTGTCAGTAGCTTTTATTTTGACAGTTCAACATTCATTGCGTTATTTACGTTGTTGAGCAGACAATTTTTACGAACATAATATGAAGCAATGGATTAGCAATTTCTTTTAAAATGATTTTGTGATTGATAGTGGGTTACGCAATTAGGGTGCTGTACATGTTAACTTATCTGTTAGATAACTTTATGCATAATTCTGTCCTGATTTATATTATATTTATTAATTATTACAAGATCTCCCAATAGATACCTATTTATATTCTATATTATAAATACCTACTATTAGTTTATCTTAGAAATTACCTACCTACTGTATAATAATTATAATTTACAAGTGCTTCCTCTCTCCTAACTCACTTATTTGCTGTGCCCGACAGGGTCCATGTGATCTAATTTTAAGTTTTACCACCTAAGTACTACATGTGGAATGCAATAAAGTATTGAGTATTGAGTATTGAGTACTGATCATTTTTAACCGACTACAAAAAAGGAGGAGGTTCTGAATTCGACTGTACTTTTTTTGTGATGTTTGTTACCTCAGAACTCCGTTATTTATAAGCCGATTTGAAAAATTCTTTTTTTATTTGTAAGGATATACTTTCAGATTGGTCCCATAGAAATTTCATCAAAAACAGTTCAGTAGTTTGGTTTTTAAACCAAAATTACTGGTAAAAATCACAACTTAAAAGTGGAAAATCAAAAGTTTTTTGCAAAAAAAAAAACAACCGACTTCCAAAAAAGACACTACATAGTGAAAAATAACCTTAAATTTGGAAGTCGGTGGCAAACAATAAAAATGCGAACCCAACGACACCGACTTCCGAATCTAACGTTATTTTTCACTCTGTAGTGTCTTTTTTGGAAGTCGTTTGTTTTTTTTTTGCAAAAAAGTTCTTCATCTGGTAGGTAGTGCCTACTGGAACGCCCGACATTTTACTACTTTAGCAGCAAACAATTTTCACCCCCAGATTTTATCGAAGGACGATAGAGGATGGACTGAGCTCGTCTGTAAGCAAAGCACTCCAATGCATCTCGTCTGCTTTATCACCGGCATCACAAAGAGACGTTTGACATACAAAACTAAAACGCATAGTTAATTAGAGCGAAAAATATGAAGTAGGTACAGGGGGCGAGGGTGAAGCTATACATTTCCAGTTTTAGCTGACCTCGCATTATATAAGTTTTTCGTACAATCAGAAGTCAGCTTATACTGGTTATGTGTAGTTTGTGGTGTAGCCATGAATAAGTCCAAAAAAAATGGATCAGCCTGGGATAGTCTGCCTTTGAAAGCATATTTTTTGTCTACGTAAGCGTTTTTGAAGTTACAGCGATTTTCATTTAGAGACTATTAAGAGAATTTCAAATAATAAAATAGTGAGCTGATAATTATTTTTTTACCCAGGCAACTACCCTATTCTAGATGGAAAAACCAGATCACTTTGCCAGGTCTGGTAATCGAACCCAGGACCTTATGCTCAGTAATAGAGCTTGCGACCGCTAGACCGACGAGGAAATATTTTAAACATTACATCATACTTGGTTATCTTTATGTAGTTTAGTAGGTAATGAAAGATATACCCGATTATGACAACTTTTTTCTTTATAACCCTAGGAAAATAATTTTTTTTCTCTAACTCAACCTATAAGTCAAGTCTAAAGGAACTCTCCTCAACAATGTTATCTTTTCACAATAATTAAAAAAGGTATCGCCGTAAAATGTTATTTGGTCATTATGTAGAGAAAATTGTGAAGTTTTATGTCGTCATAAAGAAATGACAAAAGGGGATGAGCAGTAAAGTTAATGAATCAAGAAGTCGCTGATTAAGTGTATACCTTAGATCTTAATGTGTAAAAGTTTCTTCAGTAAAGATAATTAAAATTATTTAACTACTGTCCTGGAGTGGTGAAGCTCTCGTAAATTCCCAGTAAATTGAAACTAAAGTGAAACTTCAATAAGGTTGAAACTATTATCTGCCACATAGACAAACAGACCTTGTCGTTTTACGACGTGCAAGTGACATTCAACCTTAGGGTGACTAAGCAATCACGAGGTAAACTATGTACCTACTCTAAAGGTTCCATACAAGTTTATTTTGACGAGTGGCCAAAATTGGAACTAACGCCGCGCCGCCATCTTGTTTTGTGAATACAATTTATGTGACAATTCGTCAATATCATTTAGGCCCCAAAATATGATTATAGCACTATAGGTAGGTACATTTTGTTTCAGTTTCGCAATCAAACGGTCTTCAATCCTTTTCCTCTCAAACAAGGTTCAATTCACAATAAACCAACTTAAACCTATAAACAAATTACAATCTAAGTACTTACATATAACAGTCAGCGAAGCATTGGCTCTGATGACCTTATGCATCTGCGCGGGTCCGACCTGACACTGGTACTCAGCATCGTCTTCGAGTGAAGAGTTCACTATACGAAGGTTGTAAACCCCGTGGCGACGGTCGCCGAACATCGTGTAGCGAGGGTAGCCGGGGATTACCGAGGAGAAACCTGGAAAAAAAAAAAAATGCTTAGTACCGTCCGTCCGTGTGTAGATCAATCAATCAATCAATCATTTATTTGCATAAAAACATGGTAGGTAACAAGATGTTCAATAAAATATTATGTACAGCATGTTTTGCCGTGGCACACGGCACGCAAAAATTATTAAATTAGGTAGATAAATTATTAAGAATTAAACATAAACACATCAAATTAGTCATACAAAACATCATCATAATCAAATTAGTATTAGATAAATAAAAATAAAGTAAATGTCAAGCAATTAAACATTAAAAAAATAATACAACTAAGCATCATAATTATTACAGATTAAGAACAATTATTAAATATTAAAATTATTTTCATTGAGGAATTCATGAATACTATAATAACATTTATTGGCCAGAATTATTTTCAATTTATTTTTAAATACTTTTACATTACAATTTGAAAAAATGGAAAACAAATGAATAAACGTTGGGATCGATCAGTTTAAAATGGAAACAAAAGGATAAAAATCTTGGTTATGTGGTGTTCTGTAGGTTCTGCTGTATCTATAGAAATTGGTGTAGGTATATAATAATAATAATTAATAAGTTTTATTTCTCCTCACAATGACAAGCTTAGGTTTCACATAAGTAATATTAGTTTCTAACTTCTTTAGCAATATGAGGAGCTGGTGTCTGAGTTAGGCGTAAAATGCCTGTATTACAAATCACCAGGTCTCCACCCCACGGAAGAACAGAAAGTTTTACTTAATTTTTTTTTTTTTTTTAAACTTGATTAATTGCAATCTAACGTTATAGATAAGGAGATTTAAAACAAAAAACTTAGGTATAGTGTTAAAATAATTACTTATAGATTTAGACATTTTCATCTATCCAAATGTCGCTGTGGTCTCTTCTCATAATTTTAGAGAAGGAATATTGATCGCGCTTGCTCAAAGCAGGCATTTCAGGCCAATTACGTTCAGGCTCTCTAACGATGTTCTCCTGAACCGTATGTCAGTTATGTCTCAGATTAACTTAGATGGTATATGCCGTAGGTCACATTGGCATACTAAAATAGATCAGGTTTTGAAACCGCAACCTAGTACCTATTTTAGTAACAAAACCTGTGGTCACAACAGAATCTGGCAAATATCGTGTAAATGGCTCAACAAATCAACTAACAATTCGAAGACATGTGACATCCACCAACCCGCACTCGGCGAGGACGTCTGTGTCCCAGCAATGGGAACATTATGGGCTGATTATGCTTGGCTAGAAAGATGTTACCAATTTTTATTAATTCATTAATAAATAATCAACTTATAGAACAAAAAGTAAAAACAAAAAGGTGTTTTAAAAATATCTAACTATTTATCAAAACGACCTTCACTTCCGGACCACAACAGCTAAACTTCAGAATACAATACCCGAAAAAAAAAAGAAATCGATTTCGCAAGAACAGTAATTACAGACTAAATTATTACGAGCACCGTGTCATCGCTTGGCCACAGACGGTCGAGGAATCGTTCCGATTCGCCTTTGATCCGTTAATTGGTAGAACGGTTACACCTATCCACACGCGATTGGAGTGTTTAGATGTTCCCAGGTCAGTTTGAGACACGGTTTTTTGGGTTTTTGAAGAGGTCAGTTGATGATAGTTGCCCAAAGATGGAAGATGTAAACTGGCCCAAAGATTCTAGTATCAGTAGTAGTAGTTAATTTCTATATTTTTAGTATATGTAGTAAAAAAACTGTAAACGTGAAATACCAAAAAAGCTGTTGTAGCAGTTCCCTACATTTTTTCGAGTTATGCGAACATTGCCAGCATGTCCTGGGACCATTTGGAAGACATGTGACATCTACCAAACAGCGCTGGGCCTGTGGGAGAGGCCTGTGTCTTAGCAGCGAAAAAGTTAGAGGATGATTGTGTGTTTGAACATTAAACGTATGGAGCAGCTGATTTTGTTTTTGGGATTTCAAAGTGGTTTACATGGGACTTAAACATAACTGAAAAAATGTGGGTGTAGGTTAATATAGGTACACGTCTGCCTAACCTATCGGGGATAACAGGCGTGATTTTATGCTATGTGTTAAAACTAAAATAGCCTCTAAGAGTGACGATGCTAAGTCTGACATAGTCTGACCAGTCAGACTTTCTAATAACGTCTGAATATTTCTCATACAACTCACCCTGATAACAAATCCAATTCCGCCAGAGCTTACTAAGTGACCCATTATACCATTCGCTTAATTGAATTCTAGTTACATTTTCAGGCAATTACGAGAACTCCCTACAGGCAGTAATCCGTTGCATCGAACTTAGACATAAAGCTGATAAATCCCATTGAACCCGATGTCATGGCATACAGATGCTGTGACCCTACGGCTGACGCAGTGTATGGTTCAATTTATAAGCGACAGCGATTTTGGAATGTGGGGGAAATCGCTGTAGAGAATTTACATACAAAAAGTTTTGATACTCGTATCTTATTTTTGCTAGCTCGTTGAATTTTGTATCTTGTGTGGAAACCTTTAACTATGTGTTGTACTTAGTAGGTTTACTTAATGAGGACGTCAAACTGAGAGAAAAAACTAAGCTGACCGCGTTTTGGTGGACGGATCGGACTTTTATTCATACATGTTTTTGTAGAAAACTTTCCGGATGTCACCAACTTTCATAACTTCAATATTAAAGAAAATCAACACGACCAGATGGTTTTTTGTTTTTTTTTTTTCAGATTTTGTAATGTTATTTTTTAATTCGCTCAAATTTTAATGCGTTCCTTGCATATTATTATGGTACTGTGTCAAATGCAATTTTTATAACTCTTTTACATGCTATTTTCCGGCCATCGGGAGAATGTGTTCCTGACACCTGTAGATAAATTAATTAAAGACTGTAATGATAAATTAGTTACCACTAGGAAGTGGTGAAGGGTGGGGCGTTTTGGGAGCCTGTCTTATGTAAGTTTGACATTCGAAAAGTGCTGTTTCTCAGCCTATAATTTGAAAAAGTGACTTTTAATTTGATTGAATTTAACTCGAACCATTCCACAATGCATAACTCTAATAGTCTTGAAATTGCAAACACATGACAAGCCACACTCGATCTAAAATAAAATCTAATACTAACATGTACAGTACATGAACTAAATGTGATTCCTATAAGTGCTGTGGCACTAAACGTACCTCTGCCATCCATTAGGAATATGAGGTTTTCTGTTCAGTCACGACTCTTGAGCAAATATTATGAGAACACACACAGTGGAAACTAAGATAGTTTTAGTAGTACCTACCTTTTTTTAGACTTTCATATTTTTTAGACATTCACCTTTCCAACCAACTTGTTTATGAACTGATTTAATTTGATAACTGTTTATGCATGATGAATTTGTATTGTTGTTTCCATCTTTTACCTTTTTTAATTTATTGCCATAAATATAATTATGTAAATCTTTCATAATAGCACAATCGATCAATGACTCGAGATAGTATTTCCTATCTTTGTGTACACTTTTTTATAGTTAACTTATATATATCACTTATTCTATGTAGTATCCGCCAATCCGCACTGGGCCCGCGTGGTGGATTATAGCCCACTCCCTCTTACAGAAAGGAGGCCTGTGTCCCAGTAGTGGGAACGTTATAGGCTGATTATGTATGTAGGTACAGTAAGGGAATGAAAAAGTTAAGTATATTTAAGTCCGTTTTATAATTGCATCGTGCATGAAACTTATTATTTTTTCGTACTGCACACCAATTGCGTAACACAAATGTGAAGGAAACTGCTAATCCATTACTTCATATATTTAAAAATTCATCTCCGTGACCATGTAAATGAATCATTGAATGTTCTTAAACTGTCAAAATAAAAAGGCATTGCCAATGTAAGTGTATTACGTAATTACCCCGCTGTTTTAAAATTGTTTGACCTTTTTGTTCCGTAAGTACACAGAGAACTTGGCACAGACCCTCCCCCCTTATACTCAGCTGTTATCATTATCATCCCTATCTAATCATGACAACATTGTATCTCCATGACTCCCGAGTCCCTGGCAGGGGTAGCCTACAGGGCGGAATACGGCGACGTCTGCATAACGCTGATTTCCAATAGGCTTTCTCGTTGAATTTAATGCTATGGAACAACAGAGCTTGTGACCCATGTGACTACCGCAATGTGCTGTGGTGCAAGATGTGACCGGTAGCGTGCAATTTGAGAGCGATTTTGGGTGAACGATGATTTCCCAAGGGATTTTTTACAGGTTTTTTTAATATAGCAAGCCAATCTGACATCTGAATTTTTATGTAAGATAATACTGACTTAGTTGGATGAACTGATTCGATTATGGTTAATATGTTCCACTCCTCTGTAAAAAATATCAGCTCTGTAGCTACATAATTATAATCATTTTAGAACATGTTCATCTAACTTTAACGCTGTGTTTTAGCATTATTGATCTTACATACACACCCCACCCCGTCTGTATTAATAATGCTGATTTTCTGAATTTCAAACTATAATGAATCAATAGCAACGATACCTCGCCAGTTACTTAAATACTTAAACTTTGAGCACAATAAAGCCATAATTCTTTCTACCAAAACATTGTCTACAACATATCGCTGCCGCCTATAACTTGGCCTCCAATAATTAGCATCACTGTATACCGTCACCTGACTGTTCTATCAATTCAACGTAACTGTGAATGTTCAGAGCAACCATGATACAGTTCTCTAAGCTCAATGAGATCAGAGAGTATTGAAGTGAACGGAATATCAATACAAGATAAGTCAGAGCCTCCATGCATCAATTTCCGCCCCTTGTGAGCTGCAATCGTGTTCAAAGGGGCGGACTTAGCAAATTAAACTGCCTTGTTGGTCAACCGGTTGCAAGCGAGACAGCTGAATGTCGGGCAGCCGGTCCGAGCAGTTTTAGTGAGATTTATCATCAGAAAATCATTAGATTGGAGTCTGAATTTGTGTGTGCAGAACTGCACACCTTTGTGTATGTCCAACTCGAAACTGAAATTCGAACTCAAAGCATTTATAATTATCAACTAAACCAATTATAGGCAGTTTTGAATTGCCTTGGAAAGCACGTTATACCTTCGGTCCCGGTTGTCATTTGCAGATCTTTGGCAGTCAGAAGCCCAAAAAAGTCTGACCGAAGGGTATCAAGTTACCCAGTACCCGGTTGTGGAGGTCAGATAGGCAGTCGCTCCATGTAAAATATAGAAACCGACCCAAACATAGTTGGGAAAAGGCTAAGCAGATCGAGTTCCTATAGAGAACCATCACTACCGCTTTACGTAATACAGGCATAATATTTTGTTATGTCAACAAATTAAAAGTATGAATGGAAGAACCAAGAGTTTTGTTGCTTGCCACGGGAATAAAATGAATTCTTGTATAAGCGAGAATAGGGAAACAGTTTCACAAACTTCACAGAAAATCCTACTCGAGATCCATCACAGAAACAATAAGTACGCATTTCGCTCAATCCCCAAATCACTGTCACTCATGCCTTGTACCACAGCAATTAGTCCACACTAGCAGCAAATCCTGTCACCTAGCAGTTCACATTCAATTGACGATGAATGTACATTCAGTGCATATACATTCACTCATTCACTCACTGCTTGTTGGGCGCAGAACCGAATGATTTGGAGTCACGGATTAGGACTGAGCAAGATGAATTGATGCTGATGTGCATTGAGACTAAATGGACCTGACGCGTCATTGGACGCCTGGGTACCCGATCATAGGGATGGTTTAAGGTCGGAGGGGTGGTTTGATGCCAATGAAACAAGAATCCCACGCGCTCACACCTAAATATTATGCAAATTGTGACACTTGTTTTCGACAAGTCCTGTAAGAAACTTGTCAAAAACATGTCGTATATTAAAAATGAAGCATACCGCTCATTGGAGCACTGATTGCCCACAGTTAACGGCCTCGTCTTATGAAGTAAGTCGTGGGTTCGAACCCAAGCGACTCGCTTTACATTGTATAAATAATTTCCATCTTCTTTTTTTTCTTTCGTGTCGATAGTACTCTTCTTCGATATTTTATATTGTTTGAGCCCAGTAGATGGCCACATTAATTGCGGCATCAGTGGCTTTCATTAAGTCATCCAAGGTGCAGGTGAGCGGTCTTAAAACAGTAAAGGAATACATCGTGACAAAACCGGCATGTCCTTGAACCAAAAATTCGAAGACATGACATCTACCAACCCGCACTGTGCCCTCTACCCTCACACAGAGGAGGCCTGTGTCCCAACAGTGGGAACATTATAGGCTGATTATTTATGACACATTATAAGTAAGATAGCTAGTCAGGTGCATAGTACTCTCAACTATCTTGCATGTATGACCAGACGTATGGATGTAAACGAAGCAAAAGGAGTATATAAAGATCGTAGCAGGTGGTGTTCTGTAATTTCTGCCGACCCCCGTAGGAAGCAAGCGTGAGTGTATTTATATGAGCATAAAATGATAAAATAAGAAATTTCTAATTAAGGCCCGAACCTAAATTCTATGTAATCTGGGATTATTCTAGAACCAAAAGATAATTAAGCTAATAAACCTCCGCTAGAACGTTTAATCCCAAACAATGGACGAAGTTAGGTTTATAACAAATATCATTAACTAGCATTAACGTTGATTATAATGCGGAGTTTATAACTGAGCCTGAAGGATCTGTGGACGTACACGGTTCATTAATGGACATACTTTTAATGTTGGTACGTGACATGGCTGTGTTAAGAGTTCTTGAAATAGGTAATATACCCGATAACAGTAGCAATGGATTTAATTTTGACAGTACATTTTCGAACAAATTAATGAAGCAATGGATTAGCAATATCCTTTATAAACATTCAGATTGTGATTGATCGTGTATTACGCAATTAGGGTTCTGTATACTTCCATACATTTTTCAGTTTCACAAAAGTCATCATGTTTGTAAAATTCTGAAGGATTTCTCTTCAAAAATCTCCAACTTCCGGCTGGACTATGCTATCGGTTTTAGGATTACAATTTTTAGGTAGCAGTCCGGATTTTGGATTTAACTCCAGTAAATAATCCGCACGTCAGAAGTAAAGCTTGAACTACGAAAACCACCGTTATTGCTATGACATAAAGACGCTGTTAATGTTAAATTGTTACTATGGATATGCAGTTGACTGAACATAGAAGGTTTGCTATCCGTGTCGGTCCCGGAGAAAGAATAGGACCACCCCATCTCGTCTCGTGGGTGTCGTAAGAGGCGACTATTTGACTTAGGGAGCTCCAGACCCAGTGCATACCATATAGCACCTTGGGTAACCCGCGTGATGGCGGGTAACCATCAACAATTGCATTCCCAAGGAGGGTTGGTGTCAGGCAGGCGGCCGACCGTAAAACTTTGCCAAAACTTTAAGCAACATGATAAGTAAAAATATGATGCGCGATAGGGCTAGGGCGTACCCCATAGGCGACGCGCAGGGGCAGCACCCGGCTCCTGTGGGAAGAGGACTAGGGTTGTTGCACCAACCCGGGCGGGGGCAACGTAAGAAGCGAGCCCGGGAAGTGAGATTGAGGTATGCAAGTTGGAATGTTGGGACGATGACCGGGAGAGCCAGAGAGTTAGCGGATGTATTAAAAAAAAGACGAATAAATGTGGCGTGTTTGCAAGAAACAAAATGGAAAGGAACGAAAGCGAGAGAAATCGGTGAAGGATACAAGTTTTTCTACTGTGGGAGTGACGGGAAAAGAAATGGCGTAGGAATAGTGTTAGACAGTAATTTGAAAGAAGGCGTGATGGAAGTAAAAAGAATAAATGATAGATTAATCGTTGTAAAAGTTATGTTAGAACATTTAATGCTGAATGTAATAAGTGTGTATGCACCGCAGGTGGGATGTGATGAAAGGGTGAAAGAGAAGTTTTGGGAGGACTTTGACATAGTTTTGATGAACATTCCGGTGCATGAAGAATTGATAGTTGGAGGTGATTTTAATGGACATGTGGGAAGAATGCGAGGGGTTTATGAAAGAGTGCATGGAGGGTGGGGATTCGGTAACGTAAATAACGAAGGAGAGATATTGCTTCAATCCGCTACCGCATTTGACCTGGTAGTAGCCAACACTTGGTTCCAGAAGAACGATGGACACCTAATTACGTACAAAAGTGGCAATCACAAGACGCAAATTGATTACTTTCTAGTACGACGCAAATACCTAAAGCATATCAAAGACTGCAAAGTGCTACCGGGAGAAGATCTAGTCTCACAGCACAGACTCCTAATTATGGAAATGGTTGTAGAAATCAAGCCCAATAAAAACAAAGAGCGACCGCCCCCCAAAATAAAATGGCATATGCTGGAGAAGAATGACTATGCAAAGACCTTTAAAGAGCGAGTGGTGGATAAAATGATAGATATGGGGGAGATGAATGATCGAAGTGTAAATGAATGCTGGAATGAAATAGCAGGGTATATTAGGAGTGCAGCGAAAGATATCTTGGGAGTGACGAAGGGAAAGGGTACGATAAATAAGGACACATGGTGGTGGTCGACAGAAATACAGAATATGTTGCAGGATAAGAAGAGAAAGTTCAAGGAATGGCAGAGTGTTGAAGATAAGAATGTTAGTTTGAAAACAGAAAAAAAGAGTGAGTATGATGCTATGAAGAAAAAAGCCAAGAAAGCTGTGGCCATAGCAAGAGCAAAAGCCCAAGACAAGCTTTATGACACACTGGATAATCCAACAGGTCAAAAAATTCTTTATCGGCTTGCTAGAGCTAGAGAGAGAAAGACGAGGGATATTTGTCAGATAAAGTGTATAAAGGATGAAACTGGAATAGTTCTTTCGGATGATGAGAAAATTAAGGATAGGTGGAAGAGTTATTTCGAAAGACTGATGAATGAGGAGAATGACTGGAGTGGTGTGCTTGGGAATAAACCAGTAAATGAGGGGTTAGTGAGAAGGATTAGTATGGATGAAGTGAGAATAGCAGTAAATGGGATGAAGAATGGTAAAGCAATAGGTCCGGATGGAATACCAGTTGAAGTATGGAAGCTATTACGGATAGATGGATGGACGTGGTTAGCTTTATTCTTCAATAAGTTGTTGCTGGAAGAAACCATCCCTGACGAATGGTGTAACAGTTCGCTGGTGCCCATCTTTAAAAACAAAGGTGATGTGCTGGAGTGCAACAACTATAGAGGAATAAAGCTAATGTCACATAGTATGAAGGCTTGGGAGAAAGTTATTGAAAGGCGACTGAGAGAAGAGAGTGAAATTTCGCAAAACCAATTCGGTTTTATGCCTGGTCGAGGAACAACAGATGCCATCTTTGCTATCCGCCAGCTGTGCGAGAAATACAGAAGTGCGCATAAGAACTTGCACATGGTATTTGTTGACCTCGAAAAAGCATACGACAGAGTGCCTCGTGAAGTTTTGTGGTGGGCGCTAAAGGAGAAAGGCGTGCCAGGGAAGTATGTGCAGTTGATTGGAGCGATGTACAGTCGATGTAGTACCCAAGTCCGGTCTACAGTGGGCACTACTGGCAGCTTCGATGTGGCTGTCGGCTTGCACCAGGGCTCAGCACTCAGTCCGTACCTCTTCGTGCTGATAATGGATGCTCTTACATCGGACATCCAAGAGGAGGCTCCCTGGTGTATGCTGTTCGCCGATGACATTGTGCTGGTGGCCGAGAGCGGCTCAGAGGTCCAGAGCAGATTAGAGAGGTGGTGGAAAAGACTCGAGACCGTGGGCCTGAGAGTAAGTCGGACCAAAACTGAGTATCTGTTTTGTGATTTTGGCGGTCTCTCCAGTCCTAGGCCCATGTCTCTCGCCGGAACGCCCTTATCGATCTGCTCCGACTTTCGGTACCTCGGGTCACTTGTCCAAGGAGATGGCGAAGTAGACCGAGACGTAACGCACCGGATCAACTCAGGATGGATGAAATGGCGACAGGTCACAGGAACAACTTGCGACCCACGGATGCCCCTCAAGTTAAAGGGGAAAATTTATAAGTCCGTGATAAGGCCTGTCGTACTTTATGGATCTGAATGCTGGGCTGTGAAGAAGACGGATGAAAAAAGATTGCATGCAGCGGAGATGAGAATGTTGAGATGGATGTGTGGAGTGACGAGAATGGATAAAGTAAGAAATGAGTATATAAGGGGAAGTTTGAAAGTGGCGCCAATGACAGAAAAGTTGAAAGGAAATCGTTTGGCTTGGTATGGGCATGTGATGAGAAGGGACGAAACGCATGTGACTAAAAGAGTGATGAATATACATGTTGATGGATGGAGAGGGAGAGGAAGGCCGAAGAAAAGGTGGATGGATTGTGTGAGGAATGATATGAAAGAGAAGGGAGTGAATGATAGCGTGACGGTTGACAGAGGAGAATGGAAGAAGAAAACGTGTTGCGCCGACCCCAAGTAACATGGGATAAGGGCAGGAAGATGATGAGAAGGTTTGCTGTTCTCATCTTCATCATCATCACAGCCCGACTTCACCCACTGCTGGGCACAGGCCTCCCTTTGCTTGTACCAAGCCTGCTCCTCTGCTACCCTCATCTAGAAGGCTGCAGGGCGCCCGGCTGTACAAGTGACAATCGCTTTCAAAGCGTTTCATATTTCTACAACGACTTTCAACAGGACTGACATAAGTTTTTCGGTAGCTTATGTTAATCCAATACACTTTCGACTGATCCGTTATCGGTGACAGAATACCACTTTGTCTAGGCTATTAATATTATTTTGGATTATATTTATTTATTATGTTGTTGGCAATTCATCTAATCAATCTAATTTACTATATTTTTGATTATGATTATTATTTTGTTTATTTTTATTTTGATTATGCTATCTAATATTTTTATGTTACGTCGAAATTGTGTATTACTCTATGGATATTTTATTTGTCTGACTAAAATAAATGAATTGAATTGAATTCAGGGAGCCTACTCCGAAGTGCAAAGTGCGAATGTTCGGATCGGACCGACACATGGCCGAACCGAATATTATTGAAAAATGCGAAAAATGTTCGGTTCGGCTCGGTTGGGTCGGGACAATAGTCAATATTCGAAAGAGTGTAGGATCGGAACCGACCGAACCAAATAGTAACTTCGTAGTTGGAAACGGCCGAACATTCGGCCGATACTACTTCGGAGTAGGCCCCCAGGTTCTATCTGCGATGGCAACTATATCGACCCATCTCGCCGTAAATTAAGCGGGTAAAATATTTACTTACCGAGTGCAAACCCATCCTTTGCCCATTGGACCTGTCCTGCTAAGTTGGCAACTGCACATTCTAGTACTGCCTCAGCACCTTCATGCACCCTCAGACTTCGGGGGACAACCCTGAAGTATTGCTGCTGGAAAGCAGTCGCAACCACCAGCACTGTAACAAGAGAAATATTGTGTTAGAGAAATTACATAAGTGTAGTAATTAATTACATTAGTTTACTAACTCCTTGTTTGTAGTAACAAACAAGGAGTTAGTAAAAATATGGCCTATTTATCCTAGCATAATAAGCGCAAAGTTTATCCTTTCCTTCCTTGTTAGAGTTTCTTTGCCTTTTATACGTTAGTGATAAATTATGTTACACGTCAATCATATTTTGATAAAAACTAGACGAGGTCGGCGTTTCCTATTTGACTACTCTGAAAAGAAAGGCCGAAACAAACTCAGAGGTCACAGTCTCTTTAAAGTCCAGACATAATATTGGTCAGATCATGTGAAGACCATGTAGATTGATGTATGAAATGGTCTTTTAAGGAAAAACTACTGCATTGCTTTCATAATTCGGTGGCTTGTTTTAAGTGATATTTTGTTTAAATCTAGATTTAAGTCATATAATGAAGGGGTAAGCTAGTTGTCAGTATACCAAAACACACTTGATTGTTTTGCAATCAAAACAATCAAGTGTGGCGGTTTTTTACCAAAGGTTAATATCTGGGGAAAGGTACCTACATAATTATGTCAGGTACCATCAATATACACCTGACATAGCCTTCTCTACACCTTTTTATCGCTTTAACTCCTGCGGAACGTCGTGAAGCTAATCCAAAATTTCTAAGGAGTGAGATTTTTGAAGTCAGTCATTGGTTGGTTGGTGGTGGTGATTTGGCTACGTGTTAGGTGATTACGTAGAAGGCGCCTTCAGCGTTCATGGTCACAGATTCAACTCTAGCATAGATACAAACGTCGAAATGGCTAACAGATGTTTATTTCGTATCTCATTACATTTTAATTACATGTTTTTTAAAGCCATGTGCGAGTTCTAATGATTAAATGGCGCTTTTAACAACTGTCATCGTTGTCACATGTCAGTTGCTTTTAAAAATAAAACTTGTTATTTTTTGTGAACTCTTGAATCTTTCAGTTACCATATCAGAGGATGCAGATTTTTTAAAATCCTTTAATAAAAAGAAGCAGGTTCTTAATAATTTATTAAAATCTAGCTTAGAAGACGAATATGCAATTATAATGTATTTTTTTTACGTAGAGGCGATTTGGACTTTACACAAGTCAGTTCTACCTTCTTAGAGTATAGGAAAGTGGCGAAATTATCATTTTTCCAGCACGAAAAAGGATATAAAGCTATTAAGAAATAAAGCATACTCGGAAAAATTTATAACTTTTCTGAAGAGAAAAGGTGGGCATTATCAAGAACTAACTATGATTAGTAAAAACAGTGCACTGTTATCTATTTAGACACATATGACGACTATAAATCTCATCAGTCTCAGTCGTTACGGGTAATCAGAAGCCCGAAAGTCTGACAACCAGTCTTACCAAGAGGTATCGTATTACCCAGTAACTGGGATTTGTGGAGGTCAGATAGGCAGACGCTCCATGTAAAATACTGGTATTTAGCTGCATCCGGTTAGACTGAATGCCGACCCCAATATAGTTGGTTAAAGGCTAGGTAGATGATGATGACGACCATAAACGATTAATTGATTATAAATGATAAACCAATTTATAGATATAAGTTTCTATATATTGGTTAAAAACTAACACTAACCCTACAAAAATAAAATAGTTTCGTTTTAAAACTAGATGACTTCAGTGTTTCCTATCCGACTAAGAATAAACATCGAAACAAACTTATACCCTCACTCTCTACATCGCTGATTTTATTGATAACCTTTAACCCAAAATAACCTTTAACATAACGACTCCACAAAACCCATTCTGAGAAGAAACAACGACGCAAACTGAGACCCATAGCAGTCACTATAGGGTAGATTCTATTGATAGCCTTCAACCCAAAATAACCCAAGACAAAAAGGGGATTATACCCCGTAATTGTTACCTCTTCCCATACAAAGGATCAAACTTGTCAACTAACCCTCAATATTGTTATTCATAATTATTATTGAGTAAAAACAAAAGAAACAATGGCTGTGTATTGGTGGCTAATACGACACTGTCTGAAGTGGGCGTTGAGTTAGCGGCGAGACTAACTAGGGTTACTGAACTCTGTAGGTGGCATTGTTAGCGGGTAGCGGGGAGCGGAGTGGAAGCGATTCAGTGTGTGGTGCAAAGTTTTTTGAAGTGAAAACTTCTTTAGCGGCGCTGTGCACTTTTTTTGTGTTGGGTAAAAAATGTTAAACTCAGGACACGTGACCTGATCGAAAATTCGTAAGACGGAGCTCGCGTCAGGACACGTGACCTGATCGAAAATTCGTAAGACGGAGCTCGCGTCAGGTCATGTGACCTGATCGAAAATTCGTAAGACGAAGGGAGAGTATACCGCATTCCAAAATATCAAAAATGCACAACGTTAATATTCAAGGTTTTACTTCTGCCGGCACTCCCGGAGTGCAACCCGATTTTTTTTAAGTGAAAACTTCTTTAACGGCGTTGTGCACTTTTTTGTGATAGTTAAAAAATGTTAAACTCGCGTCAGGACACATGACCTGATCGAAAATTCGTAGGACGGAGCTCGCGTCAGGACACGTGACCTGATCGAAAATTCGTAAGACGGAGGGAGAGTAGACCGCATTCCAACATATCAAAAATGCACAACGTTAATATTCAAGTTTTCACTTCTGCTGGCACTCCAACCCGTTTTTTTTTTTTTTTTTTGGTGTTATTTTAAGTGAGACGCGTTGCACTGTTCGCAACTGTAGTAAGCTAGGATGGACAATGGCGACCCAACCAGAAAAGCGCCGATACAATGAACCACGGCAAGTTCCAGAGTAATTATTTTATTGTCTTGGACACTGAATCGACAGAATTTAAAAACAGACATTCGATAGGACAAAAAAAGTATTGTAAAAAAATACAATAATAGTTTTTGTAAAAAATACAATAGTATTTTTTTAGGCTTCTGGAACGAAAAAGAAGAGTTTACTATGAAATGCAAACAAATTAATTAATGTATCTTTTGTAAAAGACACAAGATTCTTTTTTGTGGTGTTTTTGAGTTTCTTGTTTTCTATTCGTCTTTATTTGTTGAAGAACAATCAGCCATCTTAAGGTTAGCCTCGATAAAACATCACAAATTGATCAATTTATGCAAAAGCCCTTAACCTTGAATCCTTTAACTGTCTCCAATAACATCGAAGATGTAAATCAGTTGTTAATTTGACACTGTTTGTCTCAAGTGGGTATTGAGTTTGTGGCAAGACAAATGAGATGGACGTACTTTGTAGGTAACAGTGTAAGTGGGTAGCGGGGAGTGGAGAGGAAGCGATTTTGTGGGTGGTGCAAAGTGAATGAAGCTTTGTCCTATTATATATTTTCCTTATGATTATTTGAAGAAATTTTGTTTAGTGATATGTTTGCCGTTTGTACGCAACACGTCATATCAAGCTATACATTTCCAGTATAAGCTGACTTCTAACTGTAGGAAAATCCTATACAATGCGAGGCCAGCTAAAACTGGTTTGTTTGATATGTCGTCGTGGGTACTGTTCCAATGTATTTTATGTCGTGTGGTTCGTTCTTTCAGTTTACAATGAATAATTCTGAAGACTCATCGTCTTCAGAATTATTAATTGAATTCCTCATTGGTCGCAAGCGCTGCAAACTTTTAAAGCAACCCAGAGCCTGGATTTGTGCCCTGTTGATGGCAATAGACTCCCCTACTATTACATGGGACTTAATCATAACTAGCGAAATGTGGTTGTAATAGATATACCTCTGCTTAACCCTTCGTGGATTACAGGTGTGAAATATCTATGTGTGTTATCGATATGTTATTTTTTAAGCGATGATATTTATTATTCAAATAGTACGGTTGATACGTTGTTATACTATGTACTGTAAAGGTTGTCTGCAAAAGTGGACCATATGTTGTGTAGGCTGGCAGAAAAATAACTGGCAGGTTGCATTCGAACATTCAAGCGAATTTACAATGAGCTTTCAAATTATTTCTAGTAGGATTTTTGTTTCGAAAAACAGTGATAGAATAGGCGCGTTGATGTAAACACGCTCGTTTGAAATATACGTAATAATTATGTATAACGTTGTATCATTTGCACGTCCCCACACTATAGGAGAGTGACTTACTTGTTGTGAATCGTGGGTTCGAACCCTGACAGGCGCTTTACTTTGTGTAAATTATTACATGACCACTGCTCTCAAAACAGTGAATTAAATCATCGTGAGGAAACCGGCATTTCCTAGTATCAAAAATTCAAAGACATGTGCCAACCCGCACTGGGGTCGCGTGGTGGATTACGGCCCACTCCTTCTCACAGAGAGGAAGCCTGTGTCCCAGCAGTGAGAACATTATAGGCTGTTTATGATATGATGATGACACTATACTCATTACAGTACCTACATTTAAAAGGATGCCTCAAAAATCTATAGCAGCAAGAAATATGAAATCCACATTCCTATATTTACCAAAAGAAGCGTAATATTATAATCGTGTTTACTGAGAGCTCTTTGCGTTTATAATGATTGTTTACATAAAACATTTCATGCTTAATACTTAACTGAACTTGCAAATTAAATTATGGATAAAACAAACATTTTCGCAGCTTTGTAAATAATTAAAATTCAATTTGCATTCGGTATTTTATTTATATTGATACAAGTGTTAATTGAACTTTTAATTTATTGTGAAATTAAACCGCTAAAAGACAATAAGTAGTTTATTTTCAATAATAAATATCCTACTAATATTATAAACGCGACAGTTTGTGTGGATGAATGGATGGATGCATGCTTTCACGCAAAAACTACTGAACAGATTATGATGAAACTTTACAGTAATATAGCTTAGACATCAGAATAAAACATAGAATACTTTTTATCGCGATATTCCCACGGGATCGACACTTATGCGGTTGATATCGCGGGGCGCTGCTAGTATTAAATATGAATTACACTAAAGGCATTTTTTGTACAGTTACATGGAAAAAAGGCGTTAGCAGGAACGGTCGAGAAGTTTCATGGAATTTCGTTGTCCTCAGTGGGTACATGTTGCCTTTACGATCTATCATTTTCATTAAAAATCTTGACAATACGTAGTTGTGAAAAAAAGAGTGAAAATAAAAAATAACTGTCTCGTTGGTTTAGTGGTAGCAAGCGCTACTGCTGAGCATGAGGTCTCGAGTTCGATTTCCAGGTCGGGAAAAGTGTTATTGGGTTATTCCATGAAACTCTCAGTAGTAGCCAGGAGTCTGGATGCGTGCCCAGTTGGTGGATAGGGTGGCCCCGTACCTATTATGTACTAATAGGTGCACCTTTGCCTAACCCTTTGGCAATTACAGGCGTTATGTTATGTATATAAAAAATAACATTTTCATTCTCTAACTGTACTTGTATGGTAGGTATCATTTTTTCTTAAATCGCTACCGCTCATGACTTACCCTACCAAGTGGCCCTACGTCACCGTCTAAGAGTCACTCCACACTCGCGACTGCGACAAGTGCGTGAATTAACACGACAAGTCTGACGTCTGTGACTACCATGTGTGGCGAGCGCTAATTCAAAACAATTGTTTCAGAAAATTTACATTTCCGTATTTTTTTGGTCCTAAAGTCCGTTGACTTTAACAAAATTTGGTCTTATAGTCAAATGACTTGTGAACAGAAGACAGTTTGACAAGTCCCTCATAAGGTAGTGTGATTGAGACAATGTTGATAGTGTTGAAACAATTGGAGAGTACGTGGTAATGCCTTGTTTGGAGTGTCAAGTAAATCTCTAAATTACTTAGATGTGTTACTTCTACTAGAGGTTACTGACTGTGCCCTATTTATTTAATAAATATATTTTTAGTCTTATTTCTCGTACATCTAGACAGGAAGCCAACATTGAATAAAAATGATTGATGTTAAATCAACCTTTTTCCAGAAAAACAATAGTGGCCCAGTGGTAACAGCCGCGAGTTACGACGAGTTGTTGGTCGTAGGTTCAAACCCAGACAGGTGATTTAGTTCGTGTAAATTATTTCATGGCCACTGCTCTCAAAACAGTGAAGGAAAACATCGGGAGGAAACCAGCATGTCCTAGAACCAAAATTTTGAAGACATGTAATAGCTGTCAACCCGCACTGGGCCCGCGTAGTTAATTACGGCTCACTCCCTCTTACAGAAAAGACCCGTGTCCCAGCAGTGGGAACATTTCAGGCTGATTATGCTTATGCATTTTTTTTTTAAACCGAACTGTAACAAGCTGTAGTCCCTATTGCTACCATGTATGATGATCACATCCAGTGACAAATTAATCTAATCTAACTAGCCCGTGTTGTCCCACTGCTGGAAAAAAGTCTCCCTTTCCCTTTTCCACACAATAGGGTAGTTGCCTGGGTAAAAAAATAATAATTATATTTAGTCCGTCAGTTATATTATCGAAAAATAATGGACACGTATTTTTTCTTTTGTCAATCAAACAAAAACGACAAAGATAAAGCGCGTCAAAATTTGGAAGTGGGGGGTCGTGACGACACTTGCTTGCAAAAGTGTCGCGAGCAAGTGACGTCACGCGGAACTTTAACGGGCGATATCTTCATAATTTTTGTATAATTGACAAAAGAAAAAATACGGGTCCAATATTTTTTGATGATCTAACTGACGGACTAATTAGATTTTTTTAGGAAAATACTCCTACTGCCTATTCTGTCTTTTGCGAGTGCCGGCCAGTCCTTACGATAGAAGTCAAGCTGGTCCCGCCATCTTCGTCTTGGCTTGCCGCGATGGAGTCGTGCGTTTAGTAATTATTTTATAGTTGTTAATATTACTAATTAATCCTCGACCCCACTAACCGATTTGTAATACAGCCATTATTTTTGTTTAATTGTATTTTTGTGTAAATTAACTGCTCTCATATTAATGAAATGTCAAAACTGTTGCTTCGACTAAAGATCGTGCGTGATACGACACCCACCCTTTTAAATACAATCTAATCGATGTCACGAGATCGTGACGAAAAACGAATGTTCTAATATTATTAGGTATGCATAACAACTTTATAGTACCTTAGTGTTTGCTTTTTATAATACTAGGTCATCGGACCAAAATAACATGGCTAGAAGGCGTCGCACTAACCATATTGAAGATGTCTGGACGAACTGGACAAACCAGCCACCTACAGATGATGAGTGGAGGCCTGTGCCCAGCAGTGCGGTGTTGAGTTCAGGCCTTTGCCAAGCAGTGCGGTGATGAGTGGAGGCTTTTGCCTAGCAGTGCGGTGATGAGTTGAGGCCTTTGCCCAGCAGTGCGGTGATGAATTAAACATCACAGGGCAATAATAAATTATATTTATTTCTTGTACAAAATCGTACATTCCTCTTATGAGCTACGGAGGTTCGTTTTTAAAATAAATTTGGCGCGACATTACTAGTATTTTTAGAAACTCCGTCAATGATCTGAAAATGCTTTTTGTGCAGGGTGCTCCTCGGATTAAATCAAAATCATCATACCATCCATCACCATTAGATTAGTTATGAGACAAGAAGACCTGCCTCTTCAAATCACCCCTAAGACACTTTTAACTTCACCCGCAACTGGAGAAATATGGGATATTCTCTGGGAAAAAAGTTTAACAACAGTTGTTTTTTAAGGATTTCTTAACCACAAGAAGGAAATTATTAATCCTACTGTATGAGCTAACCGACAACCATTAAAGTACGGGAACCGAAATAATTATAGCAAGAACTTCTATAGAAAACCGATTTACAAACGATTTTATACTTTATCACATCTTAGTAAAGTACATTTTCGGAAGAAATGTTTTGAAAAGTAATCTGCAGGAGAGTTATTAAGAAAGCATTTTAAACCTTATTATGGGGTATTAAAGTGTATTATTGGAAGTCTTATTTTTAAGTGTAGTTACTGCAATGGACAAGCAACCTAATTTGAACTTTTGTGCTTGGTAATAAAGTAGGTTTTTAAAAGAAAAGTTATCTATAATTACGATGCAGTATAAAAACGCATTTTACTAGGGTTGTGGAACAATCGTACCTACTGAAAAATACCTGATATTTTATGATATTTTTATAGTGGCACAAAGTCTCAAACGTCTTAAAAGTCTTAGTAAGAGGTACTGGTCTAGTGGTCGCAAGCACTACAGCTGAGCCTGAGGTTCGATTCCCGAGTCGGGCAAGGTCTTGTTGGGTTTTTCCATCAGGAATTTCTCAGTAGCATCCCGAAGTCTGAATTTGTGCCCGGATGATAGCAATAGGCTCGCCTCCTATTACATGGGACTTAAATATTACTGGAGACATGTGCGTGAAGGTATTAAAGGTAAACCTCTGCCTAATCCTTCCGGGGATAGAGGTGTGACGTCATGTATGTATTGTAAAAGGTAAAAACCGATTAAATGGCGCAATATTTTTGTAGATACGAGTAAATACCAAGAAACACATATTGCTTTCGAATATTTTTCAACGTACGAAATGAATTATCTCCTACGGTTACATTATGATTCAATGAACAAAACCCACATGCTCATATAATACTCTCCAATTTTCATGTTACATTGGCTTCGAGGTACGGGATTAGCATATTGCAATATTGTATTTAAATACAATATATTGGGCAAAGCCAATATTGGATTTTAGTGGGTTCTTCATCATGACGTATTCCATCCACATTCATACTTATACTTATGATGAAGACGTATTCCACATTGGGCACCCGCTTAAATGGTGTCATTCACTCAGGTGCCATTTAAGCGGGTGCCCAATGTGGAATACGTCTTCATCATAAGTATAAGTATGAATGTGGATGGCTATAATAGTAGGAGAAGACCAAAGAAACGATGGATGGACTGTGTGAAAGATGATATGGCTAGAAAGGGGGTGACTACCGAGATGACGACTAATAGGGATGTGTGGAAGAAGACATGTTGTGCCGACCACGAATAAATTGGGCAAGAGCAATGAAGAGGTATCTAGATTTCAATGATTTAGAAGTATTTAGATTCAACGCGAGGAGCTTCCGTTTTTTTGAGGGCTGTTTTTACTGGGACAGTATATATAGAGGGATTTTTATTGATTAACGGTTTTTTCCGCAATGTGTGTGTGGTTCGTGGAAAGTAGGAAAGACGAATTGGTTTATTGTCACAGAAAAAATTACATAATAAAAAGATAAGTTAACTCGAATTAAGCTATTTGAAAGATTTTTTATTTTGTTTTGACTTTTATTAAGCACTAGAGTTTACTGATTTCATACAAACCCTCTTTTAAGATTTGCAGACAACAAACAAAGTAGTTCTTATTTTTATTTTAAGTTTTTTTTTTTTTCTACGAGTATTTTTAGTTTAGTTTGTGATGTTCCTGTGCTAGTTCCAATAAACACTTTTTGTTTATTTCTTTCTAATCAGTTTTATACATAGGAAGCTAACAACGTACCTAATTCATTCAAGTATTTTTCCCCTTTCACATCACTACTGGGCTATAAGATACTAGGTATAGATCATCTGCCTAGCTTTTTCAACTATGTTGGGGTCGGCTTCTAGTCTAACCGGATGCAGCTGAATACCAGTATTTTACATGGATCGACTGCCTATCTGACCTCCGCAACCCAAATACTGGGTGGTAATACGATACCCCTTGGTAAGCTGTCAGACTTTCGGGCTTCTCACTACCTGGCAACGTCCACCAATGTCGGGATCGACGGTTTAACATGCTTTCCGAGGCATGGAGGGGTCTCTGTATGTAAAGATGATCACCAATCCACAGACCAACCGCGGCAAACGTAGCTTAACCTCATCGATCGACCCGTGTGCTTTTTGTTATTTAGTCACGGACCTCTCATAAGATACTTACAAAATTACTAGACATAACATACACATGAAAAACGATTACTTCCATGCAAAACAGTACTCACTTAACTTAAGAGCTTAAATACACTATAAAAACCTGCTCAGATCCAATCTACGGTCACTAATAAACTACATAATTCTAGGTCCTAGGTATTTCCTGGAACCTAGATTAGCATAGACAATTTAATCTTAGCACACACGCATAAATTATAAAATACTAGCTTGCTACTTTCCGCGACTCCGTATGCGTGTATTATGTATTTCATAAAAAAAAACATTATCTAGTATGTAAAGTCGCCTATGTCCTTTTCCAGGTTCCAGGCTACCTATCTGCCAAATTTGATAACTATCGCTTCCGTGGTTAGGGCGAGAAAAAGACAAACAGACAGACAGCTACTATCGCACGTATAAGTATGGATAGTACAGACGATACTTTATATGTAGCCTCATCTGGTAGCATTCTTGGAAAAATACTACGATGATTATTATTAGCTTATTAATGCATTCCTGGCTTAATTGAACTAGTATTACGGAACTGGTATTTTATTACCTAGTATCGATAAAGTATTTTAGTATCGATAGTGTACTTATTAGTATAGTAGTACAACTAGTTCGTAGGTTCAGTGATCGCAAGCACTCGATCGCTGAGCGTTGGGTCCTAAATTTGATCCGCGAGCTGGGCAAAGTGTTATTAAGTCTTCCTTTAGGAAACTCTTAGTTCTTATAGGACCTGTGCCCACTAAATGGCACTGGCTGGTGATGGGTGTATTTTTCAACTTTGCTTTCTTCGGCGAGGAATCGATACGACTCAGTTATCGACATTTTTTTCGTATCTAATGAGGCAGCCCTACCTTATAAAATGGACCACTTATTTAAGACCGTTTATGATACAATTTTAAAATAAGTAGGTATGTCATGTAAGCACAGTATGTTTATATTTTTATGGATTTAAGGGAATTATGGTTAAACAAAGCCTTTAATAGCTCTAATTAAAGATCGATTATGTTTTGACTACGGAAGGAAAAGAGTGGGTTTCTGATATTGGGGATTTGTTTTTTATTACTCATTAGTTATATTAAAGTATCGACGGTGTTAATACACAACTTGTCTTAAAGATACCTCACATAATATCACGCCTCATTACCCCGAAGGGTTGGGTAGAGGTGTAGGTACCTATAGTACACCCACATTTCGCCTGTTATGTTTAACTTCATTTAATATAAGGCGAACCTATTGCCATCAACCAGGCACAAATCCAGTCTCAGGGCTACTGAAAATTCTAGATCGAAAATCCCAATAACACTGCCCGACCTGGGATTCGAACCTGGAACCTCATGCTCAGCAGTAGCGCTAGCGACCACTAGACCAACGAGGGAGTGTCTTTAAGATATTCCGACGTTTAGGCCGAGATAATTATACACCGTGTAAAAAAAAATCTGTTGATCTATACATTATGTCGAGTTATGCGAACATAAATCTATGGATCGACTGAATGTTTTTTCACGATTTCAGGGTTGGTCACGTAGTAAAAATTGTTCAAAATGATGAGTACAATAACCCCTTTTAAGGATTAAAACGATCATAATTTTAAGGTGTATAAACGTTACTTAGCACGTACTTTGACTTGGACATGTTCCCGTTTATCATGCACATAGAGTTTGACAGTTGTGCGACAGAGACAGACAAGACACACAACAACAACCAGAGAACGGGCTTGTGGCTAAGGAAAAACAGCTGCACGGGTCGATCGATCAGGTTAAGCTACACTTGCCGCGGTTGTTCCTTGGATGGGTGACCATCTTCACATACCAAGACCCCTCCATGCCTCGAAAATCACGTTAAGCCCTTGGTGCCGGCTGTCATTCGTGGATCTTTGATAGTCGTTACGGGTCGTCAGAAGCCCGAAAGTCTGAAACTAGTCTTACCAAGGGGTATCATATTACCCAGTAACTGGGTTGTGGAGGTCAGATAGGCAGTTACTCCATGTAAAATACTGGTATTCAGCTGCATCCGGTTAGACTGAAAGCCGACCCCAACATAATTGGGAAAAGGCTGTATATGATAATGAGTTGTGCGACAGAGACAGCAATAATGGTTATCATTTGCCGAAGCTATTTTAGTATAGTATTATGATGTTATAATTAGCAAATACTCCCTGTTGTTTAACAAACCCGGTGTCCTAAATCCAGCTACCGAATATAGGCCTCCCGCAAAGACCAATTCGACTTTCGCTCCTGGGGGGATGTTATTGTCAAAATAACCACACTCGGACGGAATTGGGCCTATAAATAAACAAGTCTGTGGATCTTAGATTTGAGAAGATAGGTGACCTATTTTGTGTCATGTGTGTTTTTGAGAAACAAGAGTGTCCATGGAGTTTCTTACCCGTTCTTCTCCATGGAGTTCTACGTTTTGAAACGAGCCACTAAGCATGCTTTTTCTACTTTGTGTCAACATAAAAAGCTGAATTTCAGCCATGGCGACCAATCTCAGCAGAGACCGCCCTTCCGGCGCGGGAGATATTATAACGCACCAGTGTGTGCGAAGACACAGGTGCATTCTCTCTTCTTTTACTCTCATAGTTCTACTTTTGATACTTGGAGGTAGAAAAATTTCTTCTCAACATGTGTCAATCTATATTCATTTTAAAATTGCTGCCCGTTGCTATGGAAAAAATAAATATGTCTTAGTTTTCGTAGAAACACGAGTCTACGGGTCGGCCCGCGCTCGGGTAGACGAGATGTCGAGTTGGATAGAAAGAACTTGTCTATTCGTGGTAGAATAGAGATAGAATTGGCCATGCTATGCGAGCTGGTGTGGTGAGGTCTCAAATAAGTGAAGAAACAAATGAATGCGTTTAGTTTCGAACACGCTGTATACGGTTTCATAACTATTTCAAAAAGGCCATATTTACAAATAACACAAAGAAGCTATTTTAACCTTTTGTTCTCACAAAGAAACCACATTTTGACACAAAACGTCCAATTATTAGAAAACAATGTTGTACAAAATCTGAGTCCGATCATTAATTAATAGTTTTCCTTTAATTGGTCTTCCTATTCGCTCATAACTTTCATTAAAGCGGTTTTATTGACTACGCTTTGTAGGTCAATTTTCAAAGTGAAATATTTTATATGAGTTAGTTTGGAACTACATATATTTAGTGATATTAGATTATTATTATCGACTAAGGATTTAATGATTTTAATTGACAGACTCTAGGTATTTATGGCATGATTAACAAAACAGTTTTAATACATATTGATCACAGAACAGTTCTGGAGTGGTGACCGCGTACCAGAAGACGTAGCGTTAGAAAGCCTCCCACAAGGTGGACCGACGACCTAGTGAAGACCACGGGAATCCTTTGGATGCGAGAAGCACATAACCGGTAGAAGTGGCGGTGCTTGAAGAAGGCCTATGTCCAACAGTGGATGTGATATGATGATGATACAAAGAGTATAGGAACCTATTTAATCTAGATACATAAAAGCATCATAGACTGACTGCCAATTACCTTATCAAAGTTATCACAGAGGTACATCGAAGGTATCAAAATAAAGGCCAAACTTTCCGAACAGCATGCCAAAGAAAAACCTCATAAAATTTAGTCTCAAGCTAACTTGGTAATATTGGAGGAAACTCAAGTATTTAGCTCCGAGGGAAGTTCTTAACTCAATAACGGTGACATTCTGTGTATATTGATTTTTTTTAAATGTAGCAAGTCTGAGCTGGTTGGGGTGACAGGGTAAAAAATAAATTGCATTCTTGTTGTGTTGTTGTCATCTGCCAGTGTCGCGGGCGCATCACGGATTAATTTGTATTGTCAATGTCAATTAATGTGTGTTGTCTTTGGTCCCTGACTCTGACATCAAGCAATGGACAAAATTGACATTTTATATGCTGGAGTACGAGGCTTTTGACTATGTTGTATTTTATGTTTTTTTAATTTTTTTTTTATTTGCAATGTGCGTTTTGTTTGTGCGGAATAAACTATTTTTCTTTCTTTCTTTCATTATTTTTCTATTGGAAACTCCGTTGGTCTAGTGGTTGTAAGTTAAGCGGTTTAAATTGGTCGAGGGTTCGATTCCCAGGTCGGGCAGTGATATTGAGTTTTCATCAGGATTTTTTCAGTAGATTCTGGAATCTGGATTTTTGCCCGTTTGATAACAATAGGCTTTTAAATGGTACTTATCATTTTTTTATTACCATAAAGTGGGCGTTATTACCTTAACACCTCTGCCTACCTTTTTGAATTATATAAGCGAGATGTTGTGTTATTGAAAAAATACGTCGTTTGATATCAAAACCAGAAAATTTATTATAATTAAAATATCGATTTCCGAAACGGACTTCCCATCAAAATTTCTTGCGGATCCCTAAAAAACTTTGAAAAGCATAGGTACTCAAACTTATTGAGCATTTTTATCGTAAAGTATTGAGACTGACAAGGACAATATATTTGAAGAGCCTGGAGGTACCTACTTCACCAGGAGGGAATGAGGTCACTTTCGAAAATGTACTATTGAAGATTATACCAAAACGGTAAAGGATAAGAATGCTTTTTAGTTAAGAATTTTGAGTGATTAGGAAAGAATGTTTTGAGTTAGAAACTTTTGGGAAATAAATCACCTGATAATATTGTTTGTGGCGTGAATAGTCGATGCATTAGCTTACGTTCAAAGGATTCAATGCGGAATAATGATGGATTTTCTACCGATAATGCATTTTGTAGGTATTTTATAAAATAACTCCCTCGTTGGTCTCCTGCTGAGCATGACGTCATTGGTTCGATTCGGGCAAAATGTTATTGGGCATCAGGAATTTCTCAGTTTCAGCCTGGAGTCTGCATTTGTGCCCGGTTGGATTTAAAAACATAATTGGCAAAATGTGGGTGTACTGTGTACTCCGCCCTACCCCTTCGAAGAATCTAGGCGTGAAGTTATGTAGGCCTCCAAATTCGGGAACAGAGATCAAGCTACTGGTGGTCAGTATTCCCGAGAGGAGCCTCCTAAGTACTAAATAGTGTCTTAGAAGTACCGTATCAAGCTATTGATTCTACTGCCTCAACAACATCATCCTCAATCTACAGCAGTATACTGCTAAACATAGGCCTTTCCAATCGCACGCCATTCAGCTAGATTCTCGTCAACTCTCATCCATCTGTTTCCAGCCACTCTGCGAAAATCGTCGCTCCACCGAGCCAGAGGGCGTCAACTGCCTAACGAGAGCCTTTTTATTAATTGCTGGGTAATTAATAAAAAGGCTCTTACATAATCAGCCTTCAATGTTCCCACTGCTGGGACACAGGCCTCCTCTCTTCGAGAGGGAGTGGGCTGTAATTCACCACGCGGGCCCAGTGCGGGTTGGTAGATGTCACAATGATGATGGTACTTGATTACCCAGCCTTGATATTAACTTAATATTAACACAAAATCACTTTACAAAATGAAAACTTCCCAAACAATAAATAATTTCCAGAACATTGTATCAATAACGGAAAACTTTATGAACATACTAAACTTAATTAATTAATACATATTGGCATAACTAAGACAAGAGGATGGGGTGAATAATCTGCCAAGTTACTGTATTATAGACAAGTTGGAGTTAAGTTAGAGTTAAGTTTAAACTTAGATCGATGGCGGAAGATGGTTTATAGACAGTTCTATTGAATTTTGTATACAATGGGCTGGCGTTTATACAATGAGTGGGTGTTGGGTTGCAGTTTTGCGTTTCTTATGACTTTGTTAAGAATAATAATATAAAAGGTTTATTATATTCATCATCATAGATGATGATGAATATAAGAACTAAGCCTTTCCCCAACTATATTGGGGTCGGCTTCCAGTCTAACTGGATGCAGCTAACTACCAGTATTTTACATAGAGCGACTGCCTACCTGACCTCCACAACATAGTTAGGTACTGGTTAAGTAATACAATACCCCTTGGTAAGACAGGTTGTCAGAATTTCAGGGTTCTGACTTCCCGTAAAGACTGTTAAAGATCTGTGAATGACAGCCGGGACCAACGGCTTTACGTACTTTCCGAGGCACGGAGGGATC
Source organism: Apamea epomidion (assembly GCA_947507525.1). Lineage (NCBI taxonomy): Eukaryota > Metazoa > Arthropoda > Insecta > Lepidoptera > Noctuidae > Apamea > Apamea epomidion. The sequence continues at coordinate 12,924,293 of OX382249.1, read as the reverse complement.
TCGGTATGTATAGAGGGTCACCCACCCACAAACCAACCGCGGCAAGCGCAGCTTAACCTGATCGGTCAACCTGTGCAGCTGTTATTATTTAGCCATGGGCCCCTCAAAACAAAGGCTTATTATATTACCATGACAAAATATCAAGCTTGTATTAGGAGGTGTAAAGGTCACCCACATAATGCTAGTTATGTTTAAGTTCTATGTATTAAGTCAGCGAGCCTGTTGCTATTAACCGAGCATAAATCCAGACCCAGAGAGCAATGGTGACCTGACTTTGTGTAAATAATTTAATCACTACTGTTCTCAAAACGGACAAGGAAAACTTTGTGAGCAAACCGGCCATGTCATAGAACCAAAAATTCGAAGACATGCCACATATAACAAGCTTCACTGTGCCCGCGTGGTAGATTACAGCCCAGTCCCTCTCGAAGAGAGGAAGAGAGGAGGTCTGTGTGTCCCAGCAGAGGGAACGTTATACAATGAGTATGTATTACTGCAGATATACTTTTCTGTAAATATGGATAAGTCCTTACGTAAGCTCCAATACTATCAAACAAAAGCCGAATTCATATTCTCATCATCCCAGTTTCGGCGTGAATGTCCTTTTTGTTGGAAGCAAGATGGCCGCCATTCGATCACTGACGTCACGTGACGGCGATACAGGGTATATTATTTATCATTCGTTCGTTCGCTTGCTCCTAATTCCTGTATTAATGTTGCAGCCTGTAGCTATGGAGTGAGGTTGTATCGGCCCCTACGGTATGTTCTCGACGGTAAAATAGTGAAAATCCTGTTAATCGTAAACACAATCAGCCTATAATGTTCCCACTGCTGGGCCACAAGCCTCCTCTCTTTTTTTTTTTGGCTGGGAAATCATCAAATGACCTCGCCCGCTCTGGGCTGAGCGGAAGGGCGTGTTCCTTCAGTTGCCTATGCCAGGGGCCACGGTATCTCTTTCCAACAACCCGCGGCCCTGGCGGCAGCCTCCTATCTTCGAGGAGTGGACTGTAATCTACCACGCGGGCCTAGTGAAGGTCGGTACTCGTAGATGTCGCATGTCTTCGAATAATTAGTATAAAATTCATACCCAGACGACACAAACCCCACCAGACGTCAAGAAACAGTTCTACCATGAGAATGAGAACAAACTAACAATGAAACTAAAGTCAATAGAATTGTTACCTCCATTGATAAAAACGTATCATTCTTATAATTTTGCTCAGACGATGATCTTTAAGATTATATACAGTCAGCAACTTTACATTAGTGGTAAAACTTCTACTACGAAAATCGCTCTTACTGCTTCGGCATAAAAGCGCTGTCAATGTCAATTAGTTGCCAGTATGTGCGATTGACTGTACCTATTAGTTCATTGGTATAGCTACACATAAGTGGATAATGGCAAAAGATAGGAAAAAAATGGATGAAAGAAAGAGAAGGAAAACCGACAATGTAAAGAACAATGAGGATTTAAAATAGGCGTTCAGCACCCTAATTGCGTAACACACGATCAATCGGTATCGGTTTCATTTTGACAGTTCAACAACATTCATTGCGTTATTTACATGTTGAGCAAACAAATTTTTCGAGTTTATGATGCAATGGATTAGCAATGTGCTTCAAAATGATTCAGATTCCATTGATCGTGTGTTACGCAATTAGGGTGCAGGATACAGGGACTCGAATAATCTATAATAAGAGTAATTAATAACATTGAAGTGTCTGTTTTGTAATGTCAAAATAACTGGAATTTTGGTACGAATATACTTTGAACCCTGCGAAGGACTACTAAAGGCTACTTTTATCGGCATACCATCTTGTACAATAATTATAATGTAATATTTTGGTCACTAATCGTGTGGATTTGGCATTTATCCTATTCCTACTAATATTATAAACGTGAAAGTTTGTATGGATGGATGGATGGATGGTTGTTACTCTTTCACGCCAAAACTACTGAACGGATTTGGATGAAATTTGGCACAGAGATAGTTTATAACCAGGATTCACCCAAAGGTTACTTTTTATCTCGATGTTCCCACGGAATCGAAACTTATGCGGGTGAAACGGCAGGGCGCAGCTAGTAGAGCATAAATTTTTTATGAGACAAAAAATAGGAAAATTCAAAGTGTCGGCCAATGCCGTCAAAACAAAGATGTAAATCGTTAGATTCACTCTACAAAAAGTACTCGCGTTTCAATTTCGTTTTGACACACAATTTCGCTTCCTGTCATAGAAACGCCATATACAGGATGTGTGAGCTCACTCGTTTCTGTACTGACACTTGTCGCGCGACATGAGTGAGGTGAGGGCAAAACTAATTATTTAACAAATATATCTATATTACTATATATCTATATACTAGATGCGCCCCGCGGTTTCACCCGCATAAGTTTCGATCCCGTGGGAATATAGGGATAAAAGTATTCCATGTGTTAATCCTGGTTATAAACCATCTGTGTGCCAAATTTCATCCAAATCCGTTTAGTAGTTTTTGCGTGAAAGAGTAACTAACATCCATCCACCAAACAAACTGTCACGTTTATAATATTAGTAGGATTTACTGTAATGTTCCCACTGCTGGGATACTCCTTTCGGTCACAGGGAGTGGGCCGTAATCAGTACGGGTTGGTACGCCGGTTTCCTCACCATGTCTTCCATCACCGTTTTAAGAGCAGTGGTGATGAAATAATTTACCCAAAGCAAATTCCCTATCGTAACCCCTCTCCCTGGGGGACGCCCCCACGCCGCCTAGATGACCTAAAGAAGGTGGCTGGGACAGACTGGATGCGGAAGGCGGAGGACAGGGTGCTGTGGCGCAGCCTGGGAGAGGTCTATGTCCAGCAGTGGACTGCAATAGGCTGAGTTGATTGAAAGCGCCAGTCTGGGTTTGAACCTACGACCTACAATTCGTAAGGGTCGGCCACGGCGTTACCACTGGGTCACCACTGCTCTAACCCAAGACTCAAACAGAACTAAAAACTACTTTAAAACCATTTAATTCGTTGTAAGTAATGCTTGATTCTAGACTTACTAAACGTATTAACTTTCTTCCTTTCGGCATATAAAACCAACTGAATTTAAAAAATATCAACAGCTAGAGTTATATTTTCTTTTTCAATTTTAATTTCAATCAGTTTAAATTTTTTCTAGTCGTTAATTATTGTCCTTACTGTAATTGAGAACGAAAATCGCATGAAAATCCGTTTCGTAGTTAAGAAGAACAATGCAGTCACACGATTTAGTCTTACAAGTAGGTGGGTACTTTCTATTTCTAGATTTATTTATTTAATTTTTTTTGTGTAGGTAATACGCTCATATTGGGTATTTATTTTAGTTTTTCATTAATTACAATACAACACACACACACATACATGTATGTCCCGACATTTTATTTTATATTGTATGAGCTTTTCTATACTTTCTGGCTTTTAAATTAATTCTCTCAATTTATTATAACGGACACACACTTCTTCTATGTGGTTGTTATTCCAGCGTATGGCACTCGTGCGTTGCAGCTGAGAATCAGCGTCAGGTGGTACACTTGTGTTGTCATCTGACATTATGCTGAGCTGAGTCCCCTTTGGCATTATAATCTTTGTTTTCTGTTTTTATAGTTTTAAGGTGTATTCGTTTTGTGTAATGCCAATAAACGCATTTTTTTTTTCTTTCTTTTCCTTTAGAAATAGAAACAAAACACTAATTACCCAACCTTTTTGGCTATCGACAACCCTTCGAGAAACTCTCACCGGCACCCTCCCGTGACAGATGGTACAGGGTAACTCCCGATCCATCACTACCGTTTCGCCAGCCACCATAATTGATCACATTATTTTTCCTGTTATTATTAATTGTTCCGTCTCTGTATTCAATCAAACAGCCTGTATATAGCGGAATCTTTTAGAGCCGTTTTGGTGAAAGACTGATTGCTGGCTTTCAAGGGCTGTTGAGTGGAAAAAGGGCGTATGTACTGTGATGATTGAGGGGTGTATGGAAATGAGTATAATGTAGCGATCTTTTAAGATTGTGTATGGAAACATCACTTTTTGGAAAGCTAAAAAAAAAAGAATAATAATAAAATGTACAAATATATAACAAGGATATAATCAAAGGGCATCTAAATAAATATTAAGCAGCAAAATAGCTTATCGGGCAGTTACGTGTGGGCCAGTTAACAAATCGGAATTAGGGACTAACCACACTTAAAACAACGATTTTGTAAGGAATGCGTACGCGTCCGTAAAACTGAACCGATGCGTACGCATTCCATACAAAATCGTTGTTATCTATGGACAAAAGCTGAACTGAGCTGAATAAGTGTGGTTAGTCCCTTAGTCGGTGAGATATCTAACTTGGAAGTAGACTTTACTTCTTGGGGACGAGTTAGTAGAAGAGGTGCGGTGAAAGAGCTCGTCAGGAAAAGCACTATACCGCTAAACAACGTTTCTGTGTTTTGAAGAAAGTGAAATAACTAACAAATGCGAAAATTTACCTGTATCATCAACATGCATGTAATTGCGAAACACACTTAGGAACAATGGCAATGCCTTTCATTATGGTAGTGCATTAGAGTCAGTAGTAACGACTCGACTTATGAGCCGTAGGTCGTGGGTTCGAGCCCAGACAAGCGCTTTACTTTGTGTAAATAATTTCATCACCTTCATTTACATTTTCATTCATCTGTCAGTATATAATTTTTTATTTTATTAATTTCTGTATATTTACGTGACATCACATCGACTCAAAATTATTTAGGTATACTTACATTAGTTTAAGAACTTAGTTATAAAGGTTAAATAAAAAAAGTTTATTATTTTTTGCTTTTCAGTTTTTTCGGCGGTTTAATTTTTTTGTTAAAAAGTTTTTATTTTATAATTGTTTGTGGCTATAATCTACTAATTGTTTGCCAAAGGGCAGGCATATGTAGCACTGAGTAGAGTAATAATACATAACTCAGCATTCCAATCTGTGAGTGAACAATACATCACCCCTATTTGCCCACCCTTAGGGTTGGAATTTTGTTTCCAAATTTATATGGGACCAACTGGGGTATACCCTTTCCAATAAAAAAAGAATTATCAAAATCGGACTACTCTGTAAAAAGTTATGCGTGGTCATACATTAAAAAAATATATATATACGCGTTGACTTGAGAACCTCCTCCGTTTTTTATCGTCGGTTAAAAAAAATATTATTTTTAGCAGGCTGTCGAGAACCGAACTATTTAGACGAGGTTAATTATTTTAAAAAAAATGCTGAAGTTAGGTTAGGTTAAAACACACGAGCCGAGCGAGCGAAGCGAGGCTAGCGAGCGAAGCGAGGCTAGCGAGCGAAGCGAGTAGTGCCGCGGCAGCGGCAGGCGAGTGGCAGAAACGACTAGATTATAAAGGAAAAGAACAGGCTACCCGAGACCGAACTAGTTAGACTATAACAATTGACTGAAAAGAAATTGTAAATTGAAAACTGACGATACTAAATATTTGGCAAATTTTATTTTGCGTAAAATGACTTATTCCAACTGAAATATTTGACTAGATAAAAATTGGTAAAAGTACTAGTTGGTAAACAAGTCATTGTTTAAACGTTGACTTGCCAAACATTAGGTTTGCGTTACGATTATTTGTGAATAGATTTTTTGCTAAGTAATAATTTGGCAAATGAAATTATGCGAAAAAAAATTTGGGAGGTGATAATTTGGCAATTTCTTTTCGATGAAACAAGGGAGACCCGGTATTTTGGCCTCATACAGGACTTTGTTCTTATTTTGCTTTATTTTTTATGTTTTTTAGTTTAGTTTGTGATATTATATTTTTATTTTATTTTTAGACTTGCATGTTTACATTGTCTACATTTCAATTGTGAAGTGCGGAGTCTCCTAAGACAAGCAATCCCTTGCTTAAAAGGTGATCTCCAAATATATGTATCTAAATGTCCATTGTAATTGAAATAAATATATTTTTTTAATATATTCCTGTGTTCCAATAAATACTTTTTCTCTCTTTCTTTAAACTTATTTCATCCTAAGATGGGACATTCTGGAAAGCCTAAAAATACCCCGAAAATTATAAATTCACGCTACATACCTAATTAATTTCATCTCCTACAGCAAAATTAACCTAAATTTTTCAATGTTTTTAATCCCAAATATGTAATTAACTAAGGAAGTTTGGTACCGAAATTTACATTTTGATACGAGAGGCGAAGTCAGTTTATTAAAATTAGTTGTTTACGGACCTTTTTGACCGGCAAATATTCGAATAACCCGGGTACAGTGTATTTTGCTTGTGATGAGCCTCAGTTTAAAATATATTCAATTAATTTCTGGGAGCTAATGGAATTATTTTGAGGATGGGAAATGTCGATAGGTAGTCGATATGATGGGTAGGTGACGTGCTAATAAAATCTTGTAAGACAGTAAAGCAACGAGATTAATGGGTTTTCCCTTATTTAGATATGAAAAAAAAAAGGTTTAAAAATCTGCATGTTAACGAAATCGCAAAGCGGGATGATATCTTGAACATGTAGATGTGGATTCTTCGCAAGTCTTTTTCAAATAAATGTCATCACGTTGCGTTTTTTTTTGTGAATCCAGCACATCCTGTGCAGTCAACTCCGCTACAGCCAGCCTTTTAAATCAAACACCCGTCAAAAAACCCAACTCACACAAAAATCAAACCTCTACCAAAAACTGACAATCAAAAATTTCGATATCTACAATTACGCAACTATCGCATGTCCCATCCCTACCCGGGATTTGATTCGCTGTTCAGGGATCAAAGTGTTTGAGAATAAGGTCATGCCCTTCCCATATAGAGGCCCGGGATAGTCCGGGACGATTTTATTACCCCCACTGATCCCGGACTATTGGTATTGCTTCGATTTCAACCTATTTTCATGCCGATCGGGTTTTGATAGGATTTTTCGGATATTCGGATATTGTCATCTAGATTTTTGTGACAGACTTGCAATATAGATAGGATATTTAGGCGAGGATTTCTTTTGCTGAATAAGATTTGTGCCCGGTTAGTGTCAACAGGCTCGCGCCGTACGGGTTATATGTCAACAGGCTCGCGCCGTACGGGTTATATGTCGGTACTACATAATCTGCCTATGATATTCCCACTGCTGGGACATAGATCTCCTCTACATGTGGAACAAGTTGGCCGCCGTAATGCATCACTAAGGCCGTGCAGGTCGGTAAAAGTCACATGTCTTCGAATTCTTGGTTCTAGAGCATGGCCGTTTCCTCATGATCTTTTCCTTCAGTATTTTGAGAGCAGTGGTAATAAAATGATTTATATAATGTAAAGCGCCTGCCTACTTTCTAACCCACGACCTACAACTCGTAAGTTATCACTGGGCCAGCACTTAAGTATAATTCGCTATTCTTTTACTGTTACTGGATAATTAAGTAATACCTAAGTATATAGCCCACCGCAGTCACTAATTAATTTAGCAAAATCGGTAACTATTGCAATATGCTCCAACAACAATTATAGTATTTAGAGAAGCCAATTTTCAACATTTCTCAAATCAGTTAAATACCACCGTTTACTTAATTAAAATACATTAATTAATAGGGATCCTTATTAATCTTACAATTCAAACTATACTATAGCCACCCCCGTTATTCGTTCAGTACATAAATAAATTACTTAAGCCAATACCTATTTCTAATCTAGACTAGAACCTAGTCAAATTCCTTGTTTAATTATTAGATTAGGTCCCAGATTATTCAATTTCAGGCGAGATTTTAGACGCAACGGGTAATTTTAAGGCTGCTATTTTGAATTATTCATGAATATTATTATTAATAATGGTTGGCTGATAACGGAGAGATATTATTAAGGACTAGGTTTTTTTTCGCCTTGACTTTTAATAAGGTAGGAATTTAAGAGGGAATTATTGCTCTGTATTCTTGACTCTTTTATTCAGCTGAAGTGCCACTACGCGGAGCCCTGACACAGCCAGAAGGCGTCGCAGTAAACCCCGTAGAAGATGGCAGGACGAGCTGGAGAAAACAAACGACCAGTGGTCCACTTTAGCCCTGGATCGAAAGAGCTGGAAGTCATGGGAGAGGCTTAGCAGAGAGATGATGCAAGCTAACAGTAAAATGATTAAATCAATAAATTTTTCAGCCTTTAACAATTAAAATTACTAATGGAACTTAAATATCTATTAATAACTAAAATACTTTGAAAGTCATTTCAATGTTTTGACATTTCATATGCCTGTAATTTAATCAGAGCACGCCCACTTTTTATCGATAAGTTTTTTTTTTAATTAGGTCTTAGTCATTAGTCACCACCAGCTGGAACATTTTGCCAATCTGTTAGTCCCGTTCACTTAAGTAATTCAACAAATTAATTAACAAAAGCAATTTTTTAATAACGTATCGACTGTTGATTCCAACAACAATATGTCATTCATAAGTCACAACCCTAACCTAAAAAAAACACAAATACACTTAAAAAACCACACAGCAAACAGTCGAGGGCACAGAAATAATAACTAACAATACAAATTACAAAGCAGAGGTAACAAACGTAGTATTTTAATGAAAGTTTAATTGGTGGCCGGCCAGCCCTATAAATAATGGTGGCCTACTTTGTTACGTAAGGGTTGTGTGTGCTGATATATGCGCAGGAATTCGGATATTTTTTGCGCTGAAGTAGAACAATATTTTTTAGGAGTATTAATGAAGTTAAAGGTTTTACCTTTAACTTCAATTTGGGCGCTACAAAGTTTTCCTTCGTCAAAAGTTGAACTTAAATATTGAACGATTTTTCGATCGTTACCACGTAACATGGCCTCTGTTTACTGAACTCAGACATCCCACATGCACTTTTACGGCTACCTGCATTAATCTGAGTCTGCGTTATTCAGTTTACTTTTGCTTTGCTAGCTTTTTTTCTATTAGATTTCTTTACGCTTTGGTTTCTCATACAACGTCGATGCAATGTGAGCTATGAAGTGCAGCTATCGACTAGTATACCTGTGTTGTGCTCGTGATTATACCTTTTTTTGAATATTTTTCTTTAATTATCTTTTTGTATGCATGTGTTGTTGAGACAAATAAACCTTTTTTCTTTCTTTCTTTCAATAAGTAGGCAGACACAAATCTACGACGATAAAACACCAACATAATCAAATATTTCATGGAAAGCGTGTATTATACATACCCCAGCGTCGGATAGGTTTCATGTTAAAATTCCACCACCCTCCTAATGACAGCATTAAATATTCATTACTTTATACCCTATTACCTTGGCACGAAACTTAGAAATTATCTCGCATATGACAAATATTCGTATTACAGAATCTCGTTTAATTTAACGCGTGACACATTATTATTACTGTTGGTACAGGTTTGTGTTTGTTTGTAATTAAGTGTACTAGTGTTTGGAGAACTCATCTCGCAAGGCACGAAGGCGGAACGAAGCCACAACAAACATACGTAGAATATTGGATGGTATAGGTTGACATTTCGGATATTCGGATATACATATAAATACATACATAATTGAGCTGTCAATTAATTTGGAAGTGGGAGATGGGTGGTTTAATTTCACATTCGAAGTTTCCTGGTAATATTGATTCGCGAGTGGTTATTAAATTACTGTTATTAGTCATTCGATGAAATTTTCATTCCCTACAATAATTTGGAGCCACATCCAGCTGCGCTTATCTGTGTTGAACGGGAACTTGTTTACTTTTATATTTGATGTTTAAGCCCGTGTATCAAGCGATCATTGAGTTCTTGTTTTTTATCTACCCACAAAATAATTATTATTGCTCATATTTCTAGTTTTTGCAAAGCGCCCAACAATATTGGCTTAATGTTTTTATCATAATATTCTTATGTAAGTGAATTATTGCATTCTTATGAGAATTAATTTATCTCAATCCTCATAATTATGTCTGTAAACTGACGTGTCTTTTTATATAATTTATAGCGATTTTCATACGAATAAATGATGTCTCATTGAGATCGAATAATTCGTTATTGAATATTTTTTGTTATAAATAAGGTAATTAAAATGAGCGCGTTTTTTTTTTTTAAAAAAAAGAAGCAACACGTTGATTGTTCACGAACTCATAATAACTAATAATAAACTTTAAAAATCAAGAAGTTTTCCGCAAAATAACCGATAAAAATATATTCGAATATTTGTCCGCTTCGCAACATTCGCAACCCTATAAAAGCCCTACAGACGCGAACCCAATAAATAGAACTCCACAATAGAACTTTTATAAACGTGTGTGTATTTTTTATTTTATTTGAAAAGTCCTGTTAACAACCCAATAGCCGGCCATATTGCCAAGTTTTATTTACAGAAAAATATAAAGCTTTGCATTTTTTTTTTGTGTTTTATTTGAACACTCTAGACTGCAGAGAAAATCTTATATTTTTATTTTAGATTGGTGATTTATTCTTTAGTAAATCTTATATCTTTAAGGCTCTAGCAGATAGGCGGGTCGCAACTCTAGTAGGACAATTTCTATAAAAACTTCATGAAAATTATTCTACTATAGTCGCGTCACACGCCTTCGAGCTATATTCATTCCCTTTTAATTTTTATTCCTGACATTGACCATGGTCGTGCTAGCAGCAAAATATACACAGCTTTATGGTAGGTATCTCACCTGGCGTCTGGTCGGTTGCGCAACCAACCATACATTTTTAACCAGTGCAACTATGGTTGCTCCGCCACTGGTATCTTAATGAGATAGGACCCTTAGACTGAAAACCAACTTCAATATAATTATATAATTGGAAAAAGGCAGATGATGATATTCCACTTGACACATTTCAGTTAAAACGAGCTAAGTGCCATTGCAAAGTTGCAAGCAAAACCGTTGATAAAGTACCTAAGCGCCCCGCCCCATTGAACATAATTCCGTTTACATAAGTAAGTAGTTTTATACTGATGGAATAATAAGCAGAGGATAAGATTTATCTCAATGGAACTCACTATTACTTCATAAATTGCTTTTAAGCTGAGTAAGAGATTTTAATAGTTTCAGAATTTGAAATGGAAATGGGCAAAAAATGGCGCTTGCGATGTTTTATTTGGTCGTTGGTATTTCAGTTATCAGGATAGTTTTTGGCTTTATTGGATTCGCTGCCTTTATCGTTCTTACCTGCCAGCATATTTCAGAATTGCTGAAGAGAAAATTGTAGATTAATCTTGTTATAAAATAGATTCTCCCGTTAAATTCCCTAAGGCCGTAATTCCAGTTTGTAAGTCGCTTGCTAGCAACGCCAATATCGCATGTAGGCCGCTAATCAATTAAACGGTATTGAAAATAATGTATGACATATTTCTAATATGCAAGATTCTGGTCGTAACTGGTTATTGTTCTGAGCAACGGAAAAAGTTCTTTAAAATACTGAAAATGTCTTAGTACTCATACACTAAGCTGCAACCGTAGACGAGTGTCGGCTGCTGCCGTCGACACGCGTTGACGGCAGCCGTAGGCACTCGTCGACGGCGAGAGTTGCCTCTGCCGTTGACGCGTGTCGTTCAAGTGTATGCACACTTAGGTACAGGCTTATTTTCTAGTAATTTCTGCCAGCGAGTTCTGCGTGGCTGTTAACATATACCATAAAACATATCCTATGGCATTCGGCAATAGTGTTACTTTCTATCAATGAATTAATAATAGGGGTTAAAGTATGAAATTACCGTTTCTTTGTAATAGGTACTTCGAATGGACATAGAACCTTCATGGTTTGATATTTTTGAGTGAAACTTTTTTCACATGGTACCTATGAAGTTATTCTTTTAAAAAATGTGCAACATTCGATTATCGACTTTCAGTTCTTTTTTTATTCAGCTTAGACAAGAAAGATGGATACTTCGAAAATTCGAGTTAATTTTGAATACGAGTTCCGACGCGGAACTAACACGGCAGAAACAGCTCGCAATATCAATGTTGCGTTTGGAGAGGGGACTGCTAATGAACGCATCGTGAGATTTTGGTTTAAACGCTTTCGTGATGGAAAAGCAAAACTTACCAATAAAAAGGTAATGGTAACTGTTTGGTGGTCTCTGGTTATTCACTATAGCTTTCTCCGATCTGGTCAAGCAATAACGGCAGATGTCTACTGTGCCGAACTCCGAACAATGATAGCAAAACTAGCAGTGAAACAGCCCCGACTCATGAATCGATCTTCACCATTATTGCTCCATGATAACGCGAGACTTCATACAGCACGAGAAACCGTTTTAACTCTACAGGAACTGCAATTAGAAACCATTCTTCACCCTCCGTATTCGCCAGACCTTGCTCCCTATGATAAAAAAAGGTTATATAAACAGGATAAACTTACCACAGAACACGGCGATTAAATTCCTAATTTTGGCACACATTTTGATTTTTTACTATCAACAGCTCTGCACATAATTTAATTAATCAGTCGTGAGAATCACCTCCACATTTTGTCACTAAATCCGTTTTTACACTAGCAAAGCACTATTTGTCACTACACTGTCACTAAAGGTACCACCGTTTTTTCACGTCACTTGGTCATTTTAGCTTATTGGATTAGTCCACAGTGATTCTGTAAAGAGAAAAAAAAAAAATGTTAGTTAAAATGTTTTTCAGAAATAGATTTTTTGGTGAATAAAATATAGAAGGTTCAATAATCAGGTTTTAATTTATACTTAGATTGCATAGAAGGATTTCACATAATTCTAAACAACATACAAAAAATAATTCTTTACAAAACATGATTTATCAAAAATAAACCTTTTTTTAAAGCCCAATCACAAATAAAATTGAAGCACCATGCAGTATTTCGAAACTAATTCACAAACATTAAAAAAGGTAGTCGCCTGAAATCCTAAACAAATAAACAAAACATGTTTTGCCAACATTACGAAAAAAACTTACGACACAAAAATAAAAGCTGACCCACATTTTTTTGCAAATATGACAAAAAAACCGACCCGTTTTCAGCTTAAATGACAAAAATATTAACACAAAAAAAGTTCTGACAGTTTATTTAGACATTTTAAACACCTATTTTTTATTTGGTAAAGGCGTTTTTTTTAAATGGGCTATAAAAGAGTAATGAAACATTAATATTGTAGATAAAAGGTTGAGCACGTTTGGGGTCATAGTTGTAAAAATTGACATAATATGCTACGGGTCCCGACGGGCTCGTAAAATATCATTGGACTAACTTTGGTTTTTTTTGTTAGTCCATATTTTTTATGATTAGGATTTTGTTTTTGAAGTAAGCGCCATGGATTTTATTGTAAATACATTTAAACTCAACGATATTCTTTAATTATCCGTATTATAGTCATATTTTGCATATTTAAAATCAATTAAACTAATTTTTAGCGTAGTGTGGGACGCGCCCCAGCTAGATGGACCGGTGACCTAAAGAAGGTGGCTGGGCATGACTGGATGCGGAAGGCGGACGACAGGGTGTTGTGGCGCAGCCTGGGAGATGCCTATGTCCAGCAGTGGTCTGCAGTAGGCTGAGTCGATTGATTGAAACTAATTTTTCCTGTGTGCTAAGATGGGTCCCAGACATAACGTAGAGTTTTATAAAACTCACAACATAAAAAAATAAAATTATTCAAACACCTATAATAAAATAAAAGAATGTAAAATAGGTTAAATATAATAAAACTGACATTTATTTTCAAACAACAAACATAAAAATCGCAACCAGTTACAGTTGATACTTAGCACAAAAAATGTATGCAAATTCGCAGACTAATAAACTAAAAAGTGTGAATATCATTAGGATTTTTTTTATCTGTCTGCATTTCATACACTATGGTGACATCATTTTCCAATATTAAATTATTGTATCACAGATTTATTGTATTTTAAACGTTTGAAAGTTGTTAAATTCGCTTTGAATTTAATTGATAAATTCGATGAAAAAGTTGTTTTAAAAGGACTCCATTTTATTATTTTTATTTGATGATGTGAGCTTTTTAAAGTCTGGTGTGACTTCCGTTTATATAATCTATAAGTTATAAATATTTTATTAAGAATCTTGTAAGTTAGTTTTTAAGTTTAAAATAGGTAAGTAATATTTTTTCTCTTCATCGAATCCAATTCCTGCACACATTGCAAAAAAAACGGCGAAACACATTTACACAAACAATAAAAAACTGAAATAGTATTTTTTTTCTTTTTTCTGTAAGTATCTACAATGAAATTGGTTGGTACCTACTAACTTCATGAACCCTATATTTCAATCAAAAGATCCTAAGTCACTTTCTAAGTATTATCCATGAAATCATCTCACCATAACAGTTTTCGAGGGAGCCGCTAGCCAGTGCCCACTCAAAAAAAAATCATTAAGTTAAAAAACTTGATTCTGCTTACGACACAACTTAACCCACGCTTAGCCTAGTTTAATTTTAAGGTGTGGGATGAGTTTGGAGCTGGTGGCGTTTGTGCTGTATTCGGAAAAATACGATTGTATTATTGTTGTTTTTTGGCTGCACGTAGCTGAATTAAGTAATTAATTAATTTTAATTATGAATTACAATTACTTCGACATGAGGTACACATTTTTTTAGTATTACTTAACAAAATTAATGTCCTGAACTGTGTCCTATTATTGCAATGTTAATAACTTGTTTTTTTTTTTAAATGAGCTCTGTGTTTTTTTTTGTACCACATAGCACATCGTGCCGAGTGTAGTAAGCCTTCTTGTCACAGTCATGACGTGCAGCTTCGACTATTTCTGTTGTGTGATTATAGGATGTCTTGTTTTTTTTTAAATCTTTTTATGTGCACCTGTTTCTGCGACAAAACCTATTTTTCATTATTTATTTCTTTTAATTTGAAATTAAACCAGACAAACATTGCCTGTCGACAGAGATATGTGTGCAGGTATTATTTCCCTGGGCGCTTTCCTTCACGAAAGAGCATTAATTGCCAGTAATTATACTCTTGCTGTAGGTACCAATCTACAAGCACATTGCTAATTACCCGTATATGATTGATTGCAACCTGTTTTATACTTGAAAGGATTTATTTAATTGTACAACTTATGATATTATGTGCAGCTGATGATCATAACTTTTTTGTTTCATTATGAATCAGAACTGATTGATGTAGCGGACATATTTTATTTATGAAATACATTATGTATCTACTGGGGAATTATTTGATAAATGTTATTGAAACTGAAAAAAATATACTTTGATTTTATGTGGAGAAATCTATACTTATAATATTATAAAGAGGTTAAATTTGTTTGTTTGTTTGTATGTATGTATGTAGGGGGTCATCTCCAGAGTTAATGATCCAATTCTAAAAATGTTTTCATTGGTAGAAAGCTATATTATGTGTGAGTGCTATAGGCTATAAATTGTGTTTACATCGTGCATTTTAGCTGAGCTATCACAAGTTTTGCCTAGCAAGTGGGAAAGAAATACCTCTTAAAACAGAATTATTTGTATGCGCTGCTTAAACAGTTGTATATAACTAAAAACGATGTATGCCAATCTGGTCCGCCTTAAATAGTTCTACAAAAAAGTTAGCAACACCTTATTTCTATATTTTATCTTTTAATATCACTTTTATGTTTTAAAATAGTATTTTATTGTAATGCTTACGTTTGGATGAAAATATAATTTTTAAATATGAATCCTTATCAAAATAAACTATTTTAGGATCACAAGGATAATATAGAGACAAGATTTGCCCTTTACAGTATGTCAATTGGTCATATCGTTTCAGAGATTATAGAAAATTACCTACTAAACGCAAAATGCCACTAAAACATTCACGAATGCAACTTTCATTCATATCGCTCTGAACATGCTTTGCGCAGACGTTTTATCCATTTACCCATAGATGGCGTTGTACAAATACGTAATTTTTTGATTCGCGATGTTCATACTTTACGCGGACTGATGATATTGTCGGTATTGTCATTGGATGATGTAAATTGGTTGGATGTCGTTCTATTGATTTCTATTGGTTTTGGTTGTTTTAAGTACTTCGTTCCTTCTCCTATTCGTAATTCTGGTTTACAATTGATTCTATCTCAAGTTGAGGTAATAATAATAATACACCTGAAGAGTTTGTTTGTTTGAACGCGCTAATCTCTGGAACTACCAGTCTGATATGAAAAAATATTTTTGCATTTGATTGATAGGAAATTTTTGAGGAAGGCTATTTAACATCACGCCATGACTCTTCGGAGCAGATCAGAAAGAAAAAAGTCCGAAAGAAGAAAGAACTCTAAGCGAAAACGAAGTAATAGCGCGGGCAGGCGACGCGTTGCGAGTGTTGCGACGGGTGGGGGCGGGGGAACCAAACATTATACGCGGATGAAGCCGCGGGCAGAAGCTAGTAATAGATGGATAGGCAGATGGCTAAGAAAAGTATTGCCGTCCATCGTAATAAGTTTACAGAAGTGTGACTTTTCTTATTCTTACTACTAACTGAAGAAAAAATATAGGTACATTGAAATTTTACTAATGAGATTGGTACTACTTAATATAGGATATTTTTGTTTTATTTAAGATACCCCATTTACCTATAGTAATACTTTTTGCTTTGCTCCGTTTGATTCCCATGTAAAACAAACATTTGTGTAGCAACAGAGCGGTTTTCGCTCTGCTTTGCATGTCTAAGTGTAATTTCTCCCTGAAAACTACGAATTTGGACCACATTAAGGTTTATAAGAACTTTTTTGTTATCTGCACAAAAAAAAAGTTTTGTTTTAACACATTCCGCTCCCGCTTATTTCTTGCGCCGCTTGTCTCAAGTCAGGTGTAGGCGGCATAATGTTTAGTGGAGACAATTATTTTGTCTGTCTGTCTGTTTGCGCTGCTTTTGTTAGCTTTCTGCGTGGACACGACAGCGACTGCCATTTTGATGTGAGAAAGGCTTTTAGACGGTGTCATGTACATTCGATGAATATGGTTGAGTATTGAAATACACACTGTATTTTTAAATACTTAAACGTTTTAGTGGCGATAGAAGAGAAGATGGTTTCACCGGATAGAGAGGATGTTTTCATGGATGGTTGGAGTAGGAAGGACCTAACTCCTGCTAACTACTACTACTAATGAAATAAATGTGCTTGTAATAGGAAATGGATTCTTTTCAGAGTATTAGGGTCTTCTGACTGCTGTCCCCGAAGGTTTAAGCAGAGCTGTATCTATAGTTCACCCACATTTCGCCAGTTATGTTTATGTCCCGTGTAATTGCTATCAACCCATCCACCGAGCTTATTCGAGCCTATTGCCATAAACCGGGTACAAATCTAGACTCCGGGCTGCAGCTGAGCAATTCCTCATGGAAACACTTATTAATACTTTTCCCGACCCAAATCGAACCTAGAACCAACAACAGCAGTCAGTAGTAGCGCTTGCAACGCGACTAAACCAACAAGGAATTAGAATGAGCATAAACAGTCACCTGGATGGGTGACCGTTTATGCTCATTCTAATTCCTTGTTCTCCTTCCTTACTGACCACGGCATGTATAGATCGATTGATTCGCGTAGTTAGGAGACTTCTTGTAGGTATATCAATAAGTTGGCCAAGCATGATGATTATGATAAAATGTACAACAATTTCCGAAACATCGAAAGCATTTAAATATTTAATTACAAAACTCAACAATAAATTCAACGTTCCAAAATGACACTTTTAGTGCTACATATAATAATTTTATTAACAAATAAACTGTTTATATTACACCTTTTAGTGGCATATTATTGCTTTGTGTAATCTTCATAGTTTTATGCACAATATAATTTGATTTAAATGTCTTTTGGTGATCGTTTAACGTTTATATTTCTGTCGTAACGCAGTATTAGTAAAATAAAAATATATAATACAAGAAACACATGTTAAAAAGTGCCGAAAATTACTATGTTGATGTTTTTTTTTGTTGTGGGTGTGTTTAGAGAAAGAGAAAAAAATACTTGCACAAACATTCAGACCCGGAAGCAGCATGTGTCAAAATAAATATTGGTTTTGTGTGGGAATCGAACCAGTGGTAAAGAACCTCATACGCTTTTGAACATTTTTGTTCTGCATAATTTAATCTTTTGTTACTTGCTAATAAAAAACAACAAATCTAAAAATAATTCGTTGTTTAGTAAGAGATACCTACCACTACCCAAGTACCTATGATTGTAATTTTCACTAGGTAACTAAATGATATTTGAGAGTACCTACCAGAATTAAATTATTTACTTAGATGAATCATTAAATTAATCAAAGTACATTTTTATATTCTTTTTTTACCTTGTTCTAATATCACAAAAGTACCTTTATTAGGTATGTTAGGTATTTTTTTCCTAAGTCTAGTGGCGCTTCCACCTCACACATTCAGCCAAGTCGAAACGTAACAAATCAAATATCACTGTTACACACATATGTGCCTACTCTAAGCAACTCTATTTGCGCCCACGACTCCGCCCGCGTGCAAACGGACAGTATTGTTGCCCAACTTCCGACGACCGTGTCAAAGCGTGTCTACTTTCGATGTTAATTTAGTAGAATATTGTGTCGTTAATAAACATTTTTATGGTTGAACATGAGAAATGGGAATTGATCTGTTTTGTATGAAAACGGGAGGAGACTAGACTAGATCTTTTCAAGATTTACCTACATTTTCCCCGCCTAAGCCACAAAACCTACAGTATTATATAAAGATTTAAATATAATGTAAATATAATCAGTCGATGACATTCCCGCTGCTGGGACACAGGCCTCCTCTCTTTGAGAGGGAGTTGGCCGTAATCCACCACGCGGGCCCAGTGCGGGTTGAGAGATGTCACGTCTTCGAATTTCTGGTTCCTCACGATATTTTCCTTCACCATTGTGAGAGCAGTGGTGATAAAATTATTTAAACAAAGTAAAGCGCCTGTCTGGGTTCGAGCCCACGACCTAGGATTCGTAAGCCGGCGGCGTTACCAATGCGCCACGATTGCTCTCATATAAACATTTGCCATTTAAATATTGGCTCCAATTGGAGGACAGACGCGCGACCCTAAGCTTAGCTAAGTTTATAGTTTAACTAAGTATATGCTATGTCAATTAAGTTGTCAGTATGCGTTGCAACTAAATCATAGTCTTCTACTAGCAAATGACAATCGAAACGAGCTCATAATTAAGGCTTTATAATCTTATCTTAAATCTAAATCACCGTGCTTGGATACGAGTTTGGCGATTGCAGATGATGTGATTAGAGTCTAAGATTCTGCCGATCTATTCTGTAAAAATCTTAGCGTGCAATCTTAGGGGAAGTGTGTTTGAAATACTGTCAATCTCTAGTGGGTATCAGGTGAAATTATAGCTTACCTTTCTTCACTAACGTTTTCACGGTGAGATTTTGATAGAACAGACCGGTTGTTTACCATTTATTTACCAAAAATAAACTGTTAATCCCTAGTAGGTATTGGGTGGAATGACAGCTCACTTCACCTAAGTATTGAACGTGAGATTTTTACAGAATAGATCGACAGATCACCATTTACCTACATACAAAATAATCAGAAACAAAACACAAACGCCCATTTATCTTATTAATAAATATTGCCGGCTTAACAAAAAGTAAGCGTAAAAAGATGGGTCAGTAAACGTAAAAAAAGTATTTTAAAAAGTTTTGTTACGCACATTCGCTTGGCAGATGTTTGACGTTCACACGACGCTGGTTAGTTTGTTTTAATGCCCTATAGGTTTTATATATGTGCTAAGTGTGTGAGCTAAACCGGGAGTCGAAGTCCCACAAAAGATGTTTGATTAAATTATTAATAAGTAACATCACCTTGTATGTGGGCAAAGCAATACACCTTTTTTCGTGGAAAATTATAAAACATCATGCTGTATTTAGGTACAGAAAGATTTTCAAAAAGTTTTTCGTACAAAGAAGAAAGAGAATTGATCACCATTCTTGCGATTTCAGACTAAGGCCGTTTGTCCACCGCCACGTCAACGGAACGTCTACCACAACTAGATAACGGCGCCGAAGTAGCGAAACGTACATTTACTGCGGCCGCGTGTCCACCGCGCGTCTGTCAATGGGACGTTACGTTGGGTTCCAAAAAACCTTATTCTCGCTGACGTCCTGTTGACAGTAACAGTGGACAAACGCTGTCACCTACGGACCACCATGACATAAAATAGTATTTTGATTGCTACCTAAGATTCTAGGCGACAATAGCAGATTCCGTAAAGGCTTAAGAAATAAGCTAAAATAATTCCTGTTAAGTATCCATTTTTATTTAGTTTATCTTTACGGCGCCCAAAAGGTAGTCAAAATTGGTTTATCCTTTACCGGAACAAAGCAATACACACTCCTGAAACCCCTAAAAAACTTGTTTGAATAACAATCTCCAACTACCCACATTTTCTTTCAGGAAATATTCCGAAAAAATATATATTTTTACGTCCTCAAAACTTTCGGGGACATAATATCATGCCTAATTATTGTGAGAGGTGCCCAAACTTTTTTATGATCAAACTTATAAAAAAACTGTGTGCCATTTTATGTTTTCTACGTTAGAAAAAGTTTTTAATAATGCTTTCTATCGATTTCTGTGGGACGATGTTTTTAAGTAATTTTATCGTTTTTTTAAGAGTCTCGGAGCTTGTTTTTTATGTTTTCACTAGGGAAATTGTGACTGAAGTACATAAGTAGTAGAAGGGATTTCTATGAAATTGGTTCGTTTGAGAAAGTACCACTGCCTATACCCTTCTTCTGCACCAAGCAGTAACTAACTGCAGTGTTTGAAGACATAAGATAGATATTTCGAAGGCATCTTCTCATTCACAGGAGGAATGTGTGCAGATATCCTCACCATTACGGCGATTCGCGTCATGTCGACTTTTGAGTATAGTCGGTTTCATTCTCGCAATGTCGAACACATGGATTTTTGGAAAGATGTGCCGAATATGCGACTTTATACTTTCGACTTCCTACTATAATATTATAAACGCGAACGGATTTATTTGGATGAAATTTAGCAGACAGATAGTTTATAACCAGGATTAACACAGGATACTTTTCATCCCGATATTCCCACCGGATCGAAACTTATGCGGGTGAAACCGCGGGGCGCTGCTAGTTTAACAATAATCTAGAAAACCAACGACTTTTCTGCGCCTTTCATATGGCATCCACAGCCCTAAACCTTTGTTCTAGTCGCCGCCGTTTTCTATTGCTATTACCGTCTATGTCGCGTGGTTGTTTTTATTTGATACTAGCTGACCCGACAGACGATGTCCTGACCTCAATAATTCATTCATTTATTCCCATACAAAAACGGACGTTTTAAAACAAAAAAAATGGCAAATCGGTCCAGCCGTTTTCTAGTGATGCGCTTACCAAGGAACACTATCACAATTAACCTATAAAGTTCCCACTGCTGGGACACAGACCTCCTCCTTGTGCGAGGGAATGGGCCATAATCCACCACGCGGGCCCAATGCAGTTTGGTCGACGAACAGCATCTCCGTTTTATTTATATAGGAGATAGATACATAGATAGGAAATATGTACAGGAGCATGGTCATGCTTCGTCTAGAGAATATTTAGTAATGGGGACATAGAAAACTTCTTGAAAAATGCTGCATAGTATTTTCAAATATCACAGTGCTGGAAAGGAGGAGAGAACTATCTCATACAGAGAAGAAATGAGCATTGACGACCTTGCTGCTTGCGTGTTTGAGGTCTACGTTCCCTCATTATATGTATTTTTCTTCAATGTAAGACAGAAAACACAAAACTTTTGAAAGATACAGACAATTAATTTAGAAGATAATAGATATCAGTATCTACTGGTGATTGCCCAATTGTTTGATGGATTACCTACCATGCTGATGCATGATGGGTACCAACCCGCACTGGGCCCGCGTGGTAAATTACAGCCAACTCCCTCTCGAAGAGAAGATCCCTGTGTCCCAGCTGTGGGAACATTATAGGCTGATTACACTACAGGTGCGTGACCGATAATTTGCTGGCTAAAAAGCCATCGGTCCATCTGATGGTATGTTGCCTCCTCTCTGTAAGAGAGTGGGAGTGGGCCTTAATCACGCGGGGCAGCGCGGGTTGGCAAAGAAAACAGCGAATTCACACGAGAGAATTTTACCTTCACCTCCGAACTAAAAATCTTAGGTTAGTATATAAAGATACGAGTACATAAACAAGCACCTTGCACTTCTGCCTACCCCTTCAAACCCACAATCTAAACACTGTAGGTACATTGCTCGGCCACATCTGTGCGCTAAATATGGGCACCACATTGCTACGTGGGAGACGAGATCTACCGAGCGTTGCCGAGCGAACATACAGGATGATTTTATGAGGAGCATGCTATATTTTGCGTACCTCGAAATAGGCCTTGGAAATGCAATTACAGGCTGGTGAAAAGTATGTGTTTTGTGAGTTGTGAATGAAATGCACAATTAAGGAACAATGGTACACAATTGGTTTTATGTTTAAAGTGCTTTGAATGTGTTACAGCGATTGTAATTTGTAAATGCCAATAAATACCTACCCACCGGCGAATGCAAAAAAAATCGAAGAAAATGCAGAGAATTTTTCAGTGCCCATTGATGTTTTTTAAAAGCTTTTATTTAACTTCTTTGTCTGAACTTTATGTAAGCTCATCGCTCTTTTTCTTAAAAAGTGATTTCGATCTAGCGAATTTTTGCGAAACACTATTACAAAATTAAAACCGCATCAATCTCCATTTTGCCACATAAATAATGTGCTTTATTATATTTTTTTAACAGTTCTCTTGTCCCTAAAAGTTTATTAGAAAACCAGCGTCAGACAGCATCTGTCTGGCATTAATGCTGAAATGAACCTTTTTGGCGCAGCCGTGAGCGGACACTATTGTGGTTAAAACATTATTTTCACTTTTTTATTTTGTTATTTGTATTTTGTGTTTCACGAACTTTGTCCTATATCTTTTTCTTTCTTTCTTTATTATTCTTAACACAGAATATTTAAAAACGTTCGGCACATTCAATATTTATTTTCTATCTTCATCTAAATTGATGAGACGCGATCAATATTGGTAATTTGTCAAACTGAACGGGATTTCCAATGTGTGCTCTGCAATTAGGCTGTAGGCGACATCTGAATATTACTATAACTATGTATATTAACTGGTTAGTTACAATTAGCTACACCACATAACTATGTGCCACAATGTTGAAGTCAATTACTTTGTTAATTTAAAACTAATTAATATTTCAACGTAAATCTTTGCTTCGTTGAATCTTAAAACTTTCGCCAACTTAGAATGAACATTTTCATATATTTTATCACTAGCTTTTTCCAGAGGCTTCGCCCGTGTGGAGGTCGGGAACTATCCCATGGGAACGTACTATCTTATGTTCTAACCCAGGCCACGGTCAACCTGTATGCCTGTGTAATTTCATCCAAATCCGTTCAAGGCGTGAAAAGGTAACAGACAAACAGACAGAGTTACTTTTGCATTTATAATATAGTAGAAGTGCCCCGCGGTTTCACCTGCATAAGTGTCGATCCCGTAGGAATATTGGGATAAAAAGTATTTAATGTGTTATTCTAATGTATAAGCTATATTACTGTAAAGTTTCATCCAAATCCATTCAGTAGTTTTTGCGTGAAAGAGTAACTAACAAACGTCCATCCATCCATCTGTCCTCACAAACTTTCGCGTTTATAATATTAGTAAGATTGCCGTTTTGCGTGAATGTGACGCATGTTTACCCCCAACTTGTTTTTTTGTGTGTTATGTCCTTTTTTCATGCGTCATGTTTGCCGCAAATAAATGCATTTTCTTTCTTTCTTTCTGTCTAATAGCTATAATTAAGTAAGTACCTACCTAAATTAAGTGAGTAAGGATAATCTAAGTGAAAGACTTTTAGATCATACCTAATTGGAAAAAATGGGTTTGAAAATTCACTTATTGCCTAAGTTATAAAAATAAAAAAAATATTTTCGACAACCATTTTTTAGTATAATATTTATCTACTCGCAATTTTAATGGTGTGCCTACGTACCTACTTAGTTATCAAACTCAAACATAATTAGATTGTTTGCTTTTTGCTAAAAACATTATTGGAATTTTTAAATAACTTGTATTTGAACAGTTTTATCATTTATTTAAAAGTTTGAGGTGTATTTTATATAATACTAGCAACACCCCGCGGTTTCACCCGCATAAGTTTCGATCCCGTGGGAATATTGGAATAAAAAGTATCCTATGTGTTAGTCCTGGTTATAAACTATCTGTGTGCCAAATTTTATCCAAATCTGTTAAGTAGTTTTTGCCGGAAAGATTAACAAACATCCATCCATCCATACCCACAAACTTTCGCGCTTATAATTTTTGTAAGACAAGAAGTACTAGTAGGATGCATTCTTTGTGGACTTTTTGCCAAAAATCGAGTACATAGTACATGCATTTCGCAGAAGTTTGTGTCGCTTGTATTTCAAAAACTGAGGATTTTTTGTTGTTGTTGTTATTACTTGAACAAAACAATATCATTATAAACGAACAAACTCCATGGTTTTGGAATAAATTTACCAACGGGAAAATATTTCTGCTATCTTTCAAAATTACTGCACATAAACAAATTATTGGCCACTTAAACCACAGTATCGAGCTTAATGCGTTATCAGTTTAACACACACAATTTTAACAATAACGCTCACACAAAAATAATACAATTAGTTGAGTACTTATTGATTTATGTGTGGCTCCGAATAAACATTTTGTTTTTAATATCCGACATGTTTTTAGATACTGAAATATCGATGGTGAGTAATTGGAGCCTTTTGGCCTCGTATAGGACTTTCTGTTTCATTTTTCTTTGTTACTTTTTTATCATTTGGTTTCTATTTTTGATTGTGTTTAGTTTAGTTTTATGATCTTCCTGTACCAGTCGCAGTAAATACTTTTTCTTTCTTTCTTTCTATTATGTAAATAATGCTAAAACAAAATAGTTTTATTAAAAAAATAATCATCAAAAGAGTAAAACATTGGAGTTGCTTCCCGGCTCTTCTCCATAGAAAACGACCAATTGGAACCATGCTTTTTTATTTAAATTGCCTGAAACTACAGAAAACCATTTGGAAAAAATCTTTTTAATTTTTTTTCTACAGGAAGTACGTAAGTATTTTAAACACAAGATCAAATTCCACCACACCAATATTAGAAACATCCTGTACGTCTAAACAAGATGATATGACAGGCTTACGATAAAAATACAGCTTCAGTGACCAACGCGACACAACACACAGATATAGGCGCATGGCAGCACGTGGCACTAAACTACTTTTTGATTGGAAATTAATCAGTTTTGAGTTATGAGATAATCTAACAGGAGAAAATATTGAGGATTTTTTTTAAGGTTGCCTACACTGTCCTACTGTTGAGCAAATTGATTTAAAATTACGTATTAAAAGTTGAGGAAATAAAAAAAATGTCTGCAAAAACCGAACAGTTTGGTAATGTGAGCTTTTTAAGGAACACAATCAGCCTTTAATGTTCCCACTGCTGGGACACAGGCCTCCTCTCGGTGAGAGGGAATGGGCATCGGGCCCAGTGCGGGTTGGTAGATGTCACATGTCTTCGATTTTTTTGGTTATAGGACCGTTTTGAGAGCAATAGTGATGAAATAATTCATGGAATTAAATTGATTTGGTGGATCTCACTTTACTAAAATTCCCTGATCAGTCAGCATCGTACGTTTGCCTTAACTAACTGACTAATATTCTTACCAACACATAAGCATTTCTCATCTAGTTAGTTCGTTACGATGCGTAAGAAGAACTAGATTTCCAGAACGCCATGCTATACAGTAAATACCTAGAGAGTTCACCTAGGATTAACAACCTTATCTGAGAACTTAGAAGGCTAGACCCAAGGCGAAGGGAACTGGTTATGTAATTATATTCGTTAAGGACAAACTCTCACTGCGAATGTGTACTAGTTTGTATTAATTGTTAACGTTTTATAGGGTGAGCAGAAGTAGAAAAGTTACATACTCAACTCATATCGAGAAAAAGTAGATTATGAAAAGTGACTGATTTAGGCCTGTTTTAACGAAAAACGAATTGACTAGGTACTTGATTAGAAAATAAAACACCGCAAATGTGTAAATTCCAAAAATAACTATATGTAAAGTCAGGAAAATTAAATGTTAAACACTTTGACTACCAACTCAAATAGTCCGTAAATTCAAATCACAGCTGTCATTATTTAGCAGTTGTATGAAATGGCTATAATACGGCTAATTGTCGAAGGGTGTGAATTTGCTTAACAATTGATTTCTCTGAGTGAATCTACAGAGTAAAATAGATCTAGAGACCTAAAATCGAACCTGAATTACCGAACCTATTCTTTAATTAATTAACTCAATTTTAGCATACTCCATTAGGGGCTAATATTTCAATAGTCAGATAACCTCTATCGGAAGAATACATATTGCGGTTTGACAGCTTTTGTGTGGCAAATACGTCAGTGTCATATTTATTCTTCAGGTTAAAATTTTACGACTATTGAGAAATCAAGTCTTTGCATGATTTTACACTCAAATGCGTTTATGCTATTATTGTTATAACAGCACAAAGAAACCCTAAATATCTATGTCGCCTACATTTTACATTAACAGAAGCATCAAACATACACTCACCAGATCCCCGATTAAACGAACATCTACAATTAAGAACCTACTCTCAAACATACATAAAATCAACATTTAATAACAAACAAAACAACTTCACCATCCTGTTACAATAAAAAGCTCAACATGGGAACCAAACCTGCACTAATCTTTAAGTGGGAGGCACACCGGACGCGAAACTTGTATGTCTTCGAACTGGTTTGGAGCGGTGTGCACTGGCTAGCTGGTTTTATTTTTATAGACACCCTTCTTTGACCATAGATGTTGTACGTTTTACTTTGTTGGCTGTATTGCAAGTAAATATTGTGGAAGAATATTGACAGGAGAAGATAACATCACGGCAGTATTCCTCGATGGGTTAGGCAGAGGTGTACCTGTAGTACCTACTCCCACATTTCGCCAGTTATGTTTAAGTCCCATGTTATAGGGGGCGAGTCTATTGCCATCAACCGGGTAAAAATCCGGACTCAGAGCTGCGTCTGAGAAATTTCAGATGGCAATAATCCGATAACACTTTGCTCGACCCGGGTATCGAACCCATCACCTCATGCTCAGCCATAGCGATTGCGACTAATACATCAATGAGGCACCAAAGATATAGGAGAAAATAATGATGATTCTGTTGAAGTGATGTAATGCTGAAGTGAAGCACATCTAAGCATTCTATTTTGACGTAGACCTTCAAAATTCTACGTTTATACTAGGTAGATTAGTAGTAGAGTATATTTTTACATTGTAAGCACTCAGGTACAGGTATTTATATAGGTACAGGGTAACTGAGGTAAATTGCCTCCAAATAATGCTGAGACGAGTCGAAAGATACAACAATACATAGAATAATATCATACAAAAGACCTAAACGCGCACAGTACCGCCGATGAAAAAAAAAAATACCACTCCAAATTATGTTTTAAGGACAAGTTATCAAAGACTTGGATTCTTAAAAAATATTGATTAGATGAAAGAAAACTTGCACCGTGAGAAAAAGGATGACAAATATAGCCTAAAATCGCTAAAACGCAGTGATTACAGTGATGGAGGAAGGAATCATAGAGATCAATGTACATTAAAATACTACAAATAACTACTTCTTTAAAAAGCAAATTTTTTTTTAGCAAATTTTCCTATTTCGATACAGTTTCAGAACTACCAACCACCAACCTAACATTCAATTGCGTCCGAACACATCCATAAAATTTAATCGCACATGTCATATTGACGATAATGTTCTAATCCGGGTGTACTGACAAATAGCAGAACGTATGATAACGGTGACGCCCCTAAAATTAATAGTTCGACCGTATAGAATGACGGGATTCAAATAGGTTTTCAACTTTATTGGGATATCCGCAGGAATATTGCAATTTCAATATCCTGGCGTTATTAAAACGATTCGAGCTTTTATGGTATTTATATTTCGACTTTAGAAACGATGGATGGACTGTGTGCAGTACGATATGGTTAGAAAGCGGGGGACTACGGAGATGAGGACTAATAGAAGTGTGGAAGCAAGTGTGGCGCTTTTCTATAATTTCTAGCATTTAAATGAATTCTCTCAATTTATTATAACGGACACACACTTCTTCTATGTGGTTGTAATTCCAGCGTATGGCACTCGTGCGTTGCAGCTGAGAATCAGCGTCAGGTGGTACACTTGTGTTGTCATCTGACATTATGCTGAGCTGAGTCCCCTTTGGCATTATAATCTTTGTTTTCTGATTTTATAGTTTTAAGGTGTATTCGTTTTGTGTAATGCCAATAAACGCATTTTTCTTTCTTTCTTTCTTTCTTTCTTTCTTTGGAAGAAAAAGACATGTTGCGCGGAACTTAAATAAATTGAAATAAGGGCTGCCTACGTAATGTTTTTATTAGGACTGCGATTTGATTAAGTAAGTATACCAAAATGAAAGTCAATTTTCCGAGAACTATCATCACTATGCCATTTCATATTTCTATAAGCATTGACATTCAATGCTTATAGAAAATAATGCTGCCGGTCTTCTGGGCACATTTCCGGAAGACAGCGATGCGAACGAGTACTTCGACGCCTAAATATCCTTCTGTTTTTGTATTTATTATTTGAAATAAATAGTTTGAGTTTGAGCGGACCCGGCAGACGTCGTCCTGCAAAAAGCAGCACCACCTACTGGGTCCAATTGTATACACACCTTGTCCTGACAATTACAAACACAAAAAAAAGAATTATCCAATTTGGTGCAGTCGATCGGAAGTTATGCGCGTACATACATTTCGGTGATTCATTTTTATTTATATAGATATAGCCAATCTATATATAGAAAATCTAGTGTAAATAGATTTTGACAATAGACAGACTAATATTAAAATTTAACCTATCAATAAATACTATTTCATCCTACTTAATTATTATAAACGCGAAAGTTTCTATGGATGGATGGATGGTTGTTACTCTTTCACGCAAAAAGTACTCAACGAATTTGGATGAAATTTAACACAGGAATAGTTTATAACCAGGATTAACACATAAGATACTTGTTATCCCGATATTCCCACGGAATCGAAACTTATACGGGTGAAACCGCGGAGCACAGCTAGTAAGTATATAAATTGGTGATCTTAGTAGTATTTTCAGCAAACGATACATGTCATAAAGCAAATATCTATAGTATTTCCGAATAACTGAAATGCCATTTACGAAGCTGGTTCAATCCGTCATGACGTCGAGTTAAAATTTTATTTTTAATTTTGCTCGTCGAGTGACACACGACCGGAAATCGCGAAGTTTCAAAAATGTCGGTTGTATTTTTTTTTCCTTTTGTTTATCTTTATTTTTTAATTCAGTTTTTCAGGAAATGTAGTCATTGTGGAAAAATGTTGTGATGTTGGTAGATTTTCGTGGGATGAAATCATTTTCGTCGATCATTATAGGTCGAAACTTTGGAACTGACATTCTCTTAACAATTTGCAATGGATCTACCTAGCCTTTTCCCAACTACGTTAGGATCGGCTTCCAGTCTAACCCGGTGCAGCTGAATACCAGTATTTTACATGGAGTGACTGCCTATTGGACCTCTACAACCCAGTAACTGGGTAACACGATACCCCTTGGTAAGACTGGTTGTCAGATTTGGGCTTCTGACTACCCTGCATCTCGTAACATTGCAAATAGCTCTCAAAAGCACAGTCCTTTGAACAGCGAAGCTTAAGAGAGACCAGCGTTTGTGTTAATCATAATTATTGCAAAAATGCCATCAAAGGTACCTCAAAGTCAAAGAATTCCTTAGTGATCTGCATCAGGAAAACTAGTTGTTTATCAAATTGAGAGAGAGGCTATATCAATTCGCCGTATTATACCCTTTTCATACACCTGACAAAAAATAACAATTGTTATTCGAATGTAGGTACGGACAATTTAAGCTGATACATAATTAATCTGTTAAACAAACAAAATTTTCTAACTTTACCTATTAGGGACTAATTGCTTATATGCCTAAAACACCATTGATTTTAAAGAAAATTAAAATGATGATAAATCCTGAAATGAATGACCAAAAATCGCCAAAAGGCAGTGAGACAGCGTGGTGATAAAATACTTATTCCTTCTTTACACGAGGACAAACCTTGCTATAGTTGCCATGCAATTGATCTAACCTAAACTAAACAATCTAACATACATACAAACATTGCAAGTTAAATAACAGCCTGTAATAAAAAGGGCTAAAATGATAAAACATCACCATCAACACCATTCTCTTGTCCGAATCCCATTTCTTTTCAAGTCGACACATTATCGTCTTCTTCTTCCACACTTCTCTATTAGTCGTCATCTCGGTAGTCACCCCCTTTCTAACCATATCATCTTTCACACAGTCCATCCATAGCATACGTGTGATTTAGTTATTCAAAACTTATCTGGTTTTCAGCAGAAATTATTATAATTACGAAACTACTGCATCCTTACTGCATGACACTCTGCATGCACTTCAGTGTAATTTTCACAACGTAATGTAACTGGTTGAGCCGTGGTGGCCCAGTGGTGATAGCCGCGACTTACGAGCTCAGGTCATAGGTTCAAACCCACACACGCACTTTACTTTGTGTAAATTATTTCATCACCACTACTCTCAAAACTGTGAACGAAAACATTGTGAGGAAACCAGCATGTTCTAGAACTAAAAATTCGAATACATGTGACATCTACCAACCCGCACTGGGCCGGCGTGGTGGATCTCTCACAGAGAGGAAGCCCGTGTCCCAGCAGTGGAAATATTATAAGCTGATTATGAGAATGTAGCTAGTTAGGTATCACGTCATATAAGGAACTGTGTATATAACTCGCATATGTATTTATACTCATGTTTTCTCATTTACATAAGTAAATAGACGAGCTTTGAAAATTACCTTTCAAAACGTAATGTCAAACCCGAAAGGATAGGTGCACGACGAATCCTTGACACATCAACTTAAAAACTTATTACAATATTATGCGATAGAAAGTATGTAACTCATTCACTGCTGAAGTACTGAACAATGTTTGATGAATTTAGGAAGATCCAGAGCTAGACAGCTCAATAAAAGAAGGTGCTTAGTTAGATTCACGCGGCAAAAGATGCGGACATAGCTAGTTCAGTTTTTCTCCCAAAGAACCAAGATAGAACAGTAGACTTCAAAAATGGCTTGAAATAAATACCCACCCTAAAACCGGTACTTCACTTTAGTACAGTCAGAGAAATGAACTAAAAGTACATCACTTTTCTGATATAATTTTCATATTTGAATCGCAAGTATAGTAGTCGCGATTCAAATATACGAACAATACTTATATAGGCGGTCGCCAATTTGTCAAATGATTATTTTCCTGAATTTACGTGTTGAAAAAATAACCATGTTTTGACACCCATGTGGTACCCCCATAATGATTGACAACACCCCGCATTTGCATAAGTAAATAAAACAGAGAGCAAGCGTGGTGATCAATGCTCGTTTCTTCCCTGTATGCGAAGAAGACTTTTGCCTTGCAGTGGGGCAGTAACAGGCTGGTAATAATTTATGCATTGACGTGAAGAATGTAAAAACAAATGACTGCGCATCTGGATAGAATGAAAATCAACCCAACAGCATCGTTATTCTGCCTAGCCTCTTCACGACTATAATGGTCGTCTTCATACAGTTGAATACCAGTATTTTACAATGGACGACTGCCTATCTGACCCCCCACAATTCAGTTAGTAGGTAACACTACGATACCCCTTGGTAAGATAGATTGTCATACATTTTTTGAAGTCAACCCTAACATAATATTATCGACATCGAGAATGTCTGAGTTCATGATTGTATCACACATCTTTAGCATAAAAGGGGACTGATAGTCTAGGGTTGAAACGGCTATTCTCGCTCAAAGGTTCAAAGATACAAGAAACTTGAGTTGACAAAAGCTTTAGTGGCATTTACTAGTCTCAAGTCGCCTACGGGAAAGTGAAATATAAACTGTTTTCCTAGGCTTGTTTCATACCCTTTTCTGGATTATTTTATACAACAACGTACATAAGTAAGTACAGAAAATCTTTCAGTGAGACCTAACAATAGGAATAAATAAGATACGTAGAAGGTAGATGAAAACGTATTTTTCCGAACGTTTCATTTTGTATAACCGTCATAAAATGTTATGTTTTATTTTCATTTTGTTTTTATTGTTCCGATTACTGGCTGCCACTAAAATACCTGTTTAGGCTTTTGTTTTTTTTTTTCTTAACACCAGCAGTGACATTCGAAAATGAAACCCGCCTATCAATATTCATATGATTCCTGAAAGCGTCACTTTGAAACGATTTTTTTTTTAAAAGAACTAAGAGGTTCAACACCACATCCTATAATCCACTTAAAAAATATAATTAAACACTATCAAAATCCAGTTCCAAGCAAAAGAAGTATAAAACATAGGCTTACTCCCACGAAACCCGTATCGGCGGAGATCGGAACCGGTCTGCAGTCAAACCGTCCGGCAACCGGTTATGCACGATGATTTTCATTCATTCATTCATAAAAACACAGGGTAGCACACACTTCGACACAATTTTTCACTGTAATCCGTAAACACTGGGTTCGGCGCCACAGGTGACCGCGACGCGGGGTATACGTGCGCTCTCGTTGGGCGCTGGATGCCGTCTGGCGGACAGGGCGTGCGCCGTACCCGCGGGGGGAAGGGAGGGGATGATCACTACAGCGTCCCGGGAGCTATCGCAGAGCCAGCGAGCCTGCGTGTTCGGGACTGACGTTGCTACGCCGGGGTGGTTTTTGTTGCGTACAGATATCTAATTTGGGGCTGAATTGCGTAGTGATTTCATATTATCGTTTCGTTTTTCAAGAAAATTGATCTTGTTATGGTATTAATTTTGACTGTACATTCGAATATCGAATAAAAAGACCGATGTAAGGTTAAACGTATTGACATTTAGAACGTTTGAAATTTCAAATTGCGCAAATTCGAATTTTTCGTTCTTTTTAGTGATGTAGCGTGTTTTGAAATGTGGTATCTGGTTTCTGGTTTCTTTTTCAAACGGACCCGTTTCGGATTCCTGATTCTTGTTGCTCATGTACAAATTGTTCTGGTTGCGCCTTTCATCGTATCATGATGGATTACGACCAACTTCGGCGTGTTTCTTGTACGTTATGAATGTAGTTATGCATCTGTTTATGGTTTTTTGCTGTTGTGGACATTGGAGAGCGATCTAAATGTTTGATATGCTTTTGTCTTTTTGTTTCTGTTACGCTAGCTTTAATCGTCATTGTTTTAACATGAAACCGGCACATTAAGATACAAGAAAAAGTCAAGATAGAGCGTCTATACATAATTAATTAACTTCGAGATTTAAGTTTACCTTTGAAATACAATTAAAGGTTTTTTTTTTGGCAAAAATCGATAGCTGTGTCTTTAGATCTTTAGAGTTCTTCCAAGGATTACTTCTAAGTCCTTAGGGATGGAGTGAGAATGAAACTCAGGGACCCAGAAAAACTGGTTGAAGTAAGGCAAAATTTGGAACACAAAACCATGCACAGTGAACTTTGGAGAAGCCAATACTTAGCACTGGACCGCTATAAGCTGTGGGATGAAACTCGGCCTGTTCAATTGTAACGTTACAAAACGTTTCAATAGCCATTTATACCACAAGGATGCTCCAAAACGGTGCTAAATGCCTTTCATTCGAGTTCCTTTCAACATAACTAACTAACTACAAACGCATTTTCCCGTTTTCTATCCTCGATGGTCTAGTGGCCGCAAGTGCTACTACTGATTATGACGTCCTGAGTTCAATTCCTAGGTCGAGCAAAGTGTTTTTGGGGTTTTCCATCAGGATTTTCTCAGCAGCAGCCCTGGGCCTGACTTTGTGCCCGGTTGACAGCAATAGCCATGCTCATATTACATGTTTCTTAAACAAAACTGACGAAGTGTGGTTGTTACCATAGGTACACCACTCCCTAATCCTTCGAGGAATACAGGTGTGATTTTATGGTATGTTAAAATAGCTTCAATGGCCATTTATAGCAAGAATGCTCCAAAACGGTGCTAAATACCTTTCATTCGAGTTCCTATTCAATATAAGTAACAAAGGTAGGTACAAACACACGTTCCTGTTTTCCATCACAAAGCGTAACGAGTAGACCGTTCACAAATGACTCGTAATAGTCCTTTCAATTGCTTTGACGGAATAATTTCAGTTTACTCACCCCACGATGTTAAGGATATAGAGGTTACACTTGTAATACTTACTTTAACCGTCAAAATAATCTTTCTCTAAATAATCTTACAAATAAATTGTAATCAGGTCACTGATTACAATTTATTTGGGGATGGCGCAACATGTATTTTTTTCTATACTTCTTTATTAGTCGTCATCTCGGTAGTCACCGCCTTCCTATCCATATCATCTTTCAGACAGTCCATCCATCGTTTCTTTGGTCTTCCCTTAGGTACTCTTAACAGAACAGTCAAAATAACGGAAGCAATTATTGAAAAATTACAAACAATTCTATATGAATGTGATTGTGGCGCTGCTCGTGAAGGTAAGATGTCACGGGTGTCATATCTGAGGAGTATGCACAGATCGAATTGTTGGTTTAATGGTTGCAAGTGAGACTGTTGCGCGAGGGGGGCCTGGGCTTTTCAAACAAATTTCTAGTCTGAATTGGTTCCTGGTTTAAACCTATGTACAACTTAAAAATAACTATCGGAATGAAGGTACATTTGCCTACCCCTGTGTGGATTACAAGCATGATGTTATGCAGTACAAAGATCCAAGCTGAAAAGACAATGACCAAAAGTCGTACCAAAAAATCTCATGCATCAAGATCAAAATATTATAGTAATTATTTTCATATTTTTTTTACGACATTACGCGCCGGGGATTTGATTTTTGAACAGGGAATTTAATTTAAAGTAAAAAAGTGTTGATATTGTTTTATTCCCTTTACATGACGTTCCGTTTCAAGTTATATGATTAATATAACCTTGAACTTTGAAAGTGTCATGATCACGTCTTTCAAAAAACACGTAAAAAAATTATACTTTACCGATGGGTCCCCCTTGTTTCATCGAAAAGAAATTGCCAAATTATCACATCTCAAAAAAAAATCCGCATAATTTCATTTGCCAAATTATTACTTAGCAAAAAATCTATTCACAAATAATCGTAACGCAAACCTAATGTTTGGCAAGTCAACGTTTCAACAATGACTTGTTTACCAACTAGTACTTTTACCAATTTTTATGTAGGTAGTCAAATATTTCAGTTGGAATAACTCATTTTACGCCAAATATTTAGTATCGTCAGTTTGCAATTGACCATTTCTATTCAGTAAATTGTTACAGTCTAACTAGTTCAGTCTCGGGTAGCCTGTTTTGACATATTTTTTTTCTATATAATCTAGTCGTTTCTGGCACTCGCCGGCCGCTGCCGCGGTACCGCTCGCTTCGCTCGCTCGGCTCGTGCGTAGGAGGTCAAAGTTTTAACCTAACCTAACCTAAGCATTTTATTTTAAATAATTAACCTTGTCTAACTAGTTCGGTTCTCGACAGCCTGCTAACAGTAATCTCTTTTTTTCCTTATTTGTATTAAATAAATGATTATATAAAATAAAATTGCATTTTTTTATTATATAATTCTCAAAAATCTTATTTATGCCTTTATATTTTTTGCCTTAGCAAATCATTTGACCAAACGTTTATAGTCTAAAGATTGTTTGCTGTAATAAATCATTTGACTAAAGACCAAAGGCCTAAATTACATTATCCTTGATAATATTCTGCCAAGTAAAAAGTTGACCAAATGAAAATGTGCATACTAAAATTATTCCAAACATTGCATTGGTATAAAAAAAGGTTGCTAAAATTTGTTTGGGTAGTGAAATTTTGGCAAAATCTTTTCGGCAAAACGGCAGGATCCCTTTACCGATACTACATTAATTAAAAATAACTAGAATAAAATACAATAGAATTTTTATTTAAGCGATTATCATTTTTTTAGAGCAATCATGGCCGTTCGTGTATGACATGTCAAACAAAATAAAGTACCTAGTTTTCAGGTTATATCGATTTTATTGAAAATCTCCGAAACTCAGGGTTTGTTTACAAAAAGAACTTTTGTAGGAGATAATATGATAAGTGTAGTCTATAAAAAACAAAGTTTGACTTTGATGCAGCATGGCACGGGATTCCATTCATCCATGAGCATTGCCCTCTATAGTCAAAATCAAGGCTTGAAGTGTTTTGTGGCGTTATTCCACGAAACATTGTTCCGTCTACCTATTGTTCTGTTTGATTTCTGGTAATGAATGGATCGCCCTTTCCCCCGAAATACACACCAGTGTGTATTGTTAAAGGCTTCAATCAATGAACTCGGCTTGCCGCTGTACACTGCCGGATATAGGCCATTCCATAATGCGATGTCCCTCCTAGTTGGGCCACACCGGCTGTTGTGGCCCAACTAGGAGGGACATCACATGTCAGAAGTACTGTGAGAGGGGCTTATGAAAGTGTTGTTAACTTTTTACTTGATGATTTTATCTGTGTTTAATTTCTGTAATTGCAGTCTGTTTCTTTAATTTCTGTAATTGCAGAAATAATTTAATTAAAGATAATTAAATAAATCGCATCCAGTGTGTCCTAGCCGCCTGATACCATTGCGTATCCTGATAACAATCTTTGAAGAACTTTTACAACACCTTAGGCAATAAATTAAAATATGTTAAAAGACACGAAAGGTCTCGACTCCAAGTCTTATTTTTTTGTAAAGAATAACCTCCATAATATGGTTGCCAATTTAGACAAGGAAAATTACAATACGGGTTGGATACAAAAATGCACCCTATATACCCAACTGTCGATAACACTGAAAACAAGAATCCCTAGTGGAAATTATAGTAGTAGCATCACGCTGAGATATGAGCCTTTTGGCCTCGTGCAGGACTTTCTGTTTCATTTTTCTTATCACAAATAATTCACGAGATTAAGTATTGTCTTTTCAAATTAATGTCATCATCATCATAGCCTAGACATTTCCCAACAATTTTTGAAGTCAGCTTCCAATCTAACCGGATGCAGCTAAACGCCAGTATTTTACGTGGAGCAACTGGCTATCTGACCTCCACAACCCGATAACCCTTGGTAAGATTGGTAAGATTTCGGGCTTCTGACGACTTCTTCTGTCACAGAACCACGACATCCACGGACCAACCGCGACAAGCGTAGCGCAACCTAATCGACCCTGTTAATACTTAGCCCCGAGCCCCTCTTCCAAATTCCAAATTAATATCTCAAGAGATATTAAATGGACACTTAAGTGAAAATCCTCAAGTACAACCTGTATATTAAATACGGTCCGAAGTGCTTTACTCAATTATTTAAACAGCTTTAGTCAATAATATGCCTGACGTTGATACACAAGAGCTTCAGCTTTTCCTGCGAAATAGTAAAAAAGCAAACGTGCTTTAATTAAAAGCTTCTCACAGACATTTGTTTAATTTTATAACCTATTTTTATGTCGCTACGTTTTAACTAGTCTTATTTAATACTAGCTTCTCATCAGTGAAAATCAATGAAGTATTTATAACTAGCTGCGCCCCGCGGTTTCACACTTATAAGTTTCGATCCCGTGGGAACATCGGGATAAAAACTATCTTATGTCTTAATCCTGGTTATAAACTATCTGTGTACCAAATTTCATTCAAATCCATTTGTGAGTTTTTGTGTGAAAGAGTAACAAACATCTATCTATCCATCCATCCATCCATACAAGCTTTCGCGTTTATAATATTAAGTAGGACTAGCGACTTCGTCTGCGTGAAATTCGTTGTCCCCCCCCCCCCCACGACCCACCCCGTCGCATCGCATCGCCCTCGCTGGTGCTTCGTTTTCGCTTAGCGTTCTTTCTGACTTTCTTTCTTTTTTCTCGACTCCTTAGGGTCCTAGCATGATGTTCTAGTGAACTACCAGTTGGAGTTACGGAGATTAAACCCTACAAACAAACAAATTTTCACCTCTTTAAAATATTAGTATAGACTAGCTATTGTAACGTGGTCGTGGGGATATAATATTTTTGTGCTGTGCCAGCCATGAAAAGGTAAAACGCCGTACAAGTCAGAATG
Organism: Apamea epomidion; assembly: GCA_947507525.1. Classification (NCBI taxonomy): domain Eukaryota; kingdom Metazoa; phylum Arthropoda; class Insecta; order Lepidoptera; family Noctuidae; genus Apamea; species Apamea epomidion. Next base: position 12,886,038 of record OX382249.1, on the reverse strand, counting down.
GCTTATGTGTAAACTTATAGTTTCTAAAAACCGAATCAATACTTTAATAACAGGTCTACTCTCAACCCTCATATTGTGTGGTGTACTGTTAACGGTTTGGTCAATCTCTCTCTTAAATATGACCAAAAAGAGAGAGAGAGAGATGAGATTTAACAGCTAATTCACTCATCTAAGGTTAATGTCCTTCTGTTCCCGTTAATAAAAGTGGACGTTCAGTAAGTTGCACTTTGATGCCGGACATATGTTAAAACTTTATCTCATGTCCTCCCCTCAGCAGCGTGTTCGTGGCAATCATGGCTGACAACTTTGTTAAGCAATGACCATAATATAAGCTCTAATTGCCAGCTTGTCCCAGTTGTAATTCTTGACGCGGGATGTAAATAGACAGACTAGATGGGAATTGTACACCATGGTAGTAACATATAGGATAAAAATACCCATCACAATCAGTAACAAAATAAATAACATTGCTCAAAAACAATTGCTGGGAAATAACTTTTATTTTTGGAGTGAAAATTTGCTGTTTGCGATAGAGCGCAGTATTTAAAGTTGTGTTACAAAATTAAATAATTATTTTCGTAAAATGTCCGTAAAAGTTGGAATTTTGACCTTCAATATCTCCGTAACCAGAAGGTTCCATGGTACGGTCCAGTACAAAAAAAATATTACAATGACGGGGACTACAAGTGACTCTCGGCTTCGTTAAGTGTCTTAATGCAGTGTATGTGGCGGCGCTTGGGGGATGCCTATGTCCAGTAATGAACGTCTTTTGGCTGAAATTATCTATGACTAGGTTTGCCTGCGACTTCGTCCGCGTGAAATTTTTGTTCCCCCACCCCCCCCGCGTCGCATCGCATCGCTTGCGCGCACTATCACTTCGTTTTCGCTTAGTTCACTTTCTGACTGTATTCATTTAGACCTAGCGTGATGTTGAACTGACCCAAACGTTATCATACCTATTTTGTTGCGAAGTTATTTTAAAATTATGATATCTCCTAAGATGTTGATTGAAATCAAAAGATATCAAGGGCAATTTTG